>CM032446.1:68180384-68245384 GCA_019049505.1 Pachyrhynchus sulphureomaculatus
ATTTTTCAAGGTCATCGAGGGGTGTCAAATGAAAGCTTGTTAGAACACTAGTTCAAAAATCTACTTTTCTTTATATTATTTTTTTAAAAAATTGCCAAAAATCGCTATCCTCCACCCTATACGTACTAATCAGAAATGAGTACTAATCAGAATATTTTGACAAAATTTTGGAATATTCTTCATTAGTTGTAGATTGAATGAAAATTATGACGAGTACATTACCTTTGATAATTTATCTGGTATATTAAATTAGATAATTTAAAGTTAATTAGAAATGTATCTAATAGCCGATTATTGGACAATTATAAATTGTAAAAATAGTCTAAATAAGGGCCTAGGGCCTAATCCTCACAGTTCTATGTACTAGTTATTCGGAACTAAACCGCCGTCGACTATTGGTAGGTTTCGCTCAAGTAGATCACAATTTTAGTATAAATAGTCTGGTTTCTATTCTTAGATTTAGGCAATCATCTCTTCTGATGAGGTTAACATGGTTAGCAAAACATGTGTCAAGTGCAAAAATAAAGTGTGATAACTGTTGTGTAAGTGGTCATTTTGCCCAAGGATCCAAAATCCTTATGTAGTATAGAATTATCATTACTAAAACTTTTTTCAAATTCTAGGAATATTATGCAAATACGAAATATAAATAGTATTTAAATATTATGTAAGTACGAAATATAAACAAAATAGCCATAATATTGAAAAAAGAAAACAGTTTACTATAGGAACATGTACTCCAGCATGTCTTAAATCTCGATAAATATTTACGAAGAAACTCTGTATTATACGTATATATACGTGGAGACAAACAACAAGAGATTTAAAAAGTATTATCGACTATATGATAATACGTCAGAGATCTAGATTAAACTTCCTAGATGTAAGAGTCCAAAGAGGGGCTTCATGTGGCAGCGACCACTACCTCGTGAAAGGAAAGATAACCTCACGAACAACACGGGAAAGCAAACTGGAAGATACAAGTACACAGCACACAACAAGTGAAACAACAATAAGATATAAACAGACAGCTTACAAAATGAAAGTATCAGAAATCTATACAAGAGTAGACTGGACCAAAAGATACAACGGACGGGATTTGTTAATATAGAAGAAGAATATAAGTATATAAAGGAATGCCTACACGCAGCCGCACTGGAAGCATTAGGGTACCAAGAGAAAAGGGAAAAACAGCAAAAAAACCATATTGGTGGGATGAAGAAATTAAATACGAAATTGAAGAAAAACGGAAATGCTATCACAAATACTTAAGTTCAAAGAGCACAAACGACAAAGTAAAATACAAAGAATCCCAAGCTAGAGTACGCAAAATGATTAGTGACAAAAAGAACAACCAATGGGAAAAGACATGCTCAAAACTCAACACTTACATAGGAGGAAGAAAAAGCACAGAAAGCTGGAGACTTCTTAAAAATATGAGAACAGAACGGAAAAGAGAAATCTTCTCACCAAAACACCAGAAAAATCGAACCAATATTTTACAAATATGCTAACAGAAGATAGACCACAGTTCAAAAGTACCCAACATGGAAACCCAAATATAGTTATACGAGGATCCCCAATAAGGATAACAACATCAGAAGTTAAACAAGTATGTAAAACGCTAAAAAATGGTAGAGCTCCAGGACCAGGAAACATCCCAGGAGAGATAGTAAAATACAGAACTGAAAAGCTATTTAGCGCTTTGAGGAACTTATTCCAAAGATGCATTAACACATCAGAAGTACCTGAGGAATGGAAAATATCATACATATCAACAATTCATAAGAAAGGAGACAAAAATAATTGCGATAACTATAGGGGAATAACGGTTACAGGATCTATTAGCAGAATATACGGAAAAATACTTAAAAATAGAATAGAAACGGAATACGCGGACGTAGAAGCTGAAGAACAGGCAGGCTTTAGAGCAGGAAGATCCACAATAGACCATCTCTTCTCACTGACACAAATCCTAGAAAAGAAATCCGCATTTGATCAGGTAGTCCATGTCTTGTTTGTTGATTTAAAAAAGGCCTACGACAGCGTGCCCCTAATGAGATTGTGGGAAACACTACAACAGAGTAATGTAAGCACCGAAATAATTAAAGCCGTAAAATCCTTATACCAAGACGCAAGAAGTAGTGTAAAAACCAAATATGGTATAACAACAGGGTTCCCGGTCACAAAGGGTCTCAAACAGGGCTGCTGTCATTCGCAGACGACCAGGTAGTAGTCGCTCAGGACATCGATGATATGAAATACTTGACACGAAAACTTATGGAGGAATATGAACAATGGGGCCTAGAAGTCAATATTAAAAAGACCGAATACATATGCGTCGGAGGACAACAGCAGGACTTGAAACGGGCCTCAGGACACACCATCAAACACTGTGCCAGTTATAAGTATTTGGGAACGAGAATATCTAGGGACGGAACACTGGAAGAAGCAATATTCGAGAGGAATATCCAAGGAAGAAAAGCGATTGCAATGCTTAATAGTATACTATGGGACAAAAACATAACCATTGAAAATAAGAAGAGAATTTACAACTCAATAGTGAAAAGTATAATAACGTACAGCTCCCAGGTGTGGCCATTAAAGGAAAGAACAGAAAAAATACTAAAAGCTACAGAAATGGATTTCTGGAGACGAGCAGCCAGAAAATCCAGAAAGACCGCATACCAAATGACACGATAAGGCGAGCTTTAGAAATAAAGCACGATATAGTGGACGAAATCAGAACCCAACAGTTGGTATGGTACGGACATGTACAGAGAATGTCACAAGACCGACTACCTAAAGAGATTTTTAAATTGGAACCCTCATGGAAAAAAAGAAAGCGAGGAAGACCACGCCAAAGCTGGAGAGCAGGAATCAACAAGGAAGTACTAGAGAGAGATCTGGAGGAGGAGGGATGGAGAAACCGGGAGGAGTGGAAATTAGGCATCGGAAGACGTTATAAAAACCGATTGATATATATATATATATATATATATATATATATATATATATATATATATATATATATATATACTCTGTATTATAAATTTTGAAAGCATTTAAATTTGTTATGTATTTTAAAGTAGAAGATGTACACTTTATTTTGAATGTAAACATTTTACGATTGAATCAATTTGTTTTCTCAGTTTTATTAATTCACAATTGTCATGTTAATTAATACACTTTTTGTGCATTTTTTTCTTTTTCAAAGCTTAGCCTTCTAGTAATATTGTCAGCCGGTATCAAGGAAAAACTATTGCACTCATCTACATATAAGTTAATTGCTATCCGTATCCCAAAAAAAAACTCACAGAGTATAAGCCATTTTGTTTTATTGACTTTCATTTTAACAATGTCATTATTCAAATTTAAGAATTTCATTAAACCCTTTATTTACCAAAATTGGCTAGATTGCAAAAGAAACGAGTAGAAAAATATTTTTAATTACGTTCAGCAATGTTCCAAACATTTAATTGATATAAAAACAGAATATATAGAGACCATTCCATAATAATACAAGTTTGTAATTATCCACCAAGTAAAGTCAGTACCTTTAAACGCAAATTGAGGTATGCAATCCATGGACTTAATACAAAAGATCGATTTATCAAAAGTATTTCCTAATTCTACAAAGTTACCAGCCAAGACAACCTACAAGAAAAAAAGTAAAGTAGTGACCGGATCTGATTCAGAATTGGATTGATAGTCAAATGAAGCTAGTGCAGTTTTAAAAAAATTAACCGAATTTCTACAAAGACTGGTCCCACTGGAAGCTAACGGAATGCTTGTGTAAGCCACACAACATAACTTGTAGTTACTCGTTACTGCAGAAAGCGTAAACTGAATATTATCCAAAATGGAACTCATAGCATGTAACAGAAGTGTGCTCTGAACTAAAGCTGCACGACCAACATAACTGTAGATCCACTACTTTCATATTTATGCTCGGACAGACAGAACAGTTCTCTTAAAGGAAATTAGAAATTTCTTTACTGAAAAAGTGCAACTGGTAGATAATAAAAGCGATAGGAAAGTTTCTTATGTGATCATGACCATTTATATATAAATAACAATAAATTCATAAAATCATTATTTACTTTAGAATTTAAGCTAACAAGCATCAAAATTAATCATTAGATAGTAACCAGACCGGAGATTGCTAAAAATTAGTACATACAGTGAAGCGGGTCTCGGTAGCGTAGTGGGTTAAGAGCATGCATATGAAATCGACGGTCGCCGCTTCGATTCCGGCAATTGGCTGGGTCTGTGTGTGTATTTTTTAGGTGGTAGTTAATGCAGAAATGCAATAACGCCCGTGGTAGCACTACCGCGTTGTCTTAAAAATGCCGTGAAATACAAACGTGTATGTTTCGGTACGCGAGCAACGTTGATGGATATTATGACATCTACGTTTATATATCTCATTAGAGATATAGTCAGAAAAAGGATAAAAATCCCTATAGTGGCGTGGAGGTGGACTATAAAACAAGAAAAACATTACCGTAAGGAATCTAGGACAGGGTCGGTTGTTGGAAATAATCAAATATCTAATTATTTCAAATTGAATTTGACAAAAAAAAGAATGTGTTTAAGTTAAAACCTGCTCAAGGTTTTAACTTAAACACCCGTACGTGCAACGTAACAAAATTTGAAACAATGATTGATACTCTCACATTAGGAGATAATAACTAGAAACGTCAACAGGATACGACATAAAACGTCAAGTTCATTTACTTTTTATTAATTTTATGTTGTCAGTTATTTTTGTAAGTACTATGGTTTGATGACTGAAATCGATATGCGTTTTTTAATCAAATCGTTTAACTCGTTCCCTTCATGTTAATATTATTGTTTCCTTTTAAAATTAACCGTTAGTGCATTAGGATTAAAATCTCAATTGTTTTTAATAAAGTTCCATTTCGAGGTTTCATATTATGATCTTGATATTTCTAAGAATAGAAATAAAACTGGCTGGCTTAAAGGGAATAATCGTTTAATTATAATAATTAAATCGAACTTATGTAACTAAAAGAATAAAACACAAAAGTATATAAATGGACTAACCATTCTGGCCAAAATCTGCCGCAGATTGTTTTTAAATCTAGAATAATTTGACTAGATTTTTATTCACGTATAGAAATATAATGGTGCGCCATAAAATATCTGTATTATTGAGATAAATAAAAAAGTAATTGGTACTTGAACCATCGAAAACACTTTAAATAAAGGCTGAAAGTCACTTTGCTCAGCTCTGCCCTCATATCACACAAAGGTCCACTTTGAAATACATGCACACTTTGAAGACACAAAATACTCAATGTATAAATTAACTATGCAAATTTTTATTCTAAAATACTTTTATTTGGTAGGCATACCCGTCAGACTAGCAAAACAGACATAGTCAAGGTGTTGTAGATTTTGACCTGATAAGAATTAAACTTAACATGTAACTGGTCTGTAGTGACAAGACCTAAACAACATCAACATTGCACACCGCGGCTGTTTAACATAAAATAAAAAAATACACTTGTGGCTACTTTATAGGCCTCCTCAGTCTTCTGAATGACAACACACTATTAAATAATGAAAAAACAAACAGTTTTAAATAAGAATATCTCTTCAATAATTGATAATGAGCCCTTCTATTTCATTTAGTTTTTGTATTACAGCCTTTCTAAATTGAAGACTTGAAAAACAAAAGGGTCTAAGTACCAAGTCCCAATAACAATCTAAATAATCTATGTGCAAATCTGTGAGTTGTTAGTTCCTACAGAGCTTAGAAAATGGCAATGGGTCTAACTCCAATGGATGTTGTTCGGATCAAGACTCATGCGTACGCGCTTATGCGGCTCGATCGTCTAGCTGATGTCTTAAATCAACAGGTTCATTTGGCATTTTATATTTTTATCGGTGTTCTTATTGTCAAATTTTGATAATTTTTTTTCTTAACCAATACAAGTCTCTTTTGTTTTACAAAAATATTATGGACGTTACACCAAGGAGGAAAATAAAAGGAGAAAATGAACGGGAGGAGAAAAAAATAAGAAAGCAAGAGGCGAAGGCAAGTTGCCTTTACAGAAAGTAAGTGTAATGAAATTAATATTCTCCTAGTTTTAATATAAACAGTTATTTATTTATTTACCGATAGATACATCGGCTTTATTTAGAGAAGGGGTACATTTTATTTTTGACCTTATTATTTACGTTATACTGTTTTTGTTGTAGGCAACCTGCAAGTGCAACTATAACTGCAAAATTATATTAGTTATAATGATAATGTGACTTCAAAGATTTTCAATCCTTGGCAAAACAATTCCTACGCATTCAAAAAATGAACATCTCAAAAGGCGCTCAAATACGCGTTACTCAAGATTATATTAGAAAGGGATAATCCATACAAAAACGACGCACAATGAGATGGAATCTTGGATAGAGAGATAAGCATTTTCAAGAAAGATGTGCAGATCCAGGCTATCAATGGAGTTGCGTTATCACAATATACATCAAATCATCGCATCCCCAGAGAGAAGCTAGTTGACCTAAAGTACATGATGGAGTACTTGCCAGTTGATGCTAAACCTTTTTATTCAGGCCTGATCCGAGAGTTTGCTTAAAATAAAGTTTTATTCATCATACTTTTATTCATAGTGTTAATATATCTATATGTTGTGGTTTTTAGTGTTCCGTACGGAACACTTATAAGATCACTTCGGTGTCTGTCTGTTTGTCCGTCTGTCACACCCGATTTTCTCCAAAACTATTTGACGTAAAAGTTGAAATTTGGTACCAATATAGAAATTGATGGCCTCATCAGAGCCGTGTAGTTTTGAAAGTTAAATTTTGACTTAAGGGGTTAGTTGTGGGGGGTGAAATCAAAAGTGAAGTTTACTAGGTCATCAAGTGGGGTGTCAAATGAAAGCTTGTAAAAACAAATTCATTCAAAAATATATGTCTTACATGCGTACACTTTTCTTTGTATTATTTTAAAAAAATCGCCGTCCCTCCCTCTATCTCGAAAAGTACTGATCTAAAAATTTTAAAAAAATTCTGGAATATTCCCCACTAGGTGTAGATTGAACGAAAATTATCACGAGTGCATTACCTTTAATAATTTATCTGGTATATAAAAAACAAAAATTTCAAGGTCGTCAGTTTTCAGTAAAGATCGGAAACAAACTTTGTTAACAACTCATTTGGGGTGTGTTTTGTGTAGTCACTGATCATTTTATACCTCCGTAACAAAAATTCTTATTTCAGAAGCAATCAACGTACGGAACACTAATTGCGCAAGTTCAGCTTGCACTTGATCTGTTATTTTTTCATTGCAGTTGGTGACATTCAATTTTGTGACGTATCTGATTTTAGTTTTTAATAATATTGATGTGGCATTCAGCCCAGGGGAGGCCCTTATGTGAGTTGGATCATTTTGAGAATCTCAGCTAATAGACCCTTCTGTGAGGGCTCCTAATTGGTGACGTCACCAGACATTGTCTAATCATGTCAACCAAATGACGTTCAGTTCTCACGTAGAGTATGTTATAAGTGTTAATTAGGTGCAGAAACAATAAATCAAAGTACATGTGTTGATTGCTTCAGAAAAACTTTATCAATTTCCTAGAAAAAAAACTTTTGGCCCTTGGACTCTTTTGGTTTTCAAGTCTTCAATTGTGTAAAATTTAACTTTGTAAAATAAAATGAACTGAAATAATGTAAAACAAAATCGGTTCAGTGCTACCATCAAATCAAAATTTGCAGACTTAAACAACTTTTAAATAGCTATCTCTCACTTTTTAGAAACTGACAGTTAATTAATTATTGATTTTAGAAAAATGCATTTAGAAATCATACAGGAAAATCAAAATGAATGATCCCAGAGTAACTTATCTTACTATTTAATACATGTGATGTTTAAAAGCATATAATACACAAACATTTTAAAAATTAGTTAACTAAACATTAAAATTATGTTTTTTAAGATACCTTTTTTTATTACAAAAAAACTAAAGTTTAACAGAGGAAGAAAATTAGGCGAGATATAAATACAGCACCATGTCCATAAATAAATCACGAATTATAATAGGTAAGAAAACAATTAGGAATATACAATTTGTCCTCAATTATCATAAATTAGTATTGTAACATTATAACTTGCACTAAAAACTAATACAAGAAATAAATGGCAACATTGCTTCTTAAAAAACTAGTTATCAAAAAACTAGTGAGGAATAAAACAAATAATTATCTACAGGATATACTGTATAATCCTAAAAATTAAATTATTATATACAACACAAAGATGCAATCGCACAACGTGAAATTTCAAACTTATGCTTGGAACAAGCAAACAAAACAGAATCACTGTATAGGTTTTCAGATATGAATGTCACTCAACATGCAAAACTTTCTAGGTATAGGTTTTTACCTACAAATTTCTAAAATCTCAAAAATAGTATGTTACTAGAGTAAAAGCAAATATAGTTCACGTCAAAAATAAGTTTCTAATTTCATGATTGATGTGGATCTCACGTGTGATAACTAGACATAAGGCTTTGAAATTTCACTCATCCTACTGGTTACAGAATCAAAAACATACAAATCACACTTTAATCTTAATCGAGCATACTGTGGTTTCCTTCTAGTCTTGGCCTCTTTCGACTGGGTTCTTGTTCTACAGGTGGAACTTCTCGTTTTTTGGTAGCATTCTGTAAAAATAAAATGTAGTGAGTATAATTTTACAAAATTATTAAATAAGTATTTACCTTTTTATCCCAATGTTGCTGCATGTATTTTAGAAGTATACTGGTTTTTTCAGTCACTATTACTAAAATAATGTAAGTAATTAACATATTTCATAAAACAATATGTATAGTCTGCCGAGTAAGAACGTGACCGATCGTATTTTCGAAAAATTGTGTTTCGAGAACATTTTTTTGCCATCATTATATTCTTTGGTGTGCTAACCACACTGTAATTAGCTTAGTAACTTGTCCAATCGCCTCCTGCATCAATAATCGCTGGGCATGTTCAAGGCATGCTGTCGACGAGATTTTCTGCTATAATCTCCAAATTTTTGGAATGTCACGAGACAACTGAGTCAAAGTCCTCAGAGTCTTTCCTTTGAACTTTCTCTTTACAGGGGGGCGATTGTGAGGGCCACTCTAGTATCTGATCGTGGGCCCAAGCGAGCCTCTTCAGGCCGTGATATTTCCCCAGCAAACGTTTCTTCAACGTGCTTCGGAATTTGACATCATGAGCACGAAGATGTTGTCGAATGGTCTCATGGGACATATTCAACCCCGATTTTTTCAATTTTGCCGCTCCTTGAGGCAGCCTCAATTTGGGATCCAGTGAAAACAAAGACGCGATTCGTTTTTCGACTTTTGGAATGACTTTGCCTACCGACTTTTTAATATATTTAAGGGCCGCGGAATGTGTCATTTTAGGCTCCTTTGGATGGGAACAAAGAAAGACTGCCTCGAATCGACGCGAAAGCAAGTGACTCATTTTGAATTTTACGTTATTTCGACGAAAGTTCGGAATCGACTGATACTTTTATTAAAAGACGTTGTAGACAAAGGTTCCTTCTACCCATTTTTTGTTGAATCGCATCTACCGAAAATGGATTATCGCGGATACGTTCTTACTTAACAGACTGTAGTATACATTTTTAGTAAAATAAATAGTTATAAGATAATTTCACTCGCTTCGTTATTATTAGTGTTCCGTACGGAACACTTATAAGATCACTTCGGTGTCTGTCTGTCTGTCTGTCACACCCGATTTTCTCCGAAACTATTCGACATAGAAAGGTGAAATTTGGTAATAATATAGGAATTGATGGCCTCATCAGAGCCATGTAGTTTTGAGAATTAAATTTTGACTTAAGGGGTTAGTTTTGGGGCGTGAAGTCGGAAGTGAAAAAAAAAATTTTTTACTAGGTCATCGAGTGTGGTGTCAAATGAAAGCTTGTGAAAACTCGAGTAAAAAAATATATATATAATATTATACTTGCGCGCACTTTTCTTTGTATTATTTTTAAAAATTCGCGAAAAATCGCTGTCCCGGGCCTTATCTCGAAAAGTACTTATCAAAAAATTTCGAAAAAATTCTGGAATATTCTCCACGGGGTGTAGATTGAACGAAAATTATCACGAGTGCATTACCTTTAATAATTTATATGGTATATAAAAAAAAACAAAAATTTCAAGGTCATCAGATTTCAGTAAAGATTGGAAACAAACTTTGTTGAAAACTCATTTGGGGTGTATTTTGTGAAGTCACTGATCATTTTATACCACCGTAACATAAATTTTGACTTAAGGGGTTCGTTTTGAGGGGTGAAATCGGAAGTGAAAAAATTTTTTTTTTACTAGGTCATCGAGTGCGGTGTCAAATGAAAGCTTGTGAAAACACGAGTAAAAAATATATATGTAATGTAATACTTGTGCACACTTTTCTTCGTATTACTTTTAAAAAATCGCTGTCCCCTACCTTATCTCGAAAAGTACTGATCAAAAAATTTTGAAAAAATTCTGGAATATTCTCCACGGGGTATAGATTGAACGAAAATTATCACGAGTGCATTACCTTTAATAATTTATTTGGTATATAAAAAAAAAATTTCAAGTTCACCAGTTTTCAGTAAAGATTGGGAACAAACTTTGTTGAAAACTCATTTGGGGTGTGTTTTGTGAAGTCACTGATCATTTTATACCACCCTAACAAAAATTTTTATTTTAAAAACAATCAACGTACGGAACACTAATTGTGCAAGTTTAACTTGCACTTGACCGGTTTTTATATATATATATATATATATATATATATATATATATATATATATATATATATATATATATATATATATATATATTGGCCAAAATTCTTTAAATTAGCAGTACTACGTTTTGATTTAAGTTGTTGCAATAATATATAGATAATTAAGAATAAATTTAATAAAAAGTACAGTAAAGCCTAAAAAAATATTAAACCATTAGGTTATCATAAGATCCATCTGGATATAATGTAGCTGAGCAAGTAAAAATTTTTTAGTGCCCACTAAAGCAAGCAGAAAGTTATTAGTCTTAAAAAATGGAGGTTCTATGCAGAAAACCCAAGTATAACATATTATATGGAAAAAATTTTAACCCTTAACCCTATCTGAAAACAAATAATAATAAAATAGTAAATTGTCAACTTCAAGCATTTTATTATAAACAAGGCACATATACTTAGAACAGTTTTATCTTATTTATTGTTCTGTCATACTCAATACTGTTTAGTCATGCTAAATTATACAAAAAAACTGTTTTACATATGTCAAAGTTTACTATACAAATGATAATACATATAATTTCTATTACTATATATTTCATAATTAAGAAAGAAACATTAAGACAGTATGGAAACAAACTCCTCAAAAATAAAACTTAAAACCTAAAACCCATAACAAAGGTACTCATTTATGGAGTAAAAAGCATTTTCTACCAGAACTTTTTTTAACCTTTTTTTTAAATTCTTTGTGTAGTAGATCTCTAATATTTTGCAGTAATACATTAAAAAATTGAATGGCCCAATACCCAGGTCCTGTTTAACACCTTTTCAGCCTCCAATATGTTAGAATTAGATCCTCCTTATGCCTGGTATTATGACAATGCCCATCTCCGTAGCTTCTGTAGGAATGAACATATTGCTTTAAGAACCGGAGATTCTCGAGAATGTACTGTGAAGGAACCATTAAAATTCTGAGCAATACAAATGACTTTCAGCAGTCATCCCTGAAACCTAGTCCATCCAGTATTCTCAGTGCCTTACGCTGCAAGCTGAACACTCGATAGGTCTGTACAGAGTGTACACAGATGAGAATGGAATAAGCAAGATAAGAGTGAAATATTGAGTGATGGGCATTTCATAATACTTGCCGAGTTACACAGTGTGCAAGATTTTGGAGTACAAAAGGATGTTTGCTCAATTTTTTACACATCCTGTCTATGTGTGTACCGCAATGCAGCCTCGGATTCAAATATACACCCAAAAATCTCACCTCACCTTCTCCCTCATTCAAGTCATACACCTCTCTCAATGAAAAAACAACCTGGTTTTGTCACTATTCAAAGCCAGTCTATTTATATTGCACCTTGCTTGACTAAATAAATGTAGACAATAACTAGTTACTTAGTTGCAAGTAAAAATAGTATATGTCCAACCTGAACTGCCTACTCAGTCATAAATACAATATGTGCGATATTGCATTTATGTATGTCTGTAAATTCTGTTACAAATTTTGAAATGTGACATACCTCCTAAAAATGGTTTTCGTGGTAAGTATTGCCATTTTTGTATATATTGCTGCAGGATCTACTTTAAGATTCACAGTAATTTCTCATAATGCCATTACAACATCCATGTATTTCCAAGAGTGAAACAACCCTTGGTTGGTTGGTTATAGGTGATGTAGGCGATTGTGCCTGTTTGTGCACTGCAACCTCTTGGCTTCTTGTGTTCAGAAATGTGGTTCTTTTAAGATTTATTAGCTTCCTTCCAAGCCCTTCATGTAATTTATTGCCAAGACGTAGATTTCTGAACAGTTTATGTCTGTTTGGAGTTAAAGTCCCACATTCCTATAGGATGTGCATAAAGGTTTCTTTTTCTTTACCACATAGTTTGTATCTCGTGGGACCATTATGGATACCCATATTCTGTAAAGGTTTCCTCAGGCGACAGTGGCCACTGATCTGTCTCAGCACTAGCTTGGTCTGGGCCTTTATTAAACAAAGGACACAAACAAGCACCTGCAGCTTATGAGATACATTTTTTGCTTTATTAAGGTTGTTTGTAATGTGTTGGTTCCATGTTAATTTTATGTCTAGTGTGCCCAGACATTTGTACTCATTAATTGTGTTTATCGATTTTCCGCAGATACTCAAGTCATTGTAAAGGACTTGGATTCTTCTTTTTGTGAGCAGTATAACAGCAGTATTTGCAGCATTGACTTTCAGGCATACATTGTTCAGTGTTCTTTGCATGAGCTCTGCCACAGAGATAGTATGCTTTCCTTGGATGAGTATAACTATATCATTAGCATATGTAAAAACTGTGTTTGTGAGTTTAGCCAAGTCAACAGCTCATCCACCACTAAGTTCTAGAGGAGTGATGATAGTAATCCTCCCTGTGAGCATCCTTGGGTCACCTCTGCTTCTAAAGTAGGTTAACTTTCATTTGCCAATATAAAAGTATGTTGTATATCTATCTGCTTGTGGTGTCATTAATACCATGTCTTTCCAAGACTGTAATCATTAAGAGGAAGGATACATTGTCAAAAGCCCCTTGTATGACAATGAAAGTGCCCAGGGCAACCTCGTTGTGGTACAGCGATGATTCCACTCTCCCTATCAACTGTCTCACATGATTTCCCTGGTTGATAGACATATTGATGTTTATATAGAGGGTTTTCTAGATGTACCCCCTCTCTTATATTTATTTATTTTTAGTGTTCCGTACGGAACACTTATATAAGAGCACTTCGGTGTCTGTCCGTCTGTCACACCCGATTTTCTCCGAAACTATTTGTCATAGAAAGTTGAAATTTGGTAGTAATATAGGAATTGATGGCCTCACCAGAGCCATGTAGTTTTGAAAGTTAAATTTTGACTTAAGGGGTTAGGTTTGGGGGGTGAAATCGGAAGTGAAAAAAAAAATTTTTTACTTAGTAATTGAGTGTGGTGTCAAATGAAAGCTTGTGAAAACACGAGTAAAAAATATATATATAATGTAATACTTGCGCGCACTTTTCTTTGTATTATTTTTAAAAAATCGCGAAAAATCGCTGTCCACCCACCTTCAAGGTCATCAATTTTCAGTAAAGATTGGAAATAAACTTTGTTGAAAACTTATTTGGGGTGTGTTTTATAAAGTCACTGATCATTTTATATCACCGTAACATAAATTTTGACTTAAGGGATTCGTTTTGAGGGGTGAAATCGGAAGTGAAAAAAAATTTTTTTTACTAGGTCATCGAGTGTGGTGTCAAATGAAAGCTTGTGAAAACACGAGTAAAAAATATATATATAATGTAATACTTGCGCACAGTTTTCTTCATATTACTTTTAAAATATCGTGAAAAATTGCTATCCCCTACCTTATCTCGAAAAATACTGATCAAAAAATTTGGAAAAACCCCTGGAATATTCTCCACAGGGTACAGATTGAACGATAATTATCATTACCCTTAATAATTTATCTGGTATAGAAAACAACCAAAATTTCAAGGTCACCAGTTTTCAGTAAAAATTGGAAACAAACTTTGTTGAAAACTCATTTGGGGTGTGTTTTGTGAAGTCACTGATCATTTTATACCACCCTAACAAAATATTTTATTTTAAAAACAAGCAACGTACGGAACACTAATTGTGCAAGTTCAACTTGCACTTGACCGGTTATTATTTATACAATGAATACTTACAGAGCAACAACTCCAAATAGTAAAACAATAATCATAGTTACAAAAAAAAAAGAATGCACATATAATAATTTCTTTGTGTTAACTGGTACTTGTTGGAAATTCATAATAAAATTATATAAAAAACACCACTATGTTTTAATTTCCAATATATTTAAAGTAACTTGACAATTGTTTTACCATACAATGGCTTCTTCAGAAGTAAAAAATATTTGGTAGTAATCCTGGTTATATAGTGCTTAAAACTATCCTTAATTACATAAGATTATGCTAATCATTTTATGATATTATTTTCACGGGAACAGAGACAACTAACAATCCTCCTTAACTTCCTAAATAATTTGCATCCTAATATTAAATTCACCTTAGAATTAGAAACCAATAACTCTATAAATTTCTTAGACATATCTATATCAAAAGTGAACAATAAACACGATTTCTCGATTTTTCACAAACCTTCAGATACTGACACAGTCATACACAATAGTTCATCCCACTCTTATACTCACAAAATGGCAGCTTTTAACTCTTTCATACATAGATTGTTACATATCCCTATGACTAAAACTAATTTTAACAAAGAATTCAACATAAACAAATAGCAATTAATAATGGATATGACCCCGACATTATAGATAATATCTTGAATAAAAAATCCTTTAAACAAGCAATCTCTCTAATTTATCCCACAATTAATGACAAAAAAGGAAAATTTAGTACACTCACATACATAGGGAAAATAACTAGAACAATTTCTAAACATTTAATAAAAAAGAACAATAAAATAGCATTCAAAATCAGTAATTCCTTAGGGAATATAATTTTGAATAACAAAACCAAATCTAAGAGATCCTTAAAATCAGGAGTTTATTTATTAAATTGTGGATCTTGTACTAAAACCTACGTAGGACAAACTGTTAGATCTTTTGAAACTCGCATTAAAGAACATAAACATAGCTATTTAAAAAATAAGCACAATTCACATTACGCAACCCATATAAGCGAATCCCATAATTTTGATGATATGTTAAAAATCCTACATATAGAAAATAAATCTAAAAAATTAAATTTGCTTCAATGTCTTGAAATTAACAAATGGAAAAACTCCAATCTATTATTAAATGAACAGGCAGACTTAAACCATTCACCCTTACTTAATCTTTATTAGTTCTCTGAAATAGTACCACAGATTTGCATTCTTAAAATAATTCTGTCTGTAAATAATATAATAAAATGATTAGCATAATCTTAGGTAATTAAGGATAGTTTTAAGCACTATATAACCAGGATTACTACCAAATATTTTTCTTTCTTATTTACTTCTGAAGAAGCCATTGTATGGTGAAACAATTGTCAAGTTACTTTAAATATATTGGAAATTAAAACATAGTGGTGTTTTTTATATAATTTCATATAATAATTTATAAAAAGAAGTAATGACAAAGATAACAGATAAAGTGTGGTACCAGATTGTCTATGCCTTATTGCAGAAGTACTGGGAAGTTTCCATCTGATCTTGGCATCAGTAGAGTTCAAAAATACCTATAGCCCATTTCATTATTTCAAAGCTAACTATTCAGTTTGTAGTTACCCAATTAGATCTCTTGGCCTAATAGCAAAGGTTCAGTTCTGTCTGAGCTACTTCTGGCTATTGAATTTCTAAACCCAGAAAGTGCACCTGGAAAAGCACCTCAAGGCTCTCGTTTTCTGATGTATTGCACTCTCCTCTTTCTTCCTTCTTTATCATGACACTTACTTAAGCATAAGCAATAATAAACATTTAAAAGTTTGAGAATAAAATGCTCAGTAAAATATTTTGAAAGTATCTCAATTCTGGGTTCTGCTCTAAGAATGATAAAAGTACTTCCAATGAAGAACTGAAAAACTTACTTTGTTCAGGTGGAATATCTTTTGTTGGAATGTATACTGAAGGTCTTTTTGAAGAGGATCTCTGTTGTTGCTGTCCATGTGAAATTTAGAAAAATTATTTTCATTGTAGGAAGGCAATCCAGCAAGAAATTTAGCTACCGACTAAAATAAAAACAAATAGTTTATTACGAACCAATTAAAATTAAAGAAACAAGCTTACCATTCTGTTTGGTTTTTATTTATTTGTGAAAAAGAAAATCTATTAGTGAAAAGAAGGGAAATTAAGAAAAATTCAAATACACCAAAGTATTTTTTACAAGATATTGAGAACGAACAAGGAGAATGTCTCGAATGACGGACACATACCACAGACTGAATGACGTTTCGAAATAAAGAAACAAAGTCACAGAAATGTGGCAACAAGGTACTTGAGGCTTCTAGTTCGAGATTATTTCTGTGCTAGGCTATGTCTGAAGGGCTCAGAGCAAAACTACGAAAAGGTAATTCAAGAGGTGAGTGTATTTGAAATGTACCCTATCATGTAAACCATTGTGCAAAAACCCCTTGCTAAAACGGTCCGAACGTTTAAAATTATATCCACCATCACAGATTATAAAAAATGTTTAAAGCTACCTATCGGTAATTACTGCTCCAAATATATTGTTGTCTATTTTACGGTTAATTCTGTATTAATAAACTTTATAGTCAGTTGTCCTTGATTAGAAAAGGCTTATAATTATGTATATAAGACTAATTAATCGCGAAACTGCTAATATCGTGGACCGGTAATTACCGATGAATTGGCAATTTACTGGTTGAATACTAGGAAAAAAGGTAAACAATGAAAACTGCTGTTAAAAAGGGGGATTTGGAATATAGCTTGTTAGCTTTATGTTTTTTTGCAAAGGATTTATTTTAGGTGCGTTTAAAAGGAAATGAAACTACTGAGAGCATAGACATAGAGGATGGACTGAGCATTAACTTCATAAAATTGATCACTCTCTAGAAAGAGACAATGCGATTGTGCGGCCAATACCTGTCTCTTTTTTGTAGGCCTGTAATAAACCAGGCGCTGTACCCTGAGACGGGATTCAAGGCGAGAAAAGCCCCATACCCGATTTTAGTTCAAATAGAACACTTAGAAATATTATTTTTAAGAGCGCCGTAGCTTAGCGTCGTTCTAAAAAGAGAAGCTACTGGCTTCTCATTCGCTTTGTCTTTCTCACACTTTTGCGTCCATATTTTCTTCACAGCGGGATACGGACCACTCAGTCCAACCTCTATGTCTATGACTGAAAGAGCGTTAATGGAGGCAAAGAAATTAATTTAGTTTTCAAAACTACGTAAACATGAAAAATGAGTATTTCTTAGAACCATTTTACAACACTCAACAGAAGTGCGCAGGAAAGATGTTTATAGCAGTAGCCAAATTCTGTTTACTGTGTTTGCTTTTGTTTACAGACTTGTAAGAACAATCTTAATTACAAACACCCACAGAAAATAAATAGGGCGTGACTGCTATGGAGAAATATTACATTCACGCTTGCTGCATTAGTCATTACCAAGATCAGCTTGACTACCGTCATCAATCAGGTCCATTTAAAAAAAAACTGTTGTCGAATTCTATTTTACGATGGACTCGTCCATACCATAATAACATTTAGAGTAGCCTAATGAATTTTATTCGACTGAGCAGGCCATTTCGTATTTATATACAATACGATTTTAAAGGTAAAATAGAAAGCCTATTAATTGTACACATTACCTCGGTAATTTTCTATGTTAACAAAAGCTTTATTTATTTACGAACAGAACATATTCTCCACACATTTTGTCCACCTTTCGGGCAACTGGTGGATTTCTTAATTAAAAAATAACCGGTCAAGTGCAAGTTGAACTTGCACAATTAGTGTTCCGTACGTTGATTGTTTTTAAAATAAAAAAATTTGTTTGGGTGGTATAAAATGATCAGTGACTTCACAAAAACACACCCCAAATGAGTTTTCAACAAAGTTTGTTTCCAATCTTTACTGAAGACTGGTGACCTTGAAATTTTGTTTTTTTTTTATATACCAGATAAATTATTACAGGTAATGCACTTGTGATAATTTTTGTTCAATCTACACCCCGTGGAGAATATTCCAGAATTTTTGCAAAATTTTTTGATAAGTACTTTCCGAATAAGGCGGGTGGACAGCGATTTTTCGCGATTTTTTAAAAATAATACAAAGAAAAGTGCGCGCAAGTATTACATTATATATATATTTTTTACTCGTGTTTTCACAAGCTTTCATTTGACACCACACTCGATTACCTAGTAAACAAATTTTTTTTCACTTCCGATTTCCCCCCCAAAACTAACCCCTTAAGTCAAAATTTAACTTTCAAAACTACATGGCTCTGATGAGGCCATCAATTCCTATATTACTACCAAATTTCAACTTTTATCACAAATAGTTTCGGAGAAAATCGGGTGTGACAGACGGACGGACACCGAAGTGATCTTATAAGTGTTCCGTATGGAACACTAAAAAAGATGGTGGGCTCATGTTAATGAATTTAGTTATACTTTTTTGATGTTTTCCAATGAAGAGAAGTGAGCTGATGCCGCAGTGACCAAAATAACTGGTAATTCGACGGAAGACGGATCCGGAGAAAACGCCGCATGAGGAGAATTTCTCATCCCAAAGAAAATATAAACATTTTTTGTCCAGACCATTTCGAAATCGCTGGTATCATAATGAAACATGTGCGTTTGGTTTAAAACTTCTTCTAAAATTGAAAAAATCTATGAGTAGCTTTTTGCATTTGGATTGCACGTATTATAAATGCCGCTTTTCGAATGATCTCGCTTTCGAGACAATATTTTGAGGTTATGTGAATAACAGCATCGCATGCGGTAATGAATTTGCTTCATTAGATTGTTAGTTCCACATATAAAACGATCTAGGTTCATTTTGAAATTGAATTTTGGAATACTTATTTCAAAAGCGGTTCCTTTTCTGTTAACCATGGCATAATTCGTATAGTTAACTTGAGAGTCTTTATAAAGCAAATCAGATAAAATTTATATTTTATTCAAAAATAAAACAGTCAGGAACCCATAATACATTATTTCTTTTCTTGTAAATAAAAAAAAGTATCAAAAATAGTGTTAAAAAAATAGATAAATAATGAATACACCGAGGATGGTTGACAGATTTGTCAAACAGCTCTAACTTCTAACGTCATTAATTTGCATATTTTTGCTAACCACATTAACTATCCAGACCATAGACCAGAAAAAAGATCTTTATAGGATTTTAAGATCAGAAACTTACGATAATTTATTAGAAATTATTATTATTATTATTTATCAGTAGATCCATCACTTGTAAGCCGTCTTTCTAATTGCGCTGTATATATAAGGAAAGTATGCTTACGGCTGGGCCAGATTGACAAATAACCCAAATCTCTTACATGGATCGACCCACCCTCTTGAAAAAGGATCTATTATATATTGGAAAATAGTCCGAATCTGGAATTTTGTTTTCTAATTCAAAGAACGTGGGGTTTCGGACAATGGTCCACTACCCGCCGGTAGGAGATCCACTCATAGAGCGTGCAAACCGCAGTGAGGAGTGATTCCTAAACGTCGGTTGCGGTTATATAGTTTAAGCAGGTGGTTAAACACAAGAATTAATGTTTTTGCGAAGATTGTATAGCCGGATTGGCAGGCTAATATAAAGCAGTTGTATCCAAAACCAGTAATAGTTTCCTGAGTTGATAATTTACGAGTGCCTGAATAGTTAAAGAATTTTATAAAAAAATTTAAACATATAATTAGAGAGACTTGAGAAGAGTACAGGCTCGACTACTCTCACCATTTACAGTCTTTTCTCCACACCGGTTCATGACCGGGTGTCCCGGAAGGCACGCAGAAGATTCTTGGGTAAATGTATCTCGATAGTAAGTCTACGAATCCCTTGCCTATGACCTGTTACCTGTTTTGTGAGGAAGAAAAAACAACCTGGGACAATTTGTTATCTGTTTTGTGTCAAACAACATGCAAATTACAAACTTTTTTGTTAGAAAATAAAGTTACCAATTTATGTTATTATTAATTAATTATCTACAAATATAATATAATTGAAACAGCATATAGTTAGAGTAATTCAGGTTAAGAAGTACCAAAATATAAATTGTGAAATTACATTGATTTGCATAAAAATGGATAAAATAAATATAAAAGAACTTGTTTTGTCCAATTATTGTGAGCCGACCTTTTATGTTAATTATTCTGAAATTGGAAGACCCACAGCTGACAATGAATCTACAAATAAAATTCAAAAAACCAATAATCTCATTCACTGGAAAATAGAGAATGACAAACTTATTCAGAATAAAAAAAAAACATAATGGTATATTTTTTTCTGGTGAAACTTATATTGTACAATGGTTCTTTGATTTAAAAATTGATAATACAATTTTAGAGGAGTGTTTAGTGTTTTTTACTGGAAAGGCCAACATGCTCTGAAAGGGTATACACCTTTGCCACCCGAATTAGAAGAACATTTTCCTGTTGAAAGAATCGTTCAGTGGAGCGAGCCAGTAATATTTTTTCATGGTTTCACGATTAATATAGTGTTTTCTGGAAATGAAACTGAATTTGATTTGAATCTTCCCCATTTGTTGTTAGCGAGAGGAGAATTTCAAAATGAAATTCATTTTTATGAAGTACCCTGTAAAAAATCTAGTTTGAGGAGCAAAGCTAGTTATTTGCTTATTGCTCCCAGAAATAACTGTTTTATATATTGGCATGGTGCTCAAACATCCTCTGAATATAGAAAAAATATAGTAAATGAATGTCAACCCCATAGTTTTTTTTTAAAAAAGTGGCAAAATAGTTGGTCAGATTTTCTGATATCTGAACAAGAAGAAAATAAAGAAACTGATTTATTTTTGGACACAGTTCAGGGAGATTCTTCAGATTTTATTCATGTCCATTCGCCAGCCAATTTTAGTCCAAAATTATTTTATTTGAATTCAATTACAGGATGTTTTTTAGCTACAGAAGTAGAATATCCACTTAGAGCTAAGAATGTTATAGCTTCATTTCCATTTTTGCAAAGTCATCTTTATACAGCTACACAACCAGGTAAGGGTATATTTAAAAAGAGGGCACAATCCAACTGAGTATCATTAATATTTTTTAGCATTATTCCTTCTTGACAATAACAGGGAATTATGGCTCTGGGAAGGTATAAAAACAGGGAACTGTGATAATAAAGCATTTGAAGAAGAATTAAAATTAGCTAAAAAATTGCAGAAAAAGTTTGCAGAAGAAAAGGAAAAAATAATTTCTGAACCTGTTACATGTTTTCATATCTATGCTCATGAGGAATCAGTGGAATTTAAAAATATATTTCCATTTTGGGTGGATAGTTAATTTTAAATTTAATTGTAAATATAAAAATGTCAGCAAGTGCCATCTATTACCGTTATAAATTGAAAATTTTATAAATATATTTTAATATGATTAGATTATTCAAAACATTTGTCAATAAATCTATCCAAACTTTTACACTTCTTCATATGAAACAGTCACTATTATGGTTGGCAGAAGCCAAAGAAAATATAGCTACAGAAAGATGAACTAGTGGAGACAAACTAGTGCAAAATGAAGCCAGCTGTCTACTGCCGGATCATTAAAATGTGCCTTGTCCCATTGCTCAGAAATACTGTGCTAGTAGAAGTTGCCTTATATATCAGAATAATAGAGAAAAATATGCACAACATCTCTCTGAAATGTTATGAGGCACACTTTAATGACCTGGCAATAGCTAGCCAGCTTCATTTTGCGGCGATATTTTGTTCCACTTGTTTATCTTTCTGTAGCAATAACTTGATTTTCCTTGCTGATGTATTAATGTCATTTGGTACCTGAGTGGTTGAGAAGTTTAAAAGTATTGTTCTCATGTCAACTATAACAGTGCTATGGAACATATGTTCTAAAAGAAGAGATATTCAGATGCAGAAAGTAGTTCATACCATTAGGTAGTATGAAATCAATTTGATAGTGAGACAAAACAAAAAATCTATGTTTATTCATATACATTTTAGACCCAAGGAGAGTGGTAAGGTAAAGTAGAAAACAATAGACCAGATTGCATCCCAGCAGGGCATGATATGCAAGATGTTCCTTAATTTTGTGTCCATGCAACGCCACAAAGAAACTGCATAACACCTGCCGATTCATAGTACAAGCAGCTTTTAATTTTAGTAACTGGATATATGCGGCTATAAATTCTTATCAAAATATAAATTTAGGAAATATTCAGTTGTTAATTTTAAATATATTATTTGATTTCTTCAGTGTTAGCCAAAGACTATGTACGTTATGACATTTGGCTTTTAATGATGTGAAAGCCGACGGTTTAAGGAAAAAAAATTAAAAGCTTAATAGTACAATAGATTTAACTGATTCGTTACTAGTCGACGTAATCAACTAATTTTGAGGGCACGTTAATGATTGTGCTTTTTATATCAGCCATCAACCATTAAATGACCACTTCAATCAATATTGGAATTCACCGCTGAATATAAGTATCCCCCTAAAACACGATAAAGCCTAATGACCAGGCCTAGCGACCTGATAGAAATGGTAGTCAACTTAAAACAATGTAAATATTTTATACCCTAGGGGAGATAAACCATGTCATTCCTTAAATCGCTTCCCGCCAAATCAATTATTCATTTAAAATTTCAATGAGTACTAGGATAAGGAAAAAACAAAGGAGTGAATTACAAAAAATTACCGTACTCAACCTCCGTGCAATACAGCTAAAATAACCGGTCAAGTGCAAGTTGAACTTGCACAATTAATGTTCCATAAATTTTGTTACGGTGGTATAAAATGATCAGTGACTTCACAAAACCCACCCCAAAGGAGTTTTCAACAAAGTTTGTTTCCAATCTTTGCTGAACACTGATGACCTTGAAATTTTTGTTTTTTTATATACCAAATAAATTATTTAAGGTAATGCACTCGTGATAATTTTCGTTCAATCTACACTCCGTGGAGAGCATTCAGTACTTTTCGAGATAAGGTGGGGGGACAGCGATTTTTCGCGACTTTTTAAAAATTATACAAAGAAAAGTGAGTCCAAGTACTACATTATATATATACTTTTTTACTCGTGTTTTCACAAGCTTTCATTTGACACCACACTCGATGACCTAGTAAAAAATTTTTTTTTTTTCACTTCCGATTTCACCCCCCAAAACTAACCCCTTAAGTCAAAATTTAACCTTCAAAACTACACGGCTTCCTATATTATTGCCAAATTTCAACTTTCTATGACAAATAGTTTCGGAGAAAATCGGGTGTGACAGACAGACAGACACCGAAGTCATCTTATAAGTGCTCCGTACGGAACACTAAAAACGGAATGGCCGCCAGCTGTTTTACTAAAATCTGATGTAATACGTACCGGTATTGCCACTTATCTTTATTAATTTTAATAGCTGGTTACACACGTGGGTACAGCATATTAAAACATAAATTTAATTAACATATTATTTATTTTCTTCCCTATAGGCGTTTGTAATTAAGAAAAACAATAGCCCAAGGCAGATGCAGTAGCAACCAGAACTTTACGGGTTTAACAATATCAATCTAAATCTCTTGTTTACAGTGTTGTAAAATGGTGCCCTCTCATCTTAATTATAAATGCGAATTAATTTTCGAATCAACAGATATACCATAAAATAACAATATAATAATTGTTTTAGCAAAGTAAACACAGTTGTTTATAATCAACTCTTCATTTAATATTATTAACATGAATGTTGCAGCATAGCCATTGCGAGATCAAAACAATACATAAAATGTGTCCTCGCTAAAATTGATTAGAGTGAAAAAAACATTTTTTTTGATTGTACTTTAGTCGGATTGCTCGCAGTCGATGACCACGTAGACAGCGTGTAAAAAATTAAATCTTGTTGATAATTAGGCAAATTCTAGCTAGTAAACACTGTAAATAATCTTGAAGCATATTAATACTGAGAACGTAATATAATTAGGTTTAAACATTCAGACAAAGAAATTTCAAATCTAATTTAAGGTTATATTTTTAAAATTGGAGCTTTTCAACTAGTTGAAAATGGTGGAACTTCCCATGTTGCTCATTAAAGCCTAGTACGCACTGGGATTCTTTGTTCGGACTCATTGTCGCAGACTCTTGGATACATGTCGCAGACTCTTTGTCCCGCAATATTGTCGCTCGGGAAATCGTGTACGCATCTACAGTTTGAGTCTGAGCCATGTCCGAGGTCGCACTCTCGGGCATTGCAATTGCTTTTTACATAGTTCTACAAAGTAAAAAAAGGGCTAAAAAGCCACCACGTTGGTGGACTCGCGGGTTATTCAAGGACCGGAATAATCATGGACACAATCTTCTGGATACATTGAGATTGGAGGACGGAATGGGATTTAGAAAGAAGTCCAGTCAACTTTGAATATCTTCTGAAAATGGTTGGTCCTCAAATTTCCAAAAAAGAGACGAATTTCAGGGTGTCAGTTTCTGCTACCAAAAGGCTAGCAATCACTCTCCGTTTCCTCGCAAGTGGAGACTCATATACACGCTTCATGTATATTTTCAAAGTTTCAAAACAGATAATATCCGAGTTCGTCCCTGAAGTCTGCACAGCTATCACCGTTGCGCTGAGAACGCATATAAAGGTAAGTGTATATATATATATTTTTTTTGTATGAAATAGGTACGTGATTATTTACTGCACAGTGTAGGTACACTTCAAAATAAGATAGAACGTTTAATTTTTTAAGTATTTATTTATTGCCCAATTCACATTTTAAAAAAGGAATAGGTATTACTTTTTCAAGTAATTCACTTATGTACATTTACAAAAAAAAAGAAAAGAATAACTTAATATCATTTTATATATGCGTAATAACATTTTACATATAAATAAACGTAATAAAATTTTACATAGGCATAAAGTCCCTCAAGTATGAGGACAATGACTGCGAAGTGTAATCTTGTGTGCTGTTGTTACTAGAAGGGCCTTCAGTGCTGGATAGGTTGGAGTGAGAAGGCGTTGAGTGCACAGAAATTGGCCTAGCGTATAAGCCATTTTGAAGATCAAAAATAATCTGTGTTATATTCTGTTTTGCCAAATTAATTTCGCATTGTGGTCTATTGGCGTTTCGTAAAGAATCACTTATGAACTCGGCAAAAATTGTATGGGAATCCCTTTTCGTGACCACTTCAGTCAACGATTTCATACATTGCAGGGCCTCAATACTGATATCATCAGAAGTTTTGCAAATTTTTTTGCGCTTGAGAGGTTGCAAAGTCGGAGTCTGTGGTAGACTGTCTGCGCTTTCCACTTCTCCTTCAGCTGTGAGAACGGGTAACTGCGGGAATGTCCTGCACAAAAACAAAACTTTGAAATATCTGATATGGAAATTTCTATTATCAAATTTACAATATCTGTAAAAAATAAAAATAAATAAAGAAAGAAATAAAAATCGTACAACCGTTTATTTATTTTTTTTTCAGCTTCCTAAAACTAGCGCTGATTGGCAATGCGTGGCAGACGACTTTTCAAGAAGATGGAATTTCCCAAAATGTATTGGTAGCATTGATGGTAAGCACATTGCAATCGTGGCCCCTGAACACAGTGGGAGTTTATTTTTTAATTACAAGGGCTTTCACAGCATTGTTGCAATGGCAGTTGCGGATGCCAACTACAATTTCATATACCTTGATGTCGGATGTCAGGGACGTATATCAGATGGGGGAGTGTTCCATTATACGCCGTTGTATGATAAAATGAGTCATGGACAACTTTATTTGCCAGCACCTAGTGCATTGCCAGGAAGAGAAATTTGTGTTCCACATGTGTTTGTAGCAGATGACGCTTTTCCACTCTCTCCAAACATCATGAAACCCTTCCTAGGAATAACGAAAGGATTGTTGACACCGGAAAGGATCTACAATTACCGACTTTGTCGGGCTAGACGGATCATTGAAAACGTTTTCGGAATCTGGTGTTCAAAGTTTAGGGTACTCCTAAAATCCATAGATTTGCATCCAGACAAAGTTGAGAATATTGCTATAACTTGTGCCTACTTGCATAATTTTCTTCGAAGAAATGCCTATTGACGGAATTATTACACTCCATCTGGATCGTTTGATGCAGAAGATCCTGATGGAAATGTGATACCTGGAGCATGGAGATCAGAAGTTGAAAATTCGCAATCTTTAACTAGCCAAGAGCATACTCCAAGAAGAGCAGCTAGTGACGCAAAAGCAATTCGAAACGAATTTCGTGACTACTTTATGTCTCATGAAGGTTCAGTTCCTCGGCAAGCCAATATGATATAACATTTTCATATTGACAGTTTTAACTTTGAATTACCAAACTTTTTAGTAGTACTGCAAAGACATTGCTAATTATTTACCTACCTATACATAAATAAATTGCACAAAGACTGGTAAAATGTTTATATTTCATTTGTAAAGGTAGCTTTTTCATTTTTTTTTCTTTTTTAATTTTCATGTGTAAATATTTCTAATAAATTCATTTTGATTTGACTTGAATAATTAGCTGTTGACTGTATGATTCTGCCTTGCCCCTGCTGGTGAAAATGTAGATATATTTTTATAAAAGGTGAGAGTTCCGTATGAAGCCTAGCTAAAATGAAGTAGGTACTTACATCAACGTCTGTACTTATGCTGCCTCTGGAATCGGTTACTGGAAGCAGAAACAGCATACGTTCATAGCTAAACCAAGTCGATTTCATTGGTGAAGTACCACTTTTTTTTTCACCAGTAAGCTTTTTGTGCTCCCGCCGAAACTGACCTGTTGATTAGAAATGAGTTTTTTTACAATATACTCTTTATGAAGGTGGTTTACCTCTCGATTGCTTGAAATTCATTAACATTCAAAAATTTAGTCAACTTACCTTTTAAGGTGTGAAGTTTTTTGTCCATCTCCATAGTTTTTACTTGATATTTTTGAGCTAACTCATCCAAAGCATCTGCTTTCTTTCCCCTGTCTTTGTATTCCTCAGAGGAAACGTCCCACAAACATCGCCGTATTTGTAAATCTTCGATCAACTGTACAGTTGATTCTGTTGTCCACATTTTATTAAAGGACACAAAAACAACGAAATTGGTTACGCGAGAATAAAAATTTCAGCTTGAGAATCACGTACGCACTGACTTAATGTTGCGCGACATTGTGTAAAGAATCCCATCTCAGATGGGATTCTTTACACAAATAATAAAACGCAACACACCAGATTCAAGATTCATTGTCGCGGAGCGTCCCGGACGTAAGAAAATGAATCCCAGACGCAGCTCGGCGACAATGAGTCCGAACAAAGAATCCCAGTGCGTACTAGGCTTTATCTCCATTCACCAAGCCAAACAGTCAAAATCTGGCAATACCTAAGTCAGAATTGGCAACACGGGAAATAAAATGATCGAAATGTCGGTTAAAAGAGGAAGGGGTAAAGTCAATTTCAAAAATCTGACACCCGACATTTTTTGTGACGGATTGGGCTATTTTATTTCACAAAAAAGCTTAAATTTTTTTGTACATCCTAACGGTAGCGAAATTTGTTATTTTTCTCTACATGTTCAAAAAGAATTAGTGCTAAATTAACACACCCGAATTTACCTTTCCGGCAGGTAACCTTCTGTCTTTTATATTCCATTTTGGGAAATGATTTCATTTGTATTAGGTTGTACACAATTGATTGGATCTATTATTTATCAATGTCTTTTCTGCAGATGTGCTCTGAAGTAATCTAAAATGGAAGACGACGAATACAAAAAACTACCAGCAGAAGACAAAGTCGTTCACAAATTATGGAAGGCCAGGGTGTGTGGATATGAAGAAGTAACACAATTATTTAGACAAATTGATGATGAGAAATCTCCAGAATTCGGAAAGTACTTAGGATTGGTGAAGAAATTCGTAACTGACAGTAATGCTATGGGACAAGAAAAAGGTTTGGAAGCTACATTAGCTTATGTTGAAAATTATGCACATGCTGGAAAAACTGTCTCCGAAGTGATGACTGGAATTGTTACTAAATGTATGGCTGCCCCTAAGACAAAAACGAGAGAATTGGCTTTGCAAGTTACGTTGATGTATATTGAAATTGAAAAATATGATGCTGTAAGTCCTAACAAAATTATTACTCTTAACACTCGTACAAATAAGTTTGCTAGCTCAAGTTTACTTTACCAGTAATTGTTTTCATTTTTTATTAGTCTTTACATAATTAAATTTTATTTAGATTAGTTCAAATCACACAAAATTAGGTTTGGTGTTTGTTCAAAATATTGTCTTTATTTTCAATAAACTAGTTTGGATTATATAAAAAGGTCTCGGCACATCATAAATCAAATTAAAATAACTCACTTTATATCAACTTTTTCTTTTAACAAATCTTTAAGAAAGACACTTATTAATATAAGATCTTGTTAAATCAGAATATCTTCGACATTATTTTTTATCTACATATGGTGGTTTTCAAATTATCTGTTAATTTTATGTTAAATTATGCTATCAGATGGAAAGTATGCGTAATTAGGAAAAAGATATGTATACAATCTTTGTAATATATACAGAGTGTTTTAAAGGTAAAATTTCAGGATGTGAGCTTTTCAGAAAAAGGAAGTTTTTTTTTTTGGAATATGCCTAAAGATTTATGAGAAAAAATCGGAAGGAGGCCGTGTTTGTTAACCTGAACTAACTTTGCTCTCCAATTACTAATATAACACCTACATCATTTTTCATATTAAATCAGGACATTTTTTTTTCATTTTTTAATATATTTTGTAATTACTGATTATTTAGTTCCAGTTAGTTCAGGTTTCTTTTAAGTTTTTCAAAATAAGGCCATTTTAAGAGTATTTCAAAGAAAAACTTCTCTTTTTCTGAAAAGCCCAAGTACCGAAATTTTACCATTTAAAAAATTGATATTGCTTTTTTAAAATTTATAGTATTGATTTGTTACTGTTTCTATATTGTGTTTCTATTATACTTAAGACTCCAACATGGATGCAAAATGCAAAAATGTCATGTTCATTTATACACAAATTTTCTTTAGGTTCAAGAAGAATTAATAAAAGGAACAGAGCAGAAAAATCCAAAAATTGTCACAGCATGTATTCAAGCATTAACAACAGCTTTACATGAATTTGGTATAAAAATTATAAATCCTAAACCTATAATTAAGAAAATTGGTACTTTATTCTCGGATAGGGATAAGGGGGTGAGAGATGAAGCCCGCTTAATGGTGATTGAGCTTTATAAATGGATGGGACCTTGTTTAAAGTAAGTTGTTTGTTTTTAGGCTTCATAAGTATATTCTTTTATACAAAATTGCAGTGTTAGAGAGTTTTTGAGTATATATCCTGGGTATATATTTTGTGAAAATATGTATGCTATTTGGTTATTTATCAATTACAGCAAAAATATACTTGAAATACAAAGTTTTCTATTTCATTTGAAATATTTTCTTTTACGTTGTCACAGTTACTAAATTTTAATATTTGAGGCTGATAATTTTCACAAAGAAAGTTATTCACGTTTGTGGGAAAAATTTGAATAATATTTTTAAGTTTTCTAGTATATCACATCAAATTTCAATGTTGATACCTAAATTCCATACTATGTTTGGTTTTTTCAATCTCAAAATAATCATGTCATCCTCATGTGTGAATTATTAAAAAAACCCATTGTATTGTGTGTATATCTTGTAACACACAATTTGCTTATATTTCAGAATAAAGAACATTATGGAAAGACAGAAATAAAATATATTTAAAAAGATGCTAGATATTCTAATCAGAGAAAATATAGCTATCACTACAGAAAGACAAGCATGTGGAACAAAATGAATGCTGGCTATTTTAACATGCCTCGTAGAGTTTCTCAGAGATGCTGCACAAGTAAAAGTTATATGTAACAAAAATAGGGAAAAATATGCCTATCACTTCAGAAAAACATCACCTGCACATAAAAATTTGTCTGTACGTATAATATATCTGCTTACGTGACATCTCTGAGTAACTGAACAAGGTATATTTTAATAATCTGGCGGTAACAAGCCGGCTTTGTTTTGCGGCGACGTTCTGTTCAACCTCTTTGTCTTTCTATAGTGCTATCTATATTTTCTGTGGTTTTTTCTTTATCGCTTATCCAGCTAAAATTGTTTGATCTAGAAATTTGAGTAGTTTAGTTACTTTAATACTACAACTTTCACAAACAGTTAAAAACTTTTCTTCTCTTTCTTGGTAAACATCTAGTTAGGTGTTGTGTTGTTACGAAATATAATTTCTTTATTAGTTACATCTAAATTTTTTTCATGACATAGTATGTGCGACAATTAGCTATATTAAAATCCATCTAGAAACTGGCGTTTGTAAAGATAATTTACTTTGGTTATTGGAAAGATATCTAGGGAAGATGATTACGGAGAAAGTAAGATAGATGAAAGTAAGGTAGGGGGTAGAAGTAGAGGTAAGTGAGATAAGGATGGACGAGAATAAAGGTAAGGGTAAAACCAATAGAGGTAAGTTACTACATAGTATAACAGTTTCAGTTCAAAGTCAGTTTGGTCACCAATAATAAAAGACTGAATAGATATAATTGTAATAGTTTCTTAAAATACAGCCTGTAATAGAATTCAAAAGTTAAGTTTTTGTCTCAAAGAATTTATATATATTTTTAAAAGCATTAGTTTAAAGTTATACAATATTCAAGCAAGTTTTACAGGGCCTAAATAGTTAAATAAAATTGAAAAAAAGACAATAAATTTAATTAAACCTTACTTCTGACCACTATGTATTTGTGACATGTAGTTTTAGCTTAGAACTACCGTCAAGGACCATACCATTTCTACTGCTTTTTATTGTACTAGTTTATGATCCCTCAGTAAGACAATCACAAAACGCAGTAGAAATGGTATGTTAATTGATGGTAGTTTTAAGCTAAAACTATATATCACAAATAAATGACGGTCGGTGGTAAGGTTTAATCCAATCGATTGGTTTCATTTAATTTTATTTCACTGTTTATACATTATATAAGTTGCTGGATATTGTATAAATTCAAACTAATGCTTTTAAAAATACTCTTATTTTTCGGAACAAGAACTTACTTTTCTAATGCCGTTATAAACTGAATTTTACGAAACAATTACAATTATACCTATTGTTGACCTGCCCGGCTTCCAATGGGGACTGCTATACTGTGTAGTAACTTCCCTATATCACATGTAACCTTATCTTTCTTCCATTCTGCTTTTATCATTTTTACCTATCCTCTTCTTCTCTCTACTTCTATTTTGCCCTAATCATCTTCTCTACTTACATCTCCATTACTTAAAATAACTTGTCTTATAAATGACAGTTCCTGGACTTATTGCAGTTCTTCCTACTGCACATAATATCTTTAGAAAAAAATTTAGAAGTAACCAATTAAGGGACTATATTTCATTGTGCTAAACTCTCCTCGACAGATACTCTACAATAATTTTGGCTGTGCCATAAAGGATAAAACAGTTAATGAATTCATCTTTTACATTATCTATTCTTTTGCATCAACATAGACTTATTTTTTCCTGTTATCGTTACATATAATACAACTTTTATTTGCTAGACATCTCTAAAAATTCGAGGCAAAATAGCCGACTTTGTTTTGCGCCGACGCAATATTTTCTGTTTTAATTTATTAATATTCTTTCTTCACTTAGAGACTGGATTGAAGTAAACTGACATGAAATTACTAATTAAAATAAATTATATTATTAAATTTGTTATTTCTTTTTTTAAAGAAATCATTTACAAGCAGCAAATTTGCAACCAGTTCAAATGACAGAATTAGAGGCGGAGTTTGCCAAGGTGGATGGTCAGAAGGTTTCTCCTACTAGATATATTCGATCCCAACAAGAGAAACAGGCTAAATTAGCGGCGAATACCGAAGAAGCCGTTGGTATGTATTAAAAATAATTTTTATGTAGGCTTTTTATATATATATATATATATATATATATATATATATATATATATATATATATATATATATATATATATATATATATATATATATATATATATATATATATATATATACATATATATATATATATATATATATATATATATATATATATATATATATATATATATATATATACATATACATATACATATACATATACATATACATATACATATACATATACATATACATATATATATATATATATATATATATATATATATATATATATATATATATATATATATATATATATATATATATATACATATATGTATATACATATATATATATATATACACACATATATGTTTATACATATATATATATATATATATATATATATATATATATATATATATATATATATATATATATATATATATATATACACACATATATGTTTATACATATATATATATATATATATATATATATATATATATATATACACACATATATGTTTATATATATATATATATATATATATATACACACATATATGTTTATATATATATATATATATATATATATATATATATATATATATATATATATATATATATATATATATATATATATGTATATATATATATATATATATATATATATATATATATATATATATATATATATATATATATATGTATATATTATATATATATATATATATATATATATATATATATATATATATATATATGTATATATATATATATATATATATATATATATATATATATATATATATATATATATATATATATATATATATATATATATATATGGGGATACTTCATCACCCTAATTTGACATAGTCTAACCCCAAGAAATGTGTTGTTTTTTTTGAATTTAACGTCAAAAAGGTGTTAGTTTTGAATTGAATATTTTTTTCAAGAAAGTGTGTAGGAATCAAATAACAAATTTTAGGTCTTATATTTGTAGTATATTAGGGGGTTACGCCAACTTGGCGCTTGGAAAAATAGGCATAAAATATATTTTTTTTTGACGCAACTATTTATATATATATAATATAATTTTTCTTTTTCAAAAATCCATTATAGTTTTAACAACAAATTAGAAAAAAAATATATTAAAAATAGCGGAGATATGAACTATCTTGTAGGACCTTCTTTTGAAAATCCTTTTTAGGCTCCTTTGGTTGGGAACAAAGAAAGACTGGTTCGAATCGACGAGCAAACAAGTGAGTCATTTTGGATTTTACGTGATTTCGACGAAAGTTCGGAGTCGATTGACACTTTTACTAAAATGCGTCGTAGACAAAGGTTCCCTCTACCAATTTTTTGTTGAATCGCATCTACCAAAAGTGAATTATCGCGGACACGTTCTTACTTGAAAAACTAGTTCTATTCATGATTAACTTTTCAAATTTGATCAGTCCATAATTCAAAGGATGTTATTGTTAATAGACTTGTTAAAATAGAAAAACATATGTGATTCATTCAGTAAAAAACTTTAATTTCTTGCTACTACTCAGAAGGTGATGAAGAAGGTGACGATAACGATGAACCTCAAGAAATTGACCCATACGAACTTGCCGATCCGATTGACATCTTATCAAAACTACCAAAGGACTTTTATGAAAAGATTGAAGCCAAAAAATGGCAAGAAAGGAAAGAGGCCTTAGAAGCTTTGGAAAATCTATTAAAGACTCCGAAACTGGAAAATGGGGACTATGGAGACTTAATTAGAGCTCTTAGAAAGGTAATTAAAATAATATAATTAAGATCAATGATTATAACTGTTGAAAGTTTAAGCAAACAAATGGTTTGAATTTAATTTCTATTAGAATAATATAAGTGAGATGTCGGTGACTGTCATTGTTTTTTTTTGTCATTATCATCATCATCATCAGCTACACAGTCCGTTGTCGGACATAAGCCTCCTATAAGTACTTCTAACTTCTTCGGTTTTGGGCCCTGTTTATCCAGTTGAATGTCACTAATCTTTGGATCTTTCTCTATTTCTTATCTCATTCCAGGGCCTCCAGTTGATTATTTTATGGGTCTGTCAATTATCAGAGAGTCTTGCGATATAACCTGCGAACCTCCACTTCAACCTGCTTACTCTCTCAGCTACATCAGTTATCTTGGATCTTCCTCTTTCTTCATTAATCAGCCTATTCCTCGACGATATTTCCAACATCCTCCTTTCCCTCACTCGTTAAGCTACTTGTAGGCGATTTATAATTTCTTGATTCAAAGTCCACGGTTCTGTACCAGTATGTCAATACTGGCAATACGCATTGATCAAATGTATTCGCTTTAGTGTGTTCGGAAAGGAAGATGTTCTGCAATCTGCCAAACCCCGACCAAGCCAGTGATATTCTCCTTGATAAATCCGTTTTCAAGTTTTCTTTGGATATTACTATTTTTTGTCCAAGATATACATATGAATCGGTTCTCTTGATTTTGGCGTTTTTAATGTTCAGTACTGCTTTTTTATCACGGTTGACATTTGTCATGAACATGGTTTTGGCGATGTTTATCTTCAGACCAATCTCTCTGGACTTGTTAACTTCGCTCAGCATTTCTTCCAATTCTTCTTTGTTGTTAGATATAAGCACAATATTACTTACTTGTTCATGGCCATGTCATTATAAAATATACTAAATAAATATGTAGTAGTGTTGTTTAAAACTGTTAAGAGGTGGTCAGTAGTCGGACATTATGATCAGGGTCGTAGAAGATGTAGTGTATTACTGTGTCAGAATTGAAAAAAAAAACATCTGACTTATTGTTTTTTTTGAAAAGCAGTGTTGATTTACTACCCCTCTCAGAATCCAAAAAATAGTCCTTTTCTAAACCCTGTTCTTACTCTTGCACTTTCCTGTTCTTGCCAGATTTATTAGCGTCAGATAATCTAGAAAAATACAAGGAAATAGTGAAAATAAAAAAGGCAAAAAATAAAGTATTTTTCATATGGTCAGAGATACTTGCGATTTTTATAAATTTTAATACTTAAAAATTATTTAGTTAATGGCACTTTGGGTCCGTTGAAATGATACACCGCATATATCTCTTTGTTTCTTTTATTTTAGGTTGTTCAGAAGGATTCCAATGTGGTTTGCGTAGCGTTAGCTGGTAAGTGCATTGCAGGTCTAGCGACCAGCCTAAAGAAACGATTCCAAACATATTCTGGAGCATTGATATCGCCGCTCCTAGAAAAATTCAAGGAAAAGAAGCAAAATGTCGTTACGGCCATAAAGGAAGCTATTGATGCCACTTATCTTACAGTAAGTATTTATTTTTTTGAAATTTCATTTGATCTCTATTTTTCTTACAACTAAGTATATGACTATTTGAATGATGAAGAAAGGAAAGATGAAAAAGTCCCGTCGACGTTCTTCATTTGGTCCCAAACTAACACGTACCCGGTTTTGATCTTTTACAGAATGATCTCCAGAATTAACTGTAGAATAAAATACCATTCACATCAGAAAAACAATACGCATATTGTTTTGCAAACACATTAATACAGTCATTAAAACTTAACAGTTTATGACAATTTAGATTCGTTTATCTTAAAAAACACTATTTTCCATGAATCGGTTCTCAAAAATTTCAATCGAATATTTTGTTTAAAAATATCTAGAATAATAATTAAAAATAATAAAATATTGGAAGTATACTATGGGGGAACCCAAAAGTAACGAGAATTTATTTTTAAAAAAAGTTTTATTAAGTTTTTCTACAAACAAATATTAGTCTCCTTCAAAATACTCTCCATTGGAGCTAATACACTTATCCAATCTTTTATTCCGTTTTTCAAAGCATTTTTTAAAATCGTCTGAGTCAATGTCCTTCAGAGCCTGCGTCGTTTTTTGTTTCGTCCCTTCTATATCAGCAAACGTCCTCCTTTCAGGCCACCTTTCGTCGTTCGGAAACAAAAAGAAGCCGCATGGAGCCAAATCCGGCGAGTAGGGTGGGTGGGGCAAAGAGGTCATGCCGTGTTTTGTCAAAATTTGGCCGTCACTCTTCTCATTTCCAAATATTTTCATAAAATTCGCTGAATTGAACTCGACGTAAACTGGAATAAGTTCACTAGTTCATCAATAACGTCGCCGAATTTTGTTGACACGTCGAGAACTTGAAGGACGCCCGTTTCATTTTGTAAGCTCGAATTTTACTCATAGCATCCTCTTTGTAAGCGTTTTTAACAGTTCGCACTTTTTTCAAATAGGACACAAATTTTCACAGTCGCGCCTTGTTCCCGAGAATCGGACATCGTAAAAAACGACGAGTACATAAAGCAACTTTTACAACAAAAAATTTTGGAGCCTCTCACAATCTTCGATACCGATGCAGCTTGGCTGACTGACTTGGAAAGAGTGTAACTACATCACCCTAGCGGGCAAACCGTATACTACAAGTACCAACCTAACCACAACACAATTCCCGTTACTTTTGGGTCTCCCCTCGTATTTAAAAAAAAAAAAAAAAAAAAAACATTTAGTTTGACACTTTTTTAAGCTACTTTATTTACTTGATAATATTTTTAAATTGTGTTTTTAGGAATGTTACTTTTTTGTTAAAAACGTTCTTTTATTCTTTTTTACCTACTTAAGTAAAAAACACCTTAGCAAACTTTTAGCCCTCTCTAAAAAAAAAAATTAAAGCATTTCCTTTTAAAATGCCATTGTGTAACTTTTAATTATATCAAACTAACAAATTAAGGCTAAAATCTTAATAGTAAAGTTACTGCCCTTAATAAGTGTTTATGATTGAAGATAAGCTGCTTATCTGAAGAAGAGTTTTTTTAATGGATTACTAGATAGTTTCACGAAAATTGATAACACCATAAACGAAGATAATTTTCAAGAACGCCTGTAAAAAGAGATCTTAATAATCTATAGAAAGTATTAAAATTTTCTTAAAAAAATCTAATCCAAAAGGCTGCCATCAAAAAATGGGCCGATCGGTGCTCAAGAGAACAGTAGTACCAGAGCTCAGGGTGCAGACAGGCCAAAGGCTTTGTATCATGGCCTGGAGGAGCGCTCCTCGAGTGGTTGCTCAATAGAAACAAACATGTCCTGATGTGGAAGACGACCATACATGTCCGGGCTGTCTGGAGGATGAGGAGACACTGCTTCACTCTATCTCCATATGTGAGACGGTGGAAAAACTGAGGTATGAGATCTTTGGAGCGGCGGTGCTCCACAGGAAGGAGACCGTCAACCTGACGTGACAATCTGACTTTTATGGTCAGATTCTGGAGGTTTCTCAGTGTTCGTGATGGTTAATTAGGTTGGTTTTTGAAGACAGTTTTTGTGAGGTTGAGAAAAAGGATCCTTCTGCTTTGTTTGCTAGGTGCTAAGCCTCCCCACAACTACTGCTTTTTAAACCTAATACAGACGCATTATGGGCGTCCCACAAATTTGTTTGGTGTGTGTTGCGCAAACGCAACGAGCGGGAAACGAGCATAACTCCATTCCTTGAACATTTGTTGCTACCAAGCGTCTTCGCAGAGCAGATCATGCCTTATGTATGCTAATATTGTATAAAAACAATTCAGAGATTCATGCGGCGAAAATTTCACGTTTAGTATCATTTACCAGGTGTACAAGTATGAAATGCGGATTTTTTTTCTAAAAAGATGTTAAATTCGGAAGAATGATAAAAAGTGCTTTTTTCAAAGTATGCTCCATCGTTTGTTATACATTTTTCCCATCTTTCGGGCAATTTGTGAATACCATGCCAGTAAAAATCTTCCCCTTTTGCTGCAAATCATTCATCGAGCCATTTTTTCACATCTTCGTACGAACCCAAGCGCTGCTCAGCAAGTGCGTGACCCATCGATGCAAACAAGTGGTAATGGGAAGGAGCCAAGTCTGGTGAGTGCATGGAGTAGAACTTCCCAGCTGAGTTCTTCCAACGTGTCGCGAACTGGTTTTGCCGTATGTGATGGAGCATTGTCATGAAGAAAAATGACTTTGTGTTGCCTCTTTCGGTATTCTGGCATTTTTTTCAAGCAGCGAACGGTTCAAATCGGTCAATTGTTGTTGGTAACGTTTAGTATTAACCGTTTCCCCCGGTTTTAACAGTTCATAATAGACCACGCCCCTCTGGTTCCACCAAACACAGAGCATCGTCTTTCTGCCAAAGCGAGTCGGTCTTGCGGTCGATGTGGATGGTGCGCCTGGGTCTATCCATGATTTTTTGCGCTTGAGATTCTCAAAATAAATCCACTTTTCATCCTCTGTAACTATACGATGCAAAAACGACTTTCTTTTGTACCGAGCGAGCAAAATGTCACACGTGTTTTTGCGCTTTTCCATTTGCCTGTCCTTTAACTCATGTGGTACCCATCTACCGGTCTTCTGAATCTTTCCTATCTCTCGTAGCCGATTGGAAACAGCTTGTTGACTAACGCCCAATTGCCCGGCGAGTTGTTTTTGTGTTTGCGAATCATCTTAGTCCAATGATCAAATGAAAACAAAAAGTTAATGCTGTCCACGAATGCTCTTTGTTCGATATAAATTTCGAAATATTGAACACAACACAATTCTATGCACACACTTTTCCAATTTATCACTCGTGCGCGTCTGACACTTGTTGATGACAACAAAATGGCGCAGTGTCAAATCTTTATAGCACAAACTGCATTGGCGCACCATCTGTTGTCTGAAATCCGCATTTCATAATTGTACACCTGGTACACAGCTTAAATATATACAGATATTCAGCTGATTAAAAAGTGGGTACAGAAGTTCTGGTTCTAATAACCTGGACCTTGGGCAAGGTTGACTAATGATATCGAAAGCCGATGCAAATATGGAGTGTGTCCGAGATGCCTGCACCCCTGTAATATACAGCCGGTATGAGAATTAAAGTACACCGATACTGCTCAGAATTTCTACTTTATTGATTTTATTGATCGAAACCATTACAGTACTCACTCTTTGGAACTATCAAAAGAAAATATCCGACAAGAATTGTCAGCGATCACTATAACGACGAATAATTTTAGCGGTAGCTTAGAAAAATGCCGGGACTTCACGTTTAGATTACGTTATGTAATATGATGTTAGGATTAAAATTTTTTGTGTTAGTAAATTAGTTTTTTACTATAAATATGTTAAAATAACTTTTTAAAGGACAAAAGGCAACTTGTATTTGTAAAAAAAGAATTTTTTTTTAAAGAATAAATAAAATGTTCCTTATTCTTAGTAAGAATGACGAATATATATTTAGTAAAAAAAAAAACTTTAATTTCAGTAGCTTAAAAGAAAAAGTATACATCTTTGACTATAAAAATTAATTATGGTGAACTTCCTTATTTTAGAGATGGTTATTTAACTAGTAAAATGTGCCTTATATTAAGGATATTAACATTGTTTTATATTTTCTCAGACAAATTTGGAAGCTATTTTAGAAGATGTGTTGGAATCGCTTAACAATAAGAATCCCTCTGTTAAATCTGAAACTTCTCTATTTCTGGCTAGAGCTTTCACAAAAACTCAACCAACAGTAGTGAACAAAAAGCTTCTTAAGGTCATCACGGGTGCTCTGACTAAAAATGTTTTAGAATCTGGTAAGAAATTACACTTTTTTAAACTTGCTGATTTAAATAAATTTTACCAAATACAGTCTTTTAGAAGTAATCATGCCATTCACACAACAATTTCGAAAGTGTTAGACTGAGTGATGGTTTTTAATTATTAATTATAATTTTAATTTGAAGGATTTGGAAAAAAATCATTATCTATTTGGACTGGAGTAATAATAATAAAAAAATCGCAGGAATAATGGTTTTTAAACATAAATGGTGTTACTTTGGGCTCACTATCTAAAGCCATTGAGATATGGGTTTATTTCTACCTGCAAGTTTTAGAACTATATCTATTTATATGATAATCGTCGACTTTATGGAAAATAATAAATACACAAGTCACACTTGGGCAATTAGTGTTCAGTACCGTTCAGTAAAAATTTTTTGTTATGGAGGTATAAAATGATCAGTGCCTTCACAGGATACACCCCAAATGAGTTTTTAACAAAGCTTGTTTCCGATCTTTGTGCTTATATACCAGATAAATTATCAAAGATAATGCACTTGTACTAATGTTCATTCAATTCAAATACCTTATGTAGAATATTCCAGAATTTTTTCGAAATTTTTGGATTACTACTTTTAGAAATAGGTTTGAGGTACTGCCCACACCCCACATGACGACCTTGAAAAAATCGTTTCTTTATACCAGATAAATTATTAAAGTTGATGCACTCATGACAATTTTCGTTCAATCTACACCTTATGGAAATTATTCCAGAATTTTTTTGAAGTTTTCTGATTGATGTAGGAATTGACTGTGTTAGTACTATACTTAGTACTGTTGCTTAAACTAAAACGATATTTCTGGAAAGTGTTTTACTTTATTAGCACTTGTGTGGTATGATATTTCAGTTTAATACTTTTGGATTTGGATTTAACTAGCAGTAAGATAGTAAAGCATTTATGAATGTCACAATTGATTCAGATCTCAAGTCAAGTTAAAAACTTTGCATCCTTATATTTTTCTGTCAAGATTACGAGACATACAAGAACTGTTTATATATTTAGTGACCTGTTTCGTATAAGGATTTTACTGTACAAAATACTAGTTGTTTAATTTTAATGTTTTTAATAAAATATTTTAGACCCTGCTGTAAGAGAATCTGCTTCAGAAGCTTTGGGAACTTTAATGAAGTTAGTAGGAGAAAAAGCCATTGGTCCGTTTTTAGTTGAACTTGAAAAGGACAATATAAAAATGGCCAGAATAAAGGAATTTTGTGAAAAGGCCGAGATAACCGTTAAAATTGTTAGTCCCAAAAAAGCAAGGCCGCAGACAGCACCTTCGAAAGTTGTAGTGCCAAAAGAAGCTGGTAGTGACACTGCAAAGGCTTCTTCAGCTAAAGCTGTTAAAAAACCTGTTCCAGGTAACTAGAATTCACCAAAACCAATTAACTAGGTAGGGATTTATATAAAAAATAAAAACCCATCTAAGGTTCAAAAGATTTTATTTATATTCTGTTAATTTAAATTTTTTTTTTTATTATTTTTCTAATCTGTTTCGGTTACTATTATTTTTTTGATTTGTTTTGGTTGTTTTTATTTTTATTTCATTTTCTCTTTTGTTTTTATCATTATTCATTAGGTAAAGCAAATGCACCTTCCAAAAAGAAACCTTCAGCAAGTAGTGTTTCCTCAGGTTCTGCAACAATAGTGAAGTCCAAAGGTGCTAAGGCTGCATCTAAGACATTAAAAGTTACAGAAAAAGAACTGGATGAGGGAGAAGTTGAAGCGATAATTGCTGATGTACTACCGAGCAATGTTGTGCTGGAGTTGTCCAGTCCTATATGGAAAACTAGGTATGATATTGACATCCTTTGAACAACACTTTTTAGGAGATATTTTTGTTATTTTTCCTTATGCAAAAATTATTGCATTTAGGCTTTAAGAGCTACTATATTTTGCGAATAAAAAATTCAGAAAGAAAAGAAAACACGAGTTAGACTAACAACCTTCTACACTTTTACAATGCTTTCAACAAGATAGTTATACTAATACTTGCAGATCTGGTATTTTTCTTTACCAACCATGTATTTAGTTAGTATGTTTTTGAAAATGTCAGCCACGCGAAGGACAAATATATTGAGAATAAGCTTCTCTTACCCTTAAAGGAACGCCAATAAAAGATTATTTATATGTCGTGGAATGGTAAAGATTATGTGTGGCATGACCCTAGTCAAGCTTTGACTTATAATGCTTATTAGTTTTCCGTACACACTTATGGAATCACTTTGATGACTGTCTGTCCCTCACACCCGATTTTCTCCGAAACTATTTGACATAGAAAGTTGAAATTTGTCACAAATATAGGAATTGATGGCCAAATCGAAGCCATGTAGTTTTGAAAGTTAAATGTTGATCTAAGGGGTAAGTTGTAGGTGGGGAATAAAAAAAACTTTTCTTTTCGAAAAATCGTTGTCCTTCCACCCTATTTCAAAAAGTACTAATTAAAAAATTTCGAAAAAGCTCTGGAATATTCTCCGAGCGAAAATTATTACGAGTGCATTACGTTTAATAATTTTTCTAGTTTTAAAAAGTTGTTACTTGACAAAATGGTGAAGGTTTTTTCGTGGATAGTTTGAATTTAACCAATATATATTCGGTGCAATCAGTAATATACTCATATACTTTTCAGTACATTTTAACAGATAAAATAAATTTTCATGATGACCGGTTATTAACGGATAAGCATCGAGACAAAATAATTTTATTTTATTTGATTATAATTAAACACATATTTTAAGTAGTAAAGATTTGTTTTAAATGTTAACTATTGATTCCATCAATTTTAAGAATGTTGACAAGTGTAATAAATCAGCCTCAAGAATTTTTTTTTAAGTTATAACTAATTGTTCTCTTGTAGATTAGCTGCTGTGGAGGAAGTTCTGTCAACAATAAAAACAATGGATTCGCAATCCGTACCTACACAGGCTGGTGTCAAAATTCTAATGAAAAAACCAGGACTCAAAGATACCAACTTTCAAGTATTAAAAGCCAGGCTGGAGATTGTAAAGGTAATAATTGTTGGGAAAGTGTGTGGTGCTAATCGCCTTTTTATTAATTTATGAACGCCAAACACTCTTCTGTTTATTCTATTACTAACATGTGTCTCGCTCCGATTTCTTTCAGTTTCACAGTGATTTTTTTAATGTTCCGTACGGAACACTTATAAGATCACTTCGGTGTCTGTCTGTCACATCCGATTTTCTCCGAAACTATTTGATATAGAAAGTTGAAATTTGGTAATAATATAGGAATTGATGGCCTCATCAGAGCCATGTAGTTCTGAGAGTTAAATTTTGACTTAAGGGGTTAGTTTTGGGGGGTGAAATCGGAAGCGAAAAAAAAAAATTTTTTACTAGCTCATCGAGTGTGGTGTCAAATGAAAGCTTGTGGAAACACGAGTAAAAAAATATATATATAATGTAATACTTGCGCGCACTTTTCTTTGTATTATTTTTAAAAAATCGCGAAAAATCGCTGTCTCGCGCCTTATCTCGAAAAGTACTTATCAAAAAATTTTGAAAAAATTCTGGAATATTCTCCATGGGATATAGATTGAACGAAAATTATCACGAGTGCATTACCTTTAATAATTTACCGGGTATATATATACCACTGTAACAAAATTTTTTATTTCAAAAGCAATCAACGTATGGAACACTAATTGCGCAAGTTCAACTTGTTTTTTTTTTTTTCACTTGATTTCGGCATTAATTTTTATATCGTGAATGTCAAAGGATCTCTTATATCTTTGTTGGTATAAGTTTGTACTGTATTGGAACCTTGTGCCATTCTTCAGCATTGTTACTGTTGCTGCCATAGGTGGCGCGGATAACTCGTGTTTGCCGACGTTTTACATCTTAGAGAACCGAGAACCGGAAGCTATCACGGGTACTGAATTTTTTTAATCTCAAAGTAAAAACACCTAAAAACATCATCATCATCATCGCAATCATAGGCGAAAGTCTCCAATTTTTTCATAAGGCTGAATGTTGCCTTATCAGCGCAAAATACACGAGACTGTGAGGGTCGTATGATAAGTACCTGGTCTCGGCCAGAGATGGTGCTACTACTATTTAAAAAATTATATTTTCCATAAACATAACCCTTCACAAGAATCCTGTCAAATTTTCAAGTAGCTGCATGATTTAGTTTGTGAGTGATTTAAATAGAACAATTTTTGCGATTTTACAACCATTGAAAAAATTGAATATCAAGCAGTGATAAAATATTTGTTTCTGAAAAGAAAAACGAATGATGTGATAAGAATGGAACTCAGCGAAGTTTATGGGGACTCTGCACCTTCGTTATCGACTATAAAATATTGGACAACTAAATTTAAACGCGGCCGTCAAGTATTTTTGATGAAGAACGTCCAGGTCGTTCAAATGAGGTCGCCACATCAGAAATGATTAAAAAAATCCACTGGTCAAGTGATGAACCCCATTTTTAAAATTTGTATTATTTAAATTCTGCTGTACACAGTAAAAATGGCATTTACTTGCCCTGTCTTTTTTCCATTTTAGAAGCAATAACGAAAAATTTAGTAATTTTTCAATAATTCTTTATTAGTTATATGTTGCATACAGTATATTAATAATATACATTAAAACAGATACATGCTATTAATAATAATAAAAGTTATTTTAGCACAGGTACTTGGGGAATGTTTCATTAGTGATAAATGACTTGCCTAATAAATATTTTTGCGGCGCTGCTAATAATATTCTTGTGAAGTACAGGTCGTTACAATATTTTTTTAATAAATTTTTATCATGATTTTAACTGGCCCAATTTCCATTAATTCTTACTTTCTTTTTATCTTTTTTAGTATTTGGCAGAACATACTACATTTTCAACGACTACTGTCGACTGCTGTATAAATGATATTGCCGAAAAATTCGGCGACGTTAAGAATGGGGCTATAGTTTGTGAAACTGTAACAGCTATGGCAGAAGCTACCAACTTAGGACACGTATCGGCCGCGGTATTAGATGTAGCTTTTGCCCAAAAAAGTCCTAAAGTTCAACAGGAGGCGTTAACTTGGTTATCTGTTGCTGTTAAAGAGTTTGGAATAGCGTAAGTATACACAGGGCATTCAAAAGTTCCGGGACTGTTGATATAGTCCATTCACAATTTGATGCGTCTTGATATGTTTAGTTGTGTGATTTTTTTTCTCACGTTTTTTAAAAACGGAGCAGTAAATCAAATTTTAATAATAATAAATTTTTTTGGTCAGAATCCTTAATTTTACCTCACATAATTTGAATTTTGTCAAAAACTTGCATCATATTTTAATTTTAAGAACATACTTAAGTTTAACATACTTGACAAACTCTCAGAAAGCTGTAAAAGGGCATGTTGTTGGTGAGAGGCCATTCGGGTCGTGAGGGACTGACGATAAAGAAACCGAACCCAGCTTGGCATATGGGTGGGGTGAGAATCTGAAGTCTTCCTTGGGAGAAGTAAGAGCCACTCCGACGAAAAAACTTCAACGATATGTTGTTGGTAGCGAGCCACTGGGCAAGTTGATGAAGAAGATAGCATTTTTAAATGCTATGCAATTCTGACATTGGGCTGGAAGGATAGAGCGCCTTTATTACAATGCCACGGGGACGTTCATAGCTAGTGAGGTTGGCCCTATCGAGATCATAATGAGCCGTGAAACAGCAGATTGTGCGAAGATTTGCCGACTGTGTGGTTCGGATTACACGTTTAATTGTAAGGCCCGTCTGGTTGCCATTACCTAGACGTTAAAATGGAATTGGCAAAAGAAATCGCTCTGGTCTTTTTGCTTGGCTAAAAACCTTCCCACCAATATTACTATTACTCTTGACATACAGGGTATTTTTTAAAGCCATTATTTTTACTTGGTCATAATACTTAACTAAATAAAGTCACTTTTCCAAAGATAACTTATATACAAGCTTTTAAAAAACTGTTTTGAAATGAGTCATCTTAAAATTGTAAAAAGTTTGACTTAGTCCGACTGAGATAAATTGTATAAAAACTGTGATATCATTATAGTGAAACAAATACTCCACCATTAGAAATTTTTATTTAAGAAAAAATGTAAATAAAACTGAAAACAGAAGTGTTAACGGTATCGAGAATGTTAAGTGTTCATTAAAGTAGATTAGAGTCACTAACATTTTTTCATGACTGTTATTCAACTATTGTAAAGGTGATATTTTGCGAACTGTGCTTTATTTTAGTGAGTATTATAACCCACACTCTAGTAATAATTTGTCGCGTGTGGTAAAAATTGTTTAATATTATTTCCTTTTTTTATAGAGGCATTAACGTAAAAGGCCTTATTGACAATTGTAAAACCGCCCTCGGCTCAAATAACCCTGGAGTACGCCAAGCTGCAGTTACTATGTTAGGAGTTATGTATCTTTACATGGGGGCAGCATTACATGTTTTTTTCGAAAACGAAAAGCCGGCATTGCGTGATCAAATTAATGCTGAGTTCGACAAATACGAGGGTGAAACGCCGCCCAGTCCCATTCGAGGTAAGGAATTTCTAAAACCTTTTTATTTATATTTTTAGTTAAGTTGATTTAATGAGAAAAGAAATACTTGTATGTTGTGTAACTTACTTTTTATGAATATGGTTTTTTTGTTCAACGTGCTGAAAATATTTTTTTCCCGCACGATTCAGCATGAAGCATCCTATATATCCTATAGATTTCGGCGACCAAAACACATTTTTATTTCACGGCACTTTTTTAGACAACGCGGTACAGCTATTACGGTCGTTATTGCATCTCTGCAATAACTACTACCTATGTATGTAGTCAAGCCCAATATACTTAAATTAATAAATAAGTACACCGACCTGCCGGGATTTGGACCCGAGACCTTGCATACCGTAAGCCAGAACGATACCAACATGCCAGGACCGCCACACGCCATTGTCATGACGATATTTAATTACATGAAAAAAATTGTCGCTTTAATATTACAGAACTCACAACTTAAGTGTTATATCTTACTACTCTCCTGATTTATATTTAAAAAATATATAGACTGATAAAAAAATTATTTTTTAAAAACTCTTGATATTACTACTAAAAAAAACCGTTATCCTAACAGCTCTGACCTCTCAATTTTCTGACATTTTGTGCCCTTATATTCCAAAAAAAAAACAAACTTTGGAGCATTTTTAGAATAAAATAAGATTAAAAGCTCACATCATATAACAATTTAGAATAAGGATCTAAATTCAGTGCAGAAAATCTACAATAATTGAGTGATATCTTTATCGACTTAATACGGACGTATTTTTTTACCGTTCACAAATTGGTTAAATGTCATTTACATTATATCGGCAATAATATAACTGATTCAGAATAATCGATTTTATTTCAGTGGTCATAACGTGTTTTAAATTCAATCAAATTTTTTATTAACCTTGTAAATTACATTTTAATAACATTGGTTTCGTCAAAATAAAAAAAAAGTGTATAAATATAAATATAACTATAAATACAGCCAAAGCTCTCAAATATAAGTATAAATAAGTAAATAGTTACATAGACAAGCAAATAATTATAAAACAACACGTAAACAAAATATCCTAGTTAGACAAACATAAACATAACATATCCTATTATCAAACACATACACACATTACTTTATTCGCACCAACAGACCGATTTGTAATCCTGTACAGTTGTATATTATACTAGGTCATTCAATAAGTTTTAAAAGCGGAAATGAAACGAGATGAATTAATGAGTCGAAATACTTTGATTCTTCAGTATAATCTCCCTTAAGCTCAATACATTTTTTTCTAGCGATTCCAATTCATTTACCCCCATCTCTGAAGTAGTTTTCCAGAAGACCTCTAAAATACCCATCTACGGATGCTATCATCTCATTATTTGTTGAAAAACGCTTCCCACGTAGAAATCTTTTGAGGTTGGTTTGGAGATCTGGCTCCGTCTGACGGAGCCAGATCTGGCGAATATGGTGGATGTTTCAACAATTCGTACTTTAATCCGACTAGTTTTGCCCTTGCCAAAACACCTTTTTTCATCTGCAAACCCGACTTTTTTTCACGAATTTTCTCATCCAGCTGGTCCAAAAGGTTATAATAATACTCTCCTGATATTGTTTGAAGGTAATCAATTAAAAAAATTCCTTTTGCATCCCAGAAAACTGCTGCCATAATTTTTTTGGACTACTTTGACCACTTTGGCTGCTTTGGAGCTGAACAACCAGGCTCAGTCCACTGTGCGGTTTGTTTTCGCAGTTCAAGATCATAGTGGTAAATCCAAGTTTCACCCGTAGTTACAAATCGACGCACAAAATCAGTTTTATTCTTTGTGAAACAAGCCAAATGTTGTTTAGAAAGTTTTTCTCGAGTTAGCAAATGAGGGACCTATCTTGTGAATAGCTTTCTCTCACACAAAACATTAGTTAAGATCTCATGTACTGATCCATGTGAGATGCCTATAGCCTCAGCTAAATCATCCACGGTTAATCGACGGTCTTCCATTACCATATCTTGTACTTGCACAACAATTTCTTTAGTTGTTGCAGTTTTTGGGCGTCCTGAACGTGGTTCATCATTGACGCTTCTACGACCACGTTTAACTTGAATCCATCTATGAACAGTTGGAAATGAACTTTGCATGGATTTCAGTTGCCGATAAACCTTCCAAAACAAAGAATTTTGTCATTGCACAATATTCGAATTTTTCTATTTTTAAAAAATACTCAAACACGCGTACTTTAACCAGCTGATAGACAATGAATGACTTGACAGATCGACTTGAAATTTAGGATGTGTACAAGTTTTAAAATGGTGTTCAATATTTGGTTGAGTGATGTTCCATGGATGTCGCTTTCAAAACTAATTGGCTGACCTGATATTACTGTAACAATACAGTATCAGATGTAACACATATCAAGCAGCCAAGACACCAGTACGCAAAAAAGTCACAAATGCTAGTGCTGAAGAAAAGAAATAAACTCCTCCATGGTGTGAAAGACAAACAATTTTCTTTTTAAAGCTCAGTGCACAACGTCCTTCATATTCCGAGGAAGCATGTGAAACATCTTGCTTCCACAATAAACCTGGATCTATTTATAGGCTTCACGTGAATGCCTCAAAAGAAAAATATTAGTTCTTGACCGATTATTATACTCATGGAAAAACACATTATGCTCTAACGAAGATTTCTTTTGTTGAAAATATAGAGGTAAAAGTAATTGTAAAATATATGTGGTCAAAATATGATATTTTTGAAAAATGAAGCAACAAATAGAGTTATATTAAATATTAAACGAATTATTCTTCTTTGAATAACGAATACCCTATGAACGTCCACAACTAATCACCAAATTATTATATTATAGGACAATGCTAATAACAAATGCATAGTAAATCATAAAAACCTATAAAATGTCGAGAAATTGCTTACTTTGACCATGCATTTCGTGGCGAAAAATACTGTCTTCTCCAGTTAATTATGAAGGATTGAAGGGAAGCATGGAGTTGGTAGAAAAAAGATGTCCTGGCTGAAGAATATCAGAGACACGCATGTGGAAAGCTGAGGATCTCTTTAGACTGGCTGAAGACAAGAGAAGCACTCTCCACAGTGATCGCCAACCCGAGTGACCAGATATAATATAAATAATACATAAAGAAGATAGTTAACCATAATTAACTAGAATGTTTTTGTCCTCTTTTTTTAAGGAATTAATAATGTAAAAAGCCTTATTGGGCACACCCTATTAATATGCTTACTCCAGTTAAGACTTTAACAATGTTCAGATCCAGGAAATTTATAGTCTCGAGAGTAAAGTAAAACTGGAAAATAAAATCGGAAGGGGCAGCTCTTATTGTTGTGACCTCAAAACATATGGGTCTGTGAATAGTTATCATAAGTCTATTGGCATCACACCAACCAGAAAACTCTTGAAACCACAATCGTTGTATCATCGACAAAGATGAATACTTCCTCTGAGATATTTGCTCCGAAAGGTTATTATCAGATAAAAGGAAGATAAGGAGGGCTACCACACTACCTTGTGGAGTACCTAAATTCAGATCATAGTCTTCAGAAAAGGTAACTTTAACGCAACGGAAATCTTTCGATCAGATAAGAATGATGCTATCTAATTATTTATGTTTCCTCTTATTCCGATACTTGCAAGTTTTTTGGCAACAAATCCCTTATCAACCACAAGAAAGATGTAAAAAAAAATTACAACTTTTTACTCATTGTCAACTTTAGAGGCCACAAACTTCACCAAACTGGCAGCCTACGATTCTGTCGATAGACCATTTCTAAAACCATGTTGACTATCACGAATATTTTGAATAAAACATTTAAAATGGAACTTGCCTGTTTCCAGCAGCTAAGAGATTTGCCATCTGCAAGTGATATGTTTAGTAAGGTCATCTGAGCAGGAGCAATCTGGTTCTATTGACTTTTTATTAAGAAGTTTTTGAATTGCTAACATTTTATCTTCCCGAGATACTTTACTAATATAGTTATAATACAATATATAATATAATATAGTTATAATATAATTATGCCACCCTGTTTGGCAACATTGTTCTACATACTCAATGTTACAAATATTAAGAGGTTAATGAGAAGAGGTATGAGTAGGTCATGACGTAGGCACAACATTAAAAATCGATTTACGAAGGCCGCCTTTTAAGTTTTTACAAACGTTTGTTACAGTGAGCTTTAAAAAAAAACAGTTTTGTGAACTAATCGATATCGGGAAGGTTTTCGTTGGATGCTTTTTTTACGATTTTAGTAAAGGCCTAACTCAACAACAATGCCTCAGCGATGAATCTCGTGAAGGTCGACCAAAATGGTTGTTGTTCCAAATAGCATCGATGCTGTACGCAACATGACTGAAGGGGATCGATATGTGACTTACCGTGCAGCCATATCGAAGGCTGTAGTACATTCGATTTTGCATGAACATTTAGCTGTGAAAAAAATCTGTTTCCGATGGATTTCCCATAATTTTACTGAAACTCAAAAACAGGCTCGTGTTAATTAGTGTAAGGAAAACCCTCAAAAAATTCTACCAAGAACGTGCAAAATTCTTATACAACATAATAACAGAAGACGAAACTTGGATATATTTGTACAAATAGGGAAACTAAGGAACCATCGACTGTTTGGGTGTTCCAAGGTTAACTGAATCCAACAAAAGTGGTTCGTTTGCGAAACACTTCCAAGAAAATGAATGAATGAATGTTTCTTTGGTTATACTGGACATGTTGCAACCATTGCTTTAGAGGATCGAAGAACAGTTAGTGCTGAATGATATATAACAATTTGTTTGCTAGAAGTCATCGATGAAATCGGGAAAAACAACCGAAAACGTCGCATCATTCTTCATCATGACAATGCCAGCTTTCACACAGCACCTGAAACCATTGATTTGATTTTTGACGGAGAAAAAACATCGAATTAGTGTCTCGTCGCACATGTTCACCTAATTTATCGCCTAACGACTTCTTTTTGTTCTCAAATGTCAAAAAAAATGCGTGGACGACGATTTTCATCACCTCAAGAAGCTGTTTAATCTTTCCAAAACTATGTTTTTGAAGTACCAACGTCAAAGTGGAAAAAATGTTTCGAGAATTGGTTCAAATACGTGCAAAAAAATTCTTAAAGACGAATGTTTTGAAAAACGATAAAATGATTTGTACCAAATTTTTTTTTTCTTTCATTGTTTTTGCAAAAACTTAAAAGGAAGCCCTGGTATAATCGATATTCCTCAGAATTTTCTCATCAAAAGAAATCCTAAAACTTAGCTTACAACTTCTGGGGGCAATTTTTGTAGATTTTCCACAAATAAATAAATTGTTAAAGGGAGATTGAGCAGACGTGAAATTGCGTTTTTATGTATTTTTCTACGCTGTTTTTAGGTCTTGTAGCTAAATCAGCTAGCTCAAACAGCTTGGATGCAGAAGCAGGAGCGGCGGAACAGGCCGAACCAATAAACGTTCAAGATTTGTTACCGAGGGTGGACATAAGTGGCCAGATAACAGAATCCTTGATGAATGAATTGGCAGATAAAAACTGGAAGGTATAAAACTTATAGCTAATTTTTGTTTTTTTTTATATTTCTAGCCTTCATTAAACGTAGCAGGTAAGGAGTACATTGTAAGTGAAAATTAATTAAAATTTGTTTGCCTAATATTATTATTTTTAAAATAAAAAGCAATAATAATAAATCTCAAGTTTTGCTGTATACGACCATAATATATTCTATAATTAATTATAAGTATAGTTTTGCAGTTCATAATAGACTAGCCGGGCCCGCGGCTCCGCTTGCGTGGACTTGATTCACTACTATCGTCACTGCTTATTCCTTACGTTACCCAACGTAATAAAATATCTCCCATTATTTCCCCTTATCTCTCAATATTTCTCCTTATCTCTCAATATTTCTCCTTATCTCCCATTATCTCTACATAATTTCCATTATCTAGGCTTATCTCTGTTCATCTCCCATTATTTCTCCTTATGTCCTATTATTTCTCCTTATCTCCCATTAGCTCACCTTATTTTCCATTATCTAGACTTATCTCTGCTTATCTCCCATTATTTCTGCTTATCTCCCATTATTTATACTTATCTCCCATTATCTCACCTTATCTCCCATTATCTCACCTTATCTCCCATTATCGAGGCTTATCTCGACTTATCTCCCATTATTTCTCTTTATCTCCCATTATCTAGGCTTATATCTAATTATATAGAATATATGTATAAATTTATAAAAACACGTAAATCGGATAAGTGGTTCTCGAGTGATAAGCGCACTAACGGACAGACAAAGAGACGTTACATTTTATATATATTTTATTCTTTGCTACATGATATTGTTCCATATTTAATGCTTTAGGCAGTGTATTGCAAGAGAACGCGCTAACGGCAAACTTTTCTCCGACTTGATTCACTATTATTGTTACTGCTTATTCCTTATGTCACCTAACGTAATAAAATATATTCTATATATTTATATTTTTTATACGTATGTTTAAAAAGAAAGCACGTAAATCGGATAACTGGTTCTCCAGTTATCCGATTTACGTGCTGTGCTCCGGACAGACAGAGAGCCGTTGCATTTTATATATATTATAGATATCCTTTGCTACATGATATTGTTCCATATTTAGTGCTTTAGGCAGTGTATTGCAAGAGAACGCGCTAGCGGCATACTTTTTTCCGATTCGATTCACTATTATCGTCACTGCTTATTCCTCATGCTACCTATCGTAATAAAATATAGCCTATAACCTGGCCGGAGAACATATGTATGTTTTTAAAAAAAAGCACGAAAATCGGATAAGTGGTTCTCCAGTGATAAGCGCACTAACGGACGGACAAACAGACAGACAGACGGACAGAGAGACGTTGCATTTTATATATATTATAGATATAGATTATTATTATATAACCTGGCCAAGAATATATGTATGAATTTAAAAAAAGACGTAAATCGGATAAGTGGGTCTCGCGTGATAAACGCACTAATGGACAGACTGACAGACAGAGAGACATTGCATTTTATATATTATAGATTATAAATATTCTCTGCTACATAATATTGTTCCATATTTAATGGTTTAGGCTGTGTATTGCAAGAGAACGCGCTAGCGGCAAACTTTTTTCCGACTTCATTCACTATTTTACGTCACTGCTCATTCCTTATGTTACCTATCGTAATAAAATATAGCCTATAACCTGGCCGGAGAACATATGTATGTAAAAAAAAAAAAGTACGTAAATCGGATAAGTGGTTCTCCAGTGATAAGCGCACTAACGGACAGACAGACAGAGAGACGTTGCATTTTATATATAATATAGATATTGTTTGTGACATTACCATTTACTATTTTAGGAAAGAATCGAGGCTTTAAATAAAATAAGTGCTATAATCCAAGAAGCCAAATTTATTAAGCCAAATCTGGGAGAACTTCCACAAGGTTTAGTTACTCGGCTTACAGACAGCAACGTTAAAATCGCACAGACAGCTCTAAATATTTGTCAGGCTATAGCCAAAGCTATGGGGCCACCAAGTAAACAGTATATAAGGACATGGTTCCCCGGATTTGTACAAAGTAAGATTTTTAGTGTTGTTCTATAATGATTTACGATTCTGTAATAATTCATCATCGTTAATAATTAATATAAATATGTAGAGTGTTTTTTTGAAATGGGGCATTTTTTAACCTAAAATAAATCACTTTACCAAATATCTTTAATACAAAATTTAAATAACGTACAAAATATAAGCGTCAGAAGTTATTAAATTCATAATTTTGGGCGTGGAAAATCATAACGAGCCTTTTGTTTTAATGAGCTCTCTAACACATTTCGGCAGATACTGCAAAGAGGTAGTGAGTTTATGAAGAAATACAAATTCTTGCTTTATAAAAAAGTCAACGTTTCGACTTGAATTTGTGTGCAGTGCAGAAATTTCTGTTGAGTTTCAAATAAAATAACCGGCCAAGGTAATGCACACGTGATAATTTTCGTTCAATGTGGAGAATATTTCAGACTTTTTTCAAAATTTTGTGATCAGTACTTTTCGAGATAAGGGGGGACAGCGATCGATTGTTCCCAATTTTTTAAAAATAATACAAAGAAAAGTGCGCCAGTATTACATTATATATATTTTTGAACTCGTGTTTTTACAACTTTTCATTTAACACCACACTCCATGACATGGTAATTTCCGATTTCACTCCCAAAACTAACCTCTTAGGTCAAAATTTAATTTCAAAACTACACGGCTCTGATGAGGCCATCAATTTCTATATTAGTCCCAAATTTCAACTTTCTATGTCAAATAGTTTTGGAGAAAATCGGGTGTGACAGACGGACACCGAAGTGATCTTATAAGTGTTCCGTACGGAACACTAAAAAGCATAAAAAAACACAAAGCATTGAGAATATAACAACTATTTAAGCAAATCTATTTTTAATGGAACCATGAATTTAGAATATTAGCCACGAGCTTGCACAGCCTTGGCCAAAAGTGTGAGGCACCCTACAATTTACTTCATTTCTTGTGTTTCATCGTATATTGAGGTAAAATTAGGAAGTAAATTAATATTTGGTGTGTCCGCCCTTAGCTTTAATTACAGCAGCAATTCTTTGGGGCATGCTGGGTACAAGCCTAGTACATTCAGTTGTACTTATGGCATCCCACTCATCCATCAAAGCGCATTTTTGCGCTGCTTTTGATGTTGTGCTATGTTCTCGTATCTTGCGCTTCAGAATACCCCAAAGATGCTGGATAGGGTTTAGATCTGGAGACTGCGCCGGCCAATCCAACAAGACAATGTTATTGTCTCTAAACCAGCGCATCGTAGCCGCTGATTTATGACAAGGTGCATTATCTTGCTGGAATTTGATGTCGTCTAAATTAGACATCAGTACAGTTTCTAGTACATTTATGTGCTTTTGGCTGTTCATGCGGCCTTCACAAACGAACATTTCGCCGACACCTTTAGCAACCATGCAGCCCCAGATCATAATGCTGCCTCCTCCGTGTTTTACAGTAGGTACCATGCAATCTGGATGGTATTCCTCGCCGACACGCTGCCTCACGAATGTCACACCTGACGTTCCGAATAGCTGTAAGAATAGAAAAAATTAGTTATTATTTTGACTAAAACGGATTAAATCAAGAGTAATTGTATGTAGTTGTTTTTTAAAATAAATCATATAAAAACTTACCTCAAAGTTCGATTCGTCGGACCATACAACATTAGACCAATCCTCTTCGCTAAAATGTTGGTTGCTTCAGAGCCCACTCTAAGCGTTTCTTCCTATTGGTCTCTGAAAGCCAAGGCTTCTTTCTAGCTTTGCACCCTCGTAATCCAGCTTCTGTCAGTCTTCGCCTTGTCGTTCGAGACCTAATCGGCATCCCAATCTCTTCCGACAGAGTTGCAGCGAGCTCCGATGATGTTTTTTTTTTTCGATTTTTAATAGGCTAGCGGATGAGTTTTGTGTCCTGTCGCTCATGAGTCTTACGTTTTCTGTCCGTTCTCATTTTGTTGATATGGGAGCCAGTCTCCACAAACCTTTTAATAGTACATTGCACTGCGCACCGAGAACATTTCATTAACTTGGCTATTTCTACTTGGGACTTGCCTTGTTCATGTAGGGTTTGAATTTTAATTGGTTTTTTTTCGATACCAAGCTCACTTTTCTTAGGCATTTCTCAAATATAAGAATGTCCAGTTCACAAATAAAACACGCACGGAAGCTTCTTGACACTACGAGTAGTAAAAAGAGACTGATAAAACATTAAAAATATTTTTCAAAAAACGTTGTTATCGCAATTTTGTGGGCCAGGTGTTTTATGGATCTGTAAAGGAGATTGTCTGTTGTTTAAGTTAGCTTTTGACAGCGCCGCCTATTGTATTGTTAAAACAATTAGTCTTTTTTTAAATATTTTATGAGTTTCACGTGTGCCTAATACTTTTGGCCAAGGCTGTATATATATGATTTTTAATTTCAAATCTGGGTGTCATAACACCCTGCCGCTAACGTCGGATTCGAACCATTGCTTGGCAGACTCAGTACTCATCGCGCTACCGAGGCCGGCTTAAAAAAATCTGTATTAAATAAAAAATATATAAATTGCGATGACGAAACAGTTACCGTGGTACAGTTCATTCACTGATCTTTTATTGTATAAATCTTTAGTGTTTATTTTTATTCACCTATAACTTGTAGTTGGTACAAGAAATTCCTTTTTTTTTCTTAAGTCATTGTTGGCACCTCTGCAAATAATGCTTTGTGAAAAAAGATTCATTTCTAATCTTTTTTATGGATAAATAGTACATTATTGAACATGAGTGCTGCATACGCCTCGCGCTGCGAGGCTGTGTTGTTCTCCCTACATCTCTTAAAATCCTTATTTCTTGCTTCTTGAGCTTCTTCAGATAGCAAACCAATTGGAATTGGAAATGCTTCTATCACAGATGATCCATGAATGCGAAGCGCATGACACGAAGAAGGCATGAGGTACCACTGGTACTTCTCTACATATTTTTTGACTGTTTCAATGTAGAAGTTTTTAAATTTATTGAAATCGATACCATTTTTCGACGCTATTAGCTGCAGAATAATGTAAAGCCTCTTAACAAAATCTTCATCAACACCTGTGATTTTAACAATAACGTTATATTGAAAGAACTTCCTGACTGTATTGCCGTTATTCGTATTACCTGCTCCTTTCTTGCCACAGTCAACCAGTATACCCAATTTTTTCTGAATGTTATTCTGAATCTCACGAATTGTCTTCTTCAACAAAGTATTTTCATCCTGGGCAGGTCTTTCATTCCACTTTTCTAAAGGTATTTTATATGCTAAATATAGAACCCACTCTATATTCCTCATCCCTATATGGAGAGTTTAAAGACCATACTTGTACGCTTGTATATTCACCTCCATCCCCTCAGTAATTTCTAATTTGTTCATTTCTTTCGGAAGAGCATTGCATACAGAGCACCTTTGAGAAGAAATCGTGCCTGTAAGAGCTTGGCGGACCTTACCATCAATCATTGTTGGAAACATTGTATGTTCGATTGTTATTTGATGTTCTTACAGCGGCTGTTAAGTATATGGGCAAGTCGAGGGCATTCGTTAGCAAGTGGGTAAAAAGATACTCTCAGTTAAAAACATGTTGATCTACCAGAACGTGTTTTGAGACAAAATGTGTCTGACATGCACAAAATACCACCGGCCAAGTGCAAGTTGAACTTGCGTAATTAGTGTTCCGTACGTTGATTGCTTTTAAAATAAAAATTTTTGTTACAGAGATATAAAATAATCATTGACTTCACAAAACATACCCCAAATGAATGTTCAGCAAAGTTTGTTTCCAATCTTTACTGAAAACTGATGACCTTGAAATTTTTGTTTTTTTTACATGCCAGATAAATTATTAAAGGTAACTCGTGATAATTTTCGTTCAATCTACACCCCGCGGAGAATATTCCAGAATTTTTTTTTAATTTTTTGATCAGTACTTTTCGAGATAAGGGGAGGACAGCGATTTTTCGCTGTGATTATATATCAAGCAGAAGCTTCGTAGTAAAAAGGTGTATACAGTGAAGCAACTGTCATGACAAATTCGGATAATTTGCAAATCCTTGCCCTAAGAATACGCGGGAAATCTCATCGAATGTCTGCCCCAAAGATGTCAGGGGATCATCGACGCTTATAAGGTCTGGATGAACTACTGAATCATTAGCATGATAATTGCAATCCTTTACTGTCGAAAGATGTAAGAAACTTTGAAATAAATACATTTTTTAATGAACAATGCGTGACACATTGTTACTTGACCGACTGTAAATAGCATTGTTAAAAAGTTGAAATAAGCAATAAGTAGCAATTAAAGCTAATGTTACTGTCATGTTGGTATATTTTAGACTTAGGTGACAGTAAAGGTTGGATGAGGACCACTGCCTTGGATACTATTAACGCGTTTGCCGAACAGGGTGGATATAAGGAATTTTTCGAAAACGAAATGGTCGGAGATGCATTGAAAGCAGGTTCACCAGCTCTTAGGTCAGAGTTGTGGAACTGGTTGGCGGAAGTTCTACCAAAAGGTAAGTAAAGAATACTTAAAAAAATATCGCAAATTTGGCGAATTAAATTCAAATTTATTTTAGTACCAGTAAAATCCATTCCAAAAGAAGAACTTTTAGTTTGTGTTCCGCATTTATATAGTAACCTTGAGGATCGAAATGCGGATGTAAGGAAAAACGCAGGAGAAGCTATACTGGGAATCATGATTCATTTGGGTAATATTCTGTAGCATATTACATATAAAAAATTGTGACCAATTTTTTATTAACTAACTTTCCAAAATTTAGTTTTAAAAGTTGCGCGTGGGGAATAACGTATTCTCCTAAAAAAATGTACAGGATTGGCTACATCATATAAAGCCTAGTACCCGGCTTTTTCCACCAACTCGGCCATGATTACTTTAAAAATCTTTAAAATATTTAGATAGAAGATAATATTGTGGAGTTTAAATATTTTTTGCTGTGTAGGTTATGAAGCCATGGCTAAACAGACCGAAAAAATTAAACCTAGTTCCAAAAATGCTATAATGGCGGCATTGGATAAAACCCGTCCAAACTTACCCGTTAAACCTCTTCCGAAAAAGGCGACTGCACCAGTCGAAGAAAAGACCGTCAAAGGTACTAAACCAGTGGCTAACAAACAAAATGCTGTTAAACAAAAGGTAAATATCTAGCTGTATTTCTTTTCTTGCTTTGCCGGTATCTTTAGTGCATAGACGATACTGATAATTATATCTTTTATGAAATATGTAGAAGGTGCACTTGCACCTTCTACATATTTCATGACCGTCATCTTAAAGTAGTTTACCATCATCCGAATGTACTGGTCTCACCGGTTTTTGTATATTGATGGAATATTTTTTTGCAAAGTCGGTGTTGCCTCTACAACGATTTCATCTACTGTCTCGAAGCATCGACCCTTTAATTTCATCTTCATATGGGAGACCAGTCCGCAAACACAGAGTGTCAAGTCAGGCGAAAAAGTAGGCGGCGGATAATAGTCATGGAATTTTTCGTCAAAAATTGAACAAACTGTGGGCATTGTCATGAAGTAGAAGGAAGCTTCGCGCTCCAAAACTTTGGTCGTTTTTTAACCAATAGAACGTTCGTCAGAGATGTTTTGAATTGTCTGACGTCGGTTTACACGTATGACTCGACGATAATTTCAGGTAAGGTTGCTTAAAAGGGTCTTCCGGAACGCTCGTCGTCTTCCACCGGCTGGTCTTAAATCGGCATACAAACCAACTGAACGAGCTAGCAAGTTGAAGTTTGTCACGTAGCGTTGTTAGAGATGTAGATACCGTCACCTATCGGCAGAAGTCGTTACTATTTCACGTTCTTGTTTAGCATTAGTGCGGGAACTTTTGGACTACACCACGTATTAATATATTGCATAAACAACTGTATGACTTCATTTTGTATTGTAGTTTACAAGACTTCATGGTATTATTTGCTCAATTAGATTTAATTTAATATTGCATTTACATTAACGGTGATAATATAGGATCTATAAATATTTTGAAGGAAAGTTTGCTGCTTAGAAATGGTTCGTGTTTCCTTTTGTTATTATTTCCGTGGTTGGAGAAATGTTTATGGAATAGAAGAGCTTGTACGTATTCCATATCTTCCCCCACATAATTTGTTTCATCTGTGAAATCATATTAGGTAGTATTAGGTGAAGATGAAACAAAAAAATCTCGTAGTAGACTATATCATTCCATAAGTCTCCTAGTAATAATGCATTGATGTACAGGTTTTAGATATTGTTTTATAGAATGTCTACGCCATGCAAAATATTTTCAAAATTTAATATAAGATATATTTCATTTGATCTTACGAAATATAGCATTCTTGATGAAGTTTTTAAATATGAAGAATGAGTTTTTTCTATATACGCCGCGAATAACTTAAGATTGCCTCAACTACTGTAATTATTATTACTCATATTTTTAATGGTAAATTAAATTTATAACTCCGAAAGGTTCTGTAAATTTTTTTTACCGTTTTTTTAGTGAAATATTGTGTTTTTCGTCTAGATTTCAAAGTGAATTTACTTCAAAAGTTACTAAAATATAAGAAAATGTACCTGTAATTTTGTGAAGACTAACTTGAATTTGCACCAACAAATTAACATAGGTCATACCTAACGTTAAGTTAGCCCTAAATCTTTAATTACACCGATCGAATCTCTGCATTTGTCATTTGTAGAGACATCTCAGCGAATATTCCCTAAATAATGTGTTTGTACAATCAACCGTTATTCTTGTTAATGTTACCCTATTTATACGTAACTGAAATATTGGAATAATCACACTTATAATATACAGGATATTTATGCAAATAGTCTGATATGTTAAGACAAACATAATACTTATTTTCGTTAATTTGAACGTAATCGAAAGATTTGCACTATTAACCGATTATATAATGTAAATGTATTGCCATTGTCACTTTCACACTTCCTTCCAATACAAAAACCCCTGACACAGAAAAGATTTGACAGTGTATGTCATTCATAACATCGTTTCCCGCCAAATCAATGATCAAAAATTCTATAAATGCGGCGAGGACAAGTAGGAAACACTGGATAGGTTTCCAACCTTGTCTTATAGAAAAAAATTACCGTATCCCGCGTTCGTGTAGCACCGCTATAAACCTGAATCATTGCACGTGGTCTGCGAGTAAAATCGGCTGTGGATACCTACCGATGTTTTCAGTTATATTGTTAGTTTTAATAACAAGTTTAGTATAACTTATTAAAATACAAATTTAGAAAACGTTCAGCTCTTTCTCATAAATATAATGTTATTTACTTGCTTCTCTATTATCTAAAACTACGTACGATGATTTTACTTAATTGCATTGAACTTTTAATAATATAGCTAAAGCCGGTGAACCATTGAATATTTTAAATTGTAAAAGTTTGACATTTACGTTCAACGAAATCGTAACTCATCGTTTCCAGTTATCTTTTCTTGAGTCCACTGTTAATCTTGGATCGCGTTTTAGATATAAGCAAGCGGAGACTTGGTAAAAACAGTATATTTCAAGAAAAAGAGCGCAAGAGCGTGAGAGAGATGTTTAAAATAAGAATTACACCGAACAAGTTGTTTTCATAATATCGCGGGACGTGCTAGAATTGACATTTAGTGGAGAATTACAAGTTTTTAATTCTAAGAAGCGTCTTAAAATGTTTTAATGAGATTACCAGGACTTGAGCGACAATTAGTTTTTACTTCCATTTGTTTAATTAAACGAGAGTAATCATATTTTTTGTTTTTGTGGCGGGTGCTCGGCAATACATAAAAGGATCATAATATTGACATTGTATCTGTAGTTATTACGTTCCTAATGCCTTTTTTAATATCTTTAATACAAAAAATATTGGTAAGCAGTTTTTAAATTCAAGTTCAATTAGGCAAGGATGGTATTAATTATGGCATAAAAATTTGAAGTTCCTTTGGGTTAAGTTTTCCTAGTTATGAGGTATATAGTACAAAAATTTAACAGTTTCAACATAGTAATTATTTTCGTAACACAGTGTATGCAAAATTTGATATACTTTTCCTAATTACTTTTTTTTGTATGAAGGCTCCTAGTGCACCATCAAAAACTACACCTCCTACTGGTACTGGCGGAAGGAAAAAAGACGAAGACGTCGATACTTCACCACTAGTAGTTGTCAATAATCTTAAACACCAAAGAACTATTGACGAATCTAAACTTAAGGTTTTAAAATGGAACTTTACCCAGCCGAGAGAAGAATTTGTCGATTGTTGAAAGATCAGATGACAGCCGCAAACGTGAACAAAATGCTTATGGCCAATATGTTTCATTCAGATTTCCGGTAAGTAAACGAAGATCTATTTTATCACGCTTTTAACTCTCACAAGTCTGTTTTTTTTATATTCCTAGTGAGAGTCAATTTTAGGGGGGACGAATTGCTATATAAGCTTGATAGCTTATCAAAACTACCTAAACATTTTTTATTGATACATATTGAAATTTGATTTTGTCAGTCAATGTCATTACGTCAAAACAAAATGGAATATTTTGCAAAAAAAAGGATTTAAGACAAGAACTACCGTAGATAGTATATTGGGAATTTAGAAGGCATTTAAAATTAAAATTTATCATTAATAGAGATAAAATATTTTCTATAAGTAAAAACTTAAAAGAGTTTGTAAGAAATCTGCTTCAGAGTGCTTTTTTTTATTCGACAATTTCTTAGTTAATTTCTAAATCTAAAAACATTTTACCAAAATTGAAAATAACAATGTAACAACAATATTACCCGGTTTGACAAAGAATATACGAAAAAAAAAAAACGAACTATTTAATGTGATTCGTATATGAAGAAACTGAAAATCAATGCAGCGGCTAAAATTTAAAAAAATGATGGCTACAACATGGCGCTCAAAATTGAAAAATTTTAACAATTGTATAACTTATTTACTTTTAAAACAAAAATAACTAAATAAAACATTACTTCGAGACATGATATTTAAAAATGGTGTTTCCAATGTCAAAAAAAAATTTCCAGACAAAATTAATATTAATCATTTAAAAAAAAAATCTAAAGGGGGCAATAATTTAAGTGATACAAAAATATCACAATTACGTAGTTTATTTAGAAAATAAAAAAAATTTGAAGAATAATAAACTCTCTAGAATACTAGTAAAACAGCTTGACTTATTTTAATTTCACTTAAAAAAATTAAGACGAATAATAAGAATTGTTACACAAATGAAGTTCAAAGACCCTGAAATAAATTAAAGAAAATTGATTCAAAAACCTCAAGACTTAACGTAACCATATAAAGAGAGGTTGTGATCTGAAAAAATGTATCCCAAAGCTTTGTCGCCAAGAACTTGAAAACAAAAGCGACAGTTTGTCTTGTGCTATGCCCACGAAACGAATATGATACATGTTTTTACATGCAAGATAGCCCCAGTTCGTTATGTAATCTTTTAATGAATTTCGTCACAGCTTTTTACCATAGTATACATTAATTTCATGGATTGGCTGATTCCACTTGCCATTTTATGGACGCCATATTGAATTTTGAAAACCAACCTGGATTAGTATTAAAAATAACTACGGAACATTTTATTTAGAAGTTACACCATTATTATAAAAATGTAAACAAAATTAAAATCACACACACTCAAGAACTGCACTGAAAAAAAACACGTTATAATCAGCTGCATTTTATCAAGCTATCTACTGCTCGCTACACTGATAAACAAATGAATAATTTTCGGCCATAGTTTATAATCTGTCACTTGTTGCTAGTAATTTTCTGGGTGGGTTTTCAGAGTAGTATTAAAAATAAGCGGGGAGAAATTGTGAAATTCCATTTCAAGTTCGAAAGTTGATCGTGGAAAGATGGAAAATCGTACATATAGGAAAAATTGTTAAAAAGTCTCATGCTGCTATTCAGTATATTGTAAACCAGTATAAATCAACGGGTTCCTATAAAATTCGACCACGCTGTGGTCGTCCCAAGAAACTGACTCCACGTGAAGAGGCCAGTATCATTAGACAAATAATTATGGATCCTAAGAAAAGTGCACCAAAATTAAAAGAAAAAGTACGGGAAGTAATTTCTAAAAATGTTTGTTCACAAACAATGAGAAAATTTACAAAGGCAGGCTATAAGGGGTGTGCAGCCAGGAAGAAGCCGTTAATTTCAGAAGTTAATCTCAGAAAGCAGTTAGCTTTTGCTAGGGAATACGTTACTAAACCTGAATTTTGGGAATACGTAATCTTTAGTGATGAAACTAAAATTAACCTTTTGGGTTTGATGGCAGAACTAAAATTTGGAGAAAGATTCATTCGATATTAAAAACATTTGTTTCACAGTGAGACAAGGAGGTGGCAGTGTTCTGCTTTGGTGATGCATGTCCGCTGGAGGGGTTGGAAATTTTAAGAGCCAATTTAAGAGAAAGTGTCCAAAAATTATCACTCGAAAAAAGATACATTTTTCAACAGGACAATGATCCAAAACATACCGCAAACTTGGTGCGAGAATGGATGATCCATAATGTGCGACAGCAGTTTCATACACCTCTGCAATCACCCGATGTTAACCCCATCGAGCATTTATGGAAGGAACTTACAACAGCGAGTTCGCAAACATAATGTTTCAAATAAAGAAGAAGAAAGAATATAGAACGAATAGGAGAACATGCCAGCAGAAGTTACTAGAAAGCTGGTTACAAGCATGACAAAAAGGTTACAGGAGATTATCAAGACCAACGGCGGTCTCACTAAATATTAGTTTAAACGAAGTTGTTATTTTCCGTTAAACTCCGTCAAACTATTACTGTTAACTATTAAGTATATGGAGACTTTTTTGACATAACTTTGTTTACATTTTTATAAAAATGATG
>CM032446.1:68250384-68272884 GCA_019049505.1 Pachyrhynchus sulphureomaculatus
TCTAACCTTGGATTCGATTTCGGCACCCCGAAGTACGTGTGGTTTGCTCGTTTACATTTTTAATTTATTTGTAAAAGATATTCGAGGTGTTTTTTGAGGTTACGTTAAAATCCTTGGGCGATGAGCCAATTCTGACCTCGGATTGGTTTTCAGCACACCAAAAAAGATATGGTGTGATATTTCAACTTTCAACTACAAAACTTTTTTTTGGGGTCCTGTGTTATTATTAAACTATCTGAGCGTCGTAGATTTTAAAAAATTTTGCTTTGTCTTATTACAGCTTCAAAAAAACTAAAATACAAAATTTTTTGCGGAATTTTTGACTTATGAAAAAATTTGTGGCTCTCAAAATGTTCACGGACATGTCCTTAGTTACTAAAAAAATCGTAAATATATCTACTACGATAGCGGACAGAAAGAACATTGTATCTCAAAAAACGTGACTTCTCAGGGCAAACGATTTTTTAAAAGTATCTATCATGTTTTTACAATTACTATACTCAACTATTCCAAGGGATACGTTTTTATGTGACTTCTGTGTAGTCCCTACCTGTCCACCTGTTGCTACCTGTGTCTGACCCCGTTTATTTGCGACTCTCTTCTAATGTGTAATGCCACGTTCTAGTATACCTAAAGTTTTTTGAAAAACTGAGAGGATTCTGTCGTAAAAACGAAGAATCCTTACCAAACCCAGAGACAGTGAGTCCGGGAACACCCAGCTTCTTTGTTTCCAGTAATGTCTCTGTGACTTGACTATTAGGATAGTTATCACTATTCCAATAAAAATTATATCGTCAATTATTCACTAATAAACAATATTGTGGGTAAGTCCAAACATATTTTAGCAAAACTCTTCCAGTCTAGTTCCATAATAAAAGGAATGGGGTGCTTGATGTGGTAATTGAGAAAAACGACCACGAATAGCCAATTTCAAAAAATTTGGTGGTTCCGATTGATTTAAAATTTGATGCAAAATCGCATATAGTATAATAAAAAAAATTTACCCAAAAGCGGTTAGAGTTCCCTTAAAATTAATATTCACGAGAGAAGTAGTGGGTAAATAATATTACCTCTTTTGTCAGATTGGTGACCCAAAAGATTCTGTCCGAAACGGAGTTCGAGCTCTTTTAAAACAAATAAGCGGCGTATTTCCAGTAAGTCGGCTCTCTGTATACGTAATGGAAGGAATTAAATCTAAAAACGCAAGACAAAGGGCGGAATGTCTTGAAGTAATGGGATCAATGATCGAAGATTACAACATCACAGTTTGTCAACCTACTCCCGCTGCTTGCCTTAAAGAAGTGGCGAAACAAATTTCAGATAGAGACAATTCAGTACGGAATGCCGCATTGAATTGTGTTCTTCAGGCCTATAATATTGTTGGAGATAAAGTGTATAAAATGGTTGGCAATGTAAGTATAATAGATATGCGGTGCAAATAATCAAATATGGTCACCAACAGTTAATTGGTGTAAATGTCAAAATGTTTTCTTTTATCTAAACACATAACATTTAGACTAGAAATAATCAGTTTTTTCTTTTTATTTTTTTATAGATATCTGATAAAGATATGTCATTATTAGAAGAAAGGATTAAACGATCAAGTAGAAAATCTGTCATACCTAAAAGCGCTCTTATGGGTGTGACAGTTGCCGAGGTGCCGCATCCTACAAAAAATGGTGTGAACCTTAGTGATACTGTAATTATAAAAAATGACGAAGATCAAGATTTGGATGAAGAAGAGGCCATGCCTATGCCTGTGTAAGATATCTCTTTTTCTCTTGTTAAACAAACTGGTGATCAAAATACGAACATAATGAAAATTTGTTATCTGATTTTAGCATTAGATATTTTGATTAATAGTGAATCAAATTAAATGTAGTTTTTAGTGTTCCATATGGAACACTTATGGGATCACTTCGGTGTCCGTCTGTCTGTCTGTCTATCTGCCACACCCGATTTTCGTCGAAATCAATTGACATAGAAAGTAAAAAATTTGGCGCAAATGGAGGAATTGATGGCCCAATCAGAGTCGTGTAGTGATAAAAGTTAAATTTTTGACTTAAGGGGTTAGTTTTGTGGGGTGGAAGTGAAAAAAAAAATTACCAGGTCATCGAGTGGGGTTCAAAAATACATATGATGTAATACTTGCGCACACTTTTCTTTGTATTATTGTAGCTCGAAAAGTATTGATCAAAGAATTTTGAAAAAATTCTGTAATAGTCTCCATAAAGTGTAGATTGAGCGAAAATTATCACGAGTGCATTACATTTGATAAATTATTTGGTATAAAAAACTATTTGGCTTCACAATATGATGGAGGTTTTTTTTATTATACTTTTCAGTACACACACTTGTAGTTAGGTACCGAGACAAAATAATTTTGTTTTATTTGTTTATAATTAGGTAGGTAGTAAATATTTGTTTAACATTTTTATTACTAGATTTTAAATCGAGCTGGATTAATTTATTGGCTATTAGGTAGCTAAGATGCTATAATTATTATACATTATTGACTAAGAAAAAACGTGAAAATATACAACTCTGACTTGCACTTGGACGGTTTTTAGAAATTAACATGTAAACAAATAAAAAAATTGCTGTTAAAATATTAATAGAAGGTTAAATGTTTTTTAAAAAAGCCTTTTGCAAGATCTTTGTTCATTTAATACTGTAATTTTAATCTTTTGGATATTTATCTTGGGACATGTTAGATATTTTGGAATTATCGTTATTATATGTTATTAAATGTAAACATAAAATAATTCTGTCTGTAGGTCGGTTTTTTACCTATCGGTATGCTAACTCTTGAACGCAATAAAACATCAATTGCATATCGGATGATTCAAAATGAACGATATCTTTTTACGTAAAGGAAGTAAAAGGGGAAGGAGTGCTTAAATTTTGTACAGTTTCAATAGTATTACTAGAATTTTTCTTGATTTTTGGTTACTAATGAACAAATTTTAGGCATAATTATCTATAATTATACATATAAATGGTAAATCGGGTGGGAGAGGGATTTGCTTCGAATATGTCATGTTATACGTCCTTTCAGGGTTGTTGGAGTCCAGTTGTTATCTTCTGATGTGAGAATAGCAACCTTTATTTGAATTTTGTAGGTTGCCGCCAACCGTTGCGCTAGAAGTTCCTAAAAAAGAAGTGCAAGGACCGTTTAAATTGGAATCCGAATTCATGAATGACTTAGACAAAATCACCCCGTATTTTCAGAAAATATCCATACAAGAAATCGAAACTGATTTTTTAAAAGAAGAAGTAAAGATGCCGTCGTTTTACGATAATAAGGCAAAGTAAGTTCCTACAGCTGAGTCATATAAGTACATTATATTGAAGGACCTTCTAACATAAATTTGTAATCCTAAAATTGAAAAAGATATTTGAGCTTATAATAAATTATAATTATCTGAACATGCTGAGAAAACGGTTACTTTTTGTATTTTAGGTAGTTAGAAAAATGTTTATAGGTGTAATAATTAGGAACACAATAATTATTATAAAATAACTCCCTTAATATGCCAATGCCTGGATGCAGTGACAATAATACATTTTTACAATGAATAGGAAAAAAGTAAATATTTTAAATTCTCGAGAAACTCGAGAAAAGTGCTACTAAAACGTAAGAAATGATGGGGAAAACATTTCGTGACGAAGCCCTTAGCTGTACGCATATTTTGGCGATTAATTTCATGACTATCGTCCCTTACCAGGAAGATCTTGCATCCTGTGACTTCGGGCTATTCCCCCATATAAAGATGAAGTTAAAGGGTCACGGCTTTGAGATGGTAGAGGAGATACTACGCAAATTGCAGTCGGTACTAGAGGCAGGGACAGCATTGACCTTCTAAAAAAGTTAGACTAGTAGAAAATAATAGTGGGACCAGTGCATTCGTGAGCAGGAGGACTACTTTGAAGTCGCGAGGTCTAAAAGTGATTAGTTCAGTTTTTATAGCGTTAGACCTTCCCGGTTTTGGATCGCACCACGTTAGGACATTGCATACGCCACTTTTATGACTTCTAAAATTTCAATTTAGAAATGATAAAGCTATTCAGAAATCAAAAACTGATTTTCTTCTTATTTTTACAAGACAATAATTCTTTCAGGATTCCTTATGAACACTTACAAATGTTCTATTACGGAGATCAACGGGGCGACGGCTAAAAAATGATTATCGGGAATTTTTGTTTACTTGCTCATCCACAGATATTAAGAATGCTAGGTCGAAACGATCATACAATTACTATTTTTTTTGCGAAATATTTATTTTATATTAATTTAATAGATGTCGCTTTATGACGCTTCAAGCTCTTTCCTGTAACTTTGTAATTACCTAAAAAAAACAAAAAGCGGGACATTCAAACTTATTATGTTGCCTCCCTTTAAACGTAGCCAATTAAATAAAACTAATTCTTGTGAAAATGGCAAATTGATTTTTTTTTGGTAGGACCACCAATTTAGTGAAGAGAATTTTATGTACTTTAAGCATGTGATTTGAACTAGTAAAGAAAACGGAAAATTAGGCTTCAAGAAGAACGCGTTTAAAATTCAATTCTTTTATATTCCGACGCATCAATAGAAAATGTGCCATAACTTCAGTATTTTTAGGAATTTTAACATTCAGGACGACGTTCTCTTTAATGAGAATTTAGAGAAATAAAAATGTATTTTTACTTTATGATAATTCTGATATCTGTACTTTTTAAAACATCCGTTTTCTTTAAAGAAGAGATAGAACGGGCGGCAGTGACACCAAAGTGTTAACCTATCGATTTAATGGAAATTTCACTTTTGTAGACATAGTTGACTAATAATAGATACTCTACAAACGCAATATCAAACTATATTAATATATGAATAATTCAAACTATATTAATATATGAATAATTGATAATGTAATAAATTTCCCAAAAAAATTATGCTTTAATAATGAGTATAAAATTATACGTACAAAAAAGTCGGAACGTGTTCTGTAAAAGAATTTCTATAGAGTCATGTTTTCAAAGACGGCCTGATGACGACGAGGCTGCCGATACGATAAAAAAAAACACACACTTTAGAAAACTATCATTTAAAAAATTAATTTCTAGGATAATGCCTCTTTCACCTCCAAAACCGGTTATAGCCAATAAATACACTGGACATCAAGCAGTGACTAATGTAGATCCGGAAATTACAAAAAATTATTAAACTAATTGGAATACAGAATCTCGCAATGGGATCACAGGTAATAAAATATAATTTTAACTTAAAAGAACAACATTTTACAAGTTTATATAATATTACTTTAATAATTTGAGTGTAATCACTGGAAATGTCGAAATTGTCATTGGTTACGATATAATTTGGCAATACCGCATCTTCTATAGCTGTAATCAAATTTTCAAAAAACATGTTCTAGATAACTCAGATAAGAATAGGTATTTGATACACCTGGTATTACGTTGTTTTTATATAAACATTATCCTATTAATTTATTTTTTAGGGTCTTGCCCAGTTTCTAGAACTCATGAATAGTCCTACAAAAGTGCAGACTTTTACTGATTTTGAAGAAAACTTTATTAACGCGATTGTGTCTTTGCTAAAATATCTACAAACTTTGGACCCAGTTAACGATCCGACCGTTGCGAGAATTTACCGAGATTTATTTAGAAGTATAGATACTGTAAGTAAATGATACTTAAAAATCAATCGCTCATAATGACAGTTATATTTAAATGTAAAGTTTTTTTTTGTGGTAAAAACACAACGTCTCTCAGTCTTGTCACCTGTATACAATTAGACATCGAAAGGTTTTAACTTCTTTCTCTCCAGTCGTTTGATTCCGAATGTCGTAACTCATTCAGGGTAGTGAGTAACTCTTCGCCATGCTACTCTGTCCTGTGCTGTTCTCATGACTGCTGTAATCGACATGGTTGTGAAGTCCATGATTTCGTTTATACATCTCCTTTTACCGTCTACTTTTCCTTTGATCATTATCTTCTCCATACCGCCCTTTCATATTATCTAACCGAAGAATTTTAGAATCAGTCTTTTAATCGTTGGATGCGGCCTTTCATAATCTCGTAGATTCAGATCTTTTAGTGTATAGATATTCATTCTATGAGCCGTCCACGGGATCGTTAGCATGCTACAAGAGCAACTTATGTCGAAACACCTGTATTTTTCTGCAGCATGCTGCGTTCCTGGATCCCGACCCATAGGTTGCAATAGAAAAAATTAGTGCTTTGAGAAGTTTTGTTTTAATTACTTTCCGGATATTGTGGTTTCTCCAGATTTTAACCAATCTATCCAAAGCTTTCTTTACCATCCCAATATTTCGCTTTATTTCTGGCTTGGATCCTTCTTTGTTAGTTATTTATGTGCCGAGATAAATAACGCTATCGCTTGTCTCTATATCCCGGATAAGTTGCAGTAGCAATGGTATTGCTTGGATTCTATCCACAACCTTCAAACACCATTTGGCGCTATTCAGACATAGACTCAATTGCGAACTTGTAGCCTCCACCCGCTGGAGAAGCTCAAACATTCCTTGCTCGTTTTGAGCCAGAACAATCGTATCATCCGCGTATCGTAAGTTTGACACTTTTTTCCTGCCAATAGATACTTCACCTTCCCAGTTTTCCTAAGCCTTCCTAGTAGTACATTCTCTGTAGATGTTAAATAGAATGGGGTAGAGGATGCAACCCTTTCTAACGCCTTTTTCGATGCTGAAATCTTCGGAATATTGCCCCTCTATTTCTGTCTGTGCTGAGTTTGTCGTACTGAGACTTTATGATATGGAGCACGTGTTTCGGAACCCTTATCTTCCCCAGAATGTTCCAGACTCATCCCCATTGTACTGTGCCGAACGTTTGGGGGTGGTCAAGAAACCAAAACATAGCTGAAACGTTGTATTCATTCATTTTTTTTCTACTATTTGCTGCAGATTTATCAGTTGGTCTCGCGTTCCGCGCCCCGGTACAAATCCTGCTTGTTTCGGGGGATCTTGGGAAATAGGTAGTTTTTTTTAATCGTTCATGTGTGATTTGAAGAACTTTACTGGCATGGCTAATAAGAGCAATGGTTTTATAATTGTCACATTCGTCTTTAGCTCCTTTTTTTGTGGCTACAAGACTATAACTATGTAAGTTGTAGTTCTGTACATATTCGTAAAAAAAAAATTAGTTATTTACTGTATAGTATTTTCTTTTGTCACTATCTGTTAAGATTGGACTGACAAACACATCGATGAAAATAGGTTTTTATGCTTTTTGTAATTTCTAGATCCTGGAACTGGATTTTTTTCACGAATACTTTGCTTGGAGGGGGAAGTAAAAAAATCAAATCTGCTAGTGTGTATTGTGCGTACCCATTTAAAATTTGGATAATCTGTTTTTCTTTCCTTATCAGCAAATCAAGCATTGGATTTGTCAACAGATCACCCTCTGAGAGCCTGGCATTTCTTCACGTGTAAAGATCTTTAGATCACAAAAAATATAGTGTCTGATTTCCGTCGGTCTGTTAGCATAATAACACACGAACGAGATGCGATATGGCTTCAGGAGGAGGGGTTGAAAGGGGTGGGGATGATTTTTTTAAAAAATTTTATAATCGACAAATTTTAGGCATAATTATTTATAACGTAACATAAATTGTTAAGGGGGTGGTAGCGGGGCTTAGGGGGGGTTGCTTTATATATATCGTGTTATACATCTTTAGATCGGGTGTAAAGATTTCTGAAGCCCTACCTTGACAAAGAGTACCTATTATTTAAAATTTCCAGTTTTAATGCTTGATTTAAGTCTTTCTGTAGTGTGTGTTTTTATTATGTTTTAGTTCTACCAAAAACCCCAACTGGGTAAACGAGTTCCTGTAGTTTCAATAAAAGAAATTATCAATCAACTTATTATTTTGCTGGTCGAAGGAGAGTTGGAAAAATGTGGAGATGTATATGTTAAAGTTATAAATGTCAACTGTGTTAAAATCATTGAACAGTCTGATCATACAGCTGTATTATGGTAAATTTATCATGTTATACAAGTATCTTATTGAAAAAAAACAGTTCCTGTATATTTGCTGCTTACAGGTTATAAAACCTAGAAAGTAAATATTGTTTTGTTTTAATTTTAGTGCCCTGGTTAAACTAATTACCGAATGTATTAGCAATGAAAATTGCCCGGAAAGACACGTCGATTTGGTAATGAAATGCCTTTGGAAAGTCATCAAATTAATGCCCACTTGGGGTGAAACTGTTGACTATGAATCGGTACTGTTGGAAGTACACCAATTCTTAGTAAAGTTCCCGTCCAAATGGTGGACGAAAAAGACCTGTAGATACACCTTTACGAACGATAAAGACAATTTTACATTCGACTCTCAAAATTAAAGGAGCTAATTCTATGCAACTATTAAGCAAAATACCCAATCCTGCCGAATCTGAAATAGAGTCGTACATTTTACGGCTTCTTAAGGTAGGTAATTCAGTGCATAAAAACGAAAAATAATACCTGTTTTTGCATACAACCTGTAGACGCTACATAGGTTGTGGATAGCCCTGTATTAATTAGGTAACGGAAAGTAGAGATTATTGAACAGGTGGAGAAGGCGTTATTAACGCATTAACATTTATAAAAAAAATATGCATAAAATAGCTGAAATCAACACAGGCTGTAAATCAACTTTTTTGCCATTAATCGAATATAGTACTGCTAATAGGAAGATTTGGCAACTCTTATTTTTTACATGCCTTTCTCCTCATCGTTATCTCAAACATGCGCAGTATTAACGCGAACGAATTGCAACGTTAGGTTAGTATTCATCTTCTCTAAACTAAGGGGATTTTTGTTCATTTATTTCATGGTTAAGCACACCGGTTATTAGGATTTGGTGGTCAACACATGTTTCCAAATTAAAGTTGTGTATATCAGATTTCTATCACTTCCTTTAATATTTCCAAGGTAGTATGAATGTGCAATAAACAAAATTTCATTTGAAAGAAGCACTACACACACTGTAATGCCATTGTGCCAAAGATTGCATAATTCCAACATTATCTGAACACTAATTAACTGTTGTCAGTGTTATTTGCAACAAAAGATTATCATTTCAATTTTACCGTATTTTCTTAGTAGTTTGTATACCTAAGTAAGAAAAATAGGCCCTAGCATAATAGCGATAAGAATAACGAACTTCAATTAAGCTCTCTTATAAGTTCTTAAAAAAGGGAAATCGTTATCCTTAATAAAGGTTTCTCTTATTTTGTTTCAATACTGCGTAAGCTCCAAATGGTGGACGCTTGCTTCAAATAATAATAAGAGTTGAGTCCTTATATTTGGTTTCTTCTCTTTATTACTGCGCAAGCTTCCAACAGTGCCTGCATGCTTCAAATGAAGATAAAGACAGTGGCCTACCAGAATAAGCATTGAAAAATATTTATACTACAAATAAATATAGGTGATTAAGTTAAAAGGATGATGATAAAAAAATAATTATTTATGATAATCCGTCGCACCTACTTTAGGAAATACCAATAAATTTAGATGTAATTTAATTACTAAAAAATTTAATAGATGCTATTTTTTTATATTTAGCCTTTAACTGGATATTTGCTACCCTGTCAACCTTTTCTGCTTAAGCAGCGAAAAAGTTACTAGAATGCTTGGAAAAAAATCGCTTATTAAGTTTAACTTAACAGTTCAAATGTGATGACGTGACACTTCTTGTAAAAATTCTTTAATGGATGCTTTTTATGACGTCCTTCAATTAAATGATGTGGGAATCGGCAAGATGATGTTGCAGCGACCGAAATAAATAATAATAGAATACGCCACGTGGAGGAGAACTTCCCATCCAAAAAAAAAAGATAAGGTCCCGCGTTACTTTTGCCATACGTGGCATGGCGTTGTCTAAAACGTTGATGATCCCAGAGATCAAAGTCACCGTTTCGATATCGTTAGTACCATATTTTGCACGTTTTGTACGTTACAAAGTTGAACAAATCATTTGAAGAACTTCAGACCTTTTTTTGCAGTTCTTCAAATGCTGCTTGTCGAACCATATCGCTTCGGATACCGTATTTTGAGATTTTGCACGGAGTAGTGATTTTGCTTCTTTAGGAATGGTAATTCTAGATTTAAAAGTGGCGGGAAAAAGTTCAAATTTGAAACTGATATTTGAAAATATATTTTTAAGCGGAAAAAGCAAAGAAATCTGTTCTGTTGGAATTTAGTCATTATGTTTTTGTATCGTAAAATTTTAATAGAAGAATTGTTTACTAAAATTTTTTTACCCAATTGTCAGGTTAAAAAATAATTATGTTACATTTTTGACATATAAATTGACACTTTTCCAGACTGTCGGATAATTACCTTTTAGTAATAATTTTATTTATTTAAATTACATGTTTTTGTTATAACAATAGCTTTCTTAGTTTTTAGTAAAAGAGTTTCTAGTAAAATAAATTGTATATAATATACATATTAATAAATGAAATTTAACTGGTTTCATAACTATTTAGTTATGTTGGGAGTGTGGAATCTTTGGCACAATGATACTACTCAGTTTATATCACTACTACACCAAACACTTCATTTTCTCTATCTACCCTATTTATACTTAGCCTAACACCTGAATTACTCAGGCGGAACTAATGGCATAGGCGAGGCCATCAGTTCCGGTCAAGTAACCAGTAGAGGAGACTATAATGAATAGGCCCACTGTCTTTATTTAAACTACTTTTACATTTTATAATTTCCATACTTTCCTATGCTTTCCACAATCTCCTATCGGATACATTTTTAATTAATCTTAGATTATCTAATGTTATAGAATGATCAGCTTCAAGAGCATGTTCGACAATGCTAGACTTTTCTGTTCTATTATATTTTAAATGTGCTAAATATTCTTTAAATCGTTTTTAATTGATCTTTTAGTTTGCCCAACATACTTTTTGTCGCAGTCATTACAACTAATTTCATAAATTCCACTTTTCTCACAATTAGGAATCTTATCTTTGGGATTTCCTAAGATATTCCTCAGATTGTCTGATAACTTATAGATTAAGGTGAGGTCTACCTTATTAAATACCTTTTCGAGTCCCCTACTATATTTCGGATTATATGGTATGGAGACATACTAGGTCTTATTTTCTTCGCGTGTAAAAAATGTGTAATTCTGAATGTTTAACCTGAAAAAATGTCTATTAATTAACTTGCTCACTTGTTTAATAGACATTCTGGTTTGTAATTAAGGTGGACCACGATTTTACAACAATGTAAACAAAAGAGCCCAGAGAAGATGTCTTTAGCAACCAGAATTTGGTGAGATTAATTGTCTCTGTTAATTTATTATTAATTTCATCACATTCTGTTTGATATAAACACCTTCCCTGTGCTTTTTTCGTTTACAACGTTGTGGAATGGTAATTCTTTTAATTACAAACGCTCAAAATCATTCCAAACATTAATTTTGTTAAAATTTTCCTTTATTGTATGAACAACAGGAATTAAATTTATCCGTCTATTAAACGAATATACATTTTAGAGTTTAAAAATTGCCCAAGCCCAAGACGTACCTCTTCAGTCTCAGAGAAACTCCTTGTCAAGAGCAAATCACAACATGCTAACAGAAATTTTCCAAAAAATTGGTAGTAAAGAGGACACCAAAGACGGACTGAATCTCCTATATGACTTTATGCAGCAACATCCCGAAGCGGACATTGAACCTTTCCTGAGTAAATCTAGTAAATTTTTCCAAGAATATATAAAAAATGGTCTAAAAGAAATCGATATGGCCAGAAAAGTTTCCAAGAGGGCTCATGAAGGTGCGTAAGTAACTGATTATGTTATTCTAATGCCATAGAAGTTGATATTTTTTGGAGCATTACTCCCGTCGTAACTATTAAAAAATGTAACAATTTTTTTTCTAAAACGCTCTTCTATATGTATTGTTTGGCGGCTATTATTGAGACGCTAGTATTTCTGTTGTGCACGTCTTCATGTAACACGGATTTTCGCAGGACAATTCATAAATATGAAGCAGGGAAGCGTAAGTAACTAGGTGCAGAAATAATTTATCCAGATACCACCAAATACACTGAGTATTTTCTAAGTTGGAACTTCTTTCGACAGTTTGTAGGTACCTTAGACTAAGTAATATATATTCATTCATAAATAGTCAGATTTCTTGCCTCATAGACCATCGCATATGATACGTCAATTATGAATCACTTGCGGACAAATCATAAATACATTGTGGGCTATGACATAGGCGTGACACGAGGGGATAAAGAAACCTCTCTTTTAACGAAATAAATGTTTTTAGGAACTATCTGTCCATGAAGGGGCCACTCTAGAGCTAAGAAGAAAGCCTGATTTTGACAATTTTTTTTTTGAAGTATAGTCAACGTAATCCAAAATTTCCTCAAATGCTCTTATTATACATACTTTAAAGTACATTTAAAAATTTTTAAAAGTTTTTTTTTTTATAAAATGGTGGCATCAGTACTTATAAATGGTACTTTGCGGCCGGAAAGATTTTGCTCTAATTTTTTGCCTGGAACAAAGTGCAAAGTTTTTTAAGTTTTACAGAAGATAATGGTACATATTTGAAGAAAGTGTTTCATTTTTCGGTAAAAAATCACTTAAAAAATCGTTTATAAAAAAAAAGTTCAAAACAAATTGTAAAATCCGTACGTACTATATAATGTAATTTTGGAGATACGGTTAAAATTTCAAATAAATCGGTGATAATTTGAAGACGTTATGTTTCCGTCCAGTTTGAAAAATGTAGTTTTGAGAAAAACCTCTTTTAAAGTTATATAAATTTTCTAGATACCTGTAATCTGCGATGCCTGCGCCATATAATTGACTTTCTAAATAGATATTTTGTTGTTAAAGATTCTAGGTGAACTTAAATTCTGTAGATAAATAGATTTCTTCAATATCCAGAAGTATTATTTAAGCAGCACGAAGTATAAAGACTCTCGGAGAGTTTGGAGAGCGCAGCGAAACAATTCCGCGCCCTTGATAAAATACACACTTATAACCTTCTTACCTTCATAAAATCCTTTGTACCTTATTTCCTTAAAGCATAATTTAAGCTACAAAAAATGTTATTTTTTTTAGTTTATTTCTAGAGTGGTAATTCCCCTTAATATTGGCAAATATTAGTACTAGTAGTTATATATGGGCAGAAGAACGTTCACATATAGTATAGTATAGCATATGGCGACTCTATTTTTAAATTAATTAGGAATTTTGTATTTTCTTCATTATTTGTAGGGTTGAAATGATTTACCCTTATTCCTGTAAGAATAATAATAGTGAAAATAAATTAAATAAAATAATCTGATATAACAAAATTTATTTATTAATGTATGAATAAATCGAGAACCAAAGATAAATCTTATATGTCTGGTCTATTCAAAGACCGACAAGACATTGACATTCGTCGGTTGTTTCTGTTTATACTATTTAAACTCTTCGTTCAGTCAACTTAGACATGCTTTTCTTAAGGTCTGATATTAGTGCAACTCACCGCACAAAAAGGGTGTTAAAATTAGACCCGGTCTGGTTGCCATGGACGTTAATACATGTTTTTGTCCAGCTGAGTTTTGTTTTTGACATTGTTGTACGAGGACCTGTTAAATTTATACAAAAACGATGAAAAAATTTGGTACAATTCGTTTTATTGTTTCTCAAAAAATATTCGCCTTTAAAATTTATACACTTCTGCATACGTTCGAACCAATTCTCGAAACATTTTTTCCACTCTGAATTTGGTACCTCAAAAACATAATTTTGGAAGGGGTCGACAGCTTCTTTAGGTGATGAAAATCCCTTGCTACTCATTTTTTTTTGGCATTCGGGAACAAAAAGAAGTCGTTAGGCGATAAATCAGGTGAATACGGGCAATGAGACATTAATTCGATGTTTTTCTCCGTCAAATAATCAAACAAATTGTTATATACCATTCAGCATTAACTGTTCTTCGATCCTCTCAAGCAATGGTTGCAACATGTCCAGCATAACCAAAGAAATAAACGATCATTTTCTTGGAAGTGCTTGCGAATGAACCACTTTTGTTGGATTCGGTTCATCTTGGATTACCCAAACAGTTGATTGTTGCTTAGTTTCCGGCTGGTACGAATATATCTAAGTTTCGTCTCCTGTTACAATGTTACATACGGATTTTGCATGTCCTCGGTCGAATTTTTTTTAGTATTTTCTTACACTAATTGACACGAGCATGTTTTTGAGTGTTGGTCAAATTAGGCGGAATCCACGGGAATAGATCTTTTACACAGCTAAATGTTCGAATGTACGAGGCATGTTTTTTAAGTAAGTACCGTTTTGCGATTCCGCCGCCGCAGCGATTCGGTCGGCGTTCCGCGCATGCGCGCTGGTAACCTACATCTCATGTCTACGCACTGACGCCATTACAGTCTGATTCTTCATTGTATACGTTGTTTACTGAGTGTTTAAATGCCTCCGACAATCGTGAGTCCCGCCGATTGTGAAGTACGGGCTGTTATACGATTTCTTAGTGCTAAAGGCGTAAAACCGATCGATATTCATCGTGAGATCTGTGAAGTTTACGGACAAAACATTATGAGTGATGGAATGGTAAGGAAATGGGTGAGAGCATTTAAAGATGGCCGCACAAATGTGCATGATGAAGAACGGAGTGGGCGTCCTTCGGTCGTTAATGAAGATTTGGTGCAGAAAGTGGACGAAAAGGTGAGAGAAAACAGACGCTTTACAATTTCATCATTGTGCGACTGCTTTCCTCAATATTCTCGTAGTGTTTTGTATCGCATTGTGACCGAGAACTTGAATTACCGGAAATTGTGTTCACGTTGGGTTCCAAAAATGTTGACGGATTTGCACAAAACCCAACGTTTAGGCAGTGCATTGACTTTCCTTGAGCGGTACCACAATGAAGGTGAACATTTTTTAGACCAAATTGTTACTGGTGACGAAACATGGGTGGCCTACGTCACACCAGAATCGAAACAACAATCCATGGAATGGCGACATTCATCATCACCCAAAAAAGTGAAGTTTAAGCAAACAATTTCTGCCCGCAAAATCATGTGCACAGTTTTTTGGGACAGAAAAGGAGTATTGCTAGTGGAGTTTCTGCCTCGTAATGAGACAATCAATGCAGCGTCTTATTGTGAGACATTGAACAATCTGCGTCGTGCAATCCAGAACAAAAGACGTGGCAAGTTGAGTAAGGGTATCGTTTTGCTGCATGACAATGCCCGTCCACATGTGGCTAATCGGACCAAAGATCTCATCAAATCTTTTAAATGGGAAACTCTAGATCATCCTCCATACAGCCCTGATCTGGCGCCCAGCGACTACCATTTGTTCCTGCACTTGAAGAAGCACCTGGGTGGTCAGCGTCTTCAAGACGATAACGAAGTCAAAACATTTGTGATACAGTGGTTAACAAGTCAGGCGGCAGAATTTTATGAGGAGGGTATTCAAAAACTGGTGCCACGTTATGACAAGTGCCTCAATATTCACGGAAATTATGTAGAAAAGTAGTTTAAGGTACAGGCTTTCATGTAAAAATAAAATTATAGCGATATCTTTGCACGTCTTTTTTTAATTCCAAAACGGTACTTACTTAAAAAACATGCCTCGTACTACAGTCTTCGATGTGCCTAAGCATGCCTCTATCTCACGGGAAGTCACATGCCGATTATCTTCATTCATGATGCGCACAGCATCGATGTTTTTTGGAATAACCGATTTTGGTCGACCTTCACGAAATTCATCGCTGACGGAAGCACGCCTGAACTAATTGTAAACAGTATTTTCTGATGGTGATTCGTTACCAAAAGTTGAACGAAGCGATTCGAGGCATCGTTGTTGAGTTAAGCCTTTATTAAAATCGTAAAAAATTATCCAACGAAAATCTTCACGTGAAATTTCCATTTATTCACAAAACTGTTTTTTTTAAACGCTTACTGTAAACAAACTACTCGGCCAATTTCTAAGCTGCCACTGTTTTAACAAAAACAAATGTCAAATTTTACAACTGTGTCAATGTCACATCTCAACAGCGCCATCCTAGTGGTCGTTTATAAAAACTTGAAAGGCGGCCTTCGTATTTCATATGGTAAATATCGCCAAAAAAGCGTCTTCATTGCAAAATTTTAAATACAAATTGATAAATAAGAACAGATGGAGAAGTTAATGTTTAGAATTTTAAAATAATATTTCTGTTTTATGGATTTAAACATAAATAAAAATAAAAATGATTTTTCTAGGCTTGTAATCTAGACTCATAATATTAGTTTGCTTACTAGTACTCTTTTAATTTTAAACCCTTTCTCTATTCATAGATAACTAACCCTAGAGTTAAAATCATAAATAAAATCCAGACAAATTATAATCGCAGTATGTCAAAGGAGTATAGGGTCGAACCCTGCTCACAAGGAGTTTTAGTGGGTATGCCACTCACTCAGAGGCTGGAGAGCTCCACATATCTGGAGCATTCTGGAGCACCCTTATGGTGACGCAGAATGCTCCTGAATCCAAAAGGCGGATTCCTTCCTGTATATAAAAAAAAATTAAACCCTTAATTGTTAATTAGACTGGTTTTAAAGTTCAGACATCTACAATTTGACTAATTGCCTGTAATAATATCTAAGCTCTACCTAAATTGAAATATTTTCATTGAGGTTGTAGATACATACCCGGGAGCCATTAAATTTATTACATTTGTCAATATTATCTGACATTCCTGGCTGCTCTATTTCTTATACAATATTATGGGAGAATAGTAACATAGGGTCGAACTGAATATTGTTAGGAGTTTCAATCGGTACTAAAAAAAGTATTTAAGGATACTAAAAAATAGAAAGTAGCTGTAATTAATATGTATATTATTCGATATGTTTCATATAAAAAAAAAAAACAGAAAAAAAAAAGAAAAATACAACAATTATTGATATCTATTTCTTTGTCACTGCCAATCTACATTTGTTATGACTGATTCAATATAATTCTGTAGAGAAATGTCGAAATTTTCAACTTTAATAATGTGATTTACAGAATTTTTCTAACTTCCACTGAAATTTTATTAACAACCTTCTTTATTAAATCTATAACATTTGGACTTAAAATTGGCATTGTATTTTCAGCTCTTACTTTCGACTTAATCTAGTGCCATATATATCCTATAGAGTTAAAAATGCAGTAATATGGCGACAATTTTAAAACTGTTTGGTCCATTTCTGTTGTCATATTGTCACAAACATATTCTTTACTGATATGAAAATCTTTGAGTATCTGTGCCAAATTAGATTTTTTTATAATTCTTTTCGAAATATATGTCATTTGCTAACATAAATTCTTGTCATTGTCAAAGACAGTAACGCTGTTTTCTGAAATATTTTTTTCAAAGTCTGTCTTTAAACCAGCGTATATTATTGTGATCCTTTCTGTTGTTTGAAGGAGCGTTGATGTGACAATTGTCACTTGGATCACATCACCATTTGTTTTAGTGAACGGAACACTTATAAGATCACTCCGATGTCTATCTGTCCGTCTGTCACACCCGATTTTCTCCAAAACTATTTGACATAGAAAGTTGAAATTTGGTACTAATATAGAAATTGATGGCCTCATCAGAGCTGTGTAGTTTTGGAAGTTAAATTTTAACTTAAGGGGTTAGTTTTGGGGGGTAAAATTGGAAGTGAAAAAAAATGTTTACTAGGTTATCGAGTGAGGTGTCAAATGAAAGCTTGTAAAAACACTAGTTCAAAAATATATATAATGTAATACTTGCGCATATCTCGAAAAGTACTGATCAAAAAATTTTGAAAAATTTCTGAAATATTCTCCACAGGATGTAAATTGAACGAAAATTATCACTTTAATAATTTAACTGGTATATATAAAAAAAAAACAAAAATTTCAAAATCATCAGTTTTCAGTAAAGATCGGAAAAAAACTCATTTGGGGTGTTTTGTGAAATCATTGGTCATTTTTTACCTCCGTAACAAAAATTTTTATCTTAAAAGCAATCAAAGTACGGAACACTAATTGCGCAAGCCCGACTTCTACTTAGCCGGTTATTTTATAGTATTGTGGGTGTCGAACCAAGTTTCGTCTAGGTAAATGATGAGTCGTTGTTGGGCTCTATAGCTTTTGATTAATTGCAAATATTTAAACCTTAATTTGTTTAATATTTCGAATTCCATTATAGTTTTTCTTTTATTTATTAACCGATATTTAAAATACATCTTAAGCAGGGTATTGTAGAGGCTAGTTCTGCTACATGATATATTGGTTTCGTCGCTATTTAAACGTGATTTTAGAGAATTCAATGTAGGGGCATTATTTTCTTTGAGTATTTGATACCATTTTTCTTCGAATGAGGTCTTTTTCACTTTCGTTCAAAGACTTTGTTTTACCCTCATCTTGTCTAACGTTTCTCTCCAAACATTATTTTTTAACAGTATCACGTACCATGGATATAGGTACTTTTATCGTGTGACTTGTTTGTTTCACAGCACTTACATTGTACCCCGTGATCGACTGATATTTTTTCTTGCATCCTTTACGGTTAATATTACAGGAACCAGCAGTCGTCTAATTTTACTATCGTCACTACATTTCCTCAGACGATTATCTTTATGCCTATCGTCGACTAGGTCGTCACAGCCTCTTTTTATTAGCGATTCTTAGACATTTTTTATAATTTGTTTTGCTTCGGGTGATAAATATTTTCGGGAAAACTGTTTCGAATTTCCCGGTCGTTGAAAGTCTCCAAGTAGGCATTCTTGTCTAATTCTCCCGAATAATACCTGAATATGTTAACTCTTTCGAAGCTTTTACAAAACCACGCTCAATTTCTCTGAACCCCTTGTATCAACCGTATAGTCATTATTTTTTATTTTATCTGATATGGTTAAGGTTCAAGTACGGACAGGCTTCTGTATACGGGTCTGCCGCTTTCGGGAAATAAAGATAAGTCATTAATAGTCGAACGGTATATGTTTGAACGAACTTTTTGCGGAATCAGGCTATGAACAATCAATTAGATGTTTGCTTTTGTTAGTTTTTTTCATATTTTATGTGTTGGTACAGATAAAACCTAGAAAGTTGCGTGTGCTAGTTGCGTAGAGTTACATTAATAAGTAAATTGTTGCTCGATTTCCAAAATTCAATTATGATTTATTACGTTAACAAAATAATATTAACATACTATGAATTGGAACACGGAAATTTTTAGGTTGACATAATACATACGTTGACTGCACAAATCGCTTGTTATATCTATATAATAAGTAAAGGATTAGGATTAAAATTACCAAAGTTTGTTTTACCATTCAAAGAACACAGAATAAATCTTAATTATTTTAAATAATTGTACTAACCCTAACAAGTAACTCTAAGAAATAATTAACAAATAATATATATAATTGAGTGTACAATTTAAAAATTGAATGGACATAGTAACAACATGCGGTATAACTTATTAATCAATTTATTAGATAATTACAATACAATAAATTAGATGTTGATTCTGCACCTAAACTATAAGAATCGCATATATAGAATTTTATTCATATCAGCATATTTTCCTGGTGTCAGTGAAATGACCGGCGCCGGTTGGAGTTTCAGAGCGTGGGAATTTCTTATACTAAATTTAGATTTATTTTATTGGTATTGTATAATTATTCATACAAATTTTATATCCCGAAAAAGGACGCGTGTATTTTCAATTAATAACAATACAAGTTGTCGGGGAATTGATGTTTATTTCTAAACCGGATACAGTTTGTTTTCATGGTTATTAAAAACCTTTGCATGAATTTTCTGACAAAAAGTTACTTAAAAATCTGGAATTTTCTCTTTTTAATTACTTGTATTTTTTAGATACGATGAATAACAAATGTGACGAAAACATAGATGCAGAGAAAACTCCGGAATATTATCAAGAGAGACTGAATAAATGGCGCCATATATGGGAGGAACTCATGGCGGGCAAAAAAGTTGATCATTCTTCGTGGCCTTTACCGCCGCCAACCCAATAAAAATTCTCAAAATCCATGACAGTTTTTGGAATTTGACGAGTTTATTTGTTTTGAGTCTCAGTAGTTAGTTGTAAATTGAGACCTAGAAACGTTTAGCGTCCAGTTTTTTTTAAAATTAAGTCTTAGTGTATACACTTCACAAATATACATGAATTAAGATTCACAATAATATTCAATTAACCTATGTTAGTGGAAATGACAACTAAAACTTAATGAAATATACATGTGTTGTACTAAGAATGTATTTATTTAATCCACGGTACGTTATTTATTTTGTCTTGGTTTATTTATACTTTTCTTCATGTTATGATCGTTTTTACCGTTGTTTTCTGTTACGGATTTATTAATTAGTATTATTTAATTTTTCTTTGATTTTTATATTTTTTTATGCATTTGTATAACGTAATATAACTACTAAAATTATTTTTTTGCGCAATATTTTTTTTTGACAACCTATCTAAACTTTTCCTAAGTACTAAACAGAGGTGAGTAGTAATTAAATTATTAGTCTTTAAAAAAACAATTACTTTTAAGCGTTTGAAGTACTTTATCTTGAAGCAATTTGCACCAGGTATTTTGCACCTTGGCATATTTCTTTAATTGGAAGTATTTTTTTTGGTACTTTCAAGCTTATTCAGTTATTGGTTAATCAAGAAGCATTTACATGGGAAGAATTAGCTAATTATTATTCACGACGCATATAAGGTATTTTATTTTTTTAAGAAGTTATAGAAATATTGATATTATTGTGCTAAGAAGCATTTTTTTAAAGTATTTGACCCAAATGTGTCACTAACACGAATAATGTTAATTTTTTGGTTGAAAAATCATTATAGAAACATTTGCATATTGTGGCCATTTAATGACATATTAATTTGGTACACAGCAACATTTCAGATTTTTAAAATTTATGTATGTTTTCATGGGTGCACACAATAAAATATACAGGTTACAATAAAATCAGTGGACTTTTACAGGCTGTAACTTCTAAGCCGTACATTTTAGAATAAAATGATTTTTTTTTCATCCCAATCATCTATGCAAAAAATGTCAACACAGAAGTGACTGGGAATTTTTCACTTCTGTTGTATAATTCAATTTTTTTGATTAAGTAAATAAATTAACTTGTACTGAATATCGAATATAAATATTTCCACCAAAACTAAACTTATGTACTTAAATTGTGTTATCTTTTTTCTACAATTCACATGAAAACATTGTTCCCTATTTTTTCTCTAAGCTGCCGGCATTTTTTTTTTATCGTATTATTTATTTTATTTCGCTGGAACTCGTGGTCGACTAATTTTTTTTCTTGCATCGTTTACTGCTAATCTCACAGGAACCAGCAGTCGTGTAATTTTTACTGTCGTCGCTACATTTCCTCAGACCACCATCTTTAATCTAAGCCTGTCGTCGCGTCGTGTAGGTTTTCATCTACCGGCCGTTGTTTATGTGGAATAAATTTTCACAGAGAGCCATTATCTATTAGATTTTCATCGGTCTACTGGTCGATAATTATTGCCACAGAGACTCGCCTACCAAGTTTCTATCATATTCCTTTTTTTGTGTTGCAGAAACCTATAGTCGTTAGGTTAGCTTTTAATTAAAAAAAATTAATTTAAACACTTTTGGGCAATTTCGACAACAATAACTTTTATTAACAATTGTAATCAGACATCTAACAACGCTGGCCGACTACTTCGGCTCTCTAAAGTATAATTCATAGTGCGTACCAAAATATCTGTGGCAGATATCGCCTACCTGTCACATAAAACAAACTCAAGGGTTTGGTGATTTGAGACATATCAATAACAGTAACTTAAGTATAGTTTAATCTACGTAATGTAAACAAGTCAGTCTGCCTGAAACCAATTATCAATAATTAATATTTTCCTTCTCATATTGCATCGTTCACATATATATATATATATATATATATATATATATATATATATATATATATATATATATATATATATATATATATATATATATATATATATATATGTATATATATATATATATATATATATATATATATATATATATATATATATATATATATATATATATACAGTGGCGTGCAAAAGTTTCCGGGCAGTGACATTTTGTACTCTAATTTATTAAAAAAAAAAGACTAATGATTTTTAATCATTATGAGATGTGAGTATGAGATATAGGAAACAAAATAATATAGTAAAAGAATATTATTTATGTTTGTGAATATATTTATTATTATTATTCTTATATTTTCATGTGCAAAAGTTTCCGGCCACGTAATGTACATTGACGCATTAGGACGTTCAAAGACGTATTTACGAATAATAGCGCGTTGAATGTTCACATTTAGTTCATAAAAGGTCGTGGGAGCATAAACATGGCTCGGCATATGCAAATCCAAATTCGTGAGAGAGTAATAAAATTTTCAAAAGAAAGAAAGTCT
>CM032446.1:68277884-68360384 GCA_019049505.1 Pachyrhynchus sulphureomaculatus
GTCCAGGAAAATTATTTATCATTCAAGATCCACACGATGACTGATTTTTTTTATCTTTCTTCATTTATTCTTGTAGGCAGCAGCTTTCTACGTTAACACATGTTCATCAGAAAGAAATTGCTAATATTTATCAAACACTTGAAAATTGGCAATGTCAAGAGTGTAAAAAACAAAATGGAAAGAAAATTGTGCTAGAGTCTACATCTTCAGGAAGTAATCACAAGGAATTTGAATTTAAGCCTATTGGTATAATAAGTACACAATTTCCTGAGAAAAGAGGGACACCACGTCAGCCTGGAATCTGTCATGATACAATAGCCAAGTTAACACTGTATAAAGATATATTTACAAATCCCTGCCATGCTCTAGAAGGTTTACAAGAATTCTCTCATATATGGATATTATTTCATTTTCATAAAAATGATACTAATCATGTAAGAGCTAAAGTAGCACCACCAAGACTTAATGGTATAAGAACTGGTGTTTTTTGCAACTAGATCACCTCATCGCCCATGTGCTATAGGTTTATCTTTAGTTAAAATTGATAGAATGATGGATAACATAATATACTTTAGTGGAGTTGATATGATAGACCAAACTCCTGTGTTTGATATAAAACCATATATTCCACAGTATGATAATCCTGGACATTTTAGTATTTCAGGTTCTATGACAAACATGTTAGATATTACAGATAATAGTTTAGATAACTCAAATAATGATCCTGGAAACATACTACATACAGATGAAAATATTAACTTAGATATCTCTCAGTCTCTGAATAGGGTTTCATTACATGATAGGGAATCTAGTGAAGGCCCTCCTTCGACAAGAGAAATAGTAGATGGTCAAGAGAATGACAGAGAAACTCAAGTTTTAGAAGTTCCTGGGAGTATTGAATCTAGGAATGAGGTTTCTTTTCATAGAAGGTAACTTATGTCTACAAAAATATATCTTACAGAAATCTATATATATATATATATATATATATATATATATATATATATATATATATATATATATATATATATATATTTTATATTTCACGTGTTCTTGGAATTAGATCGTTAAAACTGTTCTTGGTTCTGTTATATATTTATTAACGTTTCGACCTTCGGAAGAGGTCTTCTTCAAAATTTGCTCTAAAAGATTACATTAGAAGAATTAAATATAGCTAGTATTAATCCGTTTGTTGTATATTTCGGGGTTAAATATTTGTGTCTTTTCGTAGTTTTTAATTTAATAAAATTAACTGTATACATTAATGAGGGCCTTACCTTAGAAAGTAGTTCATTTCGTGGGGTGTTGAGTTTAAAACACTATTAATATCACATTTTTTCTTTCTACAAATAACCACTTAACTTGAGGGACTTTATATGACTGGTAAGTAGATACGGTTTAGGTTATTTACATCTGTTTTTTTCGTTTATTGCAGTGGGTGTCAACCGAATATGAACGGATTCGAGAATTTCTCTTTTTTTTTGTATTTATTTCGGTGTTGATAATTTTGATGTTTTTGAAATCAAAGGTATGGCTTTTATTTATTTCATGATTCGTAAGGGCTGTACTATTTTTTTTGTCGTATTTATGGGCTTTGATTCTATTTTCTAGATATTGGCTTGTTTGCCCGACGTATATTCCTTCGCAGTTATTACATTTGATTTCGTAGACTATGTTACTTTTTTTATTATTTGGGGTTTTGGTTTTAAGCCTGAAAAAATTGGATGAGAGCAGATTATATGATTTATGACATAACCGGATTTTGTAGTTTTCAAATAGTTTTTTGAGTGGTTGGGATAGGCCATTTATAAACGGTAGTGCAATATATGTTTTATGGTTGTTGTTGGATGATTTTTTTTACTTATTGGGGTATTGTAAAAGTTATGTATTCGTTGTTTGAAGATTTTGTTTATAAGGTACATCGGATATTTGTTAAGTGTTAATGCTTCTTTAGCTTTGGTTATTGCACTCTCTCTGTATTCTGTGTCAGAAAGCTTGATTGCTCTATCTGCTAGACCTATGATTACAGATTTTTTTTTGTGAATTCGGGTGGTGTGATTCATAATTAAGGTATCTAGAAGACCATGTATTTTTAGTGTACCATTCAGTTTTTATATTTTCATTATTGTGGTGTAAAGTTACATCTAAGAAATTTATCTTATTGTTGTCTTCTGTTTCGAATGTGAATTGAATGTTTTTGTGGTATCTGTTGAATTTTTGTATGATATAATTAATTTGGTTTTTAGGTATAGCTGTCAAGCAATCATCAACATATCTGTAAAAAAATGGAATGTTGAAGTTTAATTTTGGTATGATATCAGTTTCTAAGTCTTCCATTACTAATTGTGCAATTACGCTGGAAATAGATGCTCCCATTGCACACCCCATCTATTTGTTCGTAAATTTTATTTTCATATTGGAAATACATCGATTTTAGAATAAGTTCTGTTGCGTTTATAAATTCACTCATAGGGATATCGGTGAATTGTTTAATTTTATCCCAGTTTTTCTTAATGGTTTTAACGGCTAATGCTATGGGTATACTGGTATATAGTGATATGACGTCAAGTGATATTAAGATATAATTATTTGGAAGTTTTATGTTTTTAAGTTTATCTTTAAATTGGAAAGAATCTTTAATGTAGTGGTCATTTTTATATAAGATTTTGTGTAAGATATCTTTCAAGTGTTTGGAAAGTGAAGCATATGGGTATTGGATACATGATACAATGGGTCGTAATGGAACGTTTTCTTTATGGAGTGTAGGAAGACTGTATATTTTTGGTGGAACTGCATTTCGAATTTTCAGTGATTTTGCACTCAACAAAATATATATATATATATATATATATATATATATATATATATATATATATATATATACATACATACATATATATATATATATATATATATATATATATATATATATATGTATATTTATATATTATATATATATATATATATATATATATATATATATATATATATATATATATGTATATTATATATATATATATATATATATATATATATGTATATTTATATATATATATATATATATATATATATATATATATATATATATATATATATATATATGTATATTTATATATATATATATATATATATATATATATATATATATATATATATATGTATATGTATATTTATATATATATATATATATATATATATATATATATATATATATATATATATATATATATATATATACCCACGGTGCGGGCAGACAGGATACCAAGCACTACGTAGGACATATGATTTAATGCAACCAATCACAGCCCACAGTGATTGTTGCTGTTATGAACGTAAAGAATGTCCCTACTATTGTCTATTTTGATTTGTGTTCATTTGCATAATTATCTACTCCCAGACTACCTAATAGCTTTGTTGACTGTATTATATAGGTACTCTATCCCGATCTATGTAAAACTATGCACAAATTATGGAAGCTTTGAAACCTAAAATCAGTTAGATATGGAATTTTAGTTTGGGCAGGATTACACAATAATGCCCTTTACAAATTAAATATTATTCAAAAATACATATTAAAAATCATAAAAAAAGAATAGGTTATACCCAACTGAATTGCTTTTTTCGGAAGATATCTTTAGTGTGAGGGCATTATAACACATGGGCTGAAAAGTCCCGGGCCTAACAAAGAAAACACGGTTTTTTTGGTTCAAAATTAGCTTTATTCATGAACGTAATCTCCATCAAGAGCAACGCAATCATTCCAGCGCCGCTCTAACATTTCAATACCACTTTTGTAGAACGATTTATCTTTTGCCTCAAAATAGGCCTCAGTTTCAGCGATAACCTCTTCATTCGTGCGAAATTTCTTACCGGCGAGCATTTTTTTCAGGTCTGCGAACAGCCAGTAGTCGCTGGGAGCCAAATCTGGCGAATACGGTGGATATGGGAGCAATTCGAAGTTCAATTCATGTAGTTTTGCCATTGTTTTAATTGACTTGTGACACGGTGCGTTGTCTTGATGAAACAAAATTTTTTTCTTTGCCATATGCGGTCGGTTTCTTTGCAATTTCGGCCTTCAAACGCTCCAATAGCGCTATATAATATTCACTGTTGATGGTATTTCCTTTCTCAAGATAGTCGATGAATATTACACCACGCACATTCCAAAATACCGAGGCCATAACCTTTCCAGCCGATTGTTGTGCTTTCGGGCGCTTTGGACGAGGTTCACCAGTTGCTGTCCACTCAGATGACGATCGTTTTGATTCCGGAGTGAAGTGATGGATCCATGTTTCATCCATTGTCACATATCGACGCAAAAATTCCGGTTTGTTACGTTTAAACATGGCCAAACACTGCTCAGAATCATCAACACGTTCTTGTTTTTGATCAACAGTGAGCAAACGCGGCACCCACTTTGAACACAGCTTTCTCATAGTCAAATGCTCATGCAATATAAAGCCAACACGTTCTTTTGATATCTTTACGATGTCAGCTAACTCACGCAACTTCACTTTTCGATCATTCAAAACGATTTTATGGATTTTTTTGATGTTTTCTGGTGTTACCCGCCTCATTTGGACGTCCACTGCGTTCTGCATCATCGGTGTCTCTACGACCACGTTTGAAGTCAGCAAACCAACGTTTTATTGTTGTTGCTGATGGAGCGGAGTCCCCATAACACTTTTCAAGCCATTGCTTCGCTTGAACGGTATTTTTTTCCCATCAAGAAGCAGTGTAAAATTAAAACACGAAATTGTTTTTGATCCATTGTTTTGAAAATAACAAAAGTAGCGTCACTCTTAGTACAATAACTCAGAAACTAATGAATAGAATATCATGAAATTTTAACAGCTGTCTTTTGAAGGTTAGTATTAACTGAAAAAAGGTGACTGCAATAAAACTAGCGCCATCTATGTGTTAGGCCCGGGACTTTTCAGCCCATGTGTTATACTGTTGCCATCGCTTTGTTTCTCTTAAAAGAGAAATTCCCTAGAAATGTTGTAAAACATAACTACCACACCAGAGCAAAAATTAACAATGAGATGGTTATCCCCATAAGTTATAAGACCATTAATCTTAGAAGTATACATTACCTTGGACCAAAGATATTATAATATGCTACCAGTTACACTCAAAAGAACCCAAGAGTTTCACAAGGTCAAAATAGAGTGTAGAAAGTATATATATAGGAATTTTAAAATGTTTGATCTCCTTTTTAAGTGACTTTAAGTAATCTTGCTTGGAATAAATTTAAATCTAGGATAGATACATGGAGCAAGTAAATTTTAAACTGTAAAAAAGAAAAAAAAAGTTTTTTGTAATTACAATGGTACATACAAATATATTCAATTATTTAGGTACCTACTAATAATTAAGCATTTTGTAGAGAAATTGCTTTTTGTAGAGTTGTCTCGTTTTGAGGAAAAAGAATGGTCACATTAAGTATGAGGTACCAGAATACAGAAGTAGTAATCTTACATGCCTAATTAATTTATATTATAATAATTATAAATTGGTGTATTAATTAGTGATCTGCATCAAATATTCTAAATCTAATGCATTTTCACCATTTTTGTACATTTTTTTGCATTAGCTCAAAATTTAGTTTAATTAAATCATATTTAAAGATAATATTGTTTTGTCAGAATAAATATATATATGTCTAGAATAATGTGGTTATGAAACCTTTGTATTCTTGGTCATCATGTAATGTTGCCCACTTTTTATTTTATTACCTAGAAATTTGTGTATTTAATTGGGTAGGCTCAGTTTTAATAATAAGCTTGACAAATGCCCACTGAAGAATTGATCCAATTGTTATGGAAGTTTCACAAGTTTTAAGTTTCACCAGTAGTTGGATAAAGAGATCAGAACGATTAAAAAGAAATTTTTGTCAAAATTGTGTCTGCATTTCTGGTTAATATTATGCTTTTTTATAACAAATAGTATAAAGGTCATGCGATGTAACAGGCTGCTTACCATTGATAAAGTTGCCTGACCTAATGCACATGCATTATTCAGTCACCAAAAAATTTTACCACAATTTGTGTATTTCAGGGCAAATTCACGAATTGGTGAAAGAGAAGCCCCAGATGGTGAGGAGGAAGAACCATCTGGATCTCAAGGGACCATAACAGCAATCCCCAGTACATCTTCAGGGCATGTAAGAGTACCTTCATGGATTGATCAAGCACCAGTATCTCGTTTAAGTGTCACTTTTAAAGATAGAGCTTTGGCGCAGCTTAGTGAATTAGGATCAGAAGTAAGGATTTCTGTGAAATTTTTTTTCAATTTTTTTTCTTTTTTGCCGTTTACTTGACATGCTGGAATATTACTACTTAATTCTCATGAGAGTGTGGGATATAATATCACCCCGAGTATGTTCTGCCTGTTGTAGAAGGTTTAGGCTGCGTGAAGTTGCTTAATGTTTCGTGGCTGTGCCGATGTCCCCAGATTGTGGGTGTCAACATGCAGAGATCACAATTTTAATGTAGATTTTTGTAACATATGAGATTTAAACAACATAAATTTAGTGCACCAACACCTGCAATCCAATAAATCTTATGTACTCACTCTCTGTGAAACCAAGGTCATTTCATCGATCAGCACAGTCAACTTTCTCTGTCCTATCCTATTCTCTGTTTAGGTATAACTTTGGAATCTGTTTTTTTTTTGTCAGACGTGATCTCTCTTGCAAATAAGAGGAGGTTCTGGAGCAAAACTTTAATTTTATGTGATTAAAAATAACAACTCAACAAACCACAAGGTTTATCTGCTGCTTCTATCAAGCATCAAGTGATACTAACTTTAGAACACTTTTTCGCTTCTCTTGCAGGCATTACAGATTAATTATCCAAATGCCAAAGTTGCCATCCTGGGCGACTTTAATGTCATATCAACTGGCTTAAGTATTCAAATACAATCGACGAACAAGGTCGTGAAGCTTAATCATTTTTAATCAGTTGTGGCTTTAGTCAACTTATCAATGAACTAACACGGACCCCGGATCGAGACGGAGAGTTCGCCAGTCTTCTTGACCTGTGTTGACCACCAATCCAGAGATTTACACTATTACCGTAAATCCGCCGTTAAGTTCTTCCTACCATAAACTACTTTCAACAGTGACGGAGAGGAGCGTAAACCGTGCCTTTGCCACTACAAATCTGTGAAATATTTGGAATGTTTCCAACGTCAAGCCTGGGTTCAACCGAAAATGCAAAGAAGCTGCGGCTTCTAAACATCTTACCTACTGGCAATGGCGTGAAAATACTAACGTCATAAATCGAAATATCTTTGTTCATAACCGGAGCAGATGCAAAGAAATTATCGACGTCACATAATCAAAGAATTAAAAACAGGTCCTTTTGGTCATTCACTAAGGTCATTAGTGATAATTTCTTTGAAGGTAGACATCAACAAAGCTAGCGCTGACGAGATACCTGCCATAGTACTAAAAAAATGCACGAAAAAGCTAACACCGTTTTTCTGTAAACTTTTTAACGTTCCGTACAGAAAGGGAATATTTTCTTCCCGCTGGAAATGCGCTACAGTTCAGCGGATATCCAAAAAAGGCAAGACCTTTTTTTTTATGGGTTTAGCACACGTGCTACAGGGAAGTCCCTAAAGCGCTACAGGAGCGACACGTGTGCGGAGAAGGCGATTCACGTTGTTCTTGAATCGCTGTAGATTGTACTCGGTGGAAACACAGTCCTGGGCAAATTATTCCAAAGGGATGATGTTCTCCATATAAAAGACTGCTTGAAAAGTGTTGTACGGGGAGTAACAAGCTGAACCTCATACGGATGTGAAGAATTAGCGCGACGTGTACTTCTAACATGCACCGCTCTGGGAGGAATTAAGCGGGCCACATCCTTCGAACACTTTCCATGAAAGTACTTGTAGAATAGCTCAAGTCGCCAACCGTTCTTCGATGTTCCAGCGAATCAAGGCCGACGGTCAGTTCCGAGTCTCCGATCAGACGAACAGCTCTTCTCTGAATAGAATCCAACAAATGCAGTGTATGTTTGGGAGCGGAGCTCCAAACATGGGAGCAGTATTCCATAGTTGGTCGAATTTGAGCTTTGTAAAGAATTAACAGTTGTTGTGGAGTGTAAAGCTTTCTGGTTCGAAATAATATTCCCAACTTTTGAGAAGCTCTCCTTGCTATGCCTGCAACATGTTCATGCCAGGACATATTTGCTCCCAAATTAACGCCCAACAAATTGAGTGACGATGTTAGAGGAATGGAGTGCCCCGACATAACTATGTCGGGTTCAGCAACGTTAACTTTTTTAGAAAAAACTGCCGCCTGGGTTTTTGTAGCGTTAAATTCCACTTGGTTACTGTCACCCCAAGATAGAATTTCTTCCAGGTCTTTGTTAAGTTGTCAAACAACTACTGACCAGTCGCACTGCTTTCAGTAATATCGAAACAATATTGGATCAGCATCTTCTAAAATATCTTGAGGCATTGAATATTATTAACGACCATCAATATGCCTTTGGTATGCAAAGGTCAACAGGAGATCTTCTAACTTATGTAACAAATGTTTGGAACAACGCAATTGAACACTTTGGAGAATCTCGAGTGGTTGCACTTGATATATTAAAGGCATTCGACCGTATTTGGTTCGATGGATTGTTGTTTAAGTTACGCTCTTATGGTATATCAGAAAAATTCTGTTTATAACTCTTCTATTTCCTCAAAGAGCGTTCTTTATAAGTGGTAGCCGACGGATTTCTTTCGTAACACCTTCACTATCATCGCCCATGTGCTTAAGGCTCCATACTGGCTCCTACTCTCTTTCTCATTTACATTAACGATCTGTTGGAAAGGACCAGGAATCCAATCCACAGTTTTGCAGATGACAGTATGATTATTTCTTCATTTACTTTGATGACGACAGTTTTTTTCCAAAAAAGTTAACGTTGCTGAAGCCGACATAGTTATGTTGGGGTACTCCATTCCTCTAGCATCATCACTCAATTTGGTAGGCGTTAATTTGAGACAAATTTGTCTTGGCATGAATGTGTTACAAGCGTAGCAAAGAGAGCATTTCAAGAGCTGGGAATATTATTTCGAACTAGAAAACTTTACACTCCACAACTGTTAATTCTGTACAGAGCTCAACTTCGACCAACGATGAAATACTGCTCCCATGTTTAGGGCTCTGATAACGGTTGGCCTGATTGGAGACCCAGAACTGACCAGTAACCTTGATTTCTCAGAGCATCGAAGAACTGCTGATGGCTTGACTCTATTCTACAAGTATTTTTTATGGAAAGTGTTCAATGGATGTAGCCCGCTTAATTCCTCCCAAAACGGTACGTGCTAGGAATACACGTCGCGCTAATTCTTCACATCCTTACGAAGTTCAGCTTGTCACTCCTTGTACAACCCTTTTTAAGTAGTTCTTTATATGGAGAACCTCATCCCTTTGGAACGATTTACCTAGGACTGTGTTTCTCACCAAGTACAATTTACAGCGGTTGAAGACCAACGTGAGTTGCTTTTTCTGCACACGCATCGCTCCTGTAGCGCTTTCTTGTAGCATATGTGCTATGCCCATAAAAAAAAATGAAAAGAAATACACTCAAAACATGCCAACCTTTTAAGAAAACAAAGTAATTCTGAATTAGAGGCTGATTCATTAGGAGGTTTTTTTAGTGTTCCGTACGGAACACTTATAAGATGACTTCGGTGTCTATCTGTCCGTCCGTCTGTCTGTCTGTCTGTCTGCCTGTCTGTCACACACCCGATTTTCTCCGAAACTATTTGTCATAGAAAGTTGAGATTTGGTAATAATATAGGAATTGATGGCCTCATCAAAGCCGTCTAGTTTTGAAAGTTAAATTTTGACTTAAGGGGTTAGTTTTGGGGGTTTAAATCGGAAATGAAAAAAATTTTTTTTTACTAGGTCATCGAGTGTGTTGTCAAATGAAAGTTTATGAAAACACGAGTAAAAATATATATAACGTAGTACTTGGACTCACTTTTCTTTGTATTATTTTTAAAAAGTCGCGAAAAATCGCTGTCCCCCACCTTATCTCGAAAAGTACTGAATGCTCCCCACGGGGTGTAGATTGAACGAAAATTATCACAAGTGAATTACCTTTAATAATTTATTTGGTATGTAAAAAAACAAAAATTTCAAGATCATCAGTTTTCAATAAAGATTGGAACCAAACTTTGTTGAAAACTTCTTTGGGGTGTGTTTTATGAAATCCCTGATCATTTTATACCACCGTAAAAAATTTTTTTATTTCAAAAGCAGTCAACGTACGGAACACTAATTGTGCAAGTTCAACTTGCACTTGACGGTTATTTGTATTTAACACCTATTTATTATTTACTAAAAAAATTTCCTGCTGTTTCATCCACGCGTGCCTGTGACTTGCTTGTATAACTAATAAGACAGTCCCTCAAATTAAAATTTTCTGTGTATAAATTTGAATTGGTTCTATAGTGTATAGATTTTATATATTTTATGGATTTTTTTATAGAATATTACATAGATAATATATTTTATAGATTTTAATTTTTAGATGGACGAAAAAAAGAAAATTATAACCAATGTTTTGCAAGAAGATCCACGATCAGTTTATTTAAGAGAAAGATGGGGTGGTCACTGTTATGTTTTTAGAATAGCAGAGCTATATGTCTCCTGTAAATTTAATGATGGTAGTCATTCTGTAACTGTTTACCAAATATTCCAAAATGAGAGGCAAAATGACAGTGAGGAACAGTAACTTTAGTACTTAACCTTTTAGATTTTTAAGTTATGCTATACTCTTAAAGCTTAAGAAAAAAGTGCAATATATCTATGTGTTTATTAGGTTATGCTAATTTTTTTAACATGACAACTGTATAGGGTGTTCCAGTTTAAAAGATGGATGACTCAAAATAAAATATTTTTGTAAAAAAATCAAAAACCCAGAAAAACATTCACTGAAGAGGGCAAACGGAAAATCCCCTTAATTTTCTTCTGTTAATTTCCCTTTCAGTGGATAGAGGTTTTAATACAAACTCTATGGCTTCGATGATTCTCTCACAATAACTAGAATATTTTGCCATAAACCTAATGTTGGCGGGAATTAGTTAAATTAAGGGTAGTGTACGACTGTCTTCATATCTCAGGGTGTTTTAGTTCTCATAGGAGGAAAATAATATAAGCTATCAAAGCATAATGCTGGACTCTTGTCGAAAAGCTCAGAGGAAGGGATTTTTAATAATTTTAGTAAATAATTTTAGTGAATCTTTTCCTTTGCTTTGAAATGTCTTTCAAAAATTATCTGTTTTTGAGTTATTTAATGGAACATTCTGTGTAATATGTGTATTAGGTTCTAGTGAGACTGGTGTGAATAAACATAGAGAATTTTTTAATATGTTTTTCTTACTATACCCTTAAGAACACATACAACTCTTTGTCTGGATATTATGAAAGTATATAGAGTTTTGGTAGTTTGTAGCAATGAAAGGAATCTTGGATGTTTGGATATATCAATTTTAACAGTCTTCAGATTTTTACAGTAAACTTACAATTGCCTTTTTGAAAATGTCAGTCTAAAAATTAAAACTGACTGCCTAAGTCCACTTAGATGCTTTTGTGGTGAGTAATCTGCTTTAGAACATGAGAAAACCAAATTGTAGTGTATTATTAACTGATTATGGAATGCACAATGGAAATTATATAAATGGGACTAATAGACTGTTTTTATTTATACTGATTCCTCAAATTTTTAAAAGCTTTGATAAGCATTTCAACAACATAACTTTGAGCAATATCTTTTTACATATTTCACTGTCACTATGCCTTTTAGTTCTGTACCTGCTGAAAGATGAGATGTAAATGAAAAATGGTACATTTTTTTTTTCCAGTACTGTAATATATTTTTTTTTATGGGTCTAGCACATGTGCTGCAGGGAAGTTCCTAAAGCGCTACAGGAGCGACACGTGTGCGCAAAAAGCGTTTCACGTTGTTCTTGAATCGCTGTAAATTGTACTCGGTGGGAAACAGTCCTGGGCAAAGGGATGATGTTCTCCATAAGTTGCAAAATAAATACTAAATCTGACATTCTCATACTTTTTTTTTTTTTTTTTTTTTTTTTTATTGGTCTAGCACACGTGCTGCAGGGAAGTTCCTAAAGCGCTCCAGGAGCGGCACGAGTGCGGAAAAAAGCGATTCACGTTGTTCTTGAATCGCTGTAAATTGTACTCGGTGGGAAACACAGCGCTGGGCAAATTATTCCAAAGGGATGACGTTCTCCATATAAAAGATTGCTTGAAAAGCGTTGTACGCGGAGTAACAAGCTGAACCTCATACGGATGCGAAGCACCAGCGCGACGTGTATTTCTAACATGCACCGCTTTGGGAGGAATTAAGCGGGCTACATCCTTCGAACACTCTCCATGAAAATACTTGTAGAACAGACTCGAGTCGCCAACCGTTCTTCGATGTTCCAGCGAATCAAGGCCGCCGGTCAATTCCGGGTCCCCAATCAGACGGACCGCTCTTCTCTGAACAGAATCCAACAAATGCAGTGTATGTTTGGGAGCGGAGCCCCAAACGTGGGAGCAGTATTCCATAGTTGGTCGAATTTGGGCTTTGTAAAGAATTAACAGTTGTTGTGGGGTGTAAAGCTTTCTGGTTCTAAATAATATTCCCAACTTTTGAGAAGCTCTCCTTGCTATGCCTGCAACATGTTCATGCCAAGACATATTTGCTCCCAAACTAACGCCCAACAAATTGAGCGACGATGCTAGGGGAATGGAGTGCCCCGACATAACTATGTCGGGTTCAGCAACGTTAACTTTTTTAGAAAAAAGTGCCGCTTGGGTTTTTGTAGCGTTAAATTCCACTTGGTTACTGTCACCCCAAGATAGAATTTCTTCCAGGTCTTTGTTAAGTTGAACGACCTCCTGCTGTCTGCGGATATTCGCCTGAGCAGCCGATGTCCGAGCGTTCAAGGTGAATGAAGAGACAAGCGTACTGTCATCTGCAAAGCTATAGATTGGATTCCCGGTCTTTTCCAGCAGATCGTTAATGTAAATGAGAAAGAGAGTAGGAGACAGTATGGAGCCCTGGGGCACACCAGCGTTGATAGTGAGGGTGTTAGAAAGAAATCCGTGGACCGCCACTCGTAAAGAACGCTCTCTGAGGAAACATGAGAGCCACAAACAGAACCTTTCAGACATACCATAAGAGCGCAACTTAGCCAACAGTCCATCGTGCCAAACACGGTCGAATGCCTTGGATATGTCAGGAGCAACCGCTCGAGATTCTCCAAAGTGTTCAATTGCGTTGTTCCAAACATGTGTTACATAAGTCAGAAGATCTCCTGTTGATCTATGTTTACGAAAACCATATTGATGATCGCTAATAATATTGAATCGTTCAAGATATTTTAGAAGATGCTCATTGATAACCTTTTCCATGACTTTCGATATTATTGAAAGCAGTGCAACTGGTCGGTAGTTATTTGGCAAGGTCTTCTTACCTTTTTTAGGTATCGGCTGAACTGTGGCACATTTCCAGCAGGACGGAAATATTCCCTTTCTGTAGGATAGGTTAAAAAGTCTACAGAAAACTGGTGTTAGTTCCCTTGCACAGTTTTTGAGAACTATGGCAGGTATTCCGTCAGCGCCAGAAGCCTTCTTGGTGTCTAGCTTCATTAAAATACGCTTTATGATGCGCTGTCTGAAGACAACATCGGGCATCTTGACTGCAATATGGGAATAGTAGGTGGTGTTTTTCCTTGGAAATCGACAGTAGAATGTGAAGCAAAGAGTTCAGCCAACAAGTTCGCTCTCTCAACAGGTGTGGTTGCAATGGAATTATCTGGCCGTGTGAGTGGTGGTATGGTGGATTTGGTAAAATTTTGACTAACTGCCTTAGCGACTGCCCAAAAGGACCTGGGATTGTTGGGACAAGCGAAAAGTTTGTTTCTAATTCGTTGATTGTGTGCCTCCTTGGTTTCGTCGATAATTCCCTTGCATCTGTTCCGGGCATGAACAAAGATGTTTCGATTTACGGTGTTAGGATTTTCACGCCATTGTCGGTAGGCAATATGTTTAAAAGCAACAGCTTCTTTGCATTTTCGGTCGAACCAAGGCTTACCGTTGGAGGAGCATTTCTTCGAAAAAGGGATGTAAGCTTCCATACCAGCCAAAATAACATCGGAGACCTCCCTGGCGCAGTCAGATGGGTTATCGGATCGAAAACAAACGTCCATCCAAGGGAAAGTTCGAAAGTATTCCATGAGATCTTCCCATTTAGCAGATTTGTAGTGCCAAATCTTGCGCGGCCTAGGCGCCTCTCTGTCACTGATTGGCAGGATACTCGATGTCGAAAGCAGTTTATGGTCGGAAGAACCTAACGGTGGATTTACGGTGACCGTGTAAATCTCCGGATTGGTGGTTAAAAACAGATCAAGAAGACTGGCGAACTCCCCGTCTCAATCAGGGATCCGTATTGGTTCGTCAATAAGCTGAGTTAAGCCACAACTGATTGAGAATGATTCAGCTTCACGACCTTGTTCGTCGGTAGTATTTGAATATTTGAGCCAGTTGACATTGTGGACATTAAAGTCGCCCAGGATGGCAATTTCGGCACTTGGATAGTTACTTTGTAAATGATCGATGGTGTCTGCAAGAGAAGCGAAAAGTGTTCGAAAATTGGTATCACTTGGTGGTCGATACAGGATACAGATAAACCTTGTGGTTTGTTGAGTCGTTATTTTTAACCACATAACATCAAAGTTTGGGGGCTCCAGAGCTTCTTCTCGTTGACAAGAGAGGTCGCTTCTGACAAAAAGACAGATTCCAGAGTTACGCCTAAATCGGGAATAGAAGTCGTACCCAGGATAAAGATAGTTGACCGTGCTGGTCGATGGACTGACCTTGGTTTCACATAGAGCGAGTACATGATTGCAGGTGTTGATGCACTGAATTTATGTTCGAGTTTATACCTCGTATGTTGCAAAAATCTATCTTAAAATTATGATGTCTGCAAGTCGACGCCTCCGAACCAGCCCCCACCCGGAGATCCGAACGGGGGGCCATTCTACCTCCGGAACTTCTTGCATCCAGGCGCCTCATCATGCTCTTTGGTCCCACAGTAGTTATTGTGGAATTTTCCTGTTCTGTCACATGTTTATCTTTGCCTTCTTTGGCTTTGATCCAGGGGGTGTTATTATTGGGTAGTTTGGGTTCTGACCAGATACTTTTCCAATGATCTGTGAGTTCTTGTTTGTTTGGTGGTTCGGTCACTGCTGTCTGTTTGCTGTGCATAGTTTTCCGGTAGAACTGTGTTTGGCTTCTTCGGAAGAGGTTGTTGGTATCTTTCCTCTCGTTTGGTTCTTTGTATCTACGAAGTCTTGCGGCATATACGGATAGTTTTTGTTTCAGAGTATCCAGGATTTCTGGCAGTGTTCTGTTGAGAGACCCGGACTTGATCTTGTTTATACTCTGTGTGACTCGTTTGGACACGTTCCCGTTGATAAACTGGGTAAGGTGTCCTAGATATCTCCTGATGTTGTTGATTTGGTTTTCTATTCTTATTTGCCGTTTGAATTTTGGTTTTGTGCTGTTGGGATTTCTTTGTCGTTGCGGGAGTTTTTGATTAAATACTTCGTCGGTTACGTTTGGGATTGATGGTGGTGGGTCTAGGCGACGAGTGATTCCCTTCTCAGTGGTTTCTTTGTCAGGACTTGTGCTTTTATCAAAGCAACGCATGGTGTGTTCGTTTGTTCCTGTAGTAAAACTCATGCGTTGCCTTGATTTTCCCGCCTTGGTGGGTGTCGGCTTACTCGCCGGTACAACACTTTTGGCAGGTCCATTGTCAGTTGCCCGGTCTTCATCGTTTTGGTCGAGCTGCCATTTCCCGCGACGTCCTCGACCGTTACGTCGCTCGCCCGATGCTTCTTTTATTGGTCTACTGTTGTTTGGGATGTTTTTAGTGTTTTGTGGTGTCAGAAGCTCAAAGTGTCCCGACATTGGGTTGCCTGTTAGTAGAAGGTAAATAGTTTCGATGTGTTTTCTTGTGCTTATTATTGTTGGCTTGTCCCTAAAAGTTATTTTTGTATCTCTTGTACTTCGTTGTTTTGAGAAGATATGAAAGTTGCTATTCTGGGTTTCCTAGAGGGCAAGTATCTCTAGGCTCGTTCCATAGGTGCCATTTTTTTCCTCATATAGTTATAGTAGTTATTGAAGTCTTTCATATCGTCGTCCCCAATTAATGAAAATGTGTTAAGTTCCGACCAGTTTTTTGTTGTATATATCTTAGAGCAGCCTCTCGGAGTCTTTCATGATAGTTTTGGTGGCTATATAAGTGTAAGCTAACTGCACGGAAAAGGCAATTTCCATCACCTACAATGTCGGATCTGGTAAAACTATCGGGAGTAGTTTCAGCTGAGGCGGTTAGTTGGATCGTTTGTCGTTGTTGTTGTTGTTGTGGTGGTGCTGTAGCTGTTTGTACGACAGGGGTCCGCCTCCTCAGCACCCTGCCATTATCATTAGTATAATTAATTATTATTATTTGACATAGTGTTCCCACGAGTATCCTAGGAAAGAATGGTCGACTGCGGCAGAGCCTGGATGCCACAGCAAGGCTACTTACTCCCGGAGGGCGCCCGGTATCCGGGGGAACCGTTTGCGACTCATAAACGCTAAGCCATTCATCTTCTCGGCACGGTAAACACCTTAAGATTGCGTTTTTGTTACATATAATCTGGACAACACAAGACAGCACAACATGACTCAGGTACCTCGGGATCGTCAATGCCCGTACTAGGAGAATCCTGGGATTCCCCTAGCCCCTGAGGGCTACGCGTTACTAGTCAACATTTTAACCAAGGATATGATACCTTATAGTGAGACATTAGCCACAAAGCACTGGAACTTACCCCTTCTCCATTTTAAATCCGTTATATCGTTTATCATCATCAGCTTATACTGTCCACTGCTGGACAAAAGCCTCCCTCGTCTTGCCACTTTTTTCTGTTCTGGCCCGCTTGTACCCAATTTCCAGCCACTCTTTTAAAATCATCAATCATTTTCAAATTATCAATCAACTGACTTGGTGGTCTACTTCTACTCCGATAGGCTTCGGATCTTGGTCGCCACTGTATAATTCTCTTTGTCTATCGTCCAACCTTAAACCTAGCAACATGCCCAGTTAAATTTAAGATGTAAAATGAATTTGACTGCGTTCATTTCTGACGTTCTCTTTCTGTTAATGTGACGGGGATGTGGTTATATCGTTCACGTGAGATTAAAAATTGATTTAGAACTAACTTTTTCTTTTAACCAAAAACAAAGAGAATATTGGTTTTGATTTTTTATGTCAATTATAATCACATTCCATTTCAATTCATTTATTGATCATCATCCATTTCACCGCCTCGATATTGCTCAACAACGTTTTTGTGAACTTTAAAAACTCAAAGGGCATTTTTTCCCGGGTACCTAGCGATGGTGGTAACTATTTATACACATACTTATATTCAAAAAATTATAGTAAAAAAAAATTAAGTTTCAGAAATATTTCCAACTGGAATCTGATATTTCTCTCTACATACTATTACTGTGAAAATTGCAAATAATAAAAAATTAACCCAATTTTCAGATTCGAAGACTCCAAAAACCCCAAATAGAACATATAACATGATATATATGGAGCATCCCCTCTAATCCTCCTATTTTATTAACGCCTGTACGTTTGACCAGAAATAATTGAAAATTATGAAGAAATAACAATATTTAGATTTATTGATCGTAAGAACCCTGAAAATGACATTTGAACGTTTGATTAGATCCGACGACACATCTAACTGCGCCGAGGAAGTTTCCGATGTCATTTTGGCTGGTATGGAAGCTTACATCCCTTTTTCGAAGAAATTTAAACGCTCGAACATCGTCTACTCGTTCAAATATCCGCCGACAGCAGGAAGTCGTTCAACTTAACAAAAACTTAGAAAAAATTCTATGTTAGGACGACAGTAACCAAGTAGAATTTGACTTTTCAAAAACCCAGGCGACAGTTTTTTCTAAAAAAGTTAACGTTGCTGAACTGGACATAGTTATGTCGCTGGGAAGATTATTACAAACTAGAAAGCTTTACACTCTATGACAACTGTTAATTCTATACAAAGCTCAAATTCGCCCAACAATGGAATACTGTTCTTATGTTTGGGGCTCTGCTCCCAAACATACACCGCATTTCTTGGATTCTATTCAGAAGAGAATTGTTTTGTCTGATTGGAGACCGGAACTCATCAGCAACCTTCATCCTTGGAACATAGCATAACATTTGGCGACTCGAGTCTATTCTACAAATATTTTCATGAAAAGTGTTCTCTGGATGTAGTCCGCTAATACTTCACGTCCTTACGAGATTCAGCTTGTCACTGCGCGTACAACTCGTTTCAAGCAGTCTTTTATATGGAGAACCTCATCCCTTTGGAATGATTTATCTAGGACTGATTTGAAACCGATAGAGAATCTTTGGCACTATCTGGATAAACAAATTATGAAAAGAAATATAAAAAACCGGGACGAACTTTGGAATCGCTTTAAAACAAGAATGGGAAAAAAATACCACCCGATTTTTGTGCTAGGCTTATTGACTCTATGGGCAGAAGATGTCAAGCAGTGATTGACGCCAAAGGATATCCCACTAAATATTAAATATTTTCGATATCTTAGTCGTCTTAATGGAATTTTTATTTTATAACAAAAATGTTTCCATACTTTTGTATGTGCATAATTTTGTTACGTTAAAAAAACTAAGCACATTTCTAATAAACAATAATTGTTTTAGTCTTCAAAATGTTTGTTAGCATGTACACGATTATTAAATAAATATTGTAATTGTAAACTGTTTAAATGTTAAGACTAGAGATGGGAATTTAAATGTTTCCGTACTTTTGTTTGCCACTGTATATATATATATATATATATATATATATATATATATATATATATATATATATATATATATATATATATAATATAACTCTCACCATAAGTCTAGTTTTATACAATGCTAGATGTAGGCCTTCCCTCTGAATTTCCATCTGAATCTATTTGCAGCTGTTGTCATCCCGCCAACTTGTTTTGGGACGCCCTACGCTCCTTTTCTATTCTCGTGGTCTCCATTCTAATGTTCACTTGGTCCATCGATCATCGTTCTTTCTGCTACGTACTCTATAATATCCTTTAATTTCGTTTGTTCGCGTATCCACTTGTTCTTTTTTCTACCTTTAAGTTTTATCCCGATCATCTGTCTCTCGTGTGCTCTCCGAGTCCGAGCTAATTTTGTATATCGGCTGTATTCAGTGTGTACTGATCGTAAATTTTGGCCTTTAGCTTATTTGGGACGGTTTTATGTTTAAATATATAACTTAATTTCCCGAATGCGCACCATCCTTGAAATTTCCTCCGAGACACTGTCTCTCGTCGTAGAAATCTTTGCCAACAATCTCGAGAGCTGTTCCTTCTAAATTTATAACTATATTGTTATTAGTGTTCGTTAATATTTTTGTCTTACTTTTATTCATCTTAAGACCAACTGTCTTTGAGTGGTAATTTAACTCGTTTATCACTTATTGTAACTTATGGATTACTACTGATGACTACAACATCGTCTGCGAACCTTAAATGACTCAGATACACACCTCTATCTTTAGGCCCTTCTTTATCCAATCTAGTTGGCAAAATACGTCTTCTAGAGCTGTAATAAATAGCTTAGGAGAGGTGGTATCGCTCTGTCTTACACCTCTTTCTATATGTATTTATTCTGTACTAGGTTTTATGTACATCTTTGCATTTTCATATATATCTTTGATTAGGGTAGTGTATCTAGAGTCAATTTTACAGTCGTTGAAGCCGTTGATGATCGTCCAGATTTCAACAGAATCAAAAGCCTTCCCCTAGTCTATGAAGGCTACATAGAGTTCGAAATTGTATTCATTGTTCTTCTCTAGGATTTTTCTCATTGTCTTAAGTGGTCGCATGTGCTATAGTCGGATCTAAAATTAGCCTGTTCGCATGGGTGGTAGAAATCTAACTTATTTTTTAATCTATTGAAGATAATTTTAATCAAAAGTTTATAAATGTGAGATAGTAAGCTAATCGGGCGATAATTGTCTAAGTTTCTGATATCTCCCTTTTTGTGTAGGAGTATTGCTTCTGATAATGTTGGCATTTTGCCAGTTTCTAGACACATGTTGAAAAGTTTGACCAATTCTTGTTTTAAGTCCTCTCCTGCCGTCAATAGCATTTCCGATAAAATACCATGAGGGTCTGCTGCTTTGTAACGCTTCACTTCCTTCGTGCAGTAAATTTTGGTAGTTCTTCAGAACCTATGTTTTGTATTTTCTTTCTAGTTTATTTTCGTTGTTCTTCATTGGGTATTGTTTTAGACCTGTAGAGTTCATTATAGTAGGTGTTTATTTGCCTTGTCCCTATTCATTATTACTTCTCTCTCACTATTTTGCAATTTAATAATCTCTTTTCTTCCGTTATTCAGTTTCTTGCTTATTACTTTCGGGCCTTTATTTCCTTCAGTGGTTTCCAAAATCACTTTACGCGTGTGCGTTCTTATATCTTTTTTGATTAACTTGTTAAGCTCCGTCCACTCTATTTTGTGCTCACCTCTGTTCATATTTCTTCTTCTTTCTATGAGTTGTTTCGTGTTGTCACTTATTTTGTCCTTTTGTTTTCCAGTTTTTGTGGCTAATGCAGCGGAAGTTGCTTTAATTATGGATGTTAGTTTTTCAGTTCTTGTATCTATTGTTTTGATGATTGTATTATCCTTAATATCTTGTAATAGTTCTGTTGTTTTTAACTGGTACTCTGTCCTATTTTTGAATAACTTAATGGTGTCATCTGGTTTCGATCTATTGAAAAATGCTTTTGCTTTTAGAGTTTTCAAATTTATAAATACTCTAGCCCGTACGAGTCTATTGTCGCTCCCTATAGTACACCTATTCAGCACTGTGACAACCTGTATTATATTTCTGTGGCTGGAAATGACAAAGTCTATTTCATTTTTTTGTTTTAGAGTTAAGACTTCTCCAGGCCCATTTCCTATTGTCGCTTTTCTTAAAGAATGAATTCATTATATAAAGATTATGTTCTTCCGTAAAATTGATTAGAAGATTGCCTCTTTCGTTTCTGTCCCCGACTCAAAATTTCCCTATGGTTGTTTCTCCACTCTGTCCACCTATTTTTTGCATTAAGATCTCCTATTATTATGGTGTAATGCCCTGGGTTTGATCTAATACAACTCGTTATGTCTTCTTAGAATTCCTTTACTTCATCCTCTTCGTGTTCACTCGTGGGCCCATACACCTGTATGATTTTCATGATCTGCCTTGTCGAGAATTGGATGGTAATGTAGGCAGTTCTGTCCGATAGTCCCTCATAGATAATGTGGTTGGCATAATCTTTATGTATTAAAAATCCTACTCCCTTAGTTTTCGATTCGTTGCTGTCGCAATGGTCTGACCCGCTCTAAGTTTTGTAATTCCTTCGCCCGTACGTCTCATTCATATATACAGACGGACCGACGGTAATGGCGAGTAAGTTTTTCGTGATATAGAGATCACGAAACGTGAAGAAATGGACAAATTTCAGAATGTGATTTTTTCACAAATAAGAGGGAAATAAAAAAATTAGTTCAGATTACCTGAAATGAAAAAAAAACGCGATTGTACTTTTTAAGCAAAATTTATTTACAATAAATAGTCCTATATACAAGCCATGGATTAAATTTATTAATATAAAACTAAACTGTAACTTTTTACCCAAATATGCATGATTATGTAATAATACAAATATAAAATGAAATAAAATGTTTTTAGAGAGTATGGAATGTTAAAATAATAAATATTTATGAGTGTATATAAAAAATAAATAGGTGATGTTATGATTGTGTGTATGATAGACGGTGGCACATCGTGATATTTCATACTTATCATCACGCTTATCATGCATGGGACCAGTATCAATTAGAAAATTACTATACACAGGCTTTAAGAAATGTAGGTAATAAAGAAGTTTTATTTGTATACATACAGGATTTCTAATCCCTATTTGTAGAATGGCCATAATTACTTAAATTATGTAGACATATCCAACTTAGTCTGAGCGAAAATTCTTTTTTTTTCTTTATAAAAAAGAAACTTTTTTGCAAACATATTTAGTCGTGTTCCGTATGTGATAACCACAATATAAGGCTTTGAAATTTTACATTTTATCGGTGATGCTTTTTTAAAAAAGTAAGGGATACTTAAATTATTAAGAGAAAAAAATTATACAAATTTAATACTAAATTATTAAAAAATTCTTTGTGTATATGAGAATACGAATACATGGACAGGTAAAAGTAATAAACCATAAGGTAACAGATCTATATTAGTTACGGTAGGAGTCAAGTAGTTTTTTGTAAGAGATAATTATATACGTTTAACTCAATTTTAAAAAGTTAATACTTAAACATTAACGTAAACAACTATGTACCTTGGGCTTGCCTATTTGTCATTATTTGTGGGTCATTCTAGTTTTTAATACAGATTTTGTTTTAATTATATGTAATTTTATAGGATGTTATATTTGCATCAGAAAATAGTTTCAAGAATACGATCTTTTTTTGCACTTCGTGATTAAAAATTCTATTTTAATTTCAAAGGTCTAAAGTTTTTATTCCCTGAATAATTAAAAAAAAAATTTAATCTCCCCGGGGTTAAAACCAAATTACAACAGTTATTTATGTAAACATTATTACTTAGACTAGGCGCATATAATATCTAACCAAACTATCAATCTCAGAAGGCAGTTATGCATCGGTTTTCCAAGCGGAAATCTACGTGGCTGGGAGATACATTTGTTCGGACAGCAGATTAACCCTGATGGCTTTGAAACACGCCAGGAGGAGTTGGCAAATGGTAACAGAGTATAAAGACTGGCTGGCCGGTCTGGTGAACAGAAACAACCCGTTTATGGTCCGCATATTTGGCCACACGAGTGTCCAGGGAAATGAGATAGTCAATATACTGGTTAAAAAGGAGAACGATAGCAAGCACCAAGGGGCCTTAACCGTTCTTGAGATTCCCTTGCAATATGCGCGGTGCAGCAATCATACATCTGCTGAACGATATGTTCGTCAAAGGACTGGAATGAGGTACCAGGGATGAGACAGTGTAAAAGTCTCAAAAGGAGACCTACGTCTAAGTATGTTAGGTCTCTGCTGAAACTGAACAAAAAAACCTGAAGGCTGTATCAGAGGCCCTTAAAGGACACTTGAATGAGCACCTAATTTGCATCGGGGTCAAGGGTGATCCAAATCGCTTCGAAGAGGAGACAGCTCTTCATCTAATTATGTCTTGTTCGGCAATCACACGAGCAAGACAGACTCGCCCGAGTTTCCCAATAATTTTGGACCGAACCCGGCGTGTGTTACGGGGATTCAACTTGAAAGGCTACTGGTCCTTCCAGTCCTCTAAGGCTTCTGGCCTTCCACAATTCTAAAAAGAGGCAGGTGCAAAACACGCCTTTAAGAGGCCTAACTGCTGTAGGCACTCAAGTGACCTGCCGGCCGTATCTATCTATCACTTGGAGGCTTACGTTAATTTTATTTGAAATAATTACAGTATTTAAATAAAACAAAATAAGGACTGTAAAACATACTGTAAGACTACTCATAATTTTTTGGTTCCTGGGGGGGGGGGGGGGGGGGGGGGGGGGGGGGGGGGGGGGGGGGGGGGGGGGGGGGGGGGGGGGGGGGTGATTACGAGTATAAATTCTATTTTAATGTTGACCAAAAATAAACATGGTACTGTACAAGTCTTGAGCACTGGATAGATTTATGCGACAAAAATTGAACAGCAAAATATTCAATGGGTTTGAACAAACCACAAAATGTCTTTAAGCTCTCGAGAGCCAACTAACCAGTAATAGCATAATTCGTATATTTCACTATTAAAATTCGTGTAAATATTTTACGTCACGCTATATTGGTTGATGAAATGGAAAAATCCCGGAACCTCAATATATTTAATAGATAATTTTTCATCCCATAACTTAAAACTATTTATTTTAAATGAGATTACAATTAAAGATAACGAAAATTTTTTGATCTAAAAAATCCTGGTAACAATATATAACATATCAGAAGCTAACCTACTACCATCCCCTGATTAGCTCCTTTCCTTCAGCCAGAGATAAAATTAAACAGAAAATTACGGTCGGATATTTAAAAGATGAGTAATAATTAAAGGAAAATAATAATTATTATTTACTGTCCTTAAAAGAACTTTTTAAAAAAAATACAACAGAAATTTAAGTCAATATCGATAGAGTTTTTGACATTTAGGTTATAGATTCATAATATTTTCTTTTAACTGCACTAAAAAGTACAATGACCCTTAAAACTTTATCCAGCCGTCAAATGAATTACACCGTGGTTTCGCTTTTGGTCGTTACACATCTCTGTTATGACTTTAATGTTTATATGGAGGTGCGTTCAACACTGTATTTCCCATCAATTTCAGATTTATTTCTTGAAATATGTACTCCCAAAATCCAAGCAAAAGACGTCCTGAGGGACTCAAGTTTACTATTAAAGCCTACAAGCGTCAAGATTTTTATTTCCGGTGCCTGACGCTTACTGGCTCTCATCTTTAGAGATATAAGTTTTAGATATCCTCAGGACGCTATTTACCTATAAGAACTATTATTTATCATAATGATGACTCTAAATAAATCAGAAAGGCACAGCTACAATAAAGGTAGCATTTACCGCTAACTGAAGTATGAAATGATGACGTATCAAACTCGCTTTAGTACAAATGGTGAATACCATTTATAACAGAAGTATCGTACCGTGGTTTGAAAGTGCTTATACTTGTAGAAGGTAATGGAGTCCTATTCGACGTATCTCTGTATGTTATAGAAAAGAGCTTGGTTTTGTTTTTCTTTGGAAAATATATTAGCAAAAAAATAAATGTCAATTTAACAAGAAAGTTCATGTTTAAAAATATATAACTATTCATAGCAATGGAATAAATACCTCACAACATCCAAACGTTGTTTGTTATCACCTTGAAATAGTTGGGTAGGCAAAATTCCGTTAAAGCCACAAGAGTTTTTTGAAAAACAATTCAAATGAAAATTGACTAGAAATACTTCACTTATTTATTGATGTCACTTTTTTTGGCACTAGGTTTACTGCTAAGGAACAGTATAAGTATTTTTTTTACAACTCTGTATATTGATTACTATTTGATCGATTCTCGATACATACCAAATAGAACAGAAATAATAAAGTTTAAAAGTGACATTATTTAAACTTTTACGGTCAGATTCACTAAAAAGATATCTACAAGTTCTGATGCAGATGATTTTTATTTTTGTCACTAGCGAAACCCTTTTTTTTTTAAATTTAAATTGAAGATCGATAAGTTAGACTTTGGGACAGGCAGGAGAGTTATTAGTTTCTTGAATATCAACCAATTTTTCATTTTTATAAGCTTAATCTTAAATAAAAAGGAATTTTCTAATATTCTACTGCAACGCGTCATAACTTTAGCTAACTTTCTGGTGTTTTTTTTTTAAATTTAAACTATCAAACTAGGATAGTCGAACCCTTTTACTTAATAAGGTAGGGGAAGATTGTAGTACCTACACGATGTTTTTTAAAGCAAAATAGCATTCAAATTTCTAATCGAGTTTCACTCTCACACCTACTAAACATTTAATTTTTGCATTCGACTCGCGCTCCGCTAACCATGTTAGCATCAACAGCAGCGTTGAGTAACTCTTAGCACAAGGTTGGCGAGACGCGCGCCGAGCACAAAAATAAAGTGATTAATGTAGTGGTGAAAACCGTAGTGTAGTATCATTATGCCAAAGGTTGGAAAATCCCAATGTAATTCGTTTAGTTAAGCTGGTAATTGACTTTTTGGATAGAGAATGGACAACTAAAAAAGAATTGTAAACTGTTTTGCTTGCAAATGCGTTAGTTTTTATCTTTCAGAATCAAATTTATACTGTTGCTCAGCTTCTAAAGGAAAAAATAATTATATCGATCAATAGTAACATACCTAAAACCTTTTTAAAAAATCCAATTTTTTTCGGATTAAAAGTGACATTATCTAACCCTGTGTAACCTAGTCGCTGTTAAATGCCATGTTGTGACATCTCATTAGCATATCGTTTTTTATTCTTTTTGTTTCATTGCCGTTGCTATAGACAACAGAAATAAGTTTGTTCAACGGATACATAAAAACAGATTATCCGGACAAATGAAATATTGGAAGAAATAACTAACCAGCTCATATATATGTTGAAAGGCAAGAGTTTTTTAAAAACAGACGAAGATGTTTATGATTATCTTTAAAATGTGTAACGGCGTTTATTCTAAATTTAAATTACCTCAGTCAACATGTAACTAGTTATTGCAACAAACACTTTTAACTATTTAGATTTTTTCTTTACTAATATTGATATCATTTATTCAATAAATTCCGATAATAATACGAAATGCCATGAAAATTTAAACTTCAATCGCAATTATCTAATGAACAAGTCTCGTCAAAATAATTATAAAATTCGCTTAAGACCGGAGATCGACCGATACTATTTCTTTGACCTCGCCTGTGCCATAATCTAGTTTTGGTTTGTTTACTGTTTATATTATAACGACCACTTAGCATCAGATTTGTGTATTTCTTACAACCAACTGTGGCAAAGTACCGACGAATTTTTAATCAAAAAATAAAATTTGATCGATAGGAATCTCTAAGCTATAAAATTTAGCTATTGAATCCATAGTAATATGTTCATCATTTTTTATTACACTGATTATGACAATGACAAAGAGAAAAGTGATACCATTGATGAACCAAGTGGCGAGTTTAAAACTCGGCCTACTACTTCGTTAGGAAGTCGCTGAAAGAAAATATAACAGTTTATATTGTTTTCCCAATAAATAATTATAAGAAATAAATAAATTATAAAAATATATTATGAACTTTACTTTGGATACGGTGTTTTTGTACTTCTTCGCATTTCAATAGATATTTTGTCCGACATAATAACGGAAATCATACGTTGTTTACGTATTTAAAAAAAATCTGCCACCATAGTTTTAGTATAGTAAAAGTCTTTTACAATATTCACATTACTAAAATGTTTACACAAAAAATAATATGTGTACTACCAGAAATATATTTTTGTACTTATATAGGTGTCTGCGTATCCATTTAAAAGCACGTTCGTATTTTTATAATATAATTCGTCAATCATGGTCAGTTCAGTCAATCTTACGACCAAAACTTTGTCTACATTTCAATTTAGTGATCATAATCAATAAATTATTTTGATAAAAAGTAATAACAAAGCAACAACGAAAATTATAGAAACACATAAATTTGGAATGGCTCGATATTTAACTCAGACACCTACACAACGTCCAGTCTGCGTTATTATAAAAATAGATGCCTTAAAAGAGCACAATCTTTAGCTTGGAAGCTTCTAAAAATATGTAAAACTTTCAACAACAATATTTAAAATAACTTACGAGCCTTTTAGATAAGGTTTTTAGTACTTTGCTGAAAATAAAAGGAAATGTTTTACTTATTTTATACGTTCTAAATTCTTTTCTGTTTCATAAAAATTCCTAAACGTAAGAAAAATAGTTATAAAAATACATTTTATAGCTACCAAATTGTACAGATTTAAAACTACATAGGCCTTCTTCAATTAAGAATTTTAAATGTGCTCGTCAAAAAAAAAATAGACACAGTGTTACAGTGCGTATAGGGGCAAGACAATTTAATAAATTTTAACAACCTTTCAGATTAGATAAAATTCCTTTGTCGAGGAAAAACTTCTTTTGGAACTAAAGATAATTCTGGCGGTGCACTGTATCATTGTTTTTTTACGAGTAATATTTGTATAGAACAAGAATAAATTGCATAAAGGGTCGTCACAAGCATTACGTATTGTGGAAAAATAGAATTTATATTAAATATAACAGTATAAAGACTATTGATTTCGTTACTATTAATTCAGGAAAATATAAGTTGTGTAAATACTTTACCCAAGAACTGTAAAATATTTCCAAGTACTAATAAATTATTTATATCAAAATTTATTCATATAATTTAATAAAGATTTTTTACTATTGCTACAATTTGTCGGCAACGTACAAGGTGGGTCATAGATAACGTACAATATTTTCTCTATTAAAGGCAATACACAAAAAAATCCCGAACGCAAAAGTTACCAGACACGTGAGGTGTGTATTTTAAAAACATTTTTGTTTATACAGACATTAGGTATAAGTTTAAATATTTGAACACTACAATTGATTTTAGATACATTTCATGCAACAACTTTAATTAAATATGTTTCGAGATATTAGCGTCTAAGTAATATCTTGAGACTGAGATCTCGTAGCGACTAAAAATTTTAGAGCAAAACTGCTTGCATGTTCTTATGCTGGTTTTTCACTCTCTATCTCAAAATATCAATGTGTAGTTTAAGGAGGATCAACAGGATGAAAGTTTAATTTTTTGTACGTAATTCAAAAGTACACATCTATGAGAATATCATCCTAAAATATTATGTTAAAATATTAACGAAAAGAAAAAAAATAACAGTTTAGCATTTTCTATTAATGCGTCCGGGATACGAGAAAAATATAAAAGGTTTTTATGAAAGAACATTATTCGAAAGTTAATTAGAATTTATTGTGTTGGTAATGCTAAACATGCAAGTTTAGGTTAGTTTCCATTCTGTCGTGAGTTTTACAGTTTCAAACTTAAGAAATAAAAAAAAATGAATTTTAAATTCGTTTTTCTTGAAACCCTCTTTTTTAAACTAGTTTTTTGTTTTCCGCTAGCTCAAATAGGAGCGTTTTTTAACGTACTTAAAATAGAAAGTTCAAAAACGAAGATATAGACATGCAAGTTTAGAAGCTACAGGCTGCCAAATAGCTTAAAATGTAATTTGCCGATATCAGCATCTTAGAAACTATTTAAGTATAGCTTAGACTGCGAATTGACCGCAAACTCCAGGTATTCCATTTAAAAAACCAAAAATTTGTATTGGTATACATTATGTAAACCCTGTATAAACAAAAATATTTTAAAAATAGGCACCTCTAGTATCTGCTCAATTTTAATAGAGAGACATTTTTCTCTAATGAATGATGAAGATAAAATGAAATATAACTTTATCGCATTGACGGATCACACGGTATATATTTTCAGTAAGTTATCTTCAGTGGTTTAAAAATCTTAAAATTTTTTAGATAAACATAACAACTCCATATTTTAAATTGTTCTAGCACCTACATACGTAAATAAGATACTTCACTAAAAATTATATTATTGCACACATTTTAAAGGATTTTTGCATTTCACTACTTTACATTTTCCGAAAGAGTTATAATATCTTATAATTAAAAATTATAGCAACCACTTAATGTATCTGTATATTATAATGGATTTTTTAAATTGTGATCAAGATTATGATAATAAATTTTGATTATGAATATAAATATGTATATTTGTTATAATTCTATAAGAATTATATTTTGTACATAATTTGGAAAAAGGGGAAAAACAAACACGATCTAACAAGTTTAAATGTAAACTTTAACAAAAAAAATAAATAAATACCACGTGAATATTGCTATGTTGAACCATGAGTTTATGTTACGTTGTAAGAAGTTATTGTACAAAAAAAACACTCAGACCACAGTGCGAATAGTCACCAAATAAGCATGCAATCTCTTTCCTCTCATGTACTTAATTATATCATATACTTCAAATATAAGGACGCAAATTCGAAATTTCAGATTTACATTACTTTTCAAATAACTTTTTCCATTAAAATTAATAATTGCTTGAAAATCCATTTTGGTTTGTGACTTCTGACTACACAAGCAAGCTAGATGTGCCTGCCCCCCGACAAAAGCGACATTAAATTTTTTTTTTTTTTTACCATGTTCCACCAACATGATACTTCTATAATTTTAATACGTAATAGCTAACTAATAAAATAATACAATATATTTTTTTGGTAGGTGTCACTGCAGGGGTTAGTAAAAAAAAAAACCCTCCCCTAAAAAATATACTTCTTGTATTTTAATATTTGTAATCGAGCAAAAAATCTGAAAAAAATATATAATATGAAGCTTATTACTAACTACTAACAGTATAAATTTTATTGAGATATCTCAAGTAATTTCGAAGAAATTCGATTTTAACGATAAGGGTTGTCACCCTCGTAACTCCCTTAATATTAGGGGTAGAAGTCTAAAATCGGGTGTGTGCATGTTTCAGACAGAGAATAATAAATTAAAGGCAAAATGTATTAAATCAGACGCTGGGGCACTTTTTAAAGGCTTATATGAAAAGACTCTTTCATTACGAAGAATTTATTTTTTTTTGTCTCGATCCGACTTATATAACCAGAGTTATTCACATTTTAAGCTCAAAAAACCCGTTTTGGAAACTCAAATTGTTTAAGAACAAAAGGGCACAAGTTTGTCGAGGTCCAAAACTCAGGACAATAACTCCTGGTGATACCTCAGAGAGGATAAAAATATAATATTGCTGTATCTAAACTATCATTATTACTGACCTTTTCTTACTGCACTAAGACTTATTAGTATCGAAATATATTCTCTATTTTTTTCGTTAATAACTTTTTTTTTCAATTTATATTAAGTTGTGGTCTTAGGAACAGGTCAGTATGTTATGACGCTCTCGATATGATGGTGACAATACACTGTGTTCTCCCAACAACTTCTTTTTATTGAGTCTTTCATAATGAATAAAATAACAACTTAATATGATATAGAAAGCATTGATTAAATGGTTTCTAGTTACATTCAAAAAAAACTTCTTTTTCTAATCTACAGAAAGTTCTCCACGAGCTAAATAACATCTCTACGTATTGTCACAGAGTTTTAGTTTTGAGAACATCAATTACTCTTAGGGGAAGACTAAATAAAAATTATATTTTAAATAGGAATAAGCTGCATTTGTATTTCAATTAGATTGCAAAAAAATGGCGTGAAAGAGTTAAAAAGGGATTCACCTAAGCACCCAGTTTTGTAAGGTTTGTTAAGTTTAAGAAAATGTTTAAAAAATATAAATATTTCATTTACACGAGAGTTAACGTAACTTATCTTTCTTAGCAGATATACCAGGTGATCAAATAAGAAAAGACGTTCCAGATAAAAAAGGATATTGGCGTATTCTTAATCTGACCTGAATTAACCTGAACTAAAATATTCTTGTTTATAAGGATATACAAAAAAATTTAAATAAAAAATACCAATCTTTTATTGAAGAATCCTGTATATTTTTACAGTTTCTTCTTCTCATACCTTGGTCTATTTAACAACAATTTGACAAAAAATAACGATTGTTATTCACACATCAGAAAATTAAAACAGGAAACGTCACACAAGTTATCATTGTAAGCATTGTTATTGCTATTAACTGCATCTATTTAAGTATAAGCATTATTCTATCTATCTTTGGGCATAGGTCTTTCCGTGTTTTTTTTTTTCATTCTTTTTAGACTGATGCTACTGTCATCTAGTTAGGTTCAACGTGTTTTTAAGATCAGTCTATCTCATCTGGGTTCTTCCTCTTACCCTATTTTGTGGTGTGCTGAACCACACCACACCAGCCCAACCTAACTGATCTTTTTATTTCTGCTGTTAGACGACTTATTTGATTTATATTGTATTTTGTTTTATCGTGATTAAAAGACTGCCATCTGTATTTGTCATGGTTTTCGTTTTATTGTAATTTATACTAACTTTTCTAGCTTCTACGTCTCGTTCCGCAAGCACTTCCTTTAAATTTGATTTGGTGTCCTTAATTAAGACTACGTCGTCGGAATATATTTTAGGTGGCCGCAAGTTCTAAACTTGTTCTTCCCAGCTTAATTTCTTGAAAATCTCTCTCAGCGTTTTGAGGATATCGTGTCTCCCTTTTTAATATGTAGTTCGTGGATTTTTTTTATATATGTTAATTACTAGATCTGTATAATAAATCGGCTGTTCTGCAAGGAGATCTTTACACTGTTCGATGCTTTCTCAAAATCAACAAAAGCTACAAAGAATGGTACATGGTACTCGATAGTTCGCATTCTCTTAGTCATAGATGGTCACTAGAACTAAAACCTATTCTGAAGCCATCTGGTTTATTTGACTGATATCCGTTAAATTTTGCCGTGAGCCTGTTGGTTAGTGTTTTAGTAGAGTTTGTTAAGAAGGATTATAGGACGATGTGTCCTCTTTTTTATGCGGTAATATTGTTATAGATTTATTCCAGTTGTAAGAAATTATTTTTTCCTAAAGTATTTGTATCATGAGAATGTACAAGGTGTTAACGTTTAATTAAGTTTCTTCTTGTATCCTTCCTTTTCTGTGTTCTTTTGTATTATTGGTTTAGATGCTTACAGTATTCAGTACATATATGTCCAAGTTAGGCATCTTGCTTACCTGTTATTTTCAATCAATTCATTTAACTGATGCCCTTTGTATTAATAATACATTTTTTAAATTATGCCTTTGATTTTACTTTTTGAAGTAGGCTCACTTAGATGTTTCTTATTATTATCTTGACGTTGCGTTTTAAGAACTTGACCCTTGGCGTTGTTAGTTTCAAATGAATATATAACAACCAATACCATTGCCACGCCATTTCCTTTTTTATATACAGTTAAGAACATTTTTTTATTGTAACACCCGGCAAATTGTGTATATTTCCATAATTATTAAATAGAGTTTTATCTTCAAATTGTAATACATATTTAAAAAATTGGCGAAAAAAAATGTCCCGGAAGACCAACTTAATCAAAGCCGTAATAACGAATGAAGAATACCATTTTACACTATACAATAATGTTATTTACATTTAATAATTCGAAATGCAAAACTTTATTCTTAAACCTAATTTTGAAATTGTAATCAAATGAGCAATAAAATTAAGTTTTAAAAAATTCGAAAAAGTTCAATATGAATTAGATACATGTATTTAAAAAGAATTTACAGCCATAATATTTACTATACTAGTTTTAACATAGAATTAGAAAGAGATAAAACTTGACTCGTCGAAGAAACGATTTCAAGTTGAGCCGGTATTGTCAGAGATCCTTATAATCTAATATAATTTTTACACATGTAAGTAGAATAAACACTTAATAGTTAATTCATAAAGACGTGCTTAAAATATTCGAGAAAGCCTCGACAAATTAGACAGTAGAGATTCAATCGAAGAAATAAATTATTTTGTAGCCTAAAAAATATTTTTAAAAGTATAATTAATATAACAAAGTGTAAATAAAGTTTGGAAGCTGCTTATCAGATCTAGCAAGTTTACATTAGGAAGCTGCAAAAAGTGTTCGATGCATTCGTTTTAGGGGATCCCGGACCAAATATAGAAAGACACAGTTTCGAAAGACAAATTATCGAAAGACAAATAACTGAACGGACTAATGTTCGAATAGACAATTGTTCAAATGGACAATATTTTGAATGTACAAATATTCAAACGGACAGTTTTTCGAAAACTACTTAATTTATCCTTCTTTTAGAAAGATAATATTTAAAGTATAATAAATGCAATAACTAGGTAGGATTAAGTAAAACAGAGATGTAGATATTTATGTTGTATAATAATTATTTGAAGTTAATTAATACATATTCAATGACACTTAAAAATACCCACGTTATATATTTTGTTAATACTGTAGCACTATATAAACATTTACAAAGAAATATTTACAGTTAAATTACTTAAAAACCCTGCAGGATCATACACAAAATTGTTGTAAGACATTTTTTATTCTTAGGTCAAGAGTGACGTATTTCGTTTTCCGAGAAGTCGCGGGCAATTCCGAAGTTGTGCTAATTTCGTTTCTGTCAGTGCCTGTTCTCTTTGGATGGCTTCAATGAACTTCTAAAGACTTCGATGGTGAGCTGATAATTGGCTCTCAAAAGCCATGTGCCATCCTTCTATGTGATTGTTGGTTTGGCTGACTCTTTAATTCTATTTTTGGTTTTTAAGGCTTCCATTCCAGCGGCATTCCCTTATGGTTGTGGGTATTTTCTTTAACGATAGTTTCTCATCCTGTCATGGCTCGTCGTCTACATTTCTTCTAGGCAAAGTACTCACATCTCCAGTACTTATATAATTAATACTATACCTCTGTTCCACTTAATCCTACTTAAATCTTGCACTTATTATACTTTAAATATTATCTTTCTAAAAGAAGGATACATTAAGTATTTTTTTTTAAAAACTGTCCGTTCAAACAATTGTCCATTCCATTATATGTCTTTCGATAATTTGTCTTTCGAAGTTGTGTCTTTCGATACTTGGTCCGGACCTGGTTTTAGATAGAGTGATGTTTTACTCTTTAATTTTGAAAGGCACGGTCCTCTCTTATCAGAGTGGTAATTTTAAAGGTCATACTTAATGTTGAAAACTTACAAGTGATTTTTTTATTATAACTTAGGAGATTAATATAGTTAATACTATCACCAGATCCAATATGCTCTTCTTCAACATTACCGTTTATATTAAAATATCCAATAAAAAACTTTCTTCGATATATTTTGCTGCAAAGAATCATTTCTTTGAAATTTCTTAATTAACCGACATAAACCTCAAATTTTACTTAACAGTTACACGCGTTTTAGCGCACGTTTTAAATTCTAATACAATAATAGAAAAGAATGCTTTTCTACTATGTCAAAAAATTCTGGATTAAGTGTTGGATTCAGTAGCCTAACCAACACTTAAACGAGATAAAATACCGGCTGTTCGACCAAAAAGTAGCCTAGACAATATACATATGGCCACACGTATGCATTTGTCACAGTCAGTCTCTGTTTTGACTCTCCTCTAAAATAATTGAGGAGAGCGTCGTCGCGTCCCCTGCGCAACACACTGAGCTGATAGTTCGACTTAATGTCATTTGAAATTTGCATTAAATTAAATCAATGTTACAATCGCATAGTATTGGCCAGGAATCATAAAAACAACCGGTACAGTATCTTCTAAACCTTACTTTTAACCAACGAACTTAGGAAATGTGTAGCTTTCCAAAGCCGTCAGAAATAAATAACTTCTTCGTCTTGTGAAGGAGGTTGATCGCTTCTAATTTTAAATTTTTCCGGAAGTTTTGGATACGTATTGGTACGTGTAGCTTTGGCACTGCTTGGGCTTTGGCACTGACTGGAAGATCCTGACGATGGTGGTGATTGTTGCATCATTGCCGGGCTCGAACCTGTTCGGCAGTGAGAATGCGTGGTTGGCGTCTAAAATAAATATATACTGTTTGGTTTAAAGGGTTTCGCATGCAAAATGTAACAAATTGGAACTACATTCTAACGATTCGCCTATGGTGTTAAATTTATCTAACCTAACACATACCGTCTCTTCAGAAGGAGGACTGAAACTATTCTCTGAAAGCCTTTGATATCCCGATGTACTTGTCCTTCTTATTTTTTCATCTTGACTCAACTTTAAGGGCAAAATTTGTTGAGGTCCACCTAAACTAGACTTTTGGGCGTCACTTCCAGAACTTAGCCTAGATGCCAGTTTCAGAGGGATTTGCTGTTTTAACGATAAGTTTTGAGGTACTTTCTGTTGGTTGGTAGCCGATATTAGATTTAGAGGAAGTTGTTGTTTTGGTGCGTTGGTTCCTGCAATGACAATGATCATTTTTACTGAAATTCGAAAACTAGAATCTTCTGTGAATTAGAAGTATTATTAAGCGCTGTCCTCTATTGTGAGGATATATTTCTCGATTATGATGATTAAATGTTATAAGGAATACTAAAATTTTTCATATATTTTGATATTCCACGACAATTCATCAGGAGCCGTATTTGCGTATATTTTCAAAATATAAGGTGAAGCACGTGAAATTTTGGAAAAAAAATCCTGAGAGCGGTTGAAAAAAATACTACATAAAATAGAAATATACGTGGCTATTAAGATAGGTCCGCAAGTTGCAAATTTTTGTGTTACAGTTTAAGATGATGAATAATGTACGAACCTTTTGCCCATTTACTTTCTTTTCGTTTTTCCACCGTGGAAGCCGAATGTGATAAAGAACTCTGATTCGAACTAACAGCAGACGTAGCAGACGAAGTGTCTGACGATTGGGACTACTATCTTCGGAGCTATCTTTGCTACTGTCGTCCAGCTGCCCCGTAACTGGTATTGCGACGTTGGGCGATATTAATAATCCCTGACTTGTAAGAACTTCCATTTTACGATAAAGTTGTTCCCTTTGTTGGGTAATGTCGTTTTGTTCAGCTCTTATTTGTTCCTAAAAAAGTTTTCCTGAATTAAGTTTATGTACTAATTTAAATATATTTTCCTCTAAATACACAATTGGTTAAAATATTAAGAGTCACAGAGTCAATATGACGCTTTAGTTTGGAAGAAAAGGCACCGTGCAGAAACTTGAAAAATCATTTTTTTAAATTAATATTTTCTTTTTCCATATGTTATTTTTTTTACATATGTACGGTAGAGTTAATGAAGTGTACTTAATTCTTAATTCACGAGGGCTGCAAATTAAAAGGTAGTTCGATATATATTTTATTTATAAACTAATTAATAGTAATCATGGTTATTCTTGCTTATTAGTCAAACGATACAATTTAAAATACTTGCTTGATCCTTATCCTGTGTTCTAGTCCATAGAACAAGCTATGGTATGAGTCATTCCCTTGATCTCTAGTATGCTTAGATGCTTATTCCAATATAGATCCCTATTGCATTATCATTTATTTCTCAGTTCAAAAATGACTGATTAAATAAAACACAAATTATTATTTACTCATCCAAATTTATTTGATCCCCTCAAAGTAATCTCGCCCCTCTGCAACACACTTATGTCAATGTTTTTTCTAATTTTCAAAACACTTAATATACCCGATTTCCGATATTGCTCTTTTAAAGCTTGTATAGTTCCTGGACTGGTAACTTCAGCTTGGGGAACAGCAAAAAATCGTACGGTGTCATATCTGGTGACTACGGTGCTTGTAAAACGGTAACTGTTTAATTTTTACTTAAAAAGTAACGAATAAGTATTACATCGTGCGACGGTGTTATCGTGTTCAGGCTTTTTTTCTGCGAATTCACTCCCTCAAACTCAAATAATGATCCTTATTAAACTGTTCGACCAGTTTGAAGATAATATTTGTGCACAACACCACGGAAAACATAACTCTGATTTTTGACCGACATTGCACGCTATCTGCCTGATTGTTACGGTGTTTCCTTGTCTTATGAATAGGACCGCGGTTCATCGTCAGTAATATGTATGTATATGTAAACATTTTAAATTGGAGTCATTCAAAGAAAACAGGACGATGTTTTTCAAGAAAATTCAGTGGGTTTGGAACAAGATGAGATAACCTACAAGTCAAGCCGAAATTGTTCTTCAAACGCTAGTTGATATGTTACTAAAGGTACAAGATTCATAACACCTTAAATGGTGGTTAGTGAGCACAAAATCCTCGAGTCTGCTGTTTTTCTCTATGATTACTGTGGACGGATTTCTAGAACGTCTACCTTGTTTAAACGATTTATATTACTTGAATACTTTTAATCCTACTAAACATTTATTACCGTAACGCTTTTTAAACCCTTTTAACGTAATGGCAAAAAAAAAAATTTGCTTTTAAGACAAAATTAATGCAAGCAAATTCTTCGCTCAATAAATTTATTCATTTTAAAAATTTCCACAATTACACTTTTCTTTCTAACTGAATGTCACGAAGATTTTTGTCACTTCTACCAAACCTAAGAAAAAAATACCTTAATAGAGAGCAACAGCGCGTGTATTTTTTTAAAAACTAATCGTCTTAATTTTTGAACATAATAGTATGCGTCTGTGATATTATATTTACCGTTTAATATCGTAAAAATGGGACTACCATCTATTACATTATTTAGTAAATATATAGTTATATCCATATATAGCCGTTAAACGGACTTAATATAGGTGAAAACAGCAGCAGTTTCCACAGAAAAAATAATACGAGAAAGTACTACGTCTGTGAATACTACTTTTGCCCGTGTTACCTGCAATTTTATTAATTCTTGTCTTTTTTCTTCGAGCTCTTTTTCTTCCTGTTCTTTTGTGGCGGCCCATGATGCCTTTTCTGCACTTAACTTGTCTTGTAAATTACGTAACTCTTCTAATTGTTGATTATGTCGGTATTGTTTGTCTGCACCCTTTACGTTGGCCATTTGAGCTTGTAAGCTGTAACAAACATAAAATAAAAATGAATATTAATAAAGTAGAATAATAGTTAGAATTATTTTCGCAAATTGATAATTTAATGACAAATCTGGTATGATCCAAAAGTTTCTGTTAGGTTTCGTGACTCCCGTCAGCTCAAAAAGTAATCTTTCTGCACCCGAATGCATTGGAGCCACCGTTTTCACGTTGTATCTCCCCTACCATCTCAAAGCGGTAACCCTTTAACTTTATCTTTATATCAGGGAACAACTTGAAGTCACCGGGCACCAAATCAGGTGAATAAGGGGGAGGGGGGAATAACATTCATGAAATTCTTCGCCAAAAACTGTTTGGTACAGAACAAACTGTGTAAAACGATACTTTGCTGTGATGCAGGAGAAAACTCCTCTCGTTTCAAAGCTGTAGCCGATTTCTCACCATTAACGAGTTCATCAGAGATGCTCTTTATTTGTTTCCATTGAAAAATCGCAGAGAAGTACAATTAATATTTTTTTCGCGAACATGCATACTGAACAAACTGAAGATGCTAGCACATTGAAATTTGTTATGCAGCGTTGTTCGAATTGTACCTACCGCCATCTCTCGCCGCAAGTCGATACGAGTTCTTGCTATATAGCGTTAGTTTTGGATTTCACCACGTATACCAACTCCCTATTCATTTTCAATTAAACTAAAATTAGTATATCCAATTTGCAGAAATTATATTCGAAGCAAAAGTATTGGTTTGCGTTATTTATCACTATATTATTTCCTATTATTAACTTACCTTCCATTAGTAGTCATCAGCTGCGATATAATACACAGTAACGTGTAAACGTAATGACTAAGTTGTATAGCTGCATACTGTTGCTCACGGCCCAACGAAAGCAAAGCAGGTGCGTCCGGTGGCGCCCCAAACTGTTGCTGTGGTTGATTAACTGGGCGAGGTCCTTGTGGTTGTAAAGGTTGTTGGGATTGTACTTGTTGTAAGTGTAGATGTTGTGTTTGTTGATTCTCAATATTTACATTTGCAGAAGATCCGTTAAATAAAGGTCTTCCTGATATCACACAATTTCTATAAGGCAACCGTTCCTGAAAAATAAGAATGTATTATTTCCTTTAGTCTCATTGTTATTAAATGAGAACGGTAAGTGGGTTTACCGTGGGTTTTGTACATGTTAAGGACGTCATTCCACCAAGGTAAATTTAGAAATGTGTAGCAGGCAAAGGTTCACTGTTTCAGCTTATCTCTGCGTCCACATATCTATGCCTCAATAGTCAACTTCATCGGGAACAACTTGACGCAGAAATGTTGCTACAGTGAAATCCATCTATAACACGTAAGCTGAAAAGTTTTTGGTCTAGCTACTTAAAACACATTTTTTTGCAAAATTCGACTTTATTCATCAACATAGTCTCCTTCAAGAGCAACACAATCAGTCCAACGCTTTTCTAACATTTCTATTCCTTTCTTGTAGAAGGATTTGCCTTTGTCTTCAAAATAGGCCTCAGTTTGGGCGATAACTTCTTCATTGGAGTCAAATCTCTTTCCCGAGGGCATTTTTTTTGACGTATGTGAAGAGATAATAGTCGCTGGGGGCCAAATATGGAGAATACGGTGGATGAGAAACCAATTCAAACTTGAATTTATGCAATTTTGCCATCGTAACCATTAGCTTGTGACACGGTGCATTGTCTTGATGAAAGAGCACTTTTCTCTTGTTTATTTGGGGCCGTTTCTTTGCGATTTTTCCCTTGAAACGCAACAATAATATTCGCTTCCCTTCTCAGCATAGTCGGTCAAAATTATTCCATGCACATTCAAAAATACATACTAAACCTTCTCAGCTGACTGTTGTGTCTTTGGTCGCTTCGGGCGGCTTTCACCGACTGCTGTCCACTCAGCTGACTGCCGAGTTGATTCCGGTGTGTAGTGGTGAATCCATATTTCATCCATTGTCACATATCGCAGGAAAAAATCCTTTTTATTGCGTTTAAACAGGTCCAAACAGCGCTCAGAATCATCAACACGTTGCTGTTTTTAGCCCACTGTGAGCAAATGCGTTACCCATTTCGAACAGAGCTTTCTTATGCCCAAACATTCATGCAAAATATGACCAACACGTTCTTTTCTTCTTTATCTTATCTCACGCAATTTCACTTTTCGGTCATCCAAAACAATTTTGTGGACTGTTTTGATGTTTTCCGGTGTAACCACCTCATTTGGACGTCCAGAGCGTACAGCATCATTTGTGTCTGTACGACTGCGTTTAAATTCAGTATACTTTAAATGATGAGTAATTTTCCAGGGGCAGAGTCCCCGTAATACTTATCAAGCCATTGCTTTGCTTGAACGGTAAAAACAGTGTTTAATCAACACACAAAATTCGATTTTTTCCATTGTTTTGAAAATATCAAAAGTAGCGTCTCTAAAACCACTGTAACTTGTAAACTAATCGTCGAAATGTCATGAAATTTCGACACGTATCGTTTGAAGGTTGGTATTTCCTAAAAATCATATGGATTTTTTGTAAAGGGCGACATCTATATGTCAGACCAAAAACTTTTCAGCCTACGTGTTATATTCTTAACCTTTATATATTTTGAAAGCGAATTTTTGAATTGCTAATTTGGGTAATTATAAGGAAATTCGCGAAATCCAGATAAAGAATTTCTCATGATTTAAAGAAAATTATCACGGTCATTTAGGAACCCCAAAACGTAAAGGAATGCAGAAAAAAGTCGGAGGGTGTTTTTTTTCACGAATACAATACAAAAATTTGTGTATATTGTTATAATAAAAATGGATACTTACAAACAGTCTTGAATCTCCAGGCATCAAATTCTCAAAATCAGGCGTACCAGCAGGCGTGGCACCCGAGGTACTTTGTAATTTCTTTCCCATCAGTTTTAGGGGGGCCTGATTATTGTCAAAGCCACCGAAGGTCTCCGCTCGCTTTGGAAGAATTGGTGAAACGTACGCTTCGCTTTGGTGTTCTCCGGCAGAACTGACGCTTCTCGATAAGTTTGTACCGGTAGCATATAATGAGCTTGCGAGCTGACTTACTTCCTGAAAAAAAGTTTTTTTTACTACATTCCGAGTGGTCGATTAGTACGAAAAAGTTCAACATGTTTATACAGTAGAACCCCGGTTATCCGAGGTAACGTGGGAGGGCACCCTCCTCGGATAACTGAAAACTCGGATAATCCGGATTTGTTTTTTATTCATTCAAAAAATAAACACCAATACTTTAAACTGATGTATTAACGTTTTTTTACATATAAATATGTACATACATCATAAAACAGTGAAATAGGTATCTATGCGCTTCTGTTTCATATTGCATCTTCTTTTTCTCGCTGCAATGTTTCTCCATCTATTAAGAAGAAGCAAATCTTGGGGGTTGCCTTTGGTTGTTGTTCGATATAGTTAATCTTTCCTTACTTCGTTTGTGCCCAGGAGCTGATTTTTCCTGTCGATATGCCAATGTTTTTGATGGAAGCATTTTATAATTCAGACCAATTTCGTCACAGTTGTAAATTTGATCACATGTGTATCCACAATCTTCCATTTGCTTTTTAAAGTTCTGCTTAAACTTCTCAATTGATGACACATCAGCGGAAAGTTTTTCACCACATAGTCAGTTGTCGTACACCGTACCGTTTTTTCCAGTGGTCAAGCCATCCAGAACTGGCGGTAAACTGATCTACCTCTGGGAATTGCCTACTAATCATTATTGCTTTCTGTTGTAAAATTGGACCTGACAGAGGCACACCTTTTGATCTCTGTTGGTTAAACCACATGAATAAAGCTTCGTTAACCTTTTCATAGTCGCCGGTTTTCATTGATTTTCTTCCTGAGGACGAGGAGACTTGATTTATACACCACTCTTCTATTTTTGTGCGGTTTCTTTTTCAATCTCCAACTATTACCTTACCTACTCCATAATCTCGTGCAACAACTTTAATTGTCTCGCCTGCTCCAATTCTTCTGATGGCTTTTAATTTTTCTTTAATAGGAACGACGATTCTTTTACGCTTGTTTTGCTCCATTATAATACGACAAACAAAAATTCAAACAAAGCAGTTCGTATTAATTACAGTTAACTATCAGAACTCCAACCCAATAAATTATGTGAGTATACTCGTACTTCTCCATAGTAAACGCTATAACGGACTGCATTCACGCAAATTTACATGCTGAAAGAGTCCAAAAACATAAATAGGGGAACCCTTCACACGGGCCAGGGGTATTCCCCGAAGGTCCCGACGATTTTAAATGGAAATATGTACATACATATTTTAGAAGCTCGGTTAATACGCAGCATAGACGCGCGTACCTCGGATAATCAGGTTCTTAGATTGGTTCGGTTAATCCGGAGCTCGGATAATCGCGACTCGGTTAATCGGAGTTCAACTGTTATAAAAAATGTTTGGTTCACTTTACCGATAAATTAATGGTCCTGAAATTGATTTCTTCTTTTATAAAATATTCTCTATATTTGTAATAGTTTCTGACAAAATCAAACAACATATACCAATATTATATTATTAGAGACGACAGACAAGCTGTCTATCCATTTAAAAATTTAATCTCAGCTTGGAATATAAAAAAATATACTTTATCATATTGTCATATTCGATTAGCTGGACAGTATCAAATCAAAATGTTTTCTAATTTAAGTTGTGGTATTGTATAATTATAATTATATTTCTCTGAGAATGTGCACGAGTAATTTTTCTTACACAAAACCCTAGTCAACCGGGCCAAAAAATTCGATTTTTGGATTTTTACATTTTCTTTTCGTATGTCATCTTAAGAATATTTTCTGTAAGTGGGCATAAACCTAATCATCTGGGTCAAAAAATTCGAATTTTGGATTTTTACATTTTCTTTTAGTATGATATCTCAATAATATTTTTTTTATAAGAATCGGTTAAAAATTGACGAAGTTATAGCAGTTTAAAAGAAGTGCCGTTGAGTAGAGTTTTCGTAGCAGGTAGCGAGCAGCTGCTCTCCGGTCAGCCTTCGCAGACCTTAACTCGATTTTAATGTATTTTAAACAAAGAGATTCCTCAATTGTCCATCTGCTATTCTAAGGTTCTATATTCGAAACTGAGAGTTTGTTCAGTACCGTTGTACAGTTCACTAGTAGCAGTTTAGTCGTAGCAGTTATAAAGTTGACGCGTAAGCTGTAAAGTTTTTGGTCTAACTACTTATAACACATTTTTGCAAAATTCGACTTTATTCATCAACATACAATCAGTCCAATGCTTTTCTAACATTTCTATATCTTTCTTTTAGAAGAATTTTTTTTTGCCTTCAAAATAGGCCTTAGTTTTGGCGATAACTTCTTCATTGAAGCCAAATCTCTTTCCCGGGAGCATTTTTTGAGATATGCGACGAAGCAATTCGAAATTCAATTCCCGCAATTTTGCCATCGTAACGACTGAATTGTGACACGGTGCATTGTCTTGATGAAAGAGCACTTTTTCTTGTTCATTTGGGGCCGTTTCTTTGCGATTTCTACCTTCAAACGCACCAATAACTTTGTGTAATATTAGCTAGTGTTGGTTTTTTTTTTCCCTTTTCAACATAGTCGATGAAAATTATTCCATGGGCATCCCAAAATACAGAGGCCCCAGTCGACCGTTGTGTCTTTGGTCGCTTCGGGCGGCTTTCTACTCAGTTGACTGCCAATTTGATTCCAGTGTGTAGTGGTAGATTCATGTTTCATCCATTGTCACATATCGCATGAAAAAATCCTTTTTACTGCGCTTAAACTGGTCTAAACAACGCTCAATATGTTGTTGTTTTTGGTCCACTGCCTTTCTCATGCCCAAATGTTCATGCAAAATATCACCAACACGTTCTTTTCATATCTTTGGGGTGTCAGCTATCTCATGCAATTTCACTTTACGGTCATCCAAAACAATTTTGTGGATTTTTTTGATGTTTTCCGATGTAACCACCTCATTTGGGCGACCAGAGCGGTCAGCATCATTTGTATCTGTACGACCGCGTTTAAATTCATCATATCAGTAAATGATGAGTAATTACCCAGGGGCAGTCCCGGTAACACTGATCAAGCCATTGCTTTGCTTGAACGGCAATTTTTCTTATCAAAAAACAGTGTTTAATCAGCACTCGAAATTCGATTATTTCCATTGTTTTGAAAATATCAAAAGTAGCGTCACTAAAACCACTGTATCTTGTAAACTAATCGTCGAAAGGTCATGAAATTTTGACACGTATCGTTTGAAGGTTGATACTTCCTAAAAATCATATGGATTTTTTGAAAAGGGCGACATCTATGTGTCAGAACAAAAACTTCTCAGCCTACGTGTTAAATATAATGACAGTTATGGGAGTTTATTGTGGCCGAAATGTACATGACTACGCAGCTAAAGTGGACGGAAAACGAGTTTACCTGACAGAGCAACAATTGCTACAAAGTACAAAAGAAGTTAGAATGCGTCATAGACAAGAACAATTTAGTTTTCCAGAAGCTAAAATAGCTGATGAAGATTCATCATATGGCCCTGGAATCGACGATTCATTTACAGGTAAGAATATATTTTTATATTACTGTTGTTTAACCCGATTTTAAATGCGTTTTTCTCGAAACTACTTTTGCTTGAAAACCGCTTGGTGGTGTGCATATTTTCTCTATACAACTTTGTACATCTTTGAACGAAGGAATTTTGATTTTATCAGGAATCTTATTTTTAATTAGCAAAAATGTAAAACACGGTAACGTCATTTTTCGCTTCTTTGTTCAAAAAAGATCGATCACCTAGTAAACTAATTTCTTTGGAAATTTTGATTTCAGATAATTCAGCTCCCAGTAATAGTGTATACCGCAATGTTCCTTAAAAAAAAGGAGGCGCTAGGGAATGGGTGTAGCGCTGCCTTTTTTTTTTAAATAAAATTTCACAAATTGTATTTTACATAAAATAAAAACCCGATTTATGTAATCAATAGCTTTTTTTTCGACTCCATGATTAGGTACATGCCCTTAAATTAAGGGATTAATAACTAGCTTTTCTTACCTGTACAGCTGTCAAAACTTCCTTCCACATTTGACCAGTGTCGGCGCTCTCGCTCACCAAATGCCTGTATGCAGGCGGTGAAGGTGGTTCAAGTCCCGAAGCTGCCAACAGCCTTAATTGCAGTGACATTTTTTCTTCCAATAGTAAAGCTTGCTCTATGTCATTCTGTCTCAACAACGCTGCAAAATATACAGAATGGTTAGAAAAATATTAATTATATTTACCATTTTCACTAAATTTTTAACTTGAAATAAATTTTAAAAAATCAAATAGTATCATGCAAAAAGTGGCTGGGGGATTAAAAAGTTATGAAGCGACAAAGGGTTACAAACTCTATGCTACTACTTTCTATGGAGAAGTGTAATGGTTACAAATGTGGTATATTTTTTTCTCTAAGACTAAGATGCTCCTATTTTATTACAGAGAACTTTTTTTTTGGTTCACTACGATGTCTAATAAAAACAAACTATTTAAAAAATTTTAACAGACACAAAGGTTTCAATTTGTATATTATTATTATTAAAAATATCCGTTTGGTAAAAAATGTTACATATAAATTTTAAAAAACCACTATTACTCTAAGGGTGATAAATATTATTAGTGCGGCAAAATATAAACTAAGACGCCAAATGTCGGAATTTTAAAGCAGGCTCGACTAAATGGGGTTGGTTAGTGAAACTGATTCTTCAGCTACTACTTCGATTCCTGTTATGGACATATTTATTTGCTTCTGCTACCGTATAAATGTTTATTAGTGTTCCGTACGGAACACTTATGGGATCACTTCGGTGTCCGTCTGCCTGTCTGTCACACTCGATTTTCTCCGAAGCTATTTGACATTGAAAGTTAAAATTTGGCACAAATATAGGAATTGATGGCCCGATCAGGGCACTATAGTTTTGAAAGTTAAATTTTGACTTAAGGGGTTTGTTTTGGAGGGAGTAATCGGAAGTAAAAGAAAAAAATTATCAGATCATCGAGTGGGGTGTCAAAAGAAAGCTTGTGAAAACACGAGTTCAAAAATATATATAATGTAATACTTGCGCACACTTTTCTTTGTATTATTTTAAAAAGAATGGCCAAAAAGTCCTGTCCATCCATCTATCTCGAAAAGTAAAGATCAAAACATTTTGAAAAAATTCTGGAATATTCTCCATAAGGTGTAGAATGAACGAAAATTATCACGAGTGTATTACATTTGATGATTTATTTGGTATATAAAAAAAACAAAAATTTCAAGGTCATCAGTTTTAAACAAAGATCGGAAAGAAACTTTGTTGAAAACTCATTTGGGGTGTGTTTTGTAAAATCATTGATCATTTTATACCTCCGCAACAAAAAATTTTTATTTTAAAAGCAATCATCGTACGGAACACTAATTGCGCAAGTCTGACTTACACTTGGCTGGTACTTTTTTTTTAAACTGGTACTTACTCCAGCAAGTCTCCTGACTTAACATAGGGCAGTCACAATATACGATATTGAATATTTCTAAAGTGACCGGATTCTCTGTTCAACTATAACCTGGCCACTCTGTACAGGGTGGTCCAAATTGGACCCTTTTACAGGTAAACCCCTTTATCTAAAGGAGATAGACGAAAACTGATGTCGGAGTCAATGGTGAAAATCGCATGTCGATATCAAGTACCGTTCAGATATACTGAGTGTTTTTCAAATATCTGCATTTTGGAAAAATGTTTGTAATTCTTTTCCTACTGAAAATTTTTGATTTCTGTAAAAACATTCTCAAAGCACTTTTTTACGTGGATTTCAATAGCGTAAGTTACATTTTTTTTACAACTAATCTTTTAATAGTTATTAACGCAAAAATGTATTTTTTAAATGGGATACCCTGTATATTTTTCCTTATCCGAATAGAGCTTTAAATTACCATTCTAAAAATATAGCATACTTTATATCTCGCTTAAATCTACTTCAAAATATAAAGGTTTTCAGTTTTTACGCGTTTAGGCTTTGGACGGAGCGGCCATATGGTTTAATTCAATTGTTTACTCGTAGCTGTCAAATTTTACTTCAGGATCAGGATCAGGATTGAATTGTCAAATAAATCGCATGAAGTTTGATAATTACGAAAAATGGGATATGATGGTGTGTTCCATACAAACCGAAGAAAATTCGGAAGCGGCAAGTAATTTGTACCACGAACGGTATCCAGAGAGGCGTCAACCCTTCAAGGATATATTCGCTCGATTGTGACATAACCTAGTTAATAGTGGCCAGTTTGAAAAGAGACGACCCAAAAATTATGCATCAAACAGGGATAAGGATTTAGAAGAACTAACACATGGGCTGAAAAGTCCCGGGCCTAACACATAGATGGCGCTAGTTTTATTGCAGTCACCTTTTTTTCAGTTAATACTAACCTTCAAAAGACAGCTGTTAAAATTTCATGATATTCTATTCATTAATTTGTGAGTTATTGTGCTAAGAGTGACGCTACTTTTGTTATTTTCAAAACAATGGATCAAAAACAATTTCGTGTTTTAATTTTACACTGCTTCTTGATGGGAAAAAATACCGTTCAAGCGAAGCAATGGCTTGAAAAGTGTTATGGGGACTCCGCTCCATCAGAAACAACAATAAAACGTTGGTTTGCTGACTTCAAACGTGGTCGTAGAGACACCGATGATGCAGAACGCAGTGGACGTCCAAATGAGGCGGTAACACCAGAAAACATCAAAAAAATCCATAAAATCGTTTTGAATGATCGAAAAGTGAAGTTGCGTGAGTTAGCTGACATCGTAAAGATATCAAAAGAACGTGTTGGCTTTATATTGCATGAGCATTTGACTATGAGAAAGCTCTGTTCAAAGTGGGTGCCGCGTTTGCTCACTGTTTATCAAAAACAAGAACGTGTTGATGATTCTGAGCAGTGTTTGGCCGTTGTTAGAGCGGGGCTGGAATGATCGCGTTGCTCTTGATGGAGATTACGTTGATGAATAAAGCTAATTTTGAACCAAAAAAACCGTGTTTTCTTTGTTAGGCCCGGGACTTTTCAGCCCATGTGTTAATAGTTTTAGGAACTATCGGAAATAATCCCAACACTTCAACCCGACAGTTAAAAAATCCACTGGACTACCAAGAACTAACGTAAGTCGTACTTTGAAGAAGCACAAATTCAGGTTATATAGGTCAAGAAAAGTTCATCACCTTAGAGACGGAGCTTTTCAATGGCGTATGGGTTTTTGCCAATGGTTTCTGGAGAATTGTACTCGTAACCATGTTACGAATTTTTCATTAAATTGCATTTGGACAGACGAAGCTTATGTAAGCAATGTAGGCATTTTTAACCGTTACAATTCTTATACGTGGGCACAAGAAAATCCTCATTTAGTTGTGGAGCAAAAAAATCAAGGCAGATTTGGATTTAATGTGTGGGCAGGAATTTTTAGAGGCAGGGTTATAGGTCCATTTATTTATGAAGGAACACTCACCTCTCAGAGATATTTAGAAATTTTAAGGCAGCAAATAGCAGCAGCTCTTGTTGATGAACTGCCGTTAATGGACCTTAGAAATATATTTTTTCAACACGACGGGGCATCCGCCCATAACGCTGCAGTTATCAGTAATTTTTTATCAGTCGACAATAACTGGATAGCTGAAACGGTACTAGATATCGATATGCGGTTTTCACCATTGAGTTTATCATAAAAATTGAGCCTCAGACACCGACATCAGTTTTCGTCTATCTCCTTTAGATAAAGGGGTTTGCCTTCAAAAGTGTCCAATTTGGACCACCCTGTGCATTCCTTCAAATTATTACCTACAAATATTTCGAGGTGGATTAGTTAATTTATTAGCAAACATTAAAAAAGTATTGCTTTAAAAAATGTAAATATTAGCAAAAATGACACGTTAATGTAAGTGTAAGGATTCGCCGACGTGGTCTACCGGAGCTCGGCAGCATAATCTTGCAAATATTTTTATTTGTGTTATTTACAAGTATCCTTCCAAAAATCCATAACACTCACCCTAATAAAAATGAACTGCACGCACTCCAAAAATTGACTACTTACTAATCTCGAAATACATTTTAGCCATTTTTTGAAATGTTGGGATAACCTAAAATCACATGCTCGTAAATAGGCCAATTCTCTGTAAACAATGTGCTCCCCAAAAAGAACGAATTTGTTAAAATTGGGTTATTACTCTGATGGACAGAAATATAATAAAAGTTTATTATAAAAACTTTTTTTTCATATTTAAGTTAAAACTTCTAATTAAAATATCTTTCCTGAAAAATTACAATGTATAAGATCAGTTCCCGTGTAAAAAATGTTTGGTAAATTTATGATTTATTCATTATGGCTGTGTGTGTGTGTGTAGAGGTGTAAGACAGGGAGATACAATCTCTCCTAACCTATTTATTACAGCTCTAGCAGACGTATTTCGCCAACTAGATTGGGCAAAGAAGGGCCTAAAGATAGATAGTGTGTATCATTTAAGGTTCGCAGACGATATTGTAGTCATCAGTAGTAATCCACATGAGTTCCAAGAAGTGATAAATGAGCTAAATTACCACTCAAAGACAATTGGTCTTAAGATGAATAAAAGTAAGACTAAAGTATTAACAAACACTAATAACAACATAGTTATAAATTTAGAAGGAACATCTCTCAAGATTGTTAAGAATTATATGTATCTGGGGCAAAAAATTATTACGACGAGAGATAGTGTCTCGGATGAAATTTCAAGAAGAATCAGGCTTGGATGGTGCGCATTCGGGAAATTAAGTTATATATCCAAAGATAAAGCCATCCCAAATAAGTTAAAGCCCAGTGCATCCTACTAGTAATTACATATGGCGCTAAAACTTGGACACTGAATAAAGCCGATATACAATAACTAGCTCGGACCCAGAGAGCACACGAAAGACAGATGATCGGGAAAAAAACTTAAGGATAGAAAAATAAACAAGTGGATACGTGAACAAACGAAATTTAACGATATTATACAGCATGTAGCAGAAACAATGGACTGGACATGTAGCACGCACGACCGATGGACCAAGCGAACATTAGAATGGAGACCACAAGAACAGAAAAGGAGCGTAGGACGTCCCAAAGCAAGATGGCGGGATGACATACAGAAGGTTACGGGCATTGAATGGATGACAACAGCTACATGCGCAAAGGTGTTAGATCCTTTCGTGCACCTAAGGTATTGGTAATTGGTTGATTTGACTCAAAACACCTTCCTAGCTTACTTGGTAGGACAGCGATCTAAAATGGCGAAGGACTCAGGTTCAAATCCCGATGGAGGTAAGAACACTTTTCAGTTTTTAATAATTGGTCTGAATGAAACTAAAATTTAATTGTAAATAATAAATTGACCACATACTGTAAAATCAACTATTTAATTTATAAATAATATTTTTTCTTTACACTGCTCTTTTGTAGAGTTAGTAAGTTGTCCCTTATCCTTTGTTTCCTTTTAAGTAGCGAATGAATACTAACCGAATGATTTTATATGTTAATATATCCATCAAAACAAATTTAACAAATTTATTTCTTTTTGAAATACTTGAGGACGGGCCCAAAATGCCATTAGTGAAAAAAAATCTACTGTATTAGCTGTCAATGTCAATCCGATTGCATGCAGTAACTTTTTATTCAGATGTTTTACCTTCGATGTCCGAGTCTGCTTCTGTTCAGCAACAGAGCAAGACAAAATAATATACACTAACTGTATATAAAAAGTATAGGAGGTTTTTGGTTTTACAAATTAAACATGCAAGAGGTATATTTACATGATATACACGAATTCACAGTAAGTGAGAATTCAATTTAAAAAATTGTGTGAATTGAAGTGATTTATCCAGTACTTCCCTTGCAAAATAACATAATTTTCAGATTTCTCGATCCCAAACATCTCGAAAGGTGATTACGAAGGCCTTCTTTTAAGCTTTTACGAACGACTACTAGATAGCGCTATTGAGATGTGACATTACTATTGTTGTAAAATTTGACATCTGTTATTGTTAAAACAGTGGCAGCTCAGAAATTGCCTGAGTACTTTGTTTACAGTGAGCGTTTAAAAAAAAAAAAAAACAGTTTTGTAAACAAATGGAAATTTTACGGGAAGGTTTTCGTTGAATGATTGTTTACGATTTTAGTAAAGGTCTAACTCAACAACAATGCCTCCAATCGCTTCGTTCAACTTTTGGTAACGGATCGCCATCAGAAAAGACTGTTTACAATTGGTTTGTAGAATTTCGTCATGGTCGTGCTTCCGTCAGCGATGAATTTCGTAAAGGTCAACCAAAATCGGTTGTTGTTGCAAAAAACAAACAACTTCTTTTTGTTCTCAAATGTCGAAAAAAAAAATGAGTGGACAGCGATTTTCTTCACCTTAAAAAACTGTCGAGTCCTTCTTTTTTGAGGTACCAACTTCAGAGTGGAAAAAATGTTTTGAGAATTGGTTCGAACGCATGCAAAAGGGTAGGCGAAGGCGAAAGAAATAATAAAACGATTTGTACCAAATTTTTTTTTTTATTTCATTGTTATTGTAAAAACTTAAGAGGTAGCCCTCGTATTTCACGAATACATTTCTCAAAGGAATGAAAAACAGACATTTGGTATTCCCGGTAAATAAACTAGGTAAGTTGAAATAACATATTTTCAGATTTCTCCCCTCCGAGAACCCCGACAAGGGCATATAACATGATATTTTCAAAGCCGCTCCTCTAATCTGCAGCCAGCATGAGGGCAGCGGCTTTAAAAATTTGAGGAGTTGAGTTTTTGCTACCGATTAATTTCAGCCTTTAAACGAAAAATCTCCATAAGAGGTGACTACAAATAACATATGTGGTTTACCCAGGGTATATACAGTCTATCAAGTAAGAACGTGTCCGTGATAATTCATTTTTGCTAGATGTGATTCTAGCGATTCAACAAAAAATCGGGAGAGGGAATCTTTGTCTAAGGCGCATTTTGTCGAAACCATGTAAAATCCAAAATGAGTCACTAGTTTGCGCGTCAGTTCGAGACAATCTTTTTTCCATCCAAAGGGGCCTAAAATGACACATTCCGCGACCGCTAAAATATATATATATATATATATATATATATATATATATATATATATATATATATATATATATATATATATATATATATATATATATATATATATATATATATATATATATATATACATATATATATATATATATATATATATATATATATATATATATATATATATATATATATATATATATATATAAGTGGATAAATCATTTTAATGAGACAAAAAATGTCGACGACTTGCCAAAACGTGGTTCGGTAGGCAAAGTCACTCCGAAAGTCGGAAAACGAATCGTGCCTTTGTTTGTTCGGGACCCGAAATTGACGCTGCGTCGAGTAGCGGCAAAATTAAGAAAATAGGGTTTGAATGTGTCCCATGAGGCCATTCGACAACATCTTTGTGCTCATGATGTCAAATTCCGAAGCACGTTGAAACCTTTGTTGGGAGAAAACCATGTCCCGACGCGGCTCGCTTGGGCTCACGATAAGATACTAGAGTGGCCCTCACAATCGCCGGACGCCAACCCTATAAAAAACGCTTGGTCCCTTGTAAAGAGAAAGTTTAGAGGAAAGACTTTGACTGAGTTGTCTCGTGAGATTCGAAAAATTTGGATATCACTGCAGAAAATCTCGTCGACAGCATGCACCGAAGATGCCAGGCGATTGGATAACTTACTAAGGAATTGCGCCGTTGTTAGCACACCAAAGAATATACTCATGGCAAAAAATGTTCTCGAAACACCTTTTTTTTCAAGAATACGAGCGGTCACGTTCTTATTTGACATACTGTACATAAATATCCTGTTAACGCTATCAACAATTCAAAATAATTGTTTTATGAGGTATTTTCATTGATATTCTTAGCGAGTTGGTATTAACTCTATAAAAGATAGATTACTTATCTATCCCAAGATATAAGATCCTGCCTTTTTGCTTTTTCAATGGGGCAATAAACGACTCTATTATGGTTTTGTGCATAGTTGCCAGGTATTAAGATAAACGTATTTTTATTTTACCTGCTTTGTATACCGCCCTCACTTGCACCTGCAATCATATTGGATCTATTTTTACCTATATATTTACTACCTGTCAACCCGGTTTGGAGCCCTTTAAGTATTTGATAATATAGGCCTAATGACCACAGGTCCCCCATTATGATTCGAAAGATACTTTTTATTATTTTTATTTTTAGTTTTACTTACAACTTACAACGTAACAGTTCTACTTTAATTATGTAGCGTCCGTGGGAAAATTGCAATAGTGGCTATCGCAAGAGAAAACATTTATCACTTGACGCTAAATAAATAGTGAAAAATGTTTACGACAGTTTGGTAAAAAGAAATTTGAATAAACAAAGTGCTTTGCAAGAAACCAGTGAACTAACAAAAATCCCAATTTCTACGATTAAGGGTATTGTAGGAAAACCATCACTTAGGAACAGGAAAAAACGGAAAGATTTTCAAATGCATTCTGTAGACGATTGTGAAAAAGACGTCATTAGGAGAAAAATATAATCTATGTATGAAGAGCAGTTGGTGCCGACACTAGACAAAATAAAAATAAGACTGGTGCAGGTCGGGACCAATATACCCTGTGGCCGATCAACCCTTCACAGAATTCTCTTAAAAATGGGATTCATGTTCCGAAAAATCAACAAAAGGCAAGTAGTAATGGAGTCACAAAGATTACGAATCATGCGACATACTTATTTACAATAAATTAAAAAGTATCGATCAGAGAATTGGCCAATAATTTACCTTGACGAAACATGGTTCGATACCCATGACACCGTGCAAAAAGGGTGGGTTGACAGCAGTACAAAATGTCAGACTAACGCACCTTCAAATAAAGGTAAACGAATAACGATTTTGCATACTGGATCTGAAAAGGGCTGGGTTTCAAATTGTCTCCTATTATCTGCAAAAAAACGTAAAATATTCTAGTTTGGACGATCACGAAGACACGACCGCAGAACTTTTTGAAAATTGGTTTCAAAATTCCCTTTTGCCAAATGTTCCCGAACAGAGTGTTATAGTTATGGACAATGCAAGTTACCATAGTCGCCTACTAAATAAGATTCCTAATGCAGTCAACACCAAATCGGAAATACAAGAATATATGTTAGAAAATGATATTTATTTTGACTTTAGTTATAAAAAAGGGATCGTTTGGAAGTTTTGAAAGACTATAAATTGAAAAAGAAATATGTTTGTGATAGTAGTATGGCTGAGAAAATGGGACACACTGTTTTGCGGTTTCCTCCGTATTATTGTGTGTTTAATCCAATTGAACAAATTGAGCAACAAGTTAAATAAAAAATAAGGGCACAAAATGTTTCTCCTACTTTAAGCGTGTCAGTGGTTGAATTAGTAAAAAAAGTTATAAATGATATACCTTGTGAAAGCTGGAAGAATTCAATTCAGCACGTTGTGAAAGTTGAAGATACATATATTTATGTAAATAATATAAAACCACTGCTGATGACAGTGATAGTGAAACCAAATTAGACTTGTAAACCCCATTCATTCAAACTGTATATTTGTACTTCTTATCCATTTGTTTTTACATGCATCTATAAATAAACATCTCCAAAAACACTTATAATTTTATTTATTTGCATTAATAATTAAAATTCTTAAGTCCATCTCTGCAACCTATCATAAACAAAAGGTCAGAATTTTTATATTACCCACTTAAAACCGCAAAAATCAGGATTTTATATTTTGGGACAGGCTATACCGTAAAAATAACTATTGAAATGTGATATTTTGGTAAAGAAAAATTAACTAAAAGTCGATTAAGGAACAATTAATATCTTTTAAACTGACTAACATCGTGTGCACCACTTATAAGAAGGAGATCGACACTAGAGACAAACCTTAATATCTGTTTGGTATCGGATTTTGATTTCGAATTCGATAATCAAAAGAAAAATTTTATCGTACTATTTTACTTAAAATTTGATATATAGGTAGAACATGAAAAACTAAGAGATACATATTTCTTCTTTACCGAAGGAGCAGAAATTCACTGTGAAATAAAAAATTTAGCAATATATCTTTTCTCTGGTAGCCAAGTTGATTGCTATTCCCATTTTAAGGTGAAATAGCAGAGGGTAAAAAGCTTCAAAATATATATTTCATAGTTTATACCACTACAAGAATTGTTAAATTAACCCTTCCTTCACCATTCTACTATTTAATACCACTCTTAGTATAGTTTTTTATTTTATAGTTTATTCTTATTTATCCTCTCGCAGGTGAACATGACTACATTCTAATATACAAATTTTATTGCTGTCAACGTCACGGGGGGCTAAATTGTGAATAGTACAGATATAGTACTAAACGTTTAAGAAATATTTTACTTTTTTATTCATTTCGTTATCAGTTTCAGTGCTTGAGGTGTTGGAAAACGTGATCTTTTGAGAAACTCTAAAATCAGTCTTAACCCTTAAATATCCCCACTTTATTTTTGCACTCGACGCGCGTTTCGCTAACCATATTAGGAGCGACGACTGACTAAAGCTAAACGTATTTATACTTAGCCTAACCTCTGAATTACTCAAGAAGAACTAATGGCATGGGCGGAGCCACTACTTCTGGGCAAGTAATCAGTTGAGGGGACTATAAGGAATAGGCCCTCTGTCTTTATTTAAACTACTTTTACGTTTTATAACTTCCATATTTTCGTGTGCGTTTAACAATCTCCTATCAGAAACATCTTTAAGTAATCTTAGATTATCTAATGTAACAGTATGATCAGCTTCAAGAGCATCTTCGGCAATGCTAGATTTCTCTGTTCTACCATATCTTAAATGTGCTAAAATATCGTTTTAATTGACCTTTTAGTTTGTCTAACATTCTTTTTATCATAATCATCGCAACTTATTTCATAAATTCCACGGCTCACAATTGGAGATCTTGTCCTTGGGATTACCTAAGATATTCCTCAGATTTTCTGAGGCCTTATAAATTAAAATGAGACCAACCTTATTAAATACTTCGCGCGTAAAAAAAGGTGAAGGTGAACAAAGGACAATTACCATTTTTGGATATTTTGATTTTTAAAAATAATAAGTTAGAATTTGAGATTTATCGAAAAGACACAGTAACAGATAGATATATTCCTAAGGACTCATTTCATTGCAAACATAAATTAGCCGCATTACATTTTTTAGTTCATGGTTTGGCCACTTTTCCTCTGAATGGAGTAAGATTCAATAATGAAAGGAATCGTATTAAGAATATAGCTAGAGTTAATGGTTATGACGATAACTTAATAAACAAATTAATGAACAGACACAAGTTAAGGTTAAATATTCATAGTTCCAACTTTTTTACACGCATAATAAATAAGACCAAGTACCATATAATCCGATATATAGCAGGGGACTCAATAAGGTATTTAATAAATAATGACCTTGGTTTATAAGTTACCGGAGAATCTGGGGAATATTTTAGGTAATCCCAAGGACACGATCCTTTATTGTGAGAAAAGTGAAATTTATGAAATTAGCTGCAGTGATTGTGACAAAACGTATGTTGGGCAAATCCAAAGTTCAATTAAAACAAGAATCAAGAACATTTAGCACATTTAAGCTATGCTAGAAAAGTCTGGCACTGCCGAACATGCTCTTGAAGCTGATCATAGTGTTACACTAGATATAGCCCAGTCGCCAGGGGTTTTGAGCTCTCATTAAATGTAATAACAGGCTGCATTTTGGCACACAGGTAGTTTTTTGGACGTAGAATACGATAAAAAAAGTTTTATAAGTTTGATGTACGCGAAGCCCACAAAATCCAAAATAAAATAAAAAATTCGTTTTTTTTCGGTAATATCTTGAAAAATATAAAAGATATCGGAAAACTAATAGCACCATGTGAAAGAGCGGGAAATTTTACAAAAAAATATATAGATTTTTTCCAGATTTTTTTCATTAGGGTGAAAATTTATTAAAAATTTGGATAGGTGATTCAAAAAGTGTAGCCCGCCAAATAGGTTAATTTGAAAGTCTACGTGCACCGCTCGAAGGTTAATCGATATTACTTGTTTTCAGAGTATAAAAAAAAAAAAATTAAAATATTGCTTTTTGAAGAGAAGACTTTCAGTTTTCCGATGATAATAATAGTTTTTATTTTTGTTGCTTTATAATTTGTAAAACTTAAAATGAAATTTTTGTTTGCATGATTTTAACGAGCATACAGTAAGTACAAATATTTAATAAGATATAGTATTGAAAAAAAACCGGTCAAGTGCAAGTTGAGCTTGCACAATTAGTGTTCCGTACGTTGATTGTTTTTAAAATAAAAAATTTTGTTAGGGTGGTATAAAATGATCAGTGACTTCAGAAAACAGACCTCAAATGAGTTTTCAACAAAGTTTGTTTCCAATCTTTACTGAAAACTGGTGACCTCGAAATTTTGATTTTTTTTCTATACCAGATAAATTATTAAAGGTAATGATAATTTTCGTTCAATCTATACCCCGTGGAGAATATTTCAGGATTTTTTCAAAATTTTTTGGTCAGTACTTTTCGAGATAAGATAGGGGACAGCGATTTTTCACGATTTTTTAAAAGTAATACGAAGAAAAGTGTGCGCAAGTATTACAATATATATATATATATATATATATATATATATATATATATTTTACTCGTGTTTTCACAAGCTTTCATTTGACACCACACTCGATGATCTAGTAAAAAATTTTTTTTTTCACTTCCGATTTCACCCCTCAAAACGAATCCCTTAAGTCAAAATTTATGTTACGGTAATATAAAATGATCAGTGACTTCACAAAACACACCCCAAATAAGTTTTCAACAAAGTTTATTTCCAATCTTTACTGAAAACTGGTGACCTTGAAATTTTGGTTTTTTTCTATACTAGATAAATTATTAAAGGTAATGATAATTTTCGTTCAATCTATACCCCGTGGAGAATATTCCAGGATTTTTTCAAAATTTTTTGATCAGTACTTTTCGAGATAAGGTAGGGGACAGCGATTTTTCACGATTTTTTAAAAGTAATACGAAGAAAAGTGTGCGCAAGTATTACATTATATATATATATATATATATATATATATATATATATATATATATATATATATATATATATATATATATTTTACTCGTGTTTTCACAAGCTTTCATTTGACACCACACTCGATGATCTAGTAAAAAATTTTTTTTTTCATTTCCGATTTCACCCCTCAAAACGAATCCCTTAAGTGAAAATTTATGTTACGGTGATATAAAATGATCAGTGACTTCACAAAATACACCCCAAATAAGTTTCAACAAAGTTTATTTCCAATCTTTACTGAAAATTGATGACCTTGAAATTTCTGTTTTTTTTTATATATCAGATAAATTATTACAGGTAATCCACTCGTAATAATTTTCGTTCAATCTACACCCCGTCGAGAATATTGCAGAATTTTTTCAAAATTTTTTAATAAGTACTTTCCGAGATAAGGCGGGTGGACAGCGATTTTTCGCGAATTTTTAAAAATAATACAAAGAAAAGTGCGTGCAAGTATTACATTATATATATATATTTTTTACTCGTGTTTTCACAAGCTTTCATTTGACACCATACTCGATTATCTAGTAAAAAATTTTTTTTTTCACTTCCGATTTCACCCCCCAAAACTAACCCCTTAAGTCAAAATTTAACTTTCAAAACTACATGGCTCTGATGAGGCCATCAATTCCTATATTACTACCAAATTTCAACTTTCTATGACAAATAGTTTCGGAGAAAATCGGGTGTGACAGACGGACAGACAGACGGACAGACACCGAAGTGATCTTATAAGTGTTCCGTACGGAACACTAAAAATCCTTGTGCATATATCATTATTATACCTTAAGCAGTAAAAATATTTAAAAATACCCAGAGTGTCTGTGTTATTAAAAATTGAGTTTTAAAATATGAAAATTTGCCTGCTGTAGTGTGCCGCCGGCAATTTTACGTTCAAAGCAGTACGCAATGGTCAAAAAAAGTCGGATTTTTTTTTTTTAGTAACAGAAGTATACTTGATATTATTTAAAAATTATTATTAAAAAGTTTTTAAAAATGTCTCTTTTTTGTAAGTTTGCTCTTAAAAAACTGTTCAAGATAAACGTATTTTTTTGCTTATTATTAATCATACAACTTAAACTTAAAATAAAAAAAAATATATATTTAAAGATGGGAAATGAAAGATAAAAGTCTAAGCTTTAAGGATGAAGTATTTATATTTCACTTAAACATCCAGGTACAAAGAAAACAGCCCTTCTAAATTACTCGAAGAAATTAAATGAATTACGTACTCTCTGGCCGTCATATTGGATTCGACATTTTAAATTTTTGAAATCTGTCACTGGATTCTTAATCAGCACCTCGAGAAACCCCTTAATAGCCAATTTCAAAATATTTATATACAGAAACGTTAATTTAATCATAAATGAGGTTGAAAGCATGATTTCCACTACAACTGAAGGGGTTGCCATTTTATTTTAAATATTTTTTTTAAAATTACGGTTAAACTAAAAAAAATAATCTATATACTATTTTTTTGTAAAAATTGCCGTTCTTTCACGTGGTGCTATTAGTTTTTTGATATCTTTTTTATTTTTAGAGATATTTGTGTAAAAACCGAATTTTTCATTTTATTTTCGATTTTATAATAGGCTTAGCGTACACTTTAGAGCAGCAAACTTTTTTTTTTATCATATTCTACGTCCAAAAAACTAACATTTAATGAGAGCATTTCGTCAAAATTTGCCTCTGACGACGGGGCTAATAACACATGTATACAAAAAAAAATAATTCTTTGTTTTTTTAGTGAGACACGTGTTTTCTTAAGTATTTTTTATGTTGGATCCAAAAAAAAATCAAATATAGAAAAAGACATTGCCCGTGAGGTTTTTTCAGAAAACACACTTAAAGTTGCCACAAAACTATTAAATTGAAAAAAAAAATAAATAATGTAAAACTGTATAATCATTAAAATTATGGAATAAAACTATTATTTTGGACATCTTTAAATACCTTGAATCTACATTTCTCATAAAAACTTAAAAATATTAGGTTTTAGTGCTCATGTTTAACAAAAAAATAAGCATACACCATTTTCAACTAAGCTACGTAGCAAAATACTGCATGCAAAATATGTGCAACCGGTAAATTAAAAAAAATATTTTTAGTTCTTATTAATATTGAACCAAACTTTATTTACTTAAAAAAGCATTTTACCAACCATATAGCACCCTTATAAGTATTAAATGCGGGTTATTTGTTGCAACTGAATATAAAACATTATTTTTTAATGTCAAGCCAGAATTAAGACCTTCAAAAAACACTGGAAATAATAGTTTTGTTCAGTATCAATAAAAATTTAGCAGTTGCACATATTTATTTTAAACAGTATTTTGCTACGTAGCTTAGTTAAAGGTGGTGTATCAGTGTTTTTTTGTTAAACATGAACACATAATTTTAATGATTATAAGTTTTACATTATTTATTAAAATTTATTTTTTTTAAGTTTAATAGTTTGCTGGCAACTTAAACCTCACGTCTGTCTTTTTTATGATTTTTTTGGATTCAGCATAAAAAAATACTTAAGAAAACACGTGTTACACTTAAAAAGACAGATTTTTTTTTTTGCATTCCCTCGTTAAACGTATGTGGAAGTATGGAAATTATAAAATGTAAAAGTAGTTTAAATAAAGACAGGAGGCCTATTCCTTATAGTTCTCTCTTCTGGTTACTTAACCAGAGCTAGTGGCGCGTTCAGTGAAAAAATAAAGTGTTTGATATACTGCAGCAATATTAAAGCTGTTTATAGCTAATGTTGTATCCTACGGGGGCGATTGCCGCGAGCGACACGATTACAGCGACAAAGTCAAAACAACACAAATGTTTTCCTTTTGTCTCCGTAATCGTGTCGCTAGAATTCATTAGAATACTGGATAAACATTCTGATTCTATAAGTTAAAATAACGTAGATATAAATTGGTTGTAATTTGTTATTAGTCCTGTTAACGTAATTTATAATATTTTGTCACTTTTCTAATTACTAAATCATGGCTTTATAATTTCAATCAGTCGATTTACAATTAATAATAAAAAAACTGACAATTTAAAACACCATACTAAAAACTATAATATTTGATACTCACCAATAAGATTCCGTACTTGATTTTGTTTGGCATTTATAACACTCTGTCGATCTTCGGCGGTCATATTTGCTGGATCTTCTTCCTCTTCAGGACAACTTTGAACGGCCTCCCTATTATAATAAAGATCATTTTTGTTAATTTAATTGGTTCCCCAATTTTTATATGAAACTTAAAATGGTGATTTTTACTTAATTTTAAGTCACATGATTTAAACAAAATAGAGTTAACTGCCACCATGATAACATTCCCACATAGCATTTTTTAGTTAGATTGTTTTAATGGAATCCCCAGCTAGTAGCCCAATCGTCAGAGGCAAATTTTGACGAAAAGTTCTCATTAAATGTTAACAGGCTGCATTTTGGCATACGGTAGCTTTTTGGACGTAGAATACGATAAAAGGTTTGTGTAGTATACGCTAAGCCTTCAAAATCGAAAATAAAATCAAATATTCGTTTTTTTTTTTTTTTGCAAATATCTTGAAAAATAAAAAGATATCGGAAAATTAATAGTACCACGTGAAAAAATGGGAACTTTTACAAAAAATAGTATATAGTTTTTTTTTTAGTTTTACAGTAATTTAAAAAAAAAATATATTTAAAATAAAATGGCTGGTTTATCCCCTTCAGTTGTAGTGAGAATCATGCTTCCAATCTTATTTATAATTAAATTAACGTTTCTGTATACCGTTAAATACTTTGAAATTGGCTCTTAAGGTTTTTTTTCGGGGTGCTGATTAAGAATCCGATGACAGATTAGAAAAACTCAAAATGGCGGATCCAATATGACGGCCAGAGAGTACGTAATTGAATTAATTTCTTCGAGTAATTTAGAATTTTTTGTATTTTCAATAATTGTTTTCTTTGTACCTGTATGTTTAAATGAATATAAATACTTAAAGCTTAGACTTTTATCTTTCATTTCTCACCCTTAAACATTTTTTTATTTGTTGTATGATTAATAAACGCAAAAAATACGTTTATCATGAGCACTTTTTTAAGGGGGAAAATTACAAAAAAAATTGAAGTTTTTAACGATTTTTTAATATCAAGTATACTGTAACTAGAAAAAAATTGTCCGACTTTTTTGACCATTTGGTACAGCTTTGAACGTAAAATTGCCGGTGTCGCACTACAGCAGGCAAATTTTTTTATTATTTAAGACTCAATTTTTAAATAACACAGACAACGTGAGTATTTTTAATTATTCTTATATTGAAACTTAAGGTATAATGATCATATATGCACGAGGATTTTTTTTTCAATATTGTATTTTATTATATATTTGTAATTTACTGTATGCCCGTTAAAATCATGCAAACGCAAATTTCATTTCAAATTTTACAAATTATAAAGCAACAAAAATAAAAACTATTAGTATCACCGGAAAGCTCAAAGTCTCCTTTTCAAAAAACTATCTTTTATTTTTTTTTACACTCTAAAAACAAGTAATATCGATTAACCGTCGAGCCGTGTGCTACACTTTTTGAATCACCTATCTGAATTTTTAATAAATTCTGAAGCTAATAAAAAAAAATCTGGAAAAAAAGCCATATACTATTTTTTTGTAAAATTTTCTGTTTTTTTCACGTGGTGCTATTAGTTTTTTCGATATCTTTTTTATTTTTATTATCGAAAAAACAAATTTTTGATTATATTTTGGATTTTGTGGGCTTAGTGTACATTAAACTTTGGCAAACTTTTTTTATCGTATTCTACATCCAAAAAACTACCTGTGTGTCAAAATGCAATCTATTAACATTTAATGAGAGCTCAAAATCCCTGGCGACGGGGCTAAAATTGAAAAAAAAAAAATTGAAATGTCCTTTCACTAATATTCACCGAATATATAAGAAATGAACAGAAATTAAATACAATTTGAAACTTTTGAAATTGGGATTAATTTTAATTGGGTATTGTTTGACGTAGGTGAGGCTACTAACACAAATTCCATATCAACAAAAAGTAAACAATGACAAATGACTAGAATTTTAAGAAGGTTTTAAAAAGGGGATCAAATAAGGTTACGAGCTGTTTTGGGAACATTGAGGTAACGGCGATTAAATGGTTAACACAGAAAAAAGTTACAAAAATATGTAAGGAAATATTTGACAACAAAATTATTGCTTACAAAATTTATTACCTTATAGCTTGTATCCACACTTGCTTGTCCTTTGGTTTATGAACTTTAAGCTCGAACATCTCGGGATCTGCCGGATTCGAAGAAATTAGGTATATACCCCTCGAATCCGCCCCTGCCTTCTCTCTGACTAAAAGCTTTTGCAGGGACACTACTCCAGCCTGAAATATTTTCTTAAATGTAATGTAACAACAACATCAATAAATCGCACGGACAAACTTATAATACGGTACATTATATATTGATTTTTGACGCTTTTTACGGCAATTTTTTTTTTTTTTTTTTTTTTTTTTTCCATTTTTTTCCGCAAAAATTTGCATATTGAGCTGTAAAAACAAAAAGGTTCTTAAAAAAGTCGTGTTCAGCCGCGAATAATTGTTTCTGGAGGTCCAAGGAACGATTTAAGGGAGTTCACTCGTGACAATCGGAGCCAAAAGTATAGCCCAATAGTAAATACAAAAAATTCAAAATACTCAAAGGCAGACTATTTTATTTTTGTCGGAGACTGTATTCGATACATGGAAACTTTCATATGCAGACACACACTTTTAATGAAAATAAATGTGGCAACGCTGCTCATGCGTATACCAAATGCTCAATAGAAGTGAAGTCTATATAGGTATTTATTTATTTTTATATAAATATATTTAGTGAATTATGTATTTTTTTTTAGAAGTAACAACTATTATTTACATATATATCTTTTTCATATTTTTATAAACTTAATTATTTGTTAATTTTGAAGGTGCTGTTCATTCAGGTTTCGGGTGCATTGCATTTAACAAACTACTGCCTTCAATAAATATACCTCCAATAGAAGAAACTGCCAAAGACAGTTGTAGGCGTAGTGCACAACTAATACATTTAATATTTTTATTTGATGATTAAAGATAAAGCTGAAAAATATATTGTCAGCCTATCAGCCTGCGGAGAGTACAGTCGTTAAAAAGAGAAGGAAATAATATGAGACCATTCTGTCTCTCTTACTCTGCGCTTGAGCGCTAAATTCCGGTGCCGAGTAAGACAGACAGAACGACGTTTATATTTTTCTTTTCTCTTTCTATGAGCATCACGCTTTTCGCAAGAACGTACCTCCTCTATTCAAATATCTCTATGCTTTTAATGCTGTTTGAATGTTGGCGCGTAAAATATGACGACATACAGCGTTGTCAGATTGTATCTGTCTTTCGTTACACGGTTATTCTTTTAAATCAACTTTAAATATTTATCTTTTTAACAAATCGATTAAAAAAAAATTATTTTTATTTCCAAATTTTTCTAATTTTTTTTTTACTAAATATTAGTTTTTAAAATATTCGTAAGAAAAGTTCTTAAGATATACACGAAATTATGCCTTTTTATATACTTCACTGGCCTATTGCATGTTAATTATGTGCACTTTAATTATGAATACCTTGCTTCACAATCGGTCAAAATTTTTTTTTTTTAATTAAATGAACAACATTTCGATTAACATCATATTTCAATTTCCTCAAATTCTAATGAGTGTCACTTTCAAAAAAATTTCTCGCTTTTTTGAACCGCTAAAATACCAACAATTTATGGAAATGCTCATATATATATATATATATATATATATATATATATATATATATATATATATATATATATATATATATATATATATATAAATATATGCGTACAAAAATTTTCATTGTTTGATAGTTACCTTATTATCGGGAGTGAAAAAAGTATACTTGTGAGAATTTTCCTGCAGAAAAAACAAGACTTCCGACAAAACAATAACCAGGACCAACTGCATCTTTCCTCTGCCTTGCATTAACATTGCCACTCCTTCAAACTTCAGAGATCGGTTACCTTGTAGTATATCGGACTTTTTAAATTTGTGTCCCCTGTGAATCGTAAACGATTTGGCATCTATTCTATGGTATATTTCTAGTTTTCGATCTTCCTTTTCTTTTTCTGCTACCTGAGCATCAACTTCAACTAGAATTTCTTTCACTAGCGACAACGCTTTTTGCAAAGTTTCTTGTTCTTGCTTATTTTCCCTGCTAGTCTTTATTAAAGGCTCAATTAAGAGTGGATATTTGGTAAGTCTCTGAGTAACGAACAATATGCATTCCGGAATACCTTTCTTTTTTAGAAGCGGGTTAGTTTGACAATGTCTTACAAATTCGCCGAATCTGGCATCGTTTTGGAGGTAAAATTTGTAGATTTCGACTGCGTCTCGATGTCGGCTACAAAATTCGCCTACAACAAAAACCTTGTTATTAATAACAATAAATAATTATTAAAAGGTTTGAATGATTGGTTCAGATTACTTAGATTTAGACATTATGTCAAAGAAAATCTGAGGTCATAGATGAATTCATTTATTTTAATTACATATAAAGTTAATGACTTTTGCACACTATTAAAATAAATAAATGTAGAACTACTTACCATAGGCTGATTTTAGCTTAGTCGCGTGTTCTTTTGAGAACATCTCCAACAAAATATCCGCGATGGAACTAACAACAGGAGACTCTCGTTGTCTTTGGCGCAACTTGGAAAGAAATCCTAAGTGTAATTCTGTAAGATCACTCAACCTGGGAAACATTCTTTCTAAATTCGGACCCAAATTGAAATACTTTTGTAATCCATCCACAAAAATCTAAAAGATAAAACCAAAATTTATATACTTCTAGAATCGAATACTTTGGCATGGTTTTAAAAATTATTAGAATAATGCAACCACATTTTAACACAACGTGTATATTATGCGTTGGTATACAGAATGTTTTATTAGTGAGTCAATTATTTAATATCTTGTATATATGTGTCATATAAGTTACATAAACACTGGAGGTACCTATTTTAAATTTTTATTTATATAATGGCACCAAAAAATTATAATTAAACAAACCTGTATTTTTTTAAATAAGGTTTAAGGCATATTGTTTAATAATGAATTTTTTAAGTCGATTCTTATCACCTGCAATAACACTCCGACAGAATATAGTCATCTACTATCTTACAATTAATGTCAAAATGTCAATGTCCCCTTTGACTGAAAGTCAGAATTATAACACCTCCTGCTACATAAGAAATTGATGTTTTAGGCAGAGATAAAGATTAAAATAACAACGTGTAAGTAAATTTATTTGAAATATTTATAATAGTGAAGTAATAGAATAGTCGTTTTTATTTAACGTTTGTAATTTTCAAATGACCAAAATTTACTGTGAAGTCAATGATAGACCAGATAAGTTCTATCAATCTATTTAAAATTATTTTTAAATCCTATCCGAACGAGCAAAATTAGACATTACCTTTTGCATCACCAACAAAGTCATACAATGATGTTTTTCAGTCAGGATAAACTCGTAGATATGTTCTTGTCGTTTAATTTCCTTTTCCTTAAGTTTTTTAGAGATTTCCTTTCCAACATGTGGAGTCCACGAATCGGGTTCATTTTCGTGTAATCTTAAACTCGGATCCGAACAAAGATCAGCTGCTGTAATGGTCGTATCTGATAAAAATTCAGATTGAACTAGTGCTACATCATCGCCGAAACTAAAAATTTAAAATTTTATTTTTAACACAATACTTGATTTAAAAAAAAACTATATTAGATAGTATAAAGGTAAAATTTGTAAAAACTGACCCTACACAGCCACAATAAGACAATCTATTGATTCTCTAGTCAAATAATCTTTCAATCACAAAAAGCTTTCAATTTAAAGAGAAAGTACCAGTTGATGCGGTTGCTAAAGGTTCTTTTAAAAAATCAATTATATATATATATATATATATATATATATATATATATATATATATATATATATATATATATATATATATATACATATATATATATATATATATATATATATATATATATATATATATATATATATATATATATATATATGTAATAAATAGGACAAGGATATTTTGGAAACATGACATTGGGAGTAAAAATTAATTCGGTACCTTTCAATTTTAAACTATTTCCTGATGCCTTTATGTGTGGCAGTACCAAACAGTCTAAAAGGCAATGTCGTTCGACAAGCAGCACTCGAGGCACTGCATTTCAAATAAAAAAAAGGTAAGTCTGAAGCTACGCAAATAATTTGTTTAACTTTGGAAGAAAATGATGTGATGCACAAACGTGCAAAATTTGATACCAGAGATTTCGAAGCGGTAACTATGCTTTCTCAAATTGTGATCGTTCTGGACAACCCCAGGCTACAAGTGGAAAAAAATGGCGCGATTTTATATTTTCCTTGGAATGGGAAGTTTTCCTTTACAAGGGGTATTCTCCAGACATGGCTTCGTCTGATTACTATTTATTTATTTAGGTCGCTGTAATATCATTCCGCCGATTCTCACTTGACTTGATTAGAGGACGTCAAAAAAGCATAATCGAATTCATCGATTCTAAACCATCAACTTTTTTCAGAGAGGGAAGAGAAAAATGGGGAATAATTTTCCTGATGAATTTTGTTCGTAAATAATCTTATAAACGTAAAGAAGGTACCGAATTCATTTGTACACCTAATATATAGTCTGCTAAGTAAGACGTATTCTTGAAAAAAAATGTGTTTCAAGAACATTTTTTGCCATCAATCTATTCTTTTGTGTTCTAACAAAGACGCAATTACCTTAGTAAGTTATCTAATCGCTTCCTGCATCAATAATCGCCTGGGATTTTCGAAGGATGCTGTCGACGAGATTTTCTGCATATTCTGCAAATTTTTCAGAGTCTTTCCTTTGAGCTTTCTCTTTCTCTACAAGGGACCAAACGTTTTTAATAGGGTTGGCGTCCGGCGATTATGAGGGCCACTCTAGTAGCTTATCGTAGGCCCAAGCGAGCCGCTTCGCGACGTGATTTTCGCTCAGCAAAGGTTTCTTCAACGTGCTTCGGAATTTGATATCATGAGCACGAAGATGTCGACTGGTCTCACGGGACACATTCAAACCCGATTTTCTTAATTTTGCCATTTCTTGACGCAGCGTCAATTTCGGGTCCGGTAAAAATAAAGTTACGGTTCGTTTTTCGACTTTCGGAGTGACTTTGCTTACCGAGCCACGTTTTTGCAAATCATCGACATTTTTCGTCTCGTTAAAACGATTTACCTACTTCTTCACAAACGACATCGACTTTTTAATATATTTAGCGGCCGTGGAATGGGTCATTTTAGGTTCCTTTGGATGGGAACAAAGAAAGACTGCTTCGAACCGACGCGCAAACATGTGACTCAATTTGGATTTTACGTGATGTCGGTGGAAGTTCGAAATCGACTGATACTTTTACTAGAATGCGTCGTAGACAATAGTTTTCTTGACCGATTTTTTGTTGAATCACTATTATCGCGGACACGTTCTTACTTGACAGACTGTAACACATTTTTGTCAAACAAAAATTACTGCAATTTTTCAGCAAGGTATAATGAAAGCAAATAATACACTAATACTTACTTTGTAGAATCATGATGATGCGAATCATTATCCTTATCATCATAAAGTATTTGGCTGAAATATAATTTATAATCAGTATATTTAATAAAAAATACTAAGTTGCTCAGTATATAAATGGAATGCGTCAAAAATAAAACTAAACAAAATTAGAGAACAGTTTTGTAATATTAGGTGATTTAAGTGTGTAGGGTTGCGTCAAATAAAAATAAAGAAATAGATGAGCGGCTATTACGTGCTTATAGCAAATACCAAAAAAAAATCACAAACTGGAATATAGGGCCGTACATGGATCAACGTCAAGTTAAATCAAAATACTACTAGATCGTGGTAGTGTCAATATAGTATCAATAATAATAATGTCAATAGTGTGTTATGAGCGTAAAATACTGTAACTAACTCTAAAATGTTGTGTGACATTTGAAAATATGGAGAGGAAATGAGTGTGCCAGTAATATTTTGACTTAAATTTAGGTTTAATGCTTCTTTTCCTTTTCGGGATACTCCAACACAGGACTAAGCATTCGATATCAGTAATTTACACAACAGATTATCTAAATAATAATTTGTTTCCTAATTATTTTTCAAACCACTATTTTGAGTGATTTAACAAAATGGTTTTTATTTGGCCCGGTCGTCTAGCTATAAGCTATTTGGAACTGGTACATTCGTCTAGTTTCAATAAATATTCAATTATCACTTATTCGAATTGAGTAAGTAGCTTTATAGCACTGGGACCATGAATGATTATGGTTTTAGTTCCATAACAAATGCATGGTATAAAACATACCAACAAAACAAACGACGCTTAACGTATGATGATTTCGGAGATCACGGAAGAAAACTTTAAAATAACTTTTAATCCCATACAAAGCTGAAATTCGACCATTAATAGAATATCGCTGCCGTGTTTGGGGTCTCTGCTCCCAAACATACTTTGTATTGTTAAATTCTATCCAGAAGAGAGTTATTTGCTTTAATAGGGACTCGGAACGCACCAGACACGTTGTTTTTTCTTAAATATTGAAGAAAAATTGATGACTTGAGTCTAGTCTACGAGGCTGGTTTGAAAAGTCCGTGCAAAGTCCGAGAGATGGCACCACCGGCGCGTATCGAGGTCATGTTTAGTTAGTAGCATCTCTTGAATGAACGTACACCAAGTTTCAGCCATATTGGTCTATTTCTTTGTGTTTGGCATTCGTGTGAATCAAGGAAGTCGAGTGATTTTCAAGAAATGGACGAAAAAGAATTTCGTGTGGTGATTAAACATTACTTTATGAAAGGCAAAACGCCTCAGGAGACTAAAGAGAAGCTTGATAAACATTATGGTGACTCTGCACCTTCGATTAGAACAGTTTATAAGTGGTTTCAAAATTTTCGGACTGGCCATATGGGCACAAGTGATGCTGAACGTTCTGGACAGCCTGTGGAGGTTACGACTCCAGAAATCATTGATCAAATCCATGATATGGTGATGGATGACAGAAGAGTTAAGGTGCGTGACATTGCTAGTGCTGTGGGCATCTCGACTGAACGGGTACATAATATTTTGCAAAAATATTTGGACATGAGAAAGCTATCCGCAAGATGGGTGCCGCGATTGCTCACGCTTGACCAAAAACGGAATCGTGTGAAGTGTTGCAAGGATGGTTTGCAGCTGTTCCAGAAGAATCCGGAGGACTTTAAGCGTCGTTTCGTCACTGTGCATGAAACATGGATACATTACTATCCTCCTGAGACCAAACAACAATCTAAACAATGGGTTACCAAGGGGGAATCTGCAGTAAAAAAGGCGAAGACCGTTCCTTCGGCCGGAAAGGTTATGGCGACTGTCTTTTGGGATTCGAAAGGGATAATCCTCATCAACTATCTGGAAAAGGGTAAAACTATTACAGGTGAATATTATTCATCGTTATTGGACCGTTTGATAACCGAGCTGCAAGAAAAACGCCCGCGATTGGCCCACAAGAATGTCCTTTTCCATCACGACAACGCACCAGCACACACCTCAGCAGTTGTGGTCGCAAAATTAATGGAAATAGGATTCCAACTAGTTTCACATCCCCCCTATTCTCCAGGCTTGGCTCCCTCGGACTACTATTTGTTCCCCAATTTGAAGAAATGGCTGGCGGGACAAAGATTTTATTCAAATGAGGAGGTGATTGCAGACACTAATGGATATTTTGCAGACTTGGAAAAATCCTATTATTCGGAAGGGATCAACAAACTAGAACATCGTTGGACGAAGTGTATAAGCCTAAAAGGAGACTATGTCGAAAAATAAAAAAGGTTTACCCCAAACACATAAGTAGTTTTTTTTATTTTTGCACGGACTTTTCAAACCAGCCTCGTATAAGTACACTCATAGAAAGTCTGATGGATGTAAATGTGATTCCTCCTAGAGCGTATTCAAGACTCACGTGAATCGCTACTACCGCGCTCTTATAGTAACTTAACGATTTCCCTGAAGGACGTGAGCTGTACTCATATATAAAAAAAATCACGAATGTCATAAAATAAACCTGCATCGTCAACTACGTTAACAACGCACGCGCTAGGTCAGGTGGAGTCTTTTTAATTTGAGAGCAAAAATTCATATTTATTTCAAAGCAACAGTAGAGGACAGACATTTTGCGATTTTTCTCTAGATTGGAAATGCTATAATTTTTATCTGTAAAATTAGGTAAAATTGACCAATTACACAGGTCAACATTTTATCTAGGCTTGTACTCGGTAAACCAACTAGGTATCTTAGGGTTTTTGGGATCGCTGATCACGATGAAGGGGTCGGTTTTAACCTTCATCAGGTCAGGTTCAAGGTCATTTGAAGGTCAAATTGAGCCAATGCAGCCAAAAAATCTGAAAAAATTCATACGTATGTTTTTTGGGTCACTGAATCCGAATCCGGTGTTATTTTTTTCATATAAGGTCTCCTGAAGGTCACTAGAGGTTACTTCAAGGTCATTCTGAGGTTATTTGGAATAAAACAGTTATGAGCAGGCCAAAAAATCTGAAAAAAAATGGTGTATACGTTTTTTAGGTCTCTGGTTCAGAATTAGAGGTCGGTTAACCTCCATCAAATCTGATTCAAAGTCATTTGAAGGTCAATTTAATTGATAGCGGCTGAAAAATCTAAAAAAAAACCATACCCACCTTTTTTGGGTCACTAATTTCTAATCTGTGTTCTTTTCTTCCCTACCATTTCTTCCATAGATCGTTTCAAGCAGGAATACAAGAACATGGGTAGAGGAAAAGGTTATGATCAAGTGCTACTAGTATATTTCAGCATTATACATGCTTCGAGGTGGGTTTATTTTATACAGAAAGTTTTTGTCTCAATCTTAAAACTCCACTAACATTTCCATAAAGTTATTTGATATGCATATTTAATAAATGTGGGCTAATGAACTAATACTTGTAGTTGCACCCAGGGCACCTCCACGCGGTGACGGTGGGCAACGGAGTTGTTCTACTATCCGGCGAAGTCCCTGGGTTATGGCTTCCATGCCGTCATGGCAACTACAAATAAAACTTCTACGAGACAGGGGCTCGGAACCCCAGAATCGGCGGTTGGTCAGGGTGGGAGAGCGGGCCCGCAGCCGTCGTCATCCAGCGACCGTAGCTCTTCAACGGTGGGAAACTTGGCTTTTGAAGAGTTTAATGCTAAAAGTCAAGGATTTTGTAAGAATAATGTGAACTGTTTTTGTATCGTTTGTGGGCTGTATACTCCCAAAAATAAATTTAAATTTTCTGAGACTTTGAAAACAAAATATAAAAGTTTGTTTAATATCGACACGAGTTCCTTGAACAACTCTTATACTCCGAATGTCATCTGTAGTAAATGCCGCAATATTTTGTTTGGAACAAGGGCACAAATATTTTCTGCACCGATGAAATAGAGAAATCCATGAGATCATACGTCTAATTGTTATTTCTGCTTAACGAATCTCAAAGGATATAATCGTAATAAACTCTGTAACTTATTCGTGCGTAGAATCTGTAACATTGCCCATATATATAGAAACTGCACCTGATAATGATGACAGCAGGCATAGCATTTTGAAGTTTCTGATGATATAGAAATGCATGATGAATCATTAGATACATCGCAAGATGGTGAAAGTGAAGCCTACAATGTATCTTCAGGCTCGGAAGATGAAGGTATGTCAGAATGCTCGAATTGATGATTAGCTTAGTATATTTAGTTATACCAAAGATTAGGACATTAATTTTTTATGTAAATTTTTAATTTCTGACTATACATTAAAATCATTTTTGTCGTCGCCGCTGACAGTAGCCCCCTCCAAAAGTTAATGACCCTCCAAAAGTGAGTCCCTCTTCACAAATGAATCCGTGAGTGCCTGCATGTGTATGGGTGTGAATTACTGAATTTTTATGTGGGTGTCTGTGTGCGTATGTTTGTGTATTGATGTGTGTGCCTACGTGGGTACGTAACTGTTGTGCTTCTGTGTGTATTACTGTGTCTTATGGTGTGTGCGTGTGTGTGTGTGTGTGTGTGTGTGTGTGTGTGTGTATTACTGTATCTGTGCGACTCCGTATGTATTACTCTGTGTTTGTATGTGTCTGTGTATATATTACTGTGTGTGTCACAGAGTTTGTGTGTGTATGTTTTATTTATATTGGTGTGCCTGTGTGTATTGTTGAGTTCGTGTGGATATGTGTGTCTTTGTGTGCGTGTGTGTGTGCCTGTGCGTGTGTGGATCACTGTGCGTGATTATGTGTGTATGTCTGTGTGTTTTATTTCGTGTGTATGAGTGTGTGTGTGTGTATTACTGTGTATGTCTGTGTGTTTTATTTCATGTGTATGAGTGTGTGTGTGTGTGTGTATTACTGTGTATGTCTGTGTGTTTTATTTCGTGTGTATGAGTGTGTGTGTGTTTGTGTGTGTGTGTATTACTGTGTATGTGTGTGCGTGCATGTGCGTGCGTGTGCGTGTGTGTGCATTTAAACGAATTATAAGTCAGCAAATTCTGGGAACATGCTAGGGCTCTTGTAAATTTAATTGGCAACGTTTTTTACAATTCTCCATAAACTTCAAACTTGAGATGGAGGATTGGTCAACGGAGCGATCAGAAGGGTGAAGCGAAGAGAGAAAATTCTTGGATGATCAGAATAATATTTTAATATTTCACAAGAAAAAATGATTTCACTGTCTTTACAGTGTGATATTTTTACCTTTTTTGAAAATAGTGTGACTCTTGGATTTTTAAACAATTCCGTTTCGTTGTTTTTATATACAGTAGATGCTATGTTATAAAGTCACTCCCTCTTCAAGTACAGATGCACATAACGGGAAATGTGGAGGACCTTACTGGCACAAATCAAAATGAGAATATTGTCAGAACGTTCCGATGAAGTTCCAGAATCTTACAAAGTATTAAAGTAGACATAACTTCCGGTGTATTCTTGGAGACATGAGTGAGAAGAAGACAAACATTCCGATTCAGAATTCCAACAAACACGTGCAACGGTTTATTTTGGCGGCTATCCAATGATTTGACTTCCAAATGACCTTAATACCGACCTGATGAAGGGTAACCGACCTATAATTCTGAACCAGAGACCTAAAAAACGTATACACCATTTTTTTCGATTTTTTGGCCTGCTCATAACTGTTTTATTCCAAATAACCTCAGAATGACCTTGAAGTAACCTCTAGTGACCTTCAGGAGACCTTATATGAAAAAAATAACACCGGATTCGGATTCAGTGACCCAAAAAACATACGTATGAATTTTTTCAGATTTTTTGGCTGCATTGGCTCAATTTGACCTTCAAATGACCTTGAACCTGACCTGATGAAGGTTAACCGACCCCTTCATCGTGATCAGCGACCCCAAAAACCCTAAGATACCTAGTTGGTTTACCGAGTACAAGCCTAGATAAAATGTTGACCTGTGTTATCATTCCGTTATATTACTAAATTTCTGTTCTTTACTAATACTTCCGACAACAAAAGGATGAAAATAATCTTAAATTATCTCTGTCTATATAAATAGGCATTTAAATTGGAAATATGTGTGTTTAGCATAATATTCAAGAAATGACATTTGTGTTCTTAGCTTAGACAAAGAATTGTTCAAGCTTTAAGCATGTTGATAGTACATATGTGTACGTTAAGCTCGCGTATTTTATCGATACATTCTAGATCATATATCTGTCGATAATCCATACCTTGCAGTAGAACTCCCCGTAGTCATACTATTTTTTAACAGAATTCTGTTATCAACTGAAGCTATTCGTTCTAAATAGATTGAGTAATTATATAATAATTTTGAAATAGGATTCCCAGTTATTGTTTCAAAAAAACCAGACTTCTACTAACAACTGACATAAAATGTTAAAACGCAGAGTATAAATTAAAAATGTTATTCAGCCTCCGAATTAGACAATAGAGTTGGTAGTGGGGACTTTCCTATCGATAATTTTAACTTATCAATATCATGGCCGTTATCGATATATAGATAAATAATTACTATTCAAAAACTGATTACCGGAGCGGGAAAGACTTTCAAAAAAGAACTCTTTCTTATATTTTTTTTATCAGTCTCTAAAAGTGATGACCGGAGAGGTGAAAATAAGTCTATCGATATATTGATAATTTTTTAATTCCCCTATCGTTACTGGATAACTATCGATATATTAAAAAATTCTCATCCCTAATTGCTACTAGGTATAAGTAGCGACATAATATAAAAACGTAAAGAGAATTGAGAAAACTAGATAGTAAATAAATTAATAAAAATATGTACATAAAATTAGAGTTAGAGCTCTTATTTTGGTAAGCCATTGTCTTTATATTTATTTGAAGCATGTCACTACCATTTGTAGCTTGCACAGTAGAAAAGGGAAGAAATTAAATTTAAAGACTCAGCTGTTATCGTCATTTGAAGCATGCGCCCACCATTTGGAACTTGCGCAGTATTGAAACAAAATAAGAGAAACCTTTATTAAGGATAATGATTTCCCTTATTTAGGAACTTATAAGAGAGGTAATTAGAAGTCCGTTGTTCTTATCGTTATTATGGTAGGGCCTGTTTTTTTTTCTACTTAGGTATACAAAACACAAATACAGTAAAATTGAAATGATAATTTTTTATTGCAAATAATACTAACAGTTAATTAGTGTTCAGATTATGTTGCGATTTTGCAATCTATGGCAGAATGGCATTACAGTGTGTGTAGTTCTAATTTTAAATTAAATTTTATTTATCCCACATTCGTATTACCTTGGAAATATTGAAGAAAGTGATAGACACCTGCTAGACACAACTTTAATTTAGAAACTTGTGTTGACCCATCAAATACTTATAACCGGTGTGATAAACCATGAAATGAATGAAAAAAAATCCTCTAAGTTTATAGAAGATGAATACTAACCTAACCTTGCAATTCCTGCGCGTTAATACTGCGCATGCTTGAGATAAAGATAAGGACAAAGGCATGTGAAAAATAAGAGTTGCAAAATCTCTTTTAATATCCTTAAAAAAAAGATAATTTTTCTATGGTTTCAAACTGTGTATTTTTGTCTGCGAAGTAGTACGCAATTAGCAAGATAACTTAAGTATAATTTAAGTATGCCTTAAATGTGGGTACAAAAGCCCTAAGCTATTCTTAAAAAAATACAGTTTAAAAATTGAATTTAAATGATTAACTCCTATAACATATTCGATTTTTAAATTTTAAAAGTCTCTTAATTTGGTTTCTTTCTATATGATGCCGTTTTTTTAAAAAATTATAAATAATAACTTTTTCCAGATTAGCCTAAAACAGTACCTCGAGATGTGTTTAGAATTTTTATGTTGATTATTATTGATCCATGTAGAAATAATGAATTTCAAATAGAATAGTAGAAGAAGAGCAAAATATGATCTAAAAAGAATCGTAGAATCGAAGAAAATTGGTTCCAAAAAGCTGTAATGGAATCAACCAGCGTGACAGAGAGATAGAGTGGGAAATCGTGCAAAGTATAAGGAATGAGGTTAGGCTAGGGAACTTACTTCACTCCCAGTTTGGTGGCAACCCTGCGCCATGGTGAATAGCACAGCTGACTCCTCCTATAAAGGAGGGGTGGGGAACATATGTATTAGCCACACCCAACGACATAACGTATTATCAAACACAACACACTTAAATATTGGTATATAATTTTTGGTCGATAATTTGTTGTAATTTACGGTGAGGTAACGATGGTAAATTTCGGACTTATCTGATTATAGTTCGAGAAACCGTCGCACGTATCCCTTCATAATCGGAGGTTCGGGTAATATTAAAAGAAAATATATATCATAAAAAGTAAATAGTTTTTCCGCTAAAGAGTTGCTGCAGGAGTATCTTTCATTAGGTTATTTTAAGGTAAGGATAATTTATTGACTAATAAAAACATATATTTCTGAAGTAAGAAAAAAATAGTTTTTAACAGTCACTCTTTTACTTAATACACTTGGCTCACCGCCTCTCAAGACCTTTCAGTCTCTCAGCACTTTAGATTTGCTGCACCGAAATTGTTAATTTATGAACCGTTACGTTATTGGGGTGAGAGAAGGATTGTTTGGACAATGCAGACGTCTTTTCTTGATTTCCTCGTACAAATCAAAATAATATTCTCATGTTTAACCATTTTCCAAGTAGTTCATAAGAATATTCCCACGGAAATAATAAAAAAAAACCGCAGTCTTCGGCTCATTAGCCGATAAAGAGCGCCCTCTTCGGCGTTAACTGAGCTCTTGCAGTCCACTCTTTCGATTGTTCATGAAAAGGAGCAGCCTCTCCACATTTGCTTCTTGTTTTCTTTCACTGCTATCTGTCGGATAAATATTTAATTTTGACCGAAACCTTCCTTCTAGTTGGCCAGTTGGAAACTTTTCAATCCATCCCTGTATGTTAGAGAACATAGTCCTCAATAGTTGCACAATTGTTATAACAAAAAAAAATCTAATTATCATTTTTTTTTTTGAATATTTGAATCTGTCTTGTCATCCTGATGTTTTTGTTCTTTTTATCATCAAAAATAGATTTCTGAGAAATTACAATTAAAACCTCTTTATATGGTAACCAATAGCTCGGGTAGGAGATCAATTTAATGTCTTTTTCAATATATATATTTTTAATACCCTAGTTTAATAGGACGTTGGATGACGTGGGCGTCGATATAACTTTTCGACACTCTTTTTCATTTTATTGTAAATAATAATTCTTTACGCCGATCGCCCTACGAAAAAGTATCGTATAATAGCTCGAAATTGACAAAATAGATCGAAAATGAAATACAAATACCGAAGAGGTCATTTATATCTTTCTACTGTTGTTTTCCGTTACTCTGATAGATCTACGCTACGTTTATGCCCCTATCTTCTGTAGGGGATCGGTTATGCAGATTTTAGTATTTTCCAATATACTGTATATAAGATATAAGTAATAATTACATGTTTGTTTTTTGTCTAGACCAAAAATTATTACCAAATTTAACATAAACATTCCTGACGCCATTTGTGCAAAACTACACAAGAAACATTAAAAACAATACTTAAGAAGCAAAGAGAAGCTACGAAGCTGGGCACAGGAGAAGGAAGGAAGAAAATAGTATAGTAGAGTATATTGTGAGTACATGTATGTACAACATGTAATAGTTAGTTGGCCGTTTCACACTTATGGATTATATCATTTTTACATATTATCCATAAGACAAAAAAAATATACCTGTTTTAACTTTACCACATGTACCAAATATATAAACAAAACATAAGTGTAAAAGTACCTTGAAAGTACATTTAAAATGTTTAAAGGGACAATAAATTAATTTATATACATGATTATTGTTACTCCTTAATATTCTAAATTGTATTTTTCTAACACATAAATACTATTACACCTAATATTCTAATTTTTAGCGCAAGTTAGACGTTTGTACACTTTTCATAATAGAAATATTTTTTAACAGATTCTAAAAGTGTCGAAAGAAAATGCAGGTTTTAAAGTAGTACAATAAAAAGTACGAATAGTTCTCGGAAGTTTCTGAACTTTTTACATGCCAATTGCCAACTCTACAAAAATCTAAATCAAAAACACAAATTTCAAAATTCTACACAAAAAACAATTATGAAATCTTTTTTACATGTTATTACATTATAAATTAGCGTTATGAAATAGTATATTAACATATATTTTTATCATATCTTCTAGCTACTAAACTGTTTTACAAAAGTCAATAAATTTACTCGAAGTTGCAGAGTCATTCAGAACCACAGAATGAGAAAAATACCTTAATATGCTTTAAGTCTGGCCTACTTTCATAAAAGTACACATGGTAAATAAAATTCTCAATCTACAGTGTCTTTATTTGGTCATTTAACGTTTTATTAAAAGAACGACCATAAATTTAACCGCTTTTTGAGTTCATCGATATTTAATATACAAGTTAAATTTAAATAAACTGGAGCACAATGTCATCGTCGACCCGGCCGGAAACAGTGCCCCATGCACTTTTTGGGAGCATTTCTCAGCTCGTGACAGTTTAAATCCGGCTTATCTTGTCTACTTAGCAGGTGATTCGTAAGCTACTTTATCCTGTTTTTATTACAGGATTTTATTGTCTCCCTAGCCCCAAAATCTGTTATTAATTACATAAATACATTTCTTTAATATTGATGAGGTCGTTGCTAAAGGATAAATATTGAAACTTAAAAATTTGCAGACTGGTTTGAGCCTTAATTTCCAAGATACTGGTTGCAAAAGTAATCAAAATGGCGAATTCTATGTAAGCACAAAGAAAAGTTCTCTAATAAAGTTTAAGATTTACAGATTGAAGCAAAAATATAGAGATATATATAGGGCAACTCATAAAATGTAATAAACTAACCAAATATTTTTTAGTGGAATACCTTGTAGATACTGTCAATTCTAGAACCAGTATAATAGAGAAAAATTTCAGATTACTGGTTGGACTGAAGGTAAGCTAGAAATAGTTTGAAAAACTGTGATAGGTTATTGCCTCTCGGTAGGATACAACGAAATGTACTTAGTACGCATACCTAATACTCCATCGACAGCTGACACAGCAGCTTTCAAGTCGACAGAGTGGTTGACACGGTCAACACTTAAAAGGCAGGCAGCGTTTTCGAGGGCTTCTCTTCAGGCATATGTGGTGTAGGTAAAATAACTGAAAACGGATAAAGGCCCAATGTCAGCAGTTCACCCCACCGTTCAAATCCATTCCGAGAGAGTCGGGCTAGGACTCACAAACAAGAGAACATAATTTGCTGGTACTTATCCAAGTAGTTACGGAACACGATGGTAGGACACAACAAATTGTACTAAGTAAGTAATACCTAATACTCCTCCAGCAGCTTTCAAGTTGACAAGGTCAACACACTTAAAAGCAGGCAGAGCTTTTTGGAGAGCCATATGTGATTAATGTAAAAATGACTGAAAACGGACAAGGCCCATATTTTAGGAGTTCACCCACTGACTCTTATTCGTCAAATCCATCCTGAGACCAGTTTCGCCATATCACGGCTCGTCAGTCGGGCTACGATTAATAAATAAGAGAAGATAATTTACTGGTACTTATCAAGTAGTTACCGAACACGATGGTAGGATACAATGAATTGTACTAAGTACGTCTAATACTGACACAGTAACTGTTAAGCCGAGAGAGTGACACTTAAAAGCAGGCAGAGCTGCCTGACGACTGACGAGTCGTGACACGGCGAAACGCGTCTCGGGTTTGATTTGATGAATAAGAGTGGGCGAACTGCTGAAACATGGGCTTTGTCCGCTTTGAGTTATTTTACATTAACCACTTATTGCCTTATGTTTAACTCGTTTTTACCACACTGTACGTAGTGTGATTCAAAGGTTCCTGGAATAACGCTGTATAGCAAGAACACGAAATAGTACAGACTCGCGCCCAAGGGTGGCGGTAAACATATTTCTAACAACGCTGCCTGACAAGTTCTAACTTGCTAGCTTGTTTGGTTTGTTCTATATGGACGTTTAAGTATAGGTCTAATTGTGTTTCTCACGGTTTTTACAATGGATACGAAAAAAAAGGAGAATCGCATCTGTATGAAATTTTGTGGGAAAAGTGCTACTGAAACGTATAAAATAACTGAAAGTCCATAGCCCGACACAAATTTTCGAGTGGGTTTAAGACTGGCCGAACTTTGGTGGAAGGCGACGAGAGTTCCGTAAGATCCTCGACTGGAACCACGCCTGAAATTATCGCCAAACTTTAACAAATCTTTTGTGAAAACTGTTGTCGGGTAATTCTGATCATCTCTGACGCACTTTGTATAGGTTGGAAAACGGCCAAAGCTTTCAAGCGAGAATAGTTTTCTTTTGTATCACGACAATGCACCGACCTACTGTTTTGTTCTGTGGCGAAGAACTTCATAACTGTCATCCCCCACTTTCTTTATTCGTACCATGTGATTTCGGGCTATTACTCTATATGCTTCTAGGCGGAAGATAAGATACAATGCTCATACGCAGACGGCGCTAGAGGCAGTACAGCACTGACCTTACAATAAAATGTTCGACCAGTGGAAAAAAACGGTGGGACCATGCATTCGGGTGTAGGGGTCTATTTTGAAGGTAACGGGAGTTACGAAGCATAAAAGTAACTAGTTCACATTTTCTATCGGTGTTTTTTGCCGCTCCATCGATGGATTACAAAAATGCATCTTAGTATATGACAATCGATAGATGGTTCCGCTTTGATTTCGACCTCTTTTGCAGCTTGTATCTCGAAAACAATGGATTAATATAACGATAATTTTTTAATATCAGAATCTATTTTAATGTCGATGAACACAAATAACTACCAAAATAATAGATTTCTTGCAGTCACCCTTTATCTTTACTATTTAAAAAGGTTTTCTTTTATTTTCTAACCAAAATTCAGAAAAATATTTTTCCAATACTTAAAAAAAAAAAACAAAATCATTTGGCCAAATATTGAAAATTTAGATTGAGAGAATTTGAGTCGATGCGGGCCACGGGCAAGCACTTTATTACATACTTTGAGATCTAAAAAAGTTGGCATATTTATATTAAAATTAAATAGTCACATTAACTACATTTGTGCATTTGCATTAGCAATTAAAAAAAAATTGTTTAGTAATATTTGTAAGCGACAGGACAACAACCAAACGAGACATTTCGACGGTTTCGATGAACGAAAACTTTTTCAATTGAGACCGTATCGGCACCAGCATGTTAGTGCAAACTTAGACCAACAATCTTGCCTAAATGAAAACAATTTTTGTAAACTTACAACTGCAAAAACTTAATATCAAAATAAACTCTCAGTTGCGATA
>CM032446.1:68362884-68395384 GCA_019049505.1 Pachyrhynchus sulphureomaculatus
TCAAAGTTAAAAGCTTTTATTCGACTCGCCCGATAGAATGAACAACTCGGCAGACGGTTAGTCGACAGGTCAAAATTTCGGGTCGCCCTCTTGGTCTATAAAGTCATTCAAGTTTGTGAAAAATGTATCCTACCAAGGGTGAATTAAGGCTAGAACTTTAAACAAAGAAATTATCATACAGATTGAATGACACATAGACCAATATATAGAAAGACGAGTGTTAAATAATATAACTTGTTGTTCGCCAATAAAAAAAAATAGAGGTTGTCCTTGAACAAGACGGAAGATGTCAAGAGACTGACAGGTGAGAAGTAGATATTGATGGCAATCAGATACTGCAGGCGCAAAACAGAGACAATTGGAAAATATTATGCGATGATTACGTGCAACGATGATGGTTTTTTTTTTGTCGCCCCACACTCCGAAAATCGTAGTAATATGAAGAATGAGAAGGAATCTATAACCATAAATTGTTACAACTAAGCAAAACAAAAGAAAAGTTAGCTGGTTTACTTTGAATATATAGCTTGTTGTTGCCAACTCAAATTAGGGTTTGCCTTTAAACACGAAGATATTGTACCAAAATATTGGATTTTTCTTCTTCACCAAAATTCCAACATAGGTTCACCGCAAAAACATAATTTTAGTTATTGTATTTTTTATATTAAAATCAAGATAAGAAAATAATAAAATCACAAACTACTTTAGTCACTTGAAGTGTCCTTATAGCAATATTAAAGTATATGGAGAAAAATGACAGTTAAAACTAGTTTTAACCAATGAGAACAATATGTATTTTTATCCTTATTGAGTTGCCATTTTTCTCAATAGTGGACGTAATTTTTATTGGCTGCACTCTTTTAAAATATAATAAACAATCAATCAAGGCAAAACTGAGGATATTGTTGATATTGATACCATATATTTACAGCATCAGATAAGTTATTTCTCGTTTTAATTTTAAATTAAAAATATATATGTAAATGATAGCTGGGCATAAATAACGACAGATAAGGAAATGCCTCTGCTAAGAAGAAGCGAAAAGTTTTGCTATCTTGATTTCGATATGAAAAATTATAGAAATGAAATTCTTGTTTTAACAATTAAACACATTGCTAACACTAATAACTCACTTACCTAGTCGAAGTACTAATAGAATTTGGCACAGATCCAGAACCACGTTTTGACGCAGGATTTTTCACTGAAGCTAGCGGTCCAGTGAATCCCGTCAGTTTACTTGTGCTCTAAAAAAATGTGTATATTAAAATTTTCATAATAAATAACTGCTATTCAAATAGAACACATTATTTCGTTTTCCGAGATGCGTTTTTCGTACGATTGTCTAAGTCATTCTTAGTAGAGAGATAAAGTCCAAATTAAACTAAGAAGACAAAATTAGATACCAAACCTTAAAAGATAAAAGGCTTCGAGCAGATATAGACAATTGCAAAATACTACTATTTTAAAAATAATTACAATAATTTACTAAATTAATATAAAAAATGGTTTCTACGGCTTCGCCCCCTAGTCTAAAATTGATGATAATAGTATACCATTTAATATACTGGACCACAAATCGCTATTATAAAAAACAAACTAGGAATTAAAAAACCGGTCAAGTGCAAGTTGGACTTGCGCAATTAGTGTTCCGTACTGTGATTACCTTAAAAAAAAAATTTTAGCTACCTAACAACCAATAAATGAATATAGCTCAATCTAGAATCTAGTAGTAAAAGTTTAAAACACATATTTACTATCCACATATTTGTTTAATTATAAACAAATAAAAATAAAATTATTTGGTCTTCGGTACCTAACCGTTGGTCCCCGGTCATCATGATATTACTAATTGCACCGAATATGTATTAATATTCCGTAGCTTTTAGTCCCGATTTACAAACCTTCACCATTCTGTCAAACCATATGGTTTTTTTTAATAATAGAAAAATTATCCAACGTACTGCACTCGTGATAATTTTCGCTCAATCTATACTTTATGGAGAAAATTCTAGAATTTTGTCAACATTTTTTGATCAGTACTTTTTGAGATAAGCAGAGGGGACATCGATTTTTGCTATTTTACACAAAGAAATGCCTGCTCAAGTATTACATCATATATTTTTGAACTAGTGTTTTCACAAGCTTTCATTTGACAGCCCACTCGATGACCTGGTACTTTTTTTTCACCTCCGATTTCACCCCCCATATACTAGATAAATTATCAACTCGGGATAATTTTCGCTCAATCTACACTCTATGAAACCATCGAAGCTCGAAGATCATCTAAGAAGGTGTCATCCTGATAAAATAGGTAAAGATTTAAAATATTTTCAAACATTGAAGGAAAAATATGAAAAGGGACCCACCGTGCACAGTATGTTCGCTTCAACGTCTCAAAGTAACGATGATGGCTTGCGGGCATCTTACAATATCTCATTGCTTATAGCGAAATCTGGAAACCTGCACACCATCGGAGAACAGTTAATTTTACCCACTGTTGAAGAGGTTTTAAAAACTGTTCTGCACAAACCTCCATTTGACGTACTCAAAAGATTTCCTTTGAGAAACAACACTGTACAAAGACGTATTGATGAAATGAGCTCTGATATTGAAAGCTTCTTGTGTAATTATCTGCAAACAACTCATTTTTCTATTCAACTGGACGAGTCAACTTTACCTGATAATGAAGCATTATTATTGGCATATGTTCGATTTGTTATGGACGAAGAAATCCATGAAGAGCTGCTATTCGCGAAAACTTTGGAGACGGACACTAAAAGCGAATCAATACTTAATGTCCTGAGTGATTTTTTTAAGGAAAAAATCGATTCCATTTACAAACATTATTTCGGTGGCAGCAGATGGAGCTCCTGCCATCTTTGGGCGATATCGTGGGTTTATAAGCCATCTTAAACGAATTATACCAGGAGTAACTGCAATTCACTGTGTCATCCACCGACAACACCTGGTAGCGAAAAATTGAGTGATAGATTGCACCAATCACTTCAATTTGTGATTAAAGCAGTTAACAAAATAAGAAGCAATGCGTTGAATACCCGTTTATTTGCACAATTGTACGACGAAAATGATGAATACTTCCAACGATTGCTCTTACATACTGAAGTACGCTGGTTGTCGAAAGGTGCATGTTTAACAAGATTTTACTCACTTTTTGAATCAGTTTTAGAGTTTCTGGAAAGTAAAGATCCAGATTTAAAAGAAAACCTGATCAAATTGAAAGCAGACATCGCGTATTTGACAGATTTGTTCAAAAAATTTAATGACATTAACTTGCAGTTACAAGGGGACAGCCTAAATTTAATAAAAACAAAGGGTGTAATTTCGGCTTTTCTTGGAAAAGAAATTTATGAAGCAAAATATTAGTCGGCGCGAATTCTCCCAGTTTCCAAACTTGTCACAGGCAGAATGTCTTGATGAGGATATTCAGACAAACGTTCAACATTTAAATGCCCTGCATAATGACTTCAAAAATAGATTTGAAGATATTCTGACGATGAAATCCATGAATCATAAATCCATTTGATGAAACGGAACTGGCGAATATGGTATTACAAGAGGAGCTACTCGAGCTTAGCACCAATGAGGAGCTGAAGGTGAAATTTAAAAAAGGCTAACAAACATTTTGGCTGCAGGCAGAAATACCCGAAAAATATCCTGGGCTGTGGGAAATTGCGAGAAAACTTTTGATAGCGTTTCCCTCGTCATACCTTGTCGAAAAAAGTTTTAGTGTCGTTACAAACCTATTAACAAAAAAAAGGAGCAGATTGAACATCACAGAACGGGGAGATTTGCGGTTATTCCTTATAAAACTGAAGCCAAATATTGATAATTTGCTGTCAATCCATCAAGTACATCCCTCCCATTAAAATTATGACTATTTTTTTTTTTAATTGTTGATTTGCATTGTTGAAGTTACGGTACGTTATTAATGTTTAATTTTAATTCTATTAAGTCTGTAATCATATTATTTTAATAAATAGAACACAAGAAAATATATTATTTTTTTTTTTTATTTTTACCACTCCGAATTTAGGGTTGGAACTCAGCCACGACGCAAATTTCCATCGTTAGATCTAATCTTCACATTTTTTGACGAGTTTTGGGAATATGGTAGAAATGTAGCAGCAGGGGGTCCACCGAAACCAGTAAAATTTTGAAAGTGGTCTACGAGAAAAAAAAGTTTGGGAACCTCTGCTTTAGAGGATCAAAGAACAGTTAATACTCAATGGTATACAACAATTTGTTTGCCAGAAGTCATCGACGAAATCAGAAAAAACAACCGAAAACGTCGCATCATTCATCATTACAATGCTCTCACACAGCACGTCAAACAATTGATTATTTGACGGAGGAAAAGAAAAACATCGATTAATTGCCCGTATTCACCTGATTTATCGCCTAACGACTTCTTTTTATTTCTGATATCAAAAAAAAGCGTGGATAGAGATTTTCATCACCTCACGAAGCTGGTGATCTTTACAAAACCATGTTTTTGAGGTACAAACTGCAGAGTGGAAAAAAATATTTCGAGAGAGTATAAGTCTTAAAGGCGATTATTTTGAGAAACAATAAAATGATTCGTACCAAAAATTTTTTATTCTTTCATTGTTCTTGTCAAAACTTAAAAGGTAGCCTTCATATTATTAAATCTTAAAAATTTTAGAAAAACCACAAATTAATGAGACCAGCCTGTAATTACAAATGTCGGATTTATCTCTCCTTTTAAATACTGGACATATTTTACTGATCATTCTACACTGAGGGTAGATTCCTTCATTCGATGATAAATAAAAAAAAATTTGCTAATGGTTTGACTAAAACTCTTATAGTATCTTTGACAAAAAAAAAAGCTGGAAATACCGTCTAGGCCCGTTGGTTAGGTTTCAACTCTTTTGCTACATTTAAGTACAGTCTGTCAAGTAAGAACGTGTCCGCGATAATTCATTTTTGGTTGATGCGATTCGAGCGATTCAACAAAAAATCGGTAGACTGCGACATATTTTAGTAAAAGTATAAGTTGATTCCGAACTTTCGTAGAATTCACGTAAAATCCAAAATAAGTCACTTGTTTGCTCGTCGCACTGTGGGCCAGGAATTTGATTTTTCGTTTAAAATTGTCTAGAGCCCTCAATTATTAACGAAATCAGATATTTTTTTTTTAATTACTCGTAAGCGAATTCCGGACAAACGTAAGGAAGCCGATTTGCAAAATATAAGCTCAAAACTTGTTAAAATTGGAAAAAGCAGTACAGAACCGGGAGGTGAATGATCCCATGATTTCACGTTTAAAACTGGTTCGTCGGGGGTTTCTGGGGTTACTGAATCTATTTTCGAGATTTTTATCATATGCACCCTTTTGAGGTGTGACAAAGGGGGTTAGAAGGGGAGAAATTACGATATTCACCTGAATCGGAGTTTCGCGTTCAAAACTGGTTCCTCGGGGGTTTCTGGGGTCGCTGAATTTATTGTCGGGATTTTTATCATATGCACCATTTTGAGGTGTAACAAAGGGGGTTAGAGGGGGAGAAATTACGATATTCACCTGAATTAGAGTTTCGCGTTCAAAATTGGTTCCTCGGGGGTTTCTGAGGTCGCTGATTCTATTTTCGGGGTGATTTTGATTATATGCACCCTTTTGAGGAGTGAAAATGGAGGTTGGAAAATAGATTCCGCGATCTCAGAAACCTCGGAGGAACCAGTTTTGGACGCGAAATTCAGAAGAATATCGTAACTTCTCCTAACTAGAAATCACGTGAACTTCGAAATTTCTTTTCCTGATTCTGTGCTGCTTTTTACAATTTTAAAAAATTTTGAGGTTATATTTTGCAAATTGGCTTACTTACGTTTGTCCGGAATTCGCTGACGAGTATTTAAACAAAAAATTGTCTGATTTCGTTAATAATTAAGGGCTCTAGACAATTTCGAACCAAAAATCTGATTTCTAGCCCAATGTGCGTCGGTTCGAGGCAGTCTTTCTTCTTTCCCATCCAAAGGGGCCTAAAATGACACATTTCGCGGCTATTAAATATATTAATAAGTCGGTATCGCTTATGAAGAAGTAGGTAAATCGTTTTAACGACACGAAAAATGTCGATGATTTGCCCAAACGTGGCTCGGTAGGCAAAGTCACTCCGAAAGTCGAAAAACGAATCGTGTCTTTGTTTTCGCCGGACCAGAAATTGACGCCGCGTTAAGGAGCGGCATAAGAAAATCGGGTTTGTATTGTCTTATGAGACCATTCGACAACAGCTTGGTGCTCATGATGTCAAATTTCGAAGCACGCTGAAGAAACATTTGCTGGGCAAAGCGGCTCGCTTGGGCCCACGATAAGATACTATAGTGGTCCTCTAAATCGCCGGACGCCAACTCACTGAAAACGTTTGGTCCCTTGTAAAGAGAAAGATCAGAGGAAAGACTCTGAGGGCTTTGACTCAGTTGTATCGAAAAATTTGCAGAGTATGCAGAAAATTTCGACGACAGCATACCTCGAAGATGTCAGGCAATTATTGATGCAGGGGACGATTGGACAAGTTACTAAGGTAATTGCGCCGTTGTTAGCAAACCAAAGAATACACTGATGGCAAAAAATGTTTTCGAAACATTTTTTCAAGAAGTGACAGACAGACAGACTAATCGAACATATTTACGTAATCTGATATAAATTTAGTAGAATATTGAAACTTATCGTTTCAAAAAGGATATTATACAAAGTATAAACAGTTAAAGTTAAATTATTTTATCTATGCTCGTTCAAATAAGGCACTGCGTGGTTACCATGTCTTGATTTACGACTTCGTCGTGGAAATTATCCACACTCGTGATTGTAATACAGCTCATAACGCACTTAATGGTAATAACTATTATGCATAAATTGTATTTAAACCAATACTTACTTTGGTACCTTTTATCTTTACATTAACACATTCCAATATATTGTCTTTACAGGTATTTTGATGCACTGTCGTTCCACAGGCTAAAAATAAAGATTAAATTTAAAGAGTCTGTATCAAGAAGTTCGTTTTTCATAAAATCGGAATCAACAGATAAAAAGAATATCAAAGGAATTATAGTGATGCATAACGTAAAAATATTTAACAGTATACAGTATTATAAAAAAATTAGACGACATACATTCTTTTATGACATATACGTATTTTCAAATATTTAGATTTTACAGTTGATTCTAGACATATCAGGTTAGTCAGTAAATTTGAAAAGCGACCCCAAAGCGAACCAAATAATGAACACTATTTTAAAGCTTCATCTGTCATATGAACACCTTAAATTTCAAGTCGATCTGACAATTCATTCATTGTTTATCAGCTGGTTAAAGTCGACATCTTTGAGTATTTTTTAAAAATGGAAAAAATCGAATATCGTGCGGTGATAAAATTCTTTGTTTTGGAAGGTTTATCGACAACTGAAATCCATGCAAAATTAGTGAGAGTGTTAAAGGAGTCTGCTCGTTCATTTTCAACTGTTCATAGATGGACTCTAGAGTTGAAATGTGGTCGTACAAGCGTCAATGATGATCCACGTTCAGGACGACAAAAAACTGCAACAACTGAAGAAACTGTTGGGCAAGTATAAGATATGGTAATGGAAGTGTCGATTAACCGTGGATGATTTAGCTGAGGCTATAGGCATCTCACATGGATCAGTACATGAGATCTTAACTAATGTTTTGGGTATGAGAAAGCTATTCACGAGATGGGTGCCGCATTTCCTAACATCGGAACAAAAACGCACTCAAGAGAAACTTTCTAAACAACATTTGGCTCGTTTCACCAAGAATAAAACTGATTTTGTGCGACGATTGGTAACTACGGATAAGACTTGCGTTTATCAGTATGATCCTCAACTGCGACAACAAACCGCACAGCGGACTGAGCTCTAAAGCAGTCAAAGTCGTCCAAAAACTTTATGGCATCGGTTTTCTGGGATGCAAAAGGAATTTTGTTAATTGATTACCTTCAAGCCGGTAAAACAATCACAGGAGAGTATTATTGCAACCGTTTGGATCAGCTGGATGGGAAAATTCGTGAGAAAAGGCCCAGTTTGCAGAAGAAAAAAATCATCTTTCATCATGACAATGCACCTGCTCACAGAGGTGCTTTGCTACGGCAAAACTGGTCGGATTAAAGTACGAATTGTTGGAACATCCTCCCTATTCGCCATATTTGGCTCCATCTGACTTTCATCTGTTTCCCAAACCTCTGGAAAGCAAATGAATAGGTGATAGCATCCGTAGGTGGGTATTTTGGAGGTCTTCTGGAAAACCACTTCGGAGACGGGGTAAATGAATTGGAAAATTGCTGAAAGAAATCTATTAAGCTTAAGGGAGATTATACTGAAGAATAAATGTATTTCGACTAATTAATTCATGTTGTTTCATTTCCGCTTTCAAAACTTATTAACTGACCTATATTTTTGGCTCCGTACCTTACAAAATTATGACTCGAATAATTACATTTTAATTTGACAGGCTGTATCTTCCGAAGGACACATATCAGAGAGACGATTTCGTCGTTGCTATATTCAATTTTGACGTCCTCAGCTTAACCATCTTATCCGGAAACGATTCAATCAGCATTTGGTTACATAGGGAGATGATTTTTAACGGCACAGACAACGAAAGACGAACATGTAAGCCAGCTTTTTTAGCTCTCTCGTAAGTATTTATATATGGAGTATGTATTCTAAGTCATATAATATGTTTGACCGAAGAATCATTCTTTTAATGCATTAAATTTATCTATTGTGACCTCAGTTAAGGCTAAAATTAATTTAGATTCTACTAATTTCATTAATTCTGTATGTTTGTTTGGGGCTCTGCCAAACATACACTGATTTGTTGGATTCTATTCAGAAGAGAGCGGTTCGCCTGATTGGAGACCCGGAACTGGCCAGCAACCTTGATTCATTGTAACAATTAAGAACGGTTAGCGACATGAGTCTATTCTAAAAGTATTTTCATGGAAAGTGTTCGATGGATGTAGCCCGCTTAATTCCTCCCAGAGCGGTGCATGTTAGAAATATAAATCACGCTAATACTTCACATCCGTATTGAGGTTCAGCTTGTTACTCCTCGTACAACTCTTTTCAAGCAGTCGTTTATATGGAGAACCTCATCCCTTTGGAATAATTTGCCCAGGACTGTGTTTCCGACCGAGTACAATTTACAGCTATTCAAGACCAATGTGAATCGCTTTTCCCGCACCCATGTCGCTCCTGTAGCGCTTTACGGATTTTCTTGCAGCACATGTGCTAGGCTCATAAAAGAAAATCCATTTCCTAAGCTTCCTTAAAGTTTGATTTCTGCATTAATTCCGTTTTAAAAAATTATTACTTAACTTTTTAAAAATTCACCTTTTTTTTTTAAGGAAAAATAAATATTTAAATAATGGTAAAAAAATTAATATTCATACCAACATTATAGAGCAGTGATTTTCATACTACGGAGAATGACCTTAGAATGTTCTTAATTCGTATTAATTATACAAAAAAACTAAATAAAAGCAATCCGATTTATCAAATTTCGAAACGTGATACTAATATCATTACACTAGAATAACACAGGTATTAATTTAGTTTATTTTTAATATTTATTACATTTTACATTAGGTGCTCTACTTTAATATTAATAGATGGGGAACGATTAAATCACTTAAGGTTTGCAGATGATGTCACTCTGATCGCTAACACAAAAGAGGAATTACAAGAAATGCTGATGGAATTAAATAACAAGTCTCGAGAAATAGATCTAAAAATAAACTTCACTAAAACCAAATATCTGAATAACGAAACTGAAGATAACAGCCAGGAACTATTAATAGAAGAGAAAGACTGGGAAAGGTATAAAAATTCATATATTTAGGACAAAACAGCGAAATATAACTTGGATAGAAGTCTCGTTAGTTTGGTCTGCGTTCGAAAGGTTACAAACCACATTTAAATTGTACATCTCAGATACAATAAAAGCCAGAGTGTTCGATCAATATGTACTGCCGGTACTAACTTATTGCATTGAAACGTGGGCTTTAAATCAAAGTACAATTATAAACTCGAGGTAACCCAAAGAGCAATGGAGAGGAGAACGCTCAATATTCGACTCTAAGATCGTATTCCTAACATCGAGATACGAAGATGAAAAGTGACAGATGTAATGTAACGGATATATATATATATATATATATATTAAAGTGGAATTGGGTGAGGCATATTGTAAAGATGAATGATAAGATATGGACACGCCATATGGTTGAATGAAGGCCTAGAGAATATAAAAGATGTAGAGGTAAACCACAGACAAGATGGACGGACAAAAAGCAAACAGAGCTCGCTGGAGACAACTTGGGGAAGCTTACATCCGATAATGGATGGAATAAGCTAATGATGATGACTCTACTTTCATAAAAAAAATAATTAGTGGCGCTAAGGCACGAGGCGTTTTAAAGTCCTGCAATGTTTTATATTTACCTCCTCAATTTAACAAAAAATGCGTACAAAACTACTTACTCTCACAATATAGAGCAGGTTTATTGCTTAAAGGTTTAGCGCAAACATCACAAATTTGTGAAGAACCATAACATGCTGACACCCACTGATGAGCGAACTTCTTTGTTTTATCCTAAAATAAATTAAAAATAGTAAATTCAAAGGAAAACTTAAAACAAATACTACAAATGTTTATGCAACTAAAAAAGTATTTTAATATATTAAATAATAAACGTAGGCTGAAATCTATAAACGGATATAATGGGATTTTCCAAACAAAACGAGCTAAAAAATGTTGTTTGTCTACAATGATCTATTTTTACAAATTTTATCTGCGTCTGCAAGGCGCTTTGAAGAGTCAGCTTTAAGTTTTTTTCGTTTGGCGGAGCTTCAAAAAGAAGGAGGTCACCAATCTCGCGTGAGGTGACTTTAGAGTGAGTTTAGGTATGTTCTACGGGAACCGTGAAGGTTCGAGTAGAGGGAGAATTATTTCTAGAGGTGGGTAAAAATGTTTTCTCTCTGGACTGCTTGCTAGACGTTTAGCCTCCCTACAACTACTATTTTTATCAAACCGACCTAAAGATAGATATGGTATTATCTTGAACTTTCTATTTAGTTCCATATTATAAAGTGTATGTTTCTTAATATTTTTCTATTTTGTGAGTCATTAATTGAAGTGTGTGAGTTGATCAATCTAGTATTAGAACTGTGACCGGGTTCGTTAAACAATGATGCCAAATTTTATTTTAAAAAAATTGATATTAATCAAATTACCTTCTTTTTCCTGAAGAACAAACTGCCCCTCTTCCGTCGCTTCTCCGAATGTCGATCGTAGGGTATACTATAAAATATTAAGATTATTAGTAAAGGCACAAATTTAACAGAATTTTCTTAGCTATACAGTAAAACTTGAAAACAATATTTATGTTTGCTTTTAGTAAGTTTATCTATTTATTGTATTTAGATAATTACATATTTTCAGTAAAACTGTCAGACATTTAGTTAGGGCTACTCAAAACATTCAAATTTTTTTACTTGTAGATAATGAAAACAAACATACCGGTCTTAGTAAGGACGAAGAAAAAGATTTATGTTTTCGTGGAGATCTAAATTAGAATCTCATTGGTTTTATTAAATAATAACCAAAAATAACAGTAAAAATGGATGTGTCTCAAGTATAGTTTAGTAATTAATTTTTTTCGCTATATTTCATTTCCAGCAACAAATTTCTAAAAGTTTCTAGACGGCTAATAAAAAATAAAATTAAAATAAAGGAAGATTTAAAAAAACATACTAAGATAGAATGATACAGATATCAAACGATTCATCTAATTCAACTTTACAGTAACTAACATTAAAGTCTCCGGGGCTTCCCTAGCTAAAACAACAAACAATTTGCTTCAATAAACACGCAGTATATTTTTAGAAGGGGTCATATTTGATCGTATACCAAAAGATACTATCCCCATATTTTTTATTGGCACAACGTATTTTTAGTATTTATATTTAGTATTCCGTACGGAACACTTATAAGATCACTTTGGTGTTTGTCCGTCTGTCCCATCAGATTTTCTTCGAAACTATTTGATATAAAAAGTTGAAATTTGGTTTGAATATAGGAATTAATGGCATCATCAGAGCCGTGTAGTTTTGAAAGTTAAATTTTGACTTATGGGCTTAGTTTTGGGGGGAATAATTGGAAGTGAAAAAAAAATTATATTGCCAAAAATCGCTGTCACCCCCTTATCTCGAAAAGAATTGATCAAAAAATTTTGAATAAATTCTTGAATATTCTCCACAGGGTCTAGATTGAACGAAAATTATCTAGAGTGCATTACCTTAGTAATTATCTGGTATATTAAAAAAAAAACAAAAATTTCAAGATCATCAGTTTTCAGTAAAGATCGTAAAAAAAAACTTTGTTGAAAACTCATTTGGGGTGTGTTTTGTGAAGCCACTGATCATTTTATACCTTCGTAATAAAAATTTTTATTCTAAAAGCAATCAACGTACGGAACACTAACTGCGCAAGTCCGACTTGCACTTGGTCGGTTATTTTTATTTTACTTTATTTATACTGGGCACGGATGGAATATCCTTTTCATTGTGTAGCGGCCACATCGTTACATATAAATAACTGTTTAAATTTATGGGTGATCGCGTCTTTTGTGTTGAAATATTCAGTTAGTCACTAGCAAATTTTTAGTTTTAAGAGTTCCATTGTAGATGGGGTTCTTTTTTGTGGAAACTTCCCCCCGGCTTTGGGTTTTTAAATTTGGGGTAACTTTTTAGAGTTCCACTGTAGACAGTGATTCTTTTTTGTTGACCACCTCCCCCGATCAAAGATTATTAATTTACTAACTTAGGAGAGGTCTAAGTCTATAACAACTGAGAAATGATAAAACCACTTTGTTTATTAAATTACAGTCCATGCTAAATTTTTCTTTAAAAATAGTAATCTAAATGAGAACTGTAATATTACTCTCTTCTAAGCAAACTGTGAAATTAACGCTGTTATTTCTTGCCATTGGCATTTTCTTCTACTTGTTCCAGGGAGCAAGGATCGGGTCACTCCATCCTGCTGAAATCAATTTTTTTGGTCACAACCATCAAAATTTTGTAAAGCGGCTGTGAAGGCGTAGCTCTGAACAGTTGTGGTGCGGTCTCTGCCATCCTCAAACAAGTACAGATACGCGAATCTAATAGCTTTTGGTGCTTAAGGTTTGGATTTTTCGGATTCCAGTAATGGTAATTCTGTTTATTGACGTGACCGCTAAGGCGGCAAGATGTTCCACCCAAAAATAAGATGTTAAATGTTGAAAAGAGTTTAAACATTTGATTAACGAATTTAAAAATTTGAACAGTAGCAGTTGGTATTAATTCTTGACCCAGCAGCGTCTTGTAGGGGTACAGACTTAAATTTTTCCAGAAAATGCATTGTGCTTGTGTATTGACCAGGATTTCAGCGAACAGACTCGCTCGATGTTTAATTAAAGCTTAACCAGTTTTTTCAAACTTCTGAGCTAATTTTTTAACCAATACTGAAGGAATAGTTTATGTTGTATAAATGATAGTGCTTCGATACAGTGAAACGCTCAGTAGCAACAAACGGAGCTCTCTTGCCCCACTTTATCATTTCTTTTAATTAAAAAAAAATATATAAACATACTGTTTTGAAGTCAAATAAACTAGGCAGCCCTATGGAGAATTGTATATTATGGTTTAAATATTTAGGTGTAGCGAAAAATGTGTCTTGTCTCTTCTAATACTAACAGTCTCTCTTGTATACATGCATGCCGCATTAAAAATAGGAAGGAAGGAATAAAAGAGAAGTATGAAAACATAACGGTGCTAAATCATAAAATCTGTATTTCCTTAATAATGCTGAGGATACCGCAATAGAGTTTAATTACACATAAAAAAAATTAAATTATGTTGATAATTATTTGTTTTAATGATTACAGATTTATCCAAAATAAGGTGTTTGATTTTTCTACTTTGTTTATTTATTTCAAAGTTGACCCTAACTAAATAAAATATTACAGAATATTAACCAAACGATGAAAATTAAATAATTTAAAGTGTAAACCATTAATAACCTCTTCAAACTAAGTAGGATTAAATTATAAATAAAATTAAACTTGAGTGAAGTTAAAACAAATTTTGCACGGTAGTTCCAAGTACGCGCTAATGCATAAGTCAATTTTACCAAATATGAATCCAAGTGAGGTCAAATCGGTATAAGTTAAATTCAGTCAGAATTTTTAGTCAAAATTTGAGCCTTATTCCTATTTATTATAACATATAATATTATAACTTCTAATTAATATTTATTACAAAAATAAATAACGGGTAAATGGGTGCCTAAAAACTAGTGGAAAACATAATTTTACCAGCTATGTTTTCGACGGTACCTTGCCGCAAAATCTTGACATGTAACGTAATATTTCTTACTCTGAAGTAATTGTCTTAATTAAAAAACCTCAACAAAGCGAAAATGTGCCACATAAGATGCAGGAGCTCGTCTGGGAAAACCTGGGGCTTTAAACCAAATATGGTGATTAGACCTATAATTGCATACGGAGCTGCAGTATGGAGGATGAAAATAGAGCAGAGAACGACAAGTACGGCAGAGATATTTTTGTTATAGTAGGATCCACAAAGTTCTAAATTTTGCGCAGACAGATTTTAAATTATAACTTTACTATTACTTCAAGATTAATTTCAAAGGAATAAGAATTTGTGTCACCACAAAAAAAAACGGACGATGTTATGTACTAACTGTAAAAAAATCATGTGAGAAACAAAAACAGAGAATAAATAGGGAACAAGACACTATAGTAGACACTATCGAAAAAAACAATTATCTTGGCACAGACACAACAGAGGAGCGGGAGGAGTATGAGAGATGAGAGAATACGAAACAAATATTTGAATGGTTTACAACAAGAAAAAGAAAAAATAACCGGCCAAATCTAAGTCGGACTTGCGCAATTAGTGCTCCGTATGTTGATTGCTTAAAAAAAAAAAAATTACGGAGGTATAAAATGAACAATGACTTTACAAAACACACCCCAAATGAGTTTTCAGTTTTTTTCCGATCTTCACTGAAAACTGATGACCTTGAAATTTTTGTTTTTTTATACACCAGATAAATTATTGAAGGAAATGTACTTGTAATAATTTTCGTTCCATCTACACCCTGTGGAGAAAATTCCAGAATTTTTTCAAACTTTTTTGATCAGTACTTTTCGAGATAAGGGGGGACTGTAATTTTTCGCATTTTTTAAAAAGTAATAGAAAGAAAAGTTTGCACAAGTATTGGATTACATATATTTTTGAACTCGTGTTTTTACAAGCTTTCATTTGACACCCTCCTCGATGATCTGGTAAAAAAAAAAATTTCACTTCCGATTTCACTCCCCAAAACTAACCCCTTAAGTCAAAATTTAACTTTCAAAACTACATGGCTCTGACGAGGCCATCAATTCCTATATTAGTGCCAAATTTTAACTTTCTATGTCAAATAGTTTCAGCGAACATCGGGTGTGACAGACGGACAGACACCGAAGTGATCTTATAAGTGTTCCGTACGGAACACTAAAAAGGAAGACCTCGAATCAATTGGAAAGAAGTAATAAAAACAGCAATGAGACGAAGATGAATAGTGGCTGCAGGAGATGAAGACTCTAAAAGTATTTTTTTAAATAATATAGTTCTTGTACTCTACAAGGAAAGAGGAGAGGTACTATCAAAACTACTGTTCATAAAAAGTGACCTTTTATATTAACTAAAGTTCATTTTTTAAATTTTATTCCATATAAATTGTTTCTAAGGTTGGGCAAAGAATTGAAATTTTGAGTTTCAATCTTGGTAGGATGTCAAAACATAATAAAATCAACATCTAATATTAACATCTTTGAGAAAGCGGAATTAAAGGCCACCAACATGCAAGTAAAAGATATATAGTATAGGAACTATAGTAACTGCGATATTTGGGTCTTAAAACTGAAAATTTGAAATTTTTCGTCGATTTTTAAATGAATACTAGTTCAAAAACTATACTTCCTATGAAAAAATACCATTAACCTTTTTTCATTTGTATTTTGTATCTTTTAATTGTTTCTTTTTCGAAAATGTTAATTTCAGATATTTCTGAGTTTGCCAAATCACATTTAGGCAAAAAAAATCATATAAGACAAGAGGAAAAAAAAGAATACAAGTAAACACAAATTATTTGGTAGTTGGGCTTAAAATAATACTGATATTAAATATTATTTGCGTATTCTTTAAAATCAAATTTTCTAAAAAATGTTGACTTTTTATTTACTAATTATGTTTCGTTCGTATTATGCATAAATTTATGGAGCTAAATATGCTCCCTTCTCACAAAATAATAGACTTATTATAACAGTAACTTTTATTAGTTACTTATAAGATCACTTAGGTGTCTGTCCATCTGTCTGTACGTCTGTCACACCCGATTTTCTCAGAAACTATTTGACCTAAAAATTTTTACCAGGTCATCGAGTGGGGTGTCAAATGAAAGGTTGTGAAAACACGAGTTCAAAGATATATATATATATATATATATATATATATATATATATATATTATATATATATATATATATATATAACATAATACTTGCGCACACTTCTCTTTGTATTATTTTTTAAAAATTGCGAAAAATCGCTGTCTCCTCCCTTATCTTAAAAAGTACTGATCAAAAAATTTTGAAGAAATTCTAGAATATTTTCCACAAGGTGTAGATTGAACGAAAATTATCACGAGTGTATTATCTTTAATAATTTATCTGCTATATAAAAAAACAATTTCAAAGTCAGCAGTTTTGTGAAGTCATTGATCCTTTTATACCTCCGTAACAAAAATTTTTATTTCAAAAGCAATTAACGTACGGAACATTAATTGCGCAAGTCCGACTTTCACTTGGCCGGTTATTTTTAAATATAAAGTGTCTCTTGATACACTAATAGTTTTGACATAACAACATTAATTGACAAAATTAAATCTTAATATGTACTAGTGCTAAATAATTGGTGAACTGGACAAGCTATAAACTACCTCTTAAACTTAACCTCGGAAATATTTTAAAAAATGGACTCGACTGTAATTTACCGAGAGAACTATTGCTCTAGTTTAAGTTTCTCAGTTTAATCGTGTGTAAAATAATAAAATATAATAATTTATCTACTGCTATGCCACAAATAAACACAGGCAAGGCATACTGCAGGGATATACTTACTGATGCAAATGTTCCTTGTAGTGGATGTCATAGGGCGCGTGACTGGAACGGCTGCCCTCTTCTTCGGTTTCACTCTCGGTGCCGCTCGGTCTGCCCCTACACACCAAGCTAAGCACATGCACTACACTCGGCACTAGCTTACTTATATGGTAAGGAAAATGGGACAATTTTGCTCACTTTTTTTTTATTATACAACGTATAATCAACAAACAAGTGTCTCTTAGAGTGTAAGCTTAATAGGTACACAACAGACTGTTGAATACTTCTATTTTAAAACACACAAAATTTATGGTGTATTTCATCAAATAGTCCTCACGGATGATATACCGTTAAAGTTACATTGTTAAGTAGTACAGTTAAAAAAGCATTTGAAATTGCATGGTCTGGATACTATGATTTTATCCTCTCTGGAGTATCACCAGGACTATTGTCTTGAGTTTTGGACCTCGAAAAACTTGTGCTCTTTTGCTTATAAACAATTTAAGTTTTCAATACGCGTTTTTTGAGCTTACAATGTGAATAAGTTCGGTGATATAAGTCGGATCGAGACAAAAAAAACCAAACTCTTCGTAATGAAATTTCCAACAATTCCGCGTTGGTTTTAAGTCGCTCAAGTGGGTACATAACCTACAAAAACCAAAAAAAAACACGCAAAAAAACTGTTTTTTTTTTCATTTTATTGTACAGGTCAACTAAGTGAACCGAGCACCTTGAAATTTTCAGAAAATGTGCGTTTTGTTATAGCAAAAATACCCTGAAATTTTAGTACGAAAATATTGAACCTGGTGGGCACAATTGAATTTGTTATTTAAAATTTGAATTGCCCGCTATTTTATCCCAATTAGTCCAAAACAGATCTTTTTTTTTTTTTCAGCTTCCGATGCCATTAAAAAAAAAATTTTTAGAATCGGTTTAGTTAGCGGTTATTTTACATTTGTTTATTAATCAAATAACAACAAATGCGTTTTTTCGGTCATTTTCACGTTAATGAAAATGAATTTTTGTTTTAAATAACGGTCTCGCGGTTGTCTACCAGATGTGACAATTTTTTTTTTTCAAAATGACCGAAAAACGTCTTTGTTGTTATTTCATTAATAAACAAATGTAACACTTCCGGTCGACAGTTGGTAGCACGCGGACGCATTTTCCCGGTTGGGGCTTCGGAAGGCGAAGTTCGGGCGTTTTGGGGCTTCGAAGTGTGGATCGGTGGTCCACAAATTGCTTGGTAGAGGTTCTAATCGCAGAGGGTTACTATGCGCTGTGAGGGGTGATTCCTATAACGTCGGTTGAGGTTAGGTGATTTGAGCAGGTGGTGAACACGTGAGGCCCGTGTTTTTTGTATCAATCACGTAACCAGACGGGCGGGCTGACAGAAAAGGTTATACCCAAAACCAGTAGCAGTTCCCGAGGAGATCCTTTATCAATGCCAAGGAAATGATTGAGAATAGCGAAAGAAATTTTCAAGTTAAATTTAATCATAACGACAGAGATATATTCATTCAGGAGGGCAACTATCGCCTAGAGCGAGACTACGTTGCTCTCCACGGACAAAGGATCCAAACTCGAGATTGTGTAACGCACCACCGAAGGGTCGCCGGTGCTCTGCATAAGCACGAGAAGGATCGGAGCTGGCAAATGTCACAAAAAGTAGACGTGCCAAGAAATTGAAAGAAAAAAAAAAACAAATGTAAAACAAAACGGTTAAAATGATTCCAAAAAAAGAGTTTTTAATAGTGTCGGAAAGCTGGCGTCGAGAAATTTTGAAAAAAAAGATACATTTTGGACCCAATGGCATAAAATGATGGGCAATTCAAATTTTAAATAACAAATTCAATTGTGCCTACTGGGTTCAATATTTTTGTATTAAAATTTCAGTTTATTTTTGCTATAATAAAAGGTATATTTTCTGAAAGTTTCCAGCCGATCTGTTCACTTACTCGACCTGTACAATAAAAATAAAAAAAAAGTTATTTGCCTGTTTCCATTTTGTAGATTATGTATGCACTTGAGCGACTTAAAACCAACGAGGATTTGTTGGAAAGTTTATTACGAAGAGTTTTTTTTTGTCTCGATCCGACTCATATAACCGGAGTTAATTATATTTTAAGCTCAAAAATCGCGTTTTGAAAATTGTTTATAAACAAAAGAGCACAAGTTTTTCGAGGTACAAAACTAAGGACAATACTCTTGATGATACCCCAGAGGGGATAAAATCATAAAAAATTGCTGTATCTAAACTATGCCTATCTCATCATTATTTTGACCTTTTTTTACTACACTAAAGACACAGATCAACCCTAGTTATTGTGGACACTATGAAATAAATTTATTTTCAGATTAGATTTCTAACGATTTTGGTTGGCCGTTGGTTGTAGGCGATTGGGCCTGTTTGTGCACAGCAGCCTCTTGGCGTATTGTACACCCTTCCCTTGGTTACAGAAGTGTCGTCCCTTTAAGGAAGTTTATTAACTTCCTTCCAAGCCGTTCATGTAGTAATTTATCGCCACGTTGTAGATCTCCGAACAGTTTATGTCTATCTCGAGTTAAAGCCACACCTTCATGTATGGGGTGCAGAGAGTTTTCTTTGTCATCACTACATAGTCTGCATTTCGTGGGACCTCAGGCGACAGTGGCCTGTGATCAGTCCCACTAGTTTGGTCTGGGTCCATGTTAAATAAACGGCGTCGGTTGTGAGTTTTTTCGAGGGGCCGCCAATTACGTCCCTCGCCTGTCTTTGGCCATAAGTTGCAAACTAACGATCTAGATATTGCTGAAATGATCATCTGGTGATTGTCGTTTTTACCACCTGTCTTGGTATACCAAACGCTGGTTCTAGCCCCCTATATGGTTTTGTAGCTCTGAATCTTGCTAATTCGTCCGTTTTTTTATTAGCTTTTATCCTCGAATGTCCAGAACCCCTAGTAGTACAACACTGTTGTTCTTGGAGGATAGTTTTAACAGGTCACGCTTACACTCCATCGTGATCTTGGAGTTGGCCTGATAGTGGTCTAAAGCCTTTACAACAGCTTGACTATCTGAGAGAATATATATTTTTTGGTTGCGATAGTCCCGTCCAATATTCTCATGACCACGTGCTTGGATTGCATGAATTTCGGCCTAGAATATTGTTGCACTTGCCCCTAGTGGAATGCTAAAGCTCCACTTGGGCTTTTCTGCATACATATATGCCAGCGTCTACTCCGCTTGACTTTTTTGATCCATCAGTGCAATAGGCAACAGGTCGGTTGCCTTCATCGGAGTCTCCACCTCCATCCATAGATTTGGATGGCAGCTAATTCTATATGGTTTTTCGAAAATATAGGACATTGTCATATAATTAGATTGCATATCCAAGAGTTTGTTGTCGATTAGATCCGTAACTCCTGTGTGCCCAAAATGTATAGGTTGTTGTTTCCATTCTCTATTTGTTCTCATTCGATGGGTGCTATTGATAAGCCTCACTTTTTAATTGTTACAGTTTACTTAAAAAAAAAATTAAGAATCAGATTACTTTGGAGGCCGTTTTGAGAAGATCTGCTGCACTGTTCTGAGTTAGTTCAAGCTTGGTTCTTCATTTCTATAGTGAGAGACAACGGATGAAGGCCTTGTGGAGACTGTGGATCATAAGCTGGTGCTATTTGTGCCACTTTCGTTGGCTAGTGACTAGGCCGTCCTATCCACTGGTGGAGTCACACAACCGGAAACGTTTTCTTGTAGTTTCCGGAACTAATAATTCCAATCTTTGGTGAATAATTTTCGTTGGTCAGAGAGGTTGGCATTTATTTACCACGCAGGGCTTTTTATTTTTTTCAGCCGAAACTGACAATCGGGCCCCTATTTACCAGAGACCACGACCGATGAGGGATCTGCCAACACACATATTATCAACCGCACAGAAGTTTTTCATTTTCGCAGGCTCACAAAAATTTTGGGGTAGTGGTTTAAGTTGATCTTAAATTCTACAAAAACAATGTTTATTGAAATTTCTACAGCATGTAGTTGAGAAATTCATTTAATACAAAATATTTTTCAAACTTTTGCTTATTTATACGTTTAATTTCCTGACAAACAAAGAAAATGACGAGACTTAAGAATTTGTAACTAGTTTTAAACAATATTAACCACATCATTTGTAAGATATGTTGAATAAGAAAAAATAAAATAAATACATATTTATCAATAACGAATTACAATGGACTGTCTGTCAAGTAAGAAGTTGTCCAATCGCCTCTTGCATCAATAATCGCAGGACATCTCCAAGGCATGCTGTCGACGAGATTTTCTGCACACTCTGCAAATTTTTCGAATCTTGCGAGACAACTGAGTCAAAGTCCTCAGAGTCTTCCTCTAAGCTTTCTCTTTATAAGAGACCAAATGTTTTCAATAGGGTTGGCGTCCGGCGATTGTGAGGGCCACTCCAGTATCTTATCGTGGGCCCAAGCGAACCGCTTCGCGACGTGATTTTCGACCAGCAAAGGTTTCTCCAACGTGCTTCGGAATTTGACATCATGAGCACAAAGATGTTGTCTAATGCTCTCATGGGACACATTCACACCTAATTTTCCTAATTTTTCGCCGCTTCTTGACGCAGTCTCAATTTCAGGCCCCATGAAAACAAAAACAGGACTCGTTTTCCGACTTCCGACGAGTGACTTTGCCTACGGAGCCACGTTTTGGCAAGTCGTCAACATTTCTCGTCTCGTTAAAACGTTTTATGCACTTTTCACAAACGATACCTACTTTTTAATACATTTAGCGGCCGAGGAATGTGTAATTTTAGGCCCCTTTGGATGAGAACAAAGAAAAACTGCCTCGAACCGACGTGCAAACAAGTGACTCATTTTAGATTTTACGTGATTTCGACGAAAGTTGGAAATGGACTGATACTTTTACTACAATGCGCCGTACACAAAGGTTCTCTCTACCGATTTTTTCGTCGAATTGCTAAAATCGCATCTACCAAGAATGAAATATCATGGACATGTTCTTACTTGACAGACTGTACTTATATGTAACTTTCCTTTTTCAAAAATAATAAATCTTTACCATATATTTGGTCGTAGACACACAGCTAACTTAATCGTCATGTTATTTGTTTAGTTATTAAATATCAAATCCCGTAAACAATAGAGTTGGTTGTAAGTCATCATGTTTAGGACTGCAATATTATATTTTTTGATCCTTGTTTTTGTGACTAAAAATACCAGGAAAGTTTTGGTTCTTACTTAATGTTGATTTAAAATTATTTTAATAATGGAGATCGCCAAAATATTATTTGAGTATTTTATGGTGTTATTAATATTGTTTTGGGTAAAACTAGAAAATCTGAAATACACTTACTTGATTATACGTTATAAAACAATACAAATATTAAATATGGAGATGTATGGGATTCAAAATGCAAATATTTGTCTTTCTATTTCCCAAACAAAGTATAAGAAAACTATTATTTGGACAGAAGCGAGAAATCTATCATCCCTAAATTTAGAAAAAACTGGAAGTCCACTATACAGTATATTTTCTAAGTTGGAATATTATTTTTAACAGGTTATAGTATTTACTAAAATAAGTAACTCCTTGGCCAAAAAAAAACCGGAAGAACAGTTAGTGGTGCTAGCTGGGGTATCTTTTTGTTGTCGGGGAGCAGCAACCTACACTACTGTTTGTGTCAGCTGCTTTATGATATGTGTCCTATTAAATGCTTATATGGCAGACGAACGGTCGCACAATGAGTACGTGATCTCATAAAATAAAAGTCGGTGAGATTGATTGAAGACAAGGCTCCACATGTTTAGATTAAAACGCGACTACACATCTAACCTGGCCTGAAAACTGGCTGACTGGCTAGCATGCGAACAAATCGGTTCATACTTACAAAATTTAAAAAATTCACTGGCTTTCTCAATGTCAATAAAAGTCAAATTCAATGAAGTGCATAATTTTAGTTAATAGAGAAGAAAGTAAATAATATAATGTTATTTACTTTCTTCTCTATTAATAAGAAGTATAGTCTGTCAAGTAAAAACGTGACTGCTCGTATTCTTGAAAAAATGTGTTTCGAGAACATTTTATGCCATCAATGTATTCTTTAATTTGCTAATAACGGTGCAATTACCATAGTAAGTTTTCTGCTTCCTGCATCAAAAATCGCCTGGCACGTTCGAGGCCTGCTGTCGACGAGATTTTCTGCAATGACCTTCGAATTTTTCGAATCTCGTGAGACAACTGAGTCAAAGTCCTCAGAGTCCTTCCTCTGAGCTTTCTCTTTATAAGAGACCAAATGTTTTCAATATGGTTGGCGTCCAGCGATTGCGTGGGCCCAAGCGAGCCGCTTCACGACGTGATTTTCACCCAGCAAAGGTTTCTCCAATAGGCTTTGGAATTTGACATCATGAGCATGAAGATTTTGTCGAATGGTCTCATGGGACGCAAACTCGATTTTCTTAATTTGGCGCTCCTTGACGCAGCGTCAATTTCAGGTCCCGTGAAAACAAAGACAAGATTCGTTTTTCAACTTTCGGAGTGACTTTGCCTATCGAGCCATGTTTTGGCAAGTCGTCGACGTTTTTCATCACGTTAAAATGATTTACCCCAACTTCTTCACAAACGATGCCGACTTTTTAATATATTTAGCGGATGCGGAATGTGTCATTTTAGAACCGACTGAATAGGAATAAAGAATGACTGCCTCGAACCGACGCGCAAACAAGTGATTCATTTTGAATGCTGCACTGACTTAGCCGTTGCTTGATGGAGATCCATAATAATTATGAAGGGAAATTTAAAAAGCTGTTTACGATAACCACATATGTTTACTGTATTATAGCTGACACACAGTGTGTCGAAACAATAACGATATGTGGTGATCTTAAACAGCTGTTTAAATTTTGGTTCATTGTGATTCATTTTGGATTTTATGTGATTTTGACGAAAGTTCGGAATCGACTGATACTTTTACTAAAATACGTCGTAGACAAAGGTCCCTCTACCGATTTTTTGTTAAATCGCTAGAATCGCATCTACCAAAAATGAATTCTCGTGGACACGTTCTTTCTTGACAGACTGTAGCTGAATATTTTATAAATTTTTACTTTAATAAGTTACATATAACTCTTATAAAAATTGACATATATAATTCACAACATTGGTACGTATCCACAACAGGTTTTACTACCAGGCCACGTGCGATCATTCTGTTCTTTAGCGGTGTTGCACGGAAGCGTCGCACTTTTTCAAAATACGGGGTGCCAAATTGTGTTTCCTACTTGTTCTTGCCACACTCATTAGAGCTTCCAGTCGTTCCAAATCTTTTTATATAGAGATGAATTGGCGATTTCAAAATGAAATGTGTACATGTTGACCATATAACCGATATAAAAACTTATTTTACGACTTAATTCACCGTTCTAAAACCTACATTGAAAATAAAAGAGAGTATATCGATTGACAAAAAAAAAAAATGATTATACGAACAATTATAACTGACCTTTTTAGTAGTAACAAAGGAATTTACATAGATGGCGTATGACTCAACCACTTAAGGTTCGCAGATGACATTGTCATTATTAGCGAGACAGCAGAGGCACTTTGAATCATGTTGCAAGAACTTCATGAGGATTCCTTAAAGGTTGGAATAGAAATTAACGCAAATAGAAACCAAAATAATGAGTCCCCGAGACATGACATGACAGATGTGACTGCTGCCAACCAATTGCTCGAAAACGTTCCCTCATACATATATTTAGAACACAAGATCCAATTGGGAAAAGAGAACCAAGATGAGGAAATCTCTAGACGAACAAGTCTTGGATAGACAGCATTCGGTAAACTAGGACATATAACAAAGTCACCAGTTATCCCAATAAATCTTAAAAGAATAGTCTTTAATAGTTGTAAAATGCCTGTTCTCACTTATGGTCTAGAAACTACGGCACTAACTCGCAAGTCGGCTAACAAGCACTAAACCACTCAAAGAGAAATGGAAAAAGTAATGCTTGGAATAAGCCTCAGAAACCGAATCAGAAACCAAGATATCCGAGAAAGAATAAAAGTACCGGATGTATTGGAAAAAAAATAGTACAGGTTAAGTGGCAAGGGGCGGGCCACAATGCGAGACAAAATCCGAATAGATGGACTAATAAATTTTTAACATGAAGACCAAGGGAAACCAAGAGAAGTGTGGAAAGACAGGAACGAACTGGACACAAGTTGCAATGGATAGAAGGACATGGAAGGTCTTGGAAGAGGCCTAAATTCAAGAGTGGATGAACATAGGCTGAGAAAGAAAAAAAAATAGTTTAGTCTCTTGCTGGACAGAGGATGTAAATGTTGAATAATAATAATTACTAAAATAATACAAAATAAAAAAGGTTTTGTTTTAGCCTGTTCCGTAGCCGGTTTGCTCTTTTCAGGACAAGAGGCAAGTGTCTTGTGGTAGTAATTAAAGTGCATTTTCTAATGAAATTATTGACTACCTGGGATTTTTACCTCGATGATTGCATGAAAAGTTTAGTATATATATATATATATATATATATATATATATATATATATATATATATATATGTATATATATAGGTTATATATATATATATATATATATATATATATATATATATATATATATATATATATATATATATATATATATATATATAGGTTATATTTGGCAAAATGATTTTATAAAGTAAGCACTATAACTTAAAATAATACCCTTTAACTTAAAAAAATTTATAAACATATAAACGTCACAAATTGCTTCTTTATTAGCGACATACACCTCTCGTAAAAAATATTTGATTGTAGCTGATCAAATTGAAGTTTTAATTGTCAGAACGAACTTTTTTAAACTTTTAACATATTATAGTTTTAGGAAAATCTAATCTATATTATATCATTTAAAGAAAGTATATTATAACTTTTAAAATATGAAGGGTACGTGTAAGTGCGTAAAATATGTGATAAATGAAAATAATTAACATAAGCTCAAAACAAGAGTAGCCAAATAATGATAGAGATTGTCTGAAATTACACCAGAGCAAAAATAATTTTATGTTTTTTATCAGTCAATGTTATTTAATATTAAATAATATTGACTAAAAAGAAATATAAATACCATTTTTCTTTATTCTAAAACGGGACACCGACGTATATACATCGATCGATTTAAGTTTCACTTAGGCAAATTCGCTATGATTAAAAAAATTCAAAGTGTTATTCTCTTACGGTCTTACACAAAGGATTTGTATTTAGGGTCGAAAATAACGGCGGTTTTGGCATTCGGTTGCAAGTCCCGACGGGTCAGTACACTTTTATTTCAAAGTATATTTCGATAGACCACATTCCATGTCCTGCTGCAGACATTGGCGAACTCTCAAAAACCAACACGCTGTAAGAAAGTAGCAGTTGTTGGTGCAAGGCCGCTCGGATTATGAAAAACTTACCCTCACCGGTGGATCAAATACTTGGAAACGGCCTACGAGGACTGAGTGCTGACACTGACGAAAAAAAACTGCGGGTATTGGTGAAGGATTGTTTGGAAAAGATAAAAATAAATACCAAGGGGTGTATACCTGCAGTAGGCCTTTGCAGACTAGGAGGGAACTTTAACTGGAAGGCGGGTGCAATAGAGAGAGCTTTCTTGAACGAATCGCAGGTTTGCCGTCGAGTTGGAAGGTTTGAACGCTGTCGCCAACGAACATACTTAGCCGTAATGCCACGGAGACGTTTGTTGAGGTATTAAAGGTTTTGCAGCCGGTGGAAGTTCGTGGCGAGCAGGGAGTAAAAAAACAAGACCGTAAAAACAGCAGTCTGAGAGAGTACTATCTGGCAATCATGTGGTTCCGATCTCAAGTTAAACTGTAGGGTACCTCTGGCTGATATTATCCAGATGTTAATTGGAGGTGCGTAAAAATGGATCTTTCTGGTTTATTTGCTTGGTTATAAGCCTTCCCACCCATACTACTACTACTACTACTATCAGGGTCGAAATGAGTACACACTTCTGTGCAAAATAGAAGAAGCAACTGATATGTAGGAAATTAATACTGTTCGATATTACTCGCTATTTGAAAAGATGATACTCCCTTATAGGTACGCGATAAAAGTTCTTAAAAGCTCCAGATGGCAATGACTGTCCATTTTTAAAGCGTGATAATTTTTCTTTAATTTTAGATATTAAAAACATTAAATTGAAACAATCACTAATTTTAATACACATACATACAATTACTAGTTGAGATAATTTATGTGTTACTGTTTCAGACAATCTCAATAAACTTGAGGTGATCAAAAATGTGACGTAATCAAAAATGTGCTTAAAAGTACAAAATTCAATACAAATTTAATAAGACTCATGTAATACTTACATAGGAAGAGTAGGCTGAGCACCAGCCAACGCAGGTTCAGGAGCCAAATCTCTGACGGCGATAATGGAAGGCGTCGAAACAGACTTTTGTAATGGTAGTCTTTGAGGTAGCAACCGTAACTGTTCAGCTTCACGTTTTGCTTTAATTTTATTAAAGTCTTTCTGAAAATTGATATTTTTGCTTTTAGAAACGGATGTTTATACTTGCTGCTCTAAGAAGAAATATATAGAATATATCATAACCTACACCTAATATATCTATGACATTATGCCACTGTTGAACTATGTCCAATTCACATGCGTGACTGAAAGGAGCGTGAATTAATTTTGAGGGGTTTCTAAGAGAGGGCGTAACTTGTATTATATCGCATCTGGGCATACTGTTGCTATATTCATGGTGAAGCATCATCATTACACTTTAATTTTTAGTATATGTTATTTTGCCGAAGTGTAAACAACATATTATTTTTTTGTTTAATTCGCGCTGCTGAAAGTCATCGATTGCTGTCGATTATATTCCATCGAAAAAAACATGTGAGTACTGATCTCGGCGCCTTTAACGTGGTGATTTCGACACGAAAGGCAAAGAAAGTCCACGCCAGCCGGAAAAGTTTATGAAGAAGAATTGGAGGCATTATTCGATGAAAATTTGTGGCAAATGGAAAAACACTTGCAAAATCATTAGAAGTGGATCGCACAACCATTTCCAAGCGCTTACATGCACTGAGAATGATTCAAAAGCAAGGAAATTGGGTGCTGTACGAATTGAAACCCGGAGACGTTGAAAGACGATTTTTCACCTGTGAACAACCGCTTCAACGACACAATCGGAAAGGTTTTTTACACTGTATCGTAACTAGTGATGAAAAATAGATACGCTACGATAATCCAAAGTGCAAAAAATTATAGGTGAAGCCCTGTGAACCATCAACATCCTCGCCAAAGCCGAATATTCATGGCTTCAAGCTTATGCTGTGTACCTGGTGGGATCAGCTGGTTGTAGTTGCTCCAACCCAACAAAACTATTACTGGGGAACGTTACCGACAACGACTGATGCAACTGAGCTGAGTGTTGAAGGAAAAACGACCGCATAATGCCAAAAGACACGACAAAGTAATTTTTCAACATGACAACGCTCGGCTACATGTTGCAAAACCCTTCAAGGAAACGCTAGAAGCGATGGGATGTCCTACCTCAACCGCCGTACTCACTAGACATTGCTCCTTCTGATTATCACTTGTTCCGATCGATGACGCACGGCCTGTCTGAACAGCGCTTCCATACTAAAAATCGATGGATTCGTGGATAGCCTCAAAAAATGAGTAGGTCTTTCAACGTGGTCTTCATATGCTGCCACAAAGATGGGGAAAGTAGTCGCTAGCGATGCCGATACTTTGAATAATCAATTTGTAATCATTTTTTACAATAAAGTGATATTTTTATCCCTCAAAATTAATTTACACGCCCAATACAATCTCGTGGATATAATTAATTATGGTAATAAGATACTACTTTGCGTAAATCATGGAATCGACTCCGTTACGTATCGGTCTATAAAGGTATACAATTACAGATTTCTTTCACAAAGTTTTATTCAACGGAGACCGTTTAAGAGCTTAAAAATGCTCTTCAAATTCAGTTTTTCTTCCAGGTTTTTACATGGATAATAAATCATAGATTTGAAGCTTGGTAATATATGTTTAGTGCTCTTTCACATTTATGATTCGGCCGTAAATCTTCTCATTCCAGTTTATCAATGTAAAGTTAACACTAAATTAAAGAGAACCATTATGACATCAGTAATCTTCATGGTGACACTGGTCAGATGAACTCACCTCACTATAGATAAACTAGCCTTTAATGTTAATGTATTGAAAGATATTTAATTTGTATGTATTGTACGTTAGATGATGTGACTCTGGAATCGTCTACAGAATGTAAATATTTAAAAATATTCGAGTCTCATTTAAAAGCTACTGCTTCATTACAAATTTTTACTAAATATTAGAACTACTGATAAAAATAAGAAAGGAAATGCTAAAAAACATAGGTCAATACCACATTATTTTTGAGAAACATACAATAACGATATTTTTTTCGTTTTTTATTTATTTATTTAAGTTATTTTTAAAGATAATTATCTAAATTTGGCAAGGGGTAATATTTTTTCGGAGTCGAAAAACTTTTTATCCCAATTTTTTTAAGACGCCACTGGGTACTTCTTATGCTAGATCCTAAGTTTTTGGTCTCTTGCATTTTTTTTCCGCATCTTGCTCTCTTTCAGGGATATTTAGAAAATATAACTTAAAGCGAGACAAATAATGGTACACTAGTGTAAAATAATATACATTATGTATCTGGAAACCTAATTGGCCGAATAGTAGTATACATTTTTTAATTTTTACACTGACACGTTTCGTTAAATCTATTCATTACTACTTTATTTTGTTTTGGTGAATTGTTTAATTTACTTATTTTAATCGGATATTAAATCTAATAACATTTAATTTACTAACCTGCAGATCTGCTTCATTAAGTGAATGAGTACTAGCAGCTCCCGTAGATGCCCTTGTTCTGTGCCTAATGATAATAGGAGCATCAGGTCCCAGTAATCTAACGGCACTTCCATCGACATTATCAATCAATGATGACTCGTCCGCTTCTGATTCCATAGAACTTAGCGATATACTAAAGAGAGATATGGAATGTTTTTACTAAATATAAGATCACAAAATAATATAGTACATAGAAGTTTTTGAATTAGATAACATATAAATAACCCGCTGCCCCCCCCCGTCCTTAATAACATGAAATAATTATTTTACATAATTTAAAAGACTAATGCACAAAAAGCAACGAATGCTATTAAGTGATTCTTTTCTTATAAGAATTTTTAATAGCATATACCATAGTATTTGACGATATAAATTTCGTTTTTTTTTATCCTTGGATTTCAGAGAACTATACGAAGGGGGACCCAAAAGTAACGGGAATTGTTTTGCGGTTAGGTTAGTACTTGTAGTACAAGGTTCGCCCGCTAGGGTGATGTGGTTCACTCTTCCCAAGTCAGTCTGCCAAGCGGCATCGGTATAGAAGGTTGTGAGAGGCTCCTGAATTTTTTTTTGGAAAAGTTGTTTTGTATACTTGTCGTTGTTTAAGATGGCTGGGGAACTTTGTTTTCTATTTGAAAAAATGCCGCAGAAACTGTTGTTATATTGAAAACTTCTTACAAAGAGGATGCTATGAGTAAAACTCGAGTCTACGAGTGGTTTAACCGCTTCCAGAAAGGTGAAATGTCGCTTAAAGATCGATCACGCTCCGGGCATCCTTTAAGTTCTCGAACTGACGAAAATGTCAACAAAATTCGGCAATTAATTTCTGAAGAACGACACTTTTTCTCCAAAAGGTGAGAAGGAATTTGTGGTAGTTGGGTGATTGGTTCTTCTATTACGACCATGGGCCAGCCCATACGGCTCACACTTTGATCAAAAATGGCATGACCCCTTTGCTCCACCTACTCTACTAGCCGGATTTAGCTCCATGCGACTTCTTTTTGTTTTCGAGGATGAAAAGAGACCTGAAAGGAGGACGTTTTGCTGACATAGAAGAAGTGAAACAAAAAACAACGCAGGCTCTGAAGGACATTGGATTAGACGAATTTTAAAAATGCTTTGAACGCGAAATAAAAGATAGGATAAGTGTATTAACTTCAATGGAGAGTATTTTGAAGGAGACTTATAGTTGCTCGTAGAAAAATTTAATAAAACTTTTTTTAAAAATAAATTCTTCGTACTTTTCTTTAACTGCGTTTAAGAAATAGCCTAACATGAGAGAGGTAACTGTGAAAACAGCAAAATTAAACGTCCGTAATAAATATAGGAAGTGACAAATGCGATTTAAACTCGAGTGAACATTAGGTGTCACTATGTATTCTTACTGAACCTGTTCCGACATCTTATCCCTTTGTTTATAATGTTTAAAGGTTTTTAACGTAACGTGAGTTACTAAGATAAATAACTGTTAAGTCATATGTCGTTTCACATTTTTTTTTTTTCAACCACTTGTCTTATACTATCCACTGCTTTAAATAATCAGTCCATCGACTTGGTGGTCTACCTCTACTTCGATAGGCTTCGGAACTTGGTCGCCACTTTATAATTTTTTTTGTCCATCGTCCATCCTTAAACCAAGCAACATGTCCTGCCCAGTTCCATTTAAGATATAGAATGAATCTGACTGCGTCTTGTACCCCCATTCTGTTCCTGATAATGTGATTTGGGATGTAATCTCTAAGATTAACGCCTAACATAACATTTCTTCGTTAATGTGAGAGTATCGGCTCCGTAGTAAGAATGGGTAGTACGCATCTGTCAAAAACTTTTCTTTTTAAACACATCGGAAGATTAAATTTAAATATATAGCCCAGTTTGCCAAATGCCGTCCAGGAGAGACCCATTCTCAGCTGAATTTCATGTGTTTGGTTGTCTCGTCCTATGTTAACTTTATGTCCTAGGTATTTATATCGGTGTATTTGCTCGATCAAGTTATTCAGTTTTTATAGTGTCGTTTAATACAAGATTTGTCATAAACTGAGTCTTGGATAGATTATTTTTTTAAACCAACCCTTCCTGAAGCTTCTTGAAGCATGTGTACCATAATTTGTGCCTCTTGCATATTGTCTGTTATTAAGACAATGTCGTCGGCAAAATAAAGGTGATTTAACTTTTCACAGTCAATGTTAAGCCCTATCTTTTCCCATTTTATTGATTGTAGCATACTTTCTAGAAGTGTTACGAAAAGCTTGGGAGAGAGCGTATCACCCTGGCCCACTTTTCTTTCAATTTGAAAT
>CM032446.1:68400384-68522226 GCA_019049505.1 Pachyrhynchus sulphureomaculatus
TATATACATATATATATACATATATATATATATATATATATATATATATATATATATACATATATATATATATATATAGATATATATATATATATATATATATATATATATATATATATATATACGAGGCTGGTTTGAAAAGTCCGTGCAAAAATAAAAACTACTTATGTGTTTGGGGTAAACCTTTTTTATTTTTCGACATAGTCTCCTTTTAGGCTTATACACTTCGTCCAACGATGTTCTAGTTTGTTGATCCCTTCCGAATAATAGGATTTGTCTAAGTCTGCAAAATATCCATTAGTGTCTGCAATCACCTCCTCGTTTGAATAAAATCTTTGTCCCGCCAGCCATTTCTTCAAATTGGGGAACAAATAGTAGTTCGAGGGAGCCAAGTCTCGAGAATAGGGGGGATGTGAAACGAGTTGGAATCCTATTTCCATTAATTTTGCGATCACAACTGCTGAGGTGTGTGTTGGTGTGTTGTCGTGATGGAAAAGGACTTTCTTGTGGGCCAATCGCGGGCGTTTTTTTTGCAGCTCGGTTTTCAAACGGTCCAATAACGATGAATAATATTCACCTGTAATAGTTTTTTTACCCTTTTCCAGATAGTCGATGAGGATTATCCCTTGCGAATCCCAAAAGACAGTCGCCATAACCTTTCCGGCCGATGGAACGGTCTTCGCCTTTTTTGGTGCAGATTCCCCCTTGGTAACCCATTGTTTAGATTGTTGTTTGGTCTCAGGAGTATAGTAATGTATCCATGTTTCATCCACAGTGACGAAACGACGCTTAAAGTCCTCCGGATTCTTCTGGAACAGCTGCAAACCATCCTTGCAACACTTCACACGATTCTGTTTTTGGTCAAGCGTGAGCAATCGCGGCACCCATCTTGCGGATAGCTTTCTCATGTCCAAATGTTTATGCAAAATATTATGTACCCGTTCAGTCGAGATGCCCTCAGCACTAGCAATCTCACGCACCTTAACTCTTCTGTCATCCATCACCATATCATGGATTTGATCAATGATTTCTGGAGTCATAACCTCCACAGGCCGTCCAGAACGTTCAGTGTCACTTGTGCCCATATGGCCACTCCGAAAATTTTGAAACCACTTATAAACTGTTCTAATCGAAGGTGCAGAGTCACCATAATGTTTATCAAGCTTCTCTTTAGTCTCCTGAGGCGTTTTGCCTTTCATAAAGTAATGTTTAATCACCACACGAAATTCTGTTTCGTCCATTTCTTGAAAATCACTCGACTTCCTTGATTCACACGAATGCCAAACACAAAGAAATAGACCAATATGGCTGAAACTTGGTGTGCGTTCATTCAAGAGATGCTACTAACTAAACATGAACTCGATACGCGCCGGTGGTGCCATCTCTCGGACTTTGCACGGACTTTACAAACCAGCCTCGTATATATATATATATATATATATATATATATATATATATATATATATATAAAGATTAAAATATATATAAGCTTTAATCTTTATACATTATTTTTCTAACTTAGGAATGAGATCAGGACAAAATATTTTTAAAGACTACATTACGTATATTTATTAATGTCACTTGAATTAGTCCATTACCTGTTTTGGGGTAATAATTATTTACTAAACATAAAGAAATATTAGGGTGGTAGTGAAAAGCACTGTACAGTGGTCATCAAAAGTAGGATATCAAAATTATTCTCGGCTTTAAAATGATGAACTTCAAAATATAAAATATGTGCCAAAAAAAAAAAAATTGAGAAGGGGCATGCTGAAGCGATGTCCTGAGGTTTTATTTATTAAGTTCTATGAGACTGAATAAGATAAACTTCGATTTTACGAAACGGCGACTATTAAACTTCAATTTATCTCTCCAACATACTCATTTTCCAATAATCTTTAGTCTAAGATGTACAGGTCACTAAAGTCCAATCGGTTTTTCTAAGAGATCGGTAGAGCTTTTTGAGAGTCTCTTTAGAGTTACTCGTTATTAAAGCTACCGGGCATTTTAGATTGATTGAAATTTTAATTCAGCGCGAAAACACCTTTGCGCAGATGCTTAGTCACAACATAGATATGTTTGCTCAATACTGCATGAGATATTTATAATCTTATTTTCGTTAATTTATTTACACTTACCGCTTCCTTTTCGACTTGGAGGTTGGTGTAACGGCGAGGAACCCAACGAGCCGCCAAAGGCATCAGGTTCGTGTCCAGCTTCGTTTAGTGTGGGACAACTTGCACTCAGCCTGGCTACTTGCGCTAGGAGGGGATTTAACGCATACGCGGCGAAGTCTTTAGATTTGTGAGAATATCCTAAAAATATAAACGCATAAATTTAAAAAATTAAAAAATAACATCTTAAAACTAACATTTAAATTTTTGTCAATGTGACTGACACGTAGGATGAAAAGTTTTTGGTCTAGCTACTTAAAACACATTTTTTTTTGCAAAATTCGACTTTATTCATCAACATAGTCTCCTTCAAGAGAGATACAATCAGTCCAATGCTTTTCTAACATTTCTATACCTTTCTTGTAGAAGGATTTGTCTTTGCCTTCAAAAGAGGCCTCAGTTTCGGCGACATCATTAGAGCCAAATCTCTTTCCCGCGAGGTCTGCGAAGAGCTAATAGTCGCTAGGAGCCAAATCTGGAGAATACGGTGGATGAGGATGCAATTCAAACTTAAATTCATGCAATTTTGCCATCGTAACCACTGACTTGTGACACGATGCATGAGCATGATGAAAGAGCACTTTTTTCTTGTTCATTTGAAGCCGTTTCTTTGAGATTTTTGTCTTCAAACGCAACAATAACTTTATATAATATTGGCTATTGATAGTTTTTCCCTTCTCAGCATAGTCGAAGAAAATTATTCCATGCGCATCCCAAAATACAGAGGCCAAAACCTTCCCAATCGACTTTTGTATCTTTGGTTGCTTCGGGCGGCTTTCACCGGCTGCTGTCCACTCAGCTGACTGCCGATTTGATTCTGGTATGTAGTGGTGGATCCATGTTTCATCCATTGTCACATATCGCACGAAATAATTCTTTTTATTGCGCTGAAACAGGTCGAAACAGTGCTCAGAATCATCAATACGTTCATGTGATATCTTTATGTTCATGCAAAATATGATTGATACTTAAGGGTGTCAGCTATCTCACGCAATTTCACTTTATGGTTATTTAAAATAATTTTGAGAATTTTTTTGATGTTTTCCGGTGTAACCACCTCATTTGGGTGTCTAGTGCATTCAGCATCATTTATGTCTGTACGACCGCGTTTAAATTTAGCATACCAGTAAATGACGAGTGATTTTCCAGGGGGAGTCACCGTAACACTTATCAAGCCATTGCTTTGCTTGAACGGTATTTTTTCCCATCAAAAAACAGTGTTTAATTAACATACGAACGATTTTTTCCATTGTTTTGAAGATATCAAAAGTAGCGCCACTAAAACCACTGTAACTTGTAAACTAATCGTCGAAATGTCATAAAATTTTGACACGTATCGTTTGAAGGTTGGTATTTCCGAAAAATCATATAGATTTTTTGAAAAAGGCGACATCTATGTGTCAGACAAAAACTTTTCAGCCTACGTGTTACATATTTGATTTTTTCCTTAGCTGGACAACAAAATTTACAAATCTATAGTTTTGAAACGTTTATTTGAATCAAGTTGATATTGGAAAGCAACTACAGAGAAATTACTTTGAGTCGTATTCTTATCAGTTTCCTATTCCCATTCTCATTTGATGTAAACATAATTTGTTAGGTTCAGCTATACACGAGTATACGCAAAAAAAGAACCAATCCATGAAAACAAAATCGCATGGACAGAATTTCTTTCTGTCGTTACGTGTTTTTTTTTTGAAACGTGACTGCATTATTTGCAAACAAATCTATGGCGTATTTTCAAAATTCTTATACAGATACTAACAACCAACAGATGACGTAGTTAAAAAATTAAAATAGAAAATGAAACGCTGGCAAGTCTCATTTATGGTGGTGTTACTTATAAAGCTGAACAGAGTTAAAGTTTCAGCATCTTCTTGTTCACAGAATCAAGATTTAAAATTATTTCGAATAACTATTAATTTGTTTAGATGTTTACGTTTTATCGTCATTTTGAATTGTATTGGGCCATAAAATCTTGACACTGGTATTTTTATAGTTGTTATTTTGTGAACATGCTGAAATCTTAGCTTTATTTGTATTTATAAGTCAAGAGGATATATTGTAATGATCCTGTAGTTTTAAGATATCATGTAATAATTAAATCTTTTCATTAAAACTACATCCACCAGTTTGTTTTACACTTCTTATAATTGGTACTTATAAAAATGGGATTACTTAATTTATCACTAATATAAATATAACTTTCAATTCAACATAGCAAAATTACATTTTCCCTCCTCTTTATTCGTTCAGAGGTCGTTAAATATTTTCCGAGGACGCCAACAAACGCTGTGAGCCACTGCAAGATTGACATCATCAATTTGTCAAGCAAAGAAACTTAAAAATTCTCATAATTACTTAACTTTGTAAAAAACATTAAAATAATAAATATTTACAGTATTTTAAATGGTCTGATGCATCAATGTTATCTTTTAAACGCAAAAATAAATGATCGTGATTGTTCATGCAATCTCCCCACGTAGCCTCGGGTATCTTTACATAACTATTATCAAATAACAAGTTATTTATGTACTATTAAATATACACCATTCGGTATATTCGGTTTAGGAACAATGAATGAACGTGGTCAAATGTTATTAAACTTCTTAGAACAACAACAATTATTCGCTATGAACACCTTTTACTACAAAAAAAATTACATAGAAAATGGACATGGGTAAGTCCAAACGGAGTGGTAAAAAACGAAATAAACTACATATTATCATCAGAAAAAATATAGTAAAGGATGTAACAGTTGCGAACAGGATAAACACGGGAAGTGACCACAGAATACTCCGAGGAAGAATACAAATAAACGAAGGTATAGAAAGAAAAAATCATAACAAGCAAGAAAGAAACCAAAAATTGATACACACATCTTAAAAGTAAAGAAAGCGGAATACCAAAATGAAATAAGAAAAGAATTAACTAAAACAGATGATTTTGATAACAAAAACATAAACGAAATTAATGAAACAGTGACGAATCTTGGTGAAAACACGAGAGCAAATAGCTAGAAAGAAGAGCAACAAAACAACAATATGGAGCATAAAAACGGAAGAACTGTTTGAAGAAAGACGTAAACTGCTAGTCCAGGGAAAGATAAATACTATTCAGTTTGTAGACCGTTAAAAAGTTCATTAAAGAAGATAAAAGACAACAATTAGAGACAAAGACAGAAAAAATTGTAGAACAGAACGAAAACATGAAAGCACTCCGACAAAGCCTAGGAAAGACTACAATACACAACTTAAACGATGAAAATGGAGAAGATGTGAAAGATCGAGAAAAAATAAAACACATGATTCAAACATATTATCAGAATTTGTATGAACAAAAAAACTGCCCACCAAATGATTTCAGAGAACGTCGAAACAGAAAGATAATCAATGATAAGTACCAGAGATAACAGATGAAGAAATATTAACGACACTAAAAACTATGAAAAACGATAAAACATTAGGACCTGACAGAGTATTAACAAAATTAATAAAAGAATGAGGAGATTTGGTGATACAGGTGCTGAAACTCTTATTCAATAAATGTCTAGAGGAAGAGAAAATTAGAACACAGCTTCAACAATTTTACTTTTTAAAAAATTACTAAGTTAGACAATTACTGTCTAATGTCACAAATGTACAAATTGTTTACCAAAATAATAATTAATAGATTGGAAAACAAGCTGGAATTAAACCAATCGGTAGAACAGGCTGGCTTCAGGAAGAGTTTTAGTACTTGTGAACATCTCTTAACTATCAGAACTTTAATACAGAAGGCGACAGAATATAACTTAAAGTTTTACCTGTTATTTTTAGATTATCAAAAGGCTTTTGAGAGTATCGAGAGCTGGGCCGTCGAAAAAGCCTTGTATAATAGCAGAATAGACTACAGGTATACTCAGCTCATAAGAACAATTTACAACAAGGCTCAAATGATAGTGGGAACGGATAGTAAAACAAGTCTAATACCTATCAAATGCGGAGTAAGACAGGGAGATTCCATGAGCCCAAAACTATTTATAGCAGCATTAGAAAAAGTTTTCAAGGAATTCGAATGGGAAAAAAGGGGATCAGTATAAATGGACAAAAGTTAAATCATCTGCGTTATGCTGATGATGTAGTGCTAATATCAGATAATTTTGATGACATACAGGAAATAATTACGGAACTAGAAAACAAATTAGGGAGGGTAGGACTACTGCAGAATAAAGATAAGACAAAAGCTATGACAAAAACAGTCCACGAGGCTTGAGAATAGAAGGCCGAACACTTGAATACGTAGATGAAAACATTTACCTAGGGCAAGTAATAAAGTGTGGAAAAGCGAATCAAACAGCAGAAGTATAGAGAAGAATCAGCCTGGCATGGGCAGCATTTGGCAACCAAAGAAAAAATACTAACCAATAAAAGAATTCTTCTGAAACTAAGAAAGATGGTATTCGATAAATTCTTTCTACCAGTTCTTACCTACACGCCAAGATATGGACTTTGACTAGGAAGATGATGGACCAATCGAGTAAAACACAGAGAGCAATGGAACACCAGATGATGAATATAAGATTTCAAGACAGAATCAGAAACGAAAGTATAAGATAAAAGACCAAAGTGATAGACGTAAGAGAACAGGTAGCAGGTTTGAAATGGAGATGGGTGTCACACAATGAGACAACAAGATGAGAGATGGAATAAAAGAAATCAAGAATGGAGGCCATGCTTTGGACAAAGATCCAAAGGAAGGTCCCAAAACAAGATGGAAAGATGACTTGAAAAGAACGGCTGGTTTACGATGGATCAGAAAGACGCAGAATCGAGGATGGAAAAAGGAAGGGGGAGCCTATGTCCGACACTGGATGGAAGAAGGCTTATTAGATAGATAGATAGAAGTATAAACCATTGGCTCAAGGTATAAGAAGATCTAAACCAATAATTAATAAACATCTCCTGGCCCCAAAAATTACGACTTTCGCTTTTATAGGGGTGTTCACTGAGTTAGCATTGTTAGTGTTATTTAAATTTATTTTTTTGTTATTATTTTTACTGGCTGTCGTAGCCGTCTCGAATTGTTTAACAAATTACATTCCTCATTCCACATTAAATACAGAATTTATTAAGGCCCAGCTTAGATTTGTTAAAACATACATTCAGTTAAGAACGTTCCCAAGAAAATAAATTGTCCTACAATTATCTAGAAAATTTGAATATACATATTCATTAGTGTCCTTTATACGTAGAAAAAATTTCAATACTCCTTATGGCACTAAATTTGTAAATAGTGGCTTCTAAAATTTGCATTTTTAACATACGAACCCTATCCCGACCTTTGTTGAAACGGATGTTTTATTATGGTAACAATGGTAATTTTCTTACGATTGTTTTGAAAAACTTAGAATCAGTAATTAAAAATATAACAAATTTTTTTTTGGGCAAAGAATATTATAGCCACCGGTATTCGTTTTTTTTACAAAATAATGTTGTAAGTGAGCCACTTTTGATCGTTTTCAGTTTTCCTCTCATAACTTGATGAATAAAAGTTCGCGACTTGTGTCGCACTGCGCGGGAAGTAGTAAGTTGTCATGTTTTATTTTGAACTTTGAATAAAGCCCTTCCCTTTTGAAATCACTCAATTTTCCCATATCTAAAAGACTACTGCAGCCGGTGCATTTCAGATTTCTAGCTAACTCTCTCAATAAATGAATTCTCATCAGGAATTTTAGATTAGACTATTTCATTGACTGCTGTTTGAATGTCCTAGTTTTTGCATCAGACATACTTGCTAATGCTATATTTATTTTTTCAGCAGTTTTTTTTTTTAACAAAGCTGCTATTCTGTAATCGCGAAGTCATTATTTATGCACTATTAAAAATCTCCAATATAAACGTAACCTCGAAAAATACTCCAAAACATTAAAACCCAACATAAATAAATCGTGTCTCGATCAGAGTAAGAATGTAATGTTGCCAGATCCGAAAAACGATGCTGTGGCATTATTTTTGTATTTCTGTGCAAAAGAGCGCACTGCGCCTCAACTATTTTTTATTATCGTCATGGAAGTTTACATAGGAGGGACCTTTCTGTAAGTTGAGCACGATTGCTCCTTGGGAACGTTCTTAAATTGCCCGTAAACAATGTCGCATGAAGCCTACTATCCTGCGTCAATCTGAGGGATACTATAAAATGATGATTTAAGTAAAATGAAACTTGTACTCAAACCATTCTTCTTACACATACATAGTTGTTTTACTTATAGAATTATCCTTGTTTTTACGTAGTACACATATGGTATTTCTATTATTTCTATAGAGACGACAACTACGTATGCAAGGCTCTCCAGGTCTAGGCCTAAGCTACAATGTGACAAAAATTCGGCTTGTCGTTGGTGATGTCAAATGAGAAAGATCCACATTTAAAATTTGTTGGTTAATTTTGCCTACTTACCAGTACTTGACGCCGTCGCATTTCTCATAAGCTGTACAGATTCGTGCAGCTCTCGAACCTGTTGCAGGCTGTCCTCCAGAACGGCATACGTCCTCGGTGCCGCCGCCGGCGAGTGTGGCGTCACGCTGATGGTGGGTAGGGGCCCTGCCGGTGGTCGGGGGGGCGGCAGCAGCAGGCAACATGACGGCGTCGTCAGTGACCGCGTCAATGAACGCTTGAGGGTAGTCGGTGACGACGTCCTCGTCACTGTCCGCCTCGCCTCCGCTTGCGCCGCATTCATCTGCAATTTAAAAATGTGATGTTCTAGGTTAAGCAAAACTTTTAAAATTTGCAAAACTTCCTAAAAAACGCTGCACAACTTGCAGAACAAACATAACAATAAGCTTAAGAAACTTCCTCCTAAGACTTATAGTCACTTGTATAAATAGATTTGTTAAAGTTTAATGGAGTAGAATAATAAAGAGAAATAACATTCAAACCCCTTCAAGATAAAATAAGTTATGTGTATAGGATAACAAGAAGCAACAGAGTGATCGGAAACATTCTGAGATATAATGCTTTAACATGTGTAAGGGAGAATCGCCACAATTGAACAATGTATTGACAAGTATTTGTACTGTTTCAATTAAGTACACCTTCAACGTTACTTTAAAATTTCCTTAAGTGATAGTTAAGATACAGTCTATCAAGTAAGAACGTGACCGCTCATATTCTTGAAAAAATGTGTTTCGAGAAAATTTTTGGCCACTAATGTATTCTTTGGTGTGCTAACACCGGCGCAATTACCTTAGTAACTTGACCAATCACTTCCTGCATCAATAATCGCCTGGCATCCTCAAGGCATGCTGTCGACGAGATTTTCTGCATACACTACAAACTCTTCAAATCTCGCAAGACAATTAAGTCAAAGTCCTCAGAGTCTCTCCTTTGAGCTTTCTCTTTACAAGGGACCAAACGTTTTCTATAGGGTTGACGTTTGGCGATTGTGAGGACCACTTTAGTATCTTATCGTGGGCCCAAGCGAGCCGCTTCACGATATGATTGTTCCCCAGTAAAGGTTTCTTCAACGTGCCTCGGAATTTGACATCATGAGCACGAAAATGTTGTCGAATGGTTTCATGGGACACATTCGAACCTGGTTTTCTTAATTTTGTCGCTCTTTGGCGCAGCGTCCATTCCGGGTCCCGTGAAAACAAAGACACGATTTGTTTTTCGCCTTTTGGAATGACCTTGCCTACCGAGTCACGTTTTAGCAAGTCGTCGACATTTTTCGTGTCGTTAAAACGATTTACCCACTTCTTCACAGACGATACCGACTTTTTAATATATCTAGCAACCGCGGAATGTGTCATTTTAGACCCCTTGGATAGGAAGGAAGAAAGACTGCCTCGAACCGACCCGCAAACGAGTGACTCATTTTGGATTTTACGTGATTTCGATGAAAGTTCGGAATCGACTGATACTTTTACTAAAATGTGTCGTAGATAAAGGTTCCCTCTATCGATATTTTGTTGAATCGCTAGAATCGCATCTACCAAAAATGAATTATCGCGAACATGTTCTTAATTAACAGACTGTATATAGCAAGAAGGCGAAATAGTAAAGACGCGCTGATAGGTAAGTACATCCTGAACAATGCCGTGGGACAAGTTTCAACTTGTTAGTTCGTTCTGTTTCTTCTGTATGCATCTTTGCGTGAAGACCTAAATGTGTTCCTCTGTGATTTTTACGATGGACCTGAAATATGATAATTGTGTTTTAAACTCATGAAAATTACTACTGAAACGTATAAAATGATGATGGAAAGCATTTGGGGACGTAGCAATAAGTCATACGAAAATTATCAAGTGGTTTTCACAATTTAAGGCTGGTCGAACTTTGGCTAAAGACACGCCTTCCGAAAAATAATCGACTGAAACAAAGCCTGAAACCAATGCCAGAGTTCAAAAATCATTCGTGAAAATTGTCCTCGCATATTTCGGAGCATATGTAGTAAACTTGCTATTGGTTAGAGAACGACGTTGGAGCGAGAGGAGTTTCCTCTCTTCTATTATGACAATGCACTGGCTCACAGTTCGTTCTGTACGCAACAGTTTCTTGTGAATAATCATCGCGTACCCACTTTATTCGCCTGATTTGGAACGCTCTGACTTCGGGCTCGACCGGGGGAGAAAAACAGTGAGACCGTTGCATCCGGATGCAGAGAAATTACTTTGAAGGTGTCAGGAGTCACGAAGCCTAAAAATAACTATTTCAGATTTTATGGAGTCAGTTCAGGAACTTTTGGATAGCATCACGTAATTTCTAAAAAAGAATTGTTCGGGTGATAATGTCATGGAAACACAATAATTCTTTTGATAAAGTTTATAAAACTAAACTTCTGATAGAAATCCTTTGTAACACACTCTGAATATGGCTTAGATAATAATCAATTTAAAAATTTCTATGGTAAAAAAACACCCAACTTCAATGAAATGATGAAAATATAAGTTCCTGCGGAGATAATTTTAAAAATTTAAAAGAAGTGGTAAAATGTGAAAATAGAGCTCAGGAACAAAAATTATATGTTATTTAAGCATTTAAATAATACTGTTTTTAAATGTGGTAAAGCAATTCTATAACCAGAAAAAAAAATATTTCTTGAAAATTGGAAGCACCACATTTTGTATTTTAAAAATAAATCGTTCTTTACACGAATTTTCCAAAAAGTGTTGTCAATTTTATTTTTATGTTTTCGCTTTGTTTTGCTAATTGGGTATTTAAAAATAGCTTCATTCAGAAAGCAGTATTTTACTTGCGTCGATGGTTGTTACAGATTTAGGGTCACCCACTTTAAACTGAGATTTTCCGAACAATAAAATCGACAATTTTTAAATTTTGCTGATTTATACGTTTATTTTCACAGTTTGTAGGCTTTTCGGAATTTACGATACAGTATCGGAATACAAGCATTCCAAAATAGCCAAAATTATTCATAATTTTAAGAAACAATAAATAATTATAAAAAAGAAATAATTGGTGTTTACAGTTTTTATTTCATGTGTTGTTTTCAATTAAAAGTCAATTTATAAATGATATTGTAGTTCGAAAAACAATTATTTTTTAATTTTTACTTTAAAAATTTACGATTTTTAAAATTGAGTAACTTCTTGAAATTTTGTCTTTTATTATATAGAGTACTACAGAGTATGAAGTTTACTAATACTTAAATAACCTCTTTGTTCTTAATTGTTTTCGATTTTTATTTCACTTGCACAATCGTCCTCGGAGATCCTGCACGGCACGACGGCCAAGAAGGGAAAATTTTCCTCCTACAGTAAAACACAGGGTCCCTAATCCGCTAACGGCAAACCTGGCCAGGGAACAAACGTATGAATTAAAAAAAATCGGGTGTGACAGACAGACAGACACCGAAGTGATCTTATAAGTGGTCCGTATGGAACACTAAAAAATGTAAGTCGGATAAGTGGTTCTCAAATCATAAGCGCACTAACAGACAGACAGACAAACAGAGAGATGTTGCATATATTATATTCTGCATGATTTGTTCCATATTTAATCGTTTAGGCAGTGTATTGCAAGAGAACGCGCTAACAGCAAACTTTTTTCCGACTTGATCCACTATTATCGACACTGCTTATTCCTTATGTTACCTAACGTAATAAAATATATCCTCTAACCTGACAAGAGAATATATGTAAAAAAAGCACGTAAATCGGATAAGTGGTTCTCGACTGATCAGCGCATTAAAGGAATAGTCAGACAGACAGAGAGACGTTGCATTTTATATATATTATAGATAGAAGATTATAGATAACCTGATCAGAGAACAAATGTATGAATTAAAAAAAAAACACGTAAATCGGATAAGTGGTTCTCGAGTGATAAGCGTACTAACGGACAGACAGAGAGACGTCGCATTTTATATATAATAAAGATATTCTTTTCTACATAATATTGTTCCATATTTAATGGTTTAGGCAGTGTATCGTAAGAGAACGCGCTAGCGGCAAACTTTTTTCCGACTTGATCCACTATTATCGTCACTGCTTATTCCTTATGTTACCTAACGTAATAAAATATAGCCTAAAATCTGGCCAAAGAACATATGTATGTTTAAGAAAAAGCAGGTAAATCGGATAAGTGGTTCTCCAGTGATAAGCGCACTAACGGACGGACAGACAGACAGAGAGACGTTGCATTTTATATATATTGTAGAATTGAAAAACGGAGCGTTATCGAGTAAAATTGCAGTTATAAAATAAAGAAAAAAATCTTTAAAGGACCCCGTAATTTCTTTGTGGAAAGTGGTTTTCACTTAAATGGGTTTTAAACTTTCAGAATATATTTTTAGAGTCATTCTGAACAAATGTCTTGCTGGGCACAACGTAATCCTATGAGTAAATTTTGCACGGCAAGCATTTTTAAGGGGTTACATAACACGTAAGCCGAAAAGTTTTTGGTCTAGCTACTTAAAACATTTTTTTTTTGCAAAATTCGACTTTATTCATCAACATTGTCTCCTTCAAGAGCGATACAATCAGTCCAACGCTTTTCTAATATCTCTACATCTTTCTTGTAGAAGGATTTGTCTTTGCGTTCAAAATAAGCCTCAGCTTCGGCGGTAAGTTCTTCTTTGGAGCCAAATCTCTTTCCCGCGGGCATTCTTTTGAGGTCTGAGAATAGATTCTCGTAATAGTCGCCGGGGGCCAAATCTGGAGATGAGGAATCAATTCAAACTTCAATTCATGTAATTTTGTCATCGTAACCATTGACTTATGACACGGTGCATGGTCTTGAGGAAAGATTACGCACCGATACCTTTATGTAATATTCGCTATTGATGGTTTTCTCCTTCTCAGCATAGTCGATGAAAATTATTCCATGAGCATCCCAAAATACAGAGGCCAAAACCTTTTTACTGCGCTTAAAAAGGTCCAAACAGCGCTCAGAATCATCAACACGTTGTTGTTTTTGGTCCACTGTGAGCAAACGCGGTACCCATTTCGAACAGAGCTTTCTCATGTCCAAATGTTCATGCAAAATATGACCAACACGTTCTTTCTGATATCTTTAGGGTATCAGCTATTTCACGCAATTTCACTTTACGGTTATCCAAAACAATTTTGTGGATTTTTTCATGTTTTCCGGTGTAACCATCTCATTTGGGCGTCCAGAGCTTTCAGCATCATTTGTCTGTTATGATCGCGTTAAAATCAGTCCCCGTAACACTTATCAAGCCACTGCTTTGCTTGAATGGTATTTTTTGTCATCAAAAAAGAGTGTTTAATCAATACACGAAATTCGATTTTTTCCACTGTTTTTACATTATTAAAAGTAACGTCACTAAAACATCTGTAACTTGCAAACTAATCTTCGATGTGTTATGAAATTTTGACAGGTTGGTACTTTTAAAAATCATATGGATTTTTTGAAAAGGCCGACATCTATGTGTTAGAACAAAAACTTTTCAGCCTACGTGTTACACTTGGGTGCTGCAAAAAATATGTATATTTAAAAAAAAATTAAAGGGTATTAAGTGAATAATACAAAAGGATGGCGATTATAATTTTTATTGTACCTTAAATTATAAGAATTATAACCGAGTCGCGATGATCCGAGCTCTGGATTAACCGAGCCAATCTAAGAACCTGATTATCCCAGGTACGCGCGTCTATGCTGCGTATTAACAGAGCTTATAAAATATGTATGTACTTATTTCCATTTAAAATCGTCGGGCCTTCGGAGAATCCCCCTGGTCCGTGTGAGGGGCTTCCCTATTGATGTTTTTGGACTCTTTCAGCATGTAAATTTGGGTGAATGCAGTGCGTTATAGCGTTTACTACGGAGAAGTACGAGTATACTCACATAATTTATTTGGTTGGAGTTCTGGTAGTTAAGTGTAATTAATACGAACTGCTTTGTTTGAATTTTTGTTTGTCGTATTATAATGGAGCAAAACAAGCGTAAAAGAATCGTCGTTCCTATTGAAGAAAAATTAAAAGCCATCAGAAGAATTAAAGCAGGAGAGACAATTAAAGTTGTTGCAGGAGATTATGAAGATGAGGTAACAGTTGGAGATTGGAAAAGAAATCGCACAAAAATAGAAGAGTGGTGTATAAATCAAGCCTCCTCTACCTCAGGAAGAAAATCAATGAAAACCGGAGACTATGAAAAGGTTAACGAAGCTTTATTCATGTGGTTTAAGCAACACACATCAAAAGGTGTGCCTCTGTCAGGTCCAATTTTACAACAGAAAGCAATAATGATTAGTAGGCAATTCCCAGAGATAGATCAGTTTACCGCCAGTTCTGGATGGCTTGACCGCTGGAAAAAAAAACGGTACGGTGTACGACAACTGACTGTATGTGGTGAAAAACTTTCTGCTGATGTCTCATCAATTGAGAAGTTTAAGCAGAACTTTAAAAAGCAAAGCGAAGATTGTGGATACACATGTGATCAAATTTACAACTGTGACGAAACTGGTCTGAATTATAAAATGCTTCCATCAAAAACATTGGCATATTGACAGGAAAAATCAGCTCCTGGGCACAAACGAAGTAAGGAAAGATTAACTATAATGTTCCAATGCATCTGGCAAGCACAAAATCCCACTGATGGTGATTGGCAAGTCTGCACGTCCAAGAACTTTAAAAGACATCTCACCCAAAGCCCTACCAGTTTATTACAAAAGTCAGAAGAGCGCATGGATGGATACGACCTTATTTACTAACTGGTTTGAAGAAGAGTTCGTGCCATCTGTGACTAAATTTTTGAACAGAAACCGTCTTCCTATTCAAGCAATTTTGTTAATAGATAATGCCGCCTCTCACCCTGGAGAAGGGCTTCATGTGGGCGAAATTGTAAATTTTTTTCCTCCAAATGTAACCAGCATGATGCAAACAATGGATCAAGGCATTCTCGAAAACATTTAAAAAAATTATAGGCGTTTATATCTTGAACATCTGTTAGAATACACAGAAAAGGAGGATATTATCAATGGGATGAGAAAGGTTACACTGAAAAAGGTTATTTACTGGGTAAGTCAAGCTTGGGATTCTGTGCGTACTACCACTATTCAAAAATCTTGGTCAAAAGCTATTGATTTTGAGCACTATAATGACAGTGAAGATGATACTCCATTAAATGAATTAGCTTTGAAATTGAGAAGCCATGGAGAAATGTACTGTTCAAATTTTGACAGCGATTTAGAAGAAAAAGAAAAAAGTTTATTTGAATTAATGTAAAAATTAAAAAGTTGCGAAAATGGGACAAGAGAAGATGTTATTGAATGGATTATAGCAGATGATTTAGAAGAAGAAATGAGTATTGAAGAAATAACGAATGCCTTTCAGGAAACCGAAAAATCAGATGACGATGACGAAGCGACGGTGGATGAACAGTCTCCCACTAAGATCTCTCATCAAGAAGGTTTTGCTTCTTTGGAAAAAGCTTTGAGGTATATCGAACAATAACCAGAGGCAACCCCAGCGGATTTGCTTCTTCTTAATAGATAGAGAAACATTGCAGCGAGAAAAAGAAGATGCAATATGAAACAGAAGCGCATAGATTTCACTGTTTTATAATGTATGTACCTGTTTAAATGTTAAAAACGTTAATACATCGGTTTAAAGTATTGGTGTTTTTATTTTTTGAATGAATAAAAAACAAATCCGGATTATCCGAGTTTTCAGTTATCCGAGGGGGGTGCCCCCCACGTTACCTTGGATAACCGGGTTTCTACTGTATGTATATTCAAAAAAATATTTTAAAGGTTATTAAGTGTGTAATACAAAAGAATGGCGATTATATATTTTTACTCCACTTTCAATTATAAGATTTTTTTAATATGTTTTATAACATATATATAATATAAAAAATTCTTATAATTTAAAGTACAATAAAAATTCTTCTTTTGTATTATATACTTAATAATCTTTAAAATATTTTTTTTAAATATTTATAATTTTTTTGCAGCGCCCAGGTGTATGTAACCCCTTAATATGCTTGCAGTGCAAAATCTACTCACAGGATTGCGTTGTGCCCAGCAAGACATTTGTTGAGAATGACTCCAAGAATATATTCTGACAGTTTGAACCCATTTGAGTAAAAGCCACTTTCCATAAAGAAATTGTGGGGTCCTTTCCATTTTTACATTTAATAATTAATAATCTTTATTACGGCCTTAACATGCAAGCTATATATAAATAAAAACAGTACATTTTTTGTTTTTATCGGAGCATACGTGCTATTTTCAAACCTATTGCATTTCTATAATGAATATTTGCCCTTAAGGCCACTACAATGAAAAGCTAATTAAATTTCTACCTATGCGTTTAATTAAATTTGGCCGCCAACTTTTTATAAAATCTATAATAAGGTGTGTTTTACTTTTCATAGAATGTATTTACGTACATACGTTAAATGAGACTGTATGGAAGAAGTGCTAAAAAAGTCACTGTTAAGGTAATGCATGGGTACTACAGGATACTACTGTTTTCTTTAAGAAAGACTAGATAGCTGTCCAATGGTGAAAAAAGGCAAAAAGCTGATGACTCTCGGAAACAAATTAAGTTGGCCTCTACGAAGCTTGCTATTTGAAGCTGGTGGATTGTTTTTTGTGGGGACATCCCGAACTAAAGTTTTCAGTACCAATCTTAGCTGCCTGGAATAATTAAGGTAAAACTTCGTTACGCTGGCTTTTCAGAAAAAGGATTTTTTTTGGAATAGGCTTAAAATGGTCTAATTTTGAAAGATTTACGAGAAAATATCGGGGAGTGGCCGTTTTTTGCACTTTTTTTTTGCATATAAACACTGATACGTAAGCGCACGAAAGTGTACTATCCTATTGACAACCACTGAACAAAACTGCTAGGGAGAACTCAGTTCGTTCATGCGCATACGCCGAGATGATTATGCTACATTTACAGTCATAGCAACATTCCAACCAATAAGGAACTCTGCTGTGAAATTTTCTGTGAGGAAAACAACACGAAAAGAACAAATCACAAGTTTTCTTTTGGAATAGGCCTAAAATGGCCTAATTTCGAGAGATTGACGAGAAAAAATCGAGCTGAGGCTGATTTTGCTAACCTGAACTAACTTTGATCTCCAGTCGCTAATATAGCACACACACATTAAGGTAGAACATTTTGTTTTTCATTGTTTAATGTATTTTGTAATAGCTGATTATTTAGTTCAGGTTAGTTTCAGGTTAACAAAAAAAGTTACCTCCCGATTTTTTTTTCATAATTTTTTAAATTTAGACCATTTTAAGCCCATTTTTTTTAAAAAATCCTCCTTTTTCTGAAAGCGTATTGAAATTTTACCAAAAAAATTGACAATGAACAATTCTATGATAAGATTAGATTATAAATGAAAAAAAAATTAATAATAATAAAAGATTAGGCTGACCTCTACATTTCACCAATTAGTGTGAACGGAGCATATTCTTCCGAAAATAACAGTTCCGATCAGTGGTTATCAACAGTTGTCAGTGATATAGGTTAATTTTTAATTACCAAAAAAAAAAGTGCAAAAACGGCCTTCTCCGGAGTCTTTCAAAATTAGACCAATTTAAGCCTATTCCAACAAAAAACCCCTTTTCTGAAAAGCCCGTATAACGAAGTTTTGCCACAACTATATACAGCAAGAAATGGCAGTGATCCAGGCAGTTATTGATAATTTCACCGCTCGCTTAGAAGCATGCCGGCAACATAACGATTTACGTTTAGATAATAATATTTGTAAGAAATAATTTGCCGAGGCTATAGTTTGATTATATGGATAATCTTGCATAATATTTACAATTTTCTATCGCATTATTATTATTATCATTATTTTAAAGTTCCTTATTTTTTCTGCAAAATAATTATACCTGTAACTGATATTTGTTATGTGCAAGCTATGTATATAAAATGCAACCTCTCTCTGTCTGTCTGTCTGTCCGTTAGTGCGCTTATCAATCGAGAACCACTTATCCGCTTTACGTGCTTTTTTTTTTAAAAAACAAAAAAATACATATGTTCTTTGCCCAGGTTATAGGATATATTTTATTACGTTAGGTAAAATAAGGAATCAGCAGTGACGATAATAGTGAATCAAGTCGGAAAAAAAAGTTTGCCGCTAGTGCGTTCTCTTGCAATACACTGCCTAAACCATTAAATATGGAACAATATCATGTAGCAAAGAATAAAATATATATAAAATGCAACGTCTCTCTCTCTCTGTCTGTCTGTTCGTTAGTGCGCTTATCACTCGAAAACCACTTATCCGATTTACGTGTTTTTTTTTTTATTCATACATATGTCCACTTTCCAGGTTATATAATAATAATAATAATCTACGTTATATATAAAATGCAACATTTCTCCGTCTGTCTGTCTGTCCGTTAGTGCGCTTATCACTGGACAACCAGTTATCCGATTTACGTGTTTTTTTTTTAAATTAGTACACATATTCTTTAGTCAGGTTATAGGATATATTTTATTACTTTAGGTAATATAAGAAATAAGCAGTCGCAATAATAGTGAATCAAGTCGGAAAAAAGTTTGCGACTAGAGCACTCTCTTGCAATACGCTCCCTAAACCGTTAAATATGGAACAATATCATGTAACAAAGAATACAATATATATAAAATGCAACGTCTCTCTGTTTGTCCGTCCGTTAGTGCTCTTATCACTTGAGAACCACTTATTCGATTTACATGTTTTTATTTAATTCATACATATGTTATATAGTCAGGTTATATAATAATAATAATAATCTATATAATATAATATATATATATATATATATATATATATATATATATATATATATATATAAAACCCAACTGTTTATCTATCCGTTAGTGCGCTTATTATTTGAGAACCACTTATCCCATTTAAGTGATTTTCTTTTTAGTTTTTAACTTAATATTTACCAAATAAAAATCTATAATATACCAGGTGTACAAGTATGAAATGCGGATTTCAGACAACAGATGGTGCACCAATACGGTTTGTGCTATAAAGATATTACACTGCGCCATTTTGTTGTGCCATCAACAAGTGTCAGACGCGCACGAGTGATAAATTGGAAAAGTGTGTACATAGTGTTGTGTTCAATATGTCGAAATTTATACTGAACAAAGAGCATTCGCGGACAGCATTAATTTCTTGTTTTCATTTGAAGAAAACTGCTGTTGAATCATACCGATTACTTCGAGAAGCTTATGGTGAACATGCTCCATCGGAAGATACGTGTGAACGGTCGTTTCGGCGTTTCAAAAGTGACGACTTCGATGTTGCAGACAAGGAACGTGGAAAACCGCCTAAAAAATAAGAAGATGTGGAATTGTAAGCATTGTTGGAAGATGATTCGCAAACACAAAAACAACTCGCCGAGCAATTGGGCGTTAGTCAACAAGCTGTTTCCAATCGGCTACGAGAAATGGGAAAGATTCAGAAGACCGGTAGTTGGGTACCACATGAGTTTGAACGACAGGCAAATGGAAAAGCGCAAAAACACGTGTGACATTTTGCTCGCTCGGTACAAAAGGAAGTCGTTTTTGCATCGTATAGTTACAGGGGATGAAAAGTGGATTTATTTTGAGAATCCCAAGCGTAAGAAATCTTGGGTAGAGACCAGGCGCACCATCCACATCGACCGCAAGACCGAATCGCTTTGGTAGAAAGCCGATGCTCTGTGTTTGGTGGGACCAGAGGGGCGTGGTCTATTATGAGCTATTAAAACCTGGGAAAACGGTTAATATTAAACGTTACCAACAACAATTGACCGATTTGAACCGTTCGCTGCTTGAAAAAAGGCCAGCATACCGAAAGAGGCAACACAGTCGTTTTTCTTCATGACAATGCTCCATCACATACGCCAAAACCAGTTTGCGACATGTTGGAAGCACTCAGCTGGGAAGTTTTACCTCATGAGGCTTACTCACCAGATTTGGCTCATTCCGATTACCACTTGTTTCCATGGATGGGTCACGCACTTGCTGAGCAGCGCTTTGGTTCGTACGAAGATGTGAAAAAATAGCTCGATGAATGGTTCGCAGCAAAAGGGGAAGATTTTTACTGGCGTGCTATTCACAAATTGCCCGAAAGATGGAAAAATGTATTACAGGCGATGGAGCATACTTTGAATAAAGCACTTTTTATCATTCTTCCGAATTTAACATGTTTTTTTTAGAAAAAAAATCCGCATTTCATACTTGTACACCTGGTATATAAAACGCAACGTCTTTCTGTCTATCTGTCTGTCCGTTAGTGCGCTTAGCGCTCAAGAGTCACTTATCAGATTTACGTGTTTTTTTTTTTATAAAATACATATGTTCTCTGGCCAGGTTACAGAATATAGTTTATTACGTTAGGTAACATAAGGGACAAGCAGTGATGATAATAGTAAATCAAGCACGAAAAAAAGTTTACCGCTAGCGCATTCCCTTGTAATACGCTGCCTAAACCGTTAAATATGGAACAATATCGCGTAACAAAAAATACAAGATATATAAAATGCCCCGTCTCTCTATGTCTGCCTGTCTGTCCGTTAGTGCGCTTATCACTCGAGAACCATTTATCCGATTTACGTGTTTTTTTTTTTAATTCATACATATGTTCCCTAGCCAGGTTATATAATAATAATAATAATCTATATAATATATATAAAACACAACGACTCTCTGTCTGTCTGTCCGTTAGTGTGCTTATCATTCGCGAACCGCTTATCGGATTTACGTGTTTTTTAAAATTCTTAACTTAATACGAGGCTGGTTTGAAAATGCCGTGCAAAGTCCGAGAGATGGCACCACCGGCGCGTATCGAGGTAATGTTTAGTTAGTAGCATCTCTTGAATGAACGCACACCAAGTTTCAGCCATATTGGTCTATTTCTTTGTGTTTGGCATTCGTGTGAATCAAGGAAGTCAAGTGATTTTCAAGAAATGGACGAAAAAGAATTTCGTGTGGTGATTAAACATTACTTTATGAAAGGCAAAACGCCTCAGGAGACTAAGGAGAAGCTTGATAAACATTATGGTGACTCTGCACCTTCGATTAGAACAGTTTATAAGTGGTTTCAAAATTTTCGGACTGGCCATATGGGCACAAGTGACGCTGAACGTTCTGGACGGCCTGTGGAGGTTACGACTCCAGAAATCATTGATCAAATCCATGATATGGTGATGGATGACAGAAGAGTTAAGGTGCGTGAGATTGCTAGTGCTGTGGGCATCTCGACCGAACGGGTACATAATATTTTGCATAAACATTTGGACATGAGAAAGCTATCCGCAAGATGGGTGCCGCGATTGCTCACGCTTGACGGAAAACGGAATCGTGTGAAGTGTTGCAAGGATGGTTTGCAGCTGTTCCAGAAGAATCCGGAGGACTTTAAGCGTCGTTTCGTCACTGTGGATGAAACATGGATACATTACTATACTCCTGAGACCAAACAACAATCTAAGCAATGGGTTACCAAGGGGGAATCTTATTCATCGTTATTGGACCGTTTGAAAACCGAGCTGCAAGAAAAACGCCCACAAGAAAGTCCTTTTCCATCACGACAACGCACCAGCACACACCTCAGCAGTTGTGGTCGCAAAATTAATGGAAATAGGATTCCAACTCGTTTCACATCCCCCCTATTCTCCAGACTTGGCTCCCTCGGACTACTATTTGTTCCCCAATTTGAAGAAATGGCTGGCGGGACAAAGATTTTATTCAAACGAGGAGGTGATTGCAGACACTAATGGATATTTTGCAGACTTGGACAAATCCTATTATTCGGAAGGGATCAACAAACTAGAACATCGTTGGACGAAGTGTATAAGCCTAAAAGGAGACTATGTCGAAAAATAAAAAAGGTTTACCCCAAACACATAAGTAGTTTTTATTTTTGCACGGACTTTTCAAACCAGCCTCGTATTTATCAAAAAAAATCTATAATATATTTAAGACGCAACGTCTGTCTGGCTGTCTGACCGTTAGTGCGCTTAGCACTAAAGAACCACTTATTATTCGATTTACGTGCTTTTTTTTTATAAAATACATATGTTCTCTGGCCAGGTTAAAGGATATATTTTATTACGTTAGGTAACATAAGGAATAAGCAGTGACGATAATAGTGAATCAAGTCCACGCCAGCGGAGCCGCGGGTACGGCTAGTTTAAGTAAAAAATATCAAATTACCAGCACATATACAGGAATGGTGATCCCGGTAATCAAACTTAGCAGCTAATTTCCATTGACAATAATTGAGCACAGCACTGTATGAGATTTGTTTTACCAATTTAATATAAATATATTATTTAACTTATTACTAATAGGGAAAGATGATTTTTTTAAATAGGAATTTTTTCAGTTTACCGGAATTTTTCATTTTTTGATCAAAACAAGTTTTTCTACCATTTTCAAGGTCGGTAATTACAAAAAAAAAATTAAATATTGCGGAAAGTAATCCATCACAAAATTGTTCAACAAACATACATGGAAAAATAAACCTTACACATTGAGAAAAATCGCTAATTTTCAACAAAACCTTTATTCCAAATCAATTTCATTATCTAAATCTTCATCAACAGGTTTAATAAAAGCACTCTCTCGATAACCTGAACCTTGCGAAGAATGTACCAAACCTATACGACACCTTATAACCACACGTTTTCCGTTTTTGCTTTCGAACTGACACGATATTATTTACAATACCAACTTCTATCAATCATTTCCGAATTTTTGCACAATTTTAGGAAAGCACCACACTTCTTACATTTATAGCTCCCAACGGTAGGAATCAAACCCCAAACAAATAATTGCTCGTGAAGTTTGTCCTTATCTCCAAACAATTTGGCTATATCGTCAAAATTAAGTTCCATACCCAAAAACATATGAAAAAAACCGGTCAAGTGCAAGTTGAACCTGCACAATTAGTGTTCCGTACGTTGATTGTTTTTAAAATAAAAATTTTTGTTAGGGTGGTATAAAATGATCAGTGACTTCACAAAACACACCCCAAATGAGTTTTCAACAAAGTTTGTTTCCAATCTTTACTGAAAACTGGTGACTTTGAAATTTTGTTTTTTTTTTATATACCAAATAAATTATTAAAGGTAATGCACTCGTGGTAATTTTCGTTCAATCTATACCCCGTGGAGAATATTCCAGAATTTTTTCAAAATTTTTTGATCAGTACTTTTCGAGATAAGGTAGGGGACAGCGATTTTTCGCGATTTTTTAAAAGTAATGCGAAGAAAAGTGTGCACAAGTATTACATTATATATATATTTTTTACTCGTGTTTTCACAAGCTTTCATTTGACACTACACTCGATGACCTAGTAAAAAAATTTTTTTTTCACTTCCGATTTCACCCCTCAAAACGATCCCCTTAAGTCAAAATTTATGTTACGATGGTATAAAATGATCAGTGACTTCACAAGACACACCCTAAATGAGTTTCCAACAAAGTTTGTTTTCAATCTTTACTGAAATCTGATGACCTTGAAATTTTTTTTTTTTTAAATACCAGATAAATTATTAAAGGTAATGCACTCGTGATAATTTTCGTTCAATCTACCCCCCGTGGAGAATATTCCAGGATTTTTTCAAAATTTTTTGATAAGTACTTTTCGAGATAAGGCGCGGGACAGCGATTTTTCGCGATTTTTTGAAAATAATACAAAGAAAAAAGTGCGCGCAAGTATTACATTACATATATATATTTTTTACTCGTGTTTTCACAACCTTCCATTTGACACCACACTCGATGACTTAGTAAAAAAATTTTTTTTTTTCACTTCCGATTTCACCCCCCAAAATTAACCCCTTAAGTCAAAATTTAACTTTCAAAACTACATGGCTCTGATGAGGCCATCAATTCCTATTCTATTACCAAATTTCAAGTTTCTATGACAAATAGTTTCGGAGAAAATCGGGTGTGACAGACGGACAGACACCGAAGTGATCTTATAAGTGTTCCATACGGAACACTAAAAACCAATTTCCGCGCAAAAGCAATTATTTTTTTGTAATCATCGACCTTGAAAATGTTAGAAAAATTTGTTTTCGTCACAAAATAAAAAATTCCGGTAAACTGCAAAATACCCTTTAAATATGTTAAACTGATTTGCAATTAGACTTACCCCTCTAGAATGAATACAAGAAATTGGAAGGTGTTCCACATAACGTAATATGTAAAATTAGTATTTCTGTTTGACAAGTGCTAAGTTGATAGTTAATACGAGGGCTACCTTATAAGTTTTTTGAAAAAATTTGGTACACATCGTTTTATTGTTTCTGAAAGTATTCGCCTTTAAGATTTAAACACTTCTGCATGCGTTCGAACCAATTCTCGAAACATTTTTTTCACTCTGAAGTTGGTATCTCAAAAACATGGTTTTGGAAGAATTAAACAGCTTCTCGAGGTGAACAAAAAGAAGTCGATAAATCATACGGGCAATGAGACATAAATCGATGTTTTTCTCCGTCAAATAATCAATTGTTTGACGTGCTGTGTGAGAGCTGGCATTGTCATGATGAAGAATAATGCCACGTTTTCGGTTGTTTTTCCTGATTTCATCGATAACTTCTAGCAAACAAATTGTTGTATACCATTCAGCGATTCTTTAAATTGGTGTTTGGTTGCAACATGTCCAACATAACCAAAGAAAGAAGCGATTATTTTCTTGGAAGTGCTTTGCGGACGAACTACTTTTGTTGGATTTTGTTCATCTTGAAACACCCAAACAGTTGACTGTTGCTTAATTTTCAGTTCGTACGAGTATCTCTAAGTTTCATCTCCTGTTATGATGTTGTATACGGATTTTCATGTCCTCGGTCTAATTTTTTAAGCATTTCCTTCTATCAATTGACATGAGCCTGTTTTTGAATCTAGGTCAAATTATGCGGAATCCATCGGGAATAGATCCTTTCCACAGCTTTCGTTCATACAAAATCGAATGTACTGCAGTCTTCGATATGCCTAAGGATCACAATTTCGCGGTAAGTCACAAGCCGATCCTCTTCAATCATGTTGCGCACAGTATCGATGTTTTTTGGAACAACAACCGATTTTGGTTCCCTTTCACGAAATTCATCGTGACGAAAGTACGACCATGACGAAATTCTGCAAACCAATTGGAAACAGTCTTTTGTGATGGTGATTTGTTACCAGAAGTTGAACGAAAAGATTCGAGGCATTGTTGTTGAGTTAGGCTTTCACTAAAATCGCAAAAAAAAATCATACAACGAAAAGCTTCAGGTGAAATTTTCATTTGTTCACAAAACTGTTTTTTTTTTAAATGCTCACTGTAAACACACTACTCGGCCAATTTCTTAGCTGTCACTTTTTTAACAATAACAAATGTCAAATTTTACAACAATGGCAATGTCACATCTCAATAGCGCCATCTAGTGGTCGTTTGTAAAAGCTTAAAAGGAAGCCCTCGTAATACTCAAATTATATAGAAACAATACGTAAAGGCAGTTACCTATCAACAAGTACGTACTTGTTACCCAGGCACCTATCACAATGACTTGTCACAAAAAAATACAGTATTTAATTCATTTATCTAGACATTAGATGATACATAATATTTTAAAGATAGAAAATAACAATTAATTAAATAGAGTGTGAAAATATTATACCAAATTTTAATGAAAGGTGATTTAAAATGCTTTCGTATGTGCCTACATACGTGAAGAGGAAATCATCTCATAGTTTACAATGCATTGTTTCTTATGTTTTAGAATAAGCGTCCAGTGAATACAATAATGACTATAAAACAAAGGAATTAAATAAGCAATATACATTGTGGGCTAAATTAAAGTAGCTCCCGTTTTTCATTTCAATAACTTGCATCTTTTGAACGATTCTAATAACTTATGGATTTTTTTTGTGGGCATAGCACACGTGCTGCAAGGGAATATCTAAAGCGGTACAGGAGCGACGCGTATGTGGAAAAGCGATTCACGTTGGTCTTGAATCGCGGTAAACTGTACTAGTGGGGAACACAGGCCTGGGCAAGTCATTTCAAACAAATGATGTTCTCCATATAAAAGATTGCTTGAAAAGGGTTGTACGAGGAGTGACAAGCTGAACCTCATACGTTAGTATGGCATGCACCCCTCTGGGAAGAATTAAGCGGGTTACATCCATAGAACACTTTTCATGAAACTACCCGTAGAATAGTCGCCAACCGTCCTTTAATGTTTCAAGAAATCAGGGTGGTTGATGAGTTCTGAGTCGTCAATCAGGCAGATTTCTTCTGAATAGAATACAACAGATGCACTATATGTTTGGGAGCAGAGCGCAAAACATGGAAGCAGTATTCCATCATTGGTCGAATTTGAGCTTTGTATAGGAACAAAACTTGTGGTGTGGAGTGAAAAGCTTTCTAGTTCGAAAGAATAGTCCCAGCTTTTGAGAAACTCTCTTTGCTATGCATGCAACATGTTTATGCCCAGACATATTAACTTCTAAGTAAATAGGCAAATATCTACAGATTGGAAAACTAACATAACAATCCAGGGCAAAAGACGTTACCCGAAAACTCTCGCGGAATAACGCTCCTAAATACTACCTTAAAAGTATTACAAAAATCATACTGAAAGAAATGAGTAAGGATATTTAAATAAGAGAGGAACAACAGGGATTGCGCAAAAATCGATAGACATAAAGGGTATCCCAAAACTCACGCAAGATTTGAATTTGGCGCCATTTGTATGGTAAAGTGTTGCCAACAAAACAAAAAACACAGCGTGACAGCTGACAGTTCAGGGTTATTAAAAATGGAGCGCTACACGAAAGAACAACGCGTATTCATTGTTGAGCAATAATTTAAAAATAATGAAAGTTTGGCAGCTGCAGTTCGGAATTTTCGTACAAAATATGGTCGGAATAATGATTTAACCTCATCAACTGTGATCTAAAACGCTCTGGCCGTCCTTCAACAAGTCGTTCGATACAAAACATTGAAGCAGTTCGTGAGAGTGTTGCTGAGACTCCAGGAACATCAATTCGGCACCATGGTCAAGAATTGGACATTTCGAGAAGCTCCCTACAGCATATTCTCTTACAAAGTTCAATTGACTGAAGACCTCAAGCCTACTGACCACGCACAACGAAGAGAGTTCGTTGAATGGATAATGGAACAACAAATGGATACTGATTTTTCGAAGAAAATCATTTTCAGCGATGAGGCTCATTTCCATCTTGATGGCTTCGTTAATCGACAAAATTGTCGTATTTGGGATTCAGACAATCCACAAGAGACTGTTGCGACACAAATGCATCAACAACGTGTCACTGTTTGGTGCGGATTTTGGGCAAGGGGTTGGCCAGGCAACAACAGTTACTGGTGATTGTTATCGCGATATGATAATCCAGTTTTTTGTGCCTAAATTGCAAGATATGGATGTGGACGACATGTGGTTTCAACACAACGGTGCCACATGCTATACAGCCTGAGAAACAATTCAATTACTGCATGAGTCATTTCCTGGTCGTGTAATATCCCGTCTTGGTGATCAGAATTGGCCGCCCAGATCAAGCGATTTAACGCCGTTGGACTTTTTTCTTTGGGATTTTTTTAAAGTCTAAGGTTTATTTATGCCAACAAGCCCACGACCACCCACGACTTGAAGGAGGAAATTAAGCGTGGTATCAACGAAATTCAGCGGAAAATTTCGACAAAAGAGTGCGTATGTGCCAGCAAAGCCGTGGAGGCCATTTACCCGATGTGTTATTCCATACATAACTCTATACTGTATACTTTATGAATCAATAAAAAAAAAGTACAATTTTTAATTAAGAACCTGTGTTTTCTATCAAAATTACTTCTTGCGTGAATTTTGGGACACCCTTTAGATGTCATATTTACGAGGCTGGTTTGAAAAGTCCGTGCAAAGTCCGAGAGATGGCACCACCGGCGCGTATCGAGGTCAAGTTTAGTTAGTAGCATCTCTTGAATGAACGCACACCAAGTTTCAGCCATATTGGTCTATTTCTTTGTGTTTGGCATTCGTGAATCAAGGAAGTCGAGTGATTTTCAAGAAATGGACGAAAAAAAATTTCGTGTGGTGATTAAACATTACTTTATGAAAGGCAAAACGCCTCAGGAGACTAAAGAGAAGCTTGATAAACATTATGGTGACTCTGCACCTTCGATTAGAACAGTTTACAAGTGGTTTCAAAATTTTCGGACTGGCCATATGGGCACAAGTGACGCTGAACGTTCTGGATGCCCTGTGGAGGTTACGACTCCAGAAATCATTGATCAAATCCATGGTATGGTGATGGATGACAGAAGAGTTAAGGTGCGTGAGATTGCTAGTGCTATGGGCATCTCGACTGAACGGGTACATAATATTTTGCATAAACATTTGGACATGAGAAAGCTATCCGCAAGATGGGTGCCGCGATTGCTCACGCTTGACCAAAAACGGAATCGTGTGAAGTGTTGCAAGGATGGTTTGCAGCTGTTCCAGAAGAATCTGGAGAACTTTAAGAGTCGTTTCGTCACTGTGGATGAAACATGGATACATTACTATACTCCTGAGACCAACCAACAATCTAAACAATGGGTTACCAAGGGGGAATCTGCACCAAAAAAGGCGAAGACCGTTCCTTCAGCCGGAAAGGTTATGGCGACTGTCTTTTGGGATTGGCAAGGGATAATCCTCATCGACTATCTGGAAAAGGGTAAAACTATTACAGGTGAATATTATTCATCGTTATTGGACCGTTTGAAAACCGAGCTGCAAGAAAAACGCCCGCGATTGGCCCACAAGAAAGTCCTTTTCCATCACGACAACGCACCAGTACACACCTCAGCAGTTGTGGTCGCAAAATTAATGGAAATAGGATTCCAACTCGTTTCACATCCCCCCTATTCTCCAGACTTGGCTCCCTCGGACTACTATTTGTTCCCCAATTTGAAGAAATGGCTGGCGGGACAAAGATTTTATTCAAACGAGGAGGTGATTGCAGACACTAATGGATATTTTGCAGACTTGGACAAATCCTATTATTCGGAAGGGATCAACAAACTAGAACATCGTTGGACGAAGTGTATAAGCCTAAAAGGAGACTATGTCGAAAAATAAAAAAGGTTTACCCCAAACACATAAGTAGTTTTTATTTTTGCACGGACTTTTCAAACCAGCCTCGTATAGTGAGGCAGATAACGGAAAAAGCTAAAGAATTTAATAAACCTGCATAACACCCCGGCTGAAAAGTTTTGGTCTGACCCATAGATGTCGCCCTTTTTAAAAAATCCGTATGATTTTTAGAAAGTACCAACCTTCAACCAATGGAAAAAATCGAATTTCGTGTGTTGATTAAACACTGTTTTTTGCAGGGAAAAAATACCGTTCAAACAAAGCAGTGGCTTTATAAGTGTTACAGGGACTCTGCCCCTGGAAAATCACTGGTATGCTGAATTTAAACGCGGTCGTACAGACACAAGTGATGCTGAACGCTCTGGACGCTCAAATGAGGTGATTACACCGGAAAACATATAAAAAATCCACACAATTGTTTTAGATGGCCGTAAAGGTATCAAAAGAACGTTTTGGTAATACTTTGCATGAACAATTGGGCATGAGAAAGCTCTATTAGAAATGGGTACCGCGTTTGCTCACAGTGGACCAAAAACAGTGTGTTGATGACTCTGAGCGCTGTTTGGAACTGTTTAAGCGCAATAAAAAGGATTTTTTTATGCGATATGTGACAATGAATGAAATATGGATTACACACCGGAATCAAATTGGCAGTCAACTGAGTGGACAGCAGTCGGTGAAAGCCGCCCGAAGCGACCAAAGGTACAACAGTCGGCTGGGAAAGATTTGGCCTCTGTATTTTAGGATGCGCATGGAATAACTTTTATCGACTATGCTGAGAAGGGGAAAAACCATCAATAGCGAACATTATATAAAGTTATTGGTGCGTTTGAAGGCAGAAATCGCAAAAAAGACCCCAAATGAACAAGGAAAAAGTGCTCTTACATCAAGACAACGCACCACCAAGTCAATGGTTACCATAGTAAAATTGCACGAATTGAATTTCGAATTGCTTCCTCATCCACCGTATTGTCCAGATGTGGCCCCCAACGACTGTTATCTATTCGCAAACCTCAAAAAAATGCTCGCGGAAAAGCGATTTGATTTCAATGAAGAAGTAATCGCCGAAACTGAGGCCTATTTTGAAGGCAAGGACAAATCCTTCTACAAGAAAGGTATACAAATGTTAGAAAAGCGTTGGACTGATTGTATTGCTCTTGAAGGAGACTATGTTGATGAATAAAGTTGAATTTTGCAAAAAAATGTGTTTTAAGTAGCTAGACCAAAAACTTTTCATTCTACGTGTTATATATATTTCGTCGACATGACTCAAGACTTCGATATAGTGCAATTAAGAGATATTATAAAAATATTACAAGAAAAGCAGACAAACTAGAAGCTAATAAACAAATATAAAAGTGCGACATCTACTGAGTAAAGTAGTAAAAATTAACACTGGAATAAGACAAGGCGATTTACTTAGTCCCTTTAGCTTCAACCTCGTCATGGACAGAATAGTGGAGAATCTTCCAAAAACTAGAGGATACAAAATGGACACACAATCTGCCACGCCGATGATGCAGTCCCCATCTCCGATTCTGAGGACAACCTTCAGAAGATCTTTCATGCTTTCAATTTGTTTTGTTTTTGTTTGTTTGTTTCTGTTGGGCAGGGCGCATCGACAGCTAAGATCATTTAGCGCCCACTAGAGTTAGTTTGGTATAAATAGATTAGACTATGAAGTTGAATTCTTTTAAGTAATTGGTTATCTTTTCTTTAAGTGGGACAAAAGATTTTATGAGGATGGTGATGTTGGATGGGATGCCGTGGGTGTCTCTCAAGTTTTGATGTTGAATGGATTCAATTTGGAAGCGAGAAAACTAGACATGATTATTAATACCAAGACAAAATGTATGGTAGCTTCAAAATAATTATTAAGATGCAAGCTGGAGATACAAGGTAGTATTAATGAACAGGTTAATAATTTAAAATACCCGGGAACAATAATAACAAGCTACGGAGACTTAAACAGGGAAGTAAAAGAACAGTCTATGAAGGCATTACTAATAGCGGGTTGCTTGACGGATACAGTCCGGAAAAATAAATACCTTACAGTGGAACGCAAAATGAGAATATAAAAGATAACAGTGAGACCCATCCTCACATATGCTATAGAAACAAGAGCTGATGTAAAACAGCACAAATGATGAGGACAACAGAAATAAAGGTGATTAGGGACATACATGGCAAACGTGGTACCCAGTTCGAACAGAGACTTCTCATGTTCAAATGTTCACGAAAAATATGACCAACACGTTCTTTTGATATATTTAAGGTGTCAGCTATGTCACGCAGTTTCACTTTACGGCCATCCAAAACAATTTTGTGGATTTTTTTTATGTTTTCCGGTATATAACCACCTCAATTGGGCGTCCAGAGCGTTCAACATCATTTGTGTCTGTACGACTGGGTTTAAATTCAACTTACTAGTAAATGATAAGTGATTTTCTAGGGGCAGAGTCTCCGTAACACTTATCAAGCCATTGCTTTGCTTGAACGGTATTTTTTTTCATCAAAAAACACTGTTTAATCAACACACGAAATCCAATTTTTTCCAATGTTTTGAAAATATGAAAAGCAGCGTCACTAAAACCACTGTAACTTGTAAACTAACCAGGTTAAAATCAGCAACAAAGATCTACAAGAACTAAGTAAGACCCAAGAAATATTCAAATGGACTAGAACTAGAGGAAAACAATGGAATAAATATGTAGATTAGCTGGACAACAGACTAGTAAAAAGGGCCAAACTCAATTAACTTTGCGGTAGAACTAGGGGCAGACCTCCGAAAAGGTGGAAGGAATGCTGGACGTCCACATCGAAAGAACCCTAATGGGGATAAAACAGGGCAGTAGGCCTACTTATATGACACACCATATAAGAAAGAAGAAGTTAACGCCCAGTAAATTGAGTGACGACGCTAGAGGAATAGTGTTCCGTCATAACTATGTCGGGTTTTGCTACGTTAACTTTTTTAGAAAAAAACTGCCCACTACTTGATTACTGTCACCCCAGCATAGAATTTCTTCCACGGTTGTGTTAAGTTGAACGGCTGTCTGCGGATATTTGTATAAGTAGCAGATTTTCGAGCGATCAAAGTAATTGAAGAAATAAGCTTACTGACAACTGCAAAACTGCTGATTGGATCCCTCATATAAATGAGAAAGAGAAGAGGAGACAGTATGAAGCCTTGGGGCATATCAGCCTTGATAATGAAGCCATTAGAAAGAAACTCGTCAATTACCACTCGTAAAGAACGCTCCCTCGGGGAACACGAGAGCCATAAACAAAACTTTTCAGATATACTATAAGAGCGTAGCTTAGTTAACAATCCGTCATGCCCAATATGGTCCAATGCTTTGGATATACTAACTGAGAGATTCTCAAAATTTTTCAATTTCGTTATTCCATCATGTGTAAAATAAGTTCGAGGATGTCTTGTCGATCTTAGAATACAAAAGCCATATTGATTTTTATTTATTAGCACTGTGATAGATATTTAAGTCACATGATAATCCAAAGAAATGTATTTTGAAGCATTGTTTGTTGCAATAATTTATGATAGTATTTAAAATGAAACGTTAAAATTATCTATACAATTACGAAAAATCATATTTTTTTAAAAATTTTGTATTATGTTTAAGATTACTTCGAAAACCGCGCGGATATTCTACTGAACGTAAAATTTTAGCTGGCACGGAATTGTTTCTTCTATAATATATATAAAATGCAACGTCTCTCTGTCTGTCTGTCCGTTAGTGCGCCTATCACTGAAGAACCACTTATCCGATTTACGTACTTTTTTTTTTTAAACATACATATGTTCTCTGGCCAGGTTATAGGCTATATTTTATTACGATAGGTAGCATAAGGAATGAGCAGTGACGTAAAATAGTGAATGATGTCGGAAATAAGTTTGCCGCTAGCGCGTGCCTTTGCAATACACAGCCTAAACCATTAAATATGGAACAATATTATGTAGCAAAGAATATCTGTAATGTATAATCTATAATATATATAAAATGCAATGTCTCTCTGCCTGTCTGTATGTCCATTAGTGCGTTTATCACGCGGGAACCACTTATCCGATTTACCTGTCTTTTTTTAAATTCATACATATATTCTTTGGCCAGGTTATATAATAATTATAATAATCTAAATCTATTATATATATAAAATGCAATGTTTGTCTGTCTGTCTGTTTGTCTGTTAATGCGCTTATCCCTCGAGAACCACTTATCCGATTTACGTGATTTTTTAAATTCATACATATGTTCTCTGACCAGGTTATAGGTATATATTTTATTACATCTATAATATATATAAAATGCAACGTATCTCTGTCTGTCTGTCTGTCCGTTAGTGCGCTTATCACTGGAGAACCACTTATCCGATTTTCGTACTTTCTTTTTTTTAAACTTACATATGTTCTCCGGCCAGGTTATAGGCTATATTTTATTACGATAGGTCGCATAAGGAATGAGCAGTGACAATAATAGTAAATGAAGTCGGACAAAGTTTGCCGCTAGCGCGTTCTCTTGCAATACACAGTCCGAACCATTAAATATGGAACAATATTATGTAGCAGAGAATATCTATAATATATATAAAATGCAATGTCTCTCTGTCCGTCTGTCTGTCCGTCCGTTAGTGTACTTATCACTGGAGAACCACTTCTCCGATTTACGCGCTTTTTTTTTTAAACATACGTATGTCCTCTGGCCAGGTTATAGGATATATTTTATTAGGTGACATAAGGAATAAACAGTAACGATAATAGTGAATCAAGTCGGAGAAAAGTTTGCCGCTAGCGCGTTCTCTTGCAATACACTCCCTAAAGCATTAAATATGGAACAATATCATGTAGCAAAGAATACAATATATATAAAATGCAACGTCTCTCTGTCTGTCCGTTAGTGCGCTTATCACTCGAGAACCACTTATCCGATTTACGTGTTTTTATAAATTTATACATATGTTCTATATAATTCGATATAAGCCTAGATAATGGGAGATAAGGTGAAATAATGGGAGATAAGGAGAAATAATGGGAGATAAGTCGAGATAAGCCTTGATAATGGGAGATAAGTATAAATAATGGGAGATAAGGAGAGATAATGGGAGATAAGCAAAGATAAGTCTAGATAATGGGGGAGTTATGGTGAGATAATGGGAGATAAGGAGAAATAATGGGAGATAAGGAGAAATAATGGGAGATAAGTCGAGATAAGCCTAGATAATGGGAAATAAGGTGAGATAATGGGAGATAAGGAGAAATAATGGGAGATAAGGAGAAATAATGGGAGATGAGCAGAGATAAGCCTAGATAATGGAAATTATGTAGAGATAATGGGAAATAAGGCGAAATATTGGGAGATAAGGAGAAATAATGGGAGATATTTTATTACGTTGGGTAACATAAGGAATAAGCAGTGAAGATAGTAGTGAATCAAGTCCACGCGAGCGGAGCCGCGGGCCCGGCTAGTATTACTATATTACACAAGTATGGTGATCTAGTACTAGTTCTGGTTCCTCTAGTTTCAAGATGGGCTGGCGAGTCCTAATTCGACGAAAAGCGCGCCTCGGGATAGTTCAACAAGTGGGGGAGCAATAAATAATTGCGAAAAACGGACTTTGTACAGTTTTGGCAGTTATTAATCATACATTAACTTTTTAATTTTAAGCAATACACATAAATTTAATAAACATTTATCTAACAGATAATTTAGAGATTATAATCATCAAAATTAAGCATGTCTAAATTGTACTAAAATACATAATCTTTCAGAAACACAAAAAGATCGTTAGATAATTTATAACATAGTTCACAGGCTTCACTACGAAACTGAAAATCACTCCTGGCTTAAAGTATTATCAATAAAATTACTTATTTACTTTGTTAACTGACACTACATATACAAATATATATATATATATATATATATATATATATATATATATATATATATATATATATATATATATATCCTAAGTTATGAAACTAGTTGGGGAACTCGGCAAAAGGGGGCAACAGCAGATGTTCATACTATATTCATTTAGCCAATATTTCGGTCCTAGGTTGGGACCTTCATCAGGACACAAACTGAAAAAGAGATAACGAAGCAACCAATAAAAAAAATTAGGCATGAAGAATTGGTGTTGTTAAGTCAAGTTTTTTAATTATTAATTTTAATTATTAATTTTAATTATTAATTTTAATTATTAATTTTTAATTTGCAATTTTTAATTTCAATCTTACAATTATTAATATGGAACTATTGTAATTTAAAAGTATTATTACTCTAAACAATCATAAATTATTATTATTATTATTATGAAGAAATGTCAAAAACAAAATGCGAGTGACTCACATGTAGCATGCCATTTAATCTAACAAGAATGACCATAAATAACAATCGCCATAGCAGAGACCAACACTGAAATAAAACAACCACTATTCACTAACATATTAATATAAAAACATGGCATTAAAAACGTTAGATGCTGAAAAATCAAAATTAATTAACCACCTGCCATCTCAAAGAAAAGTGACAATTTTGACAGGGCGCTGACAAAGGACGACCACCTGACAGATGTAAGGGATCACTCAAAATGAATAAAAGGAAAGGTTAAACAACCAGGAAAGGATTGGTTCAGTACAAATTAGGTACTACGTCATATAGTAAAATTTTTGGTATGAAAGGAAAAGGTATCCAATGGGAACGCAAATTTTCGCTGTAATGTGTGTGCTGTAAGTGACATATAAAGGAAACGATTTTTCTTCATCTGGGGGGAGTAGAACAAGGAAAAAGGAGGCGGCACGCGGAAAGGGTTTTTCATTAATTGGAAACATACTAATCAATTTATTATTATTATTGTTATTATTATTAATGTTATTACAAATAGGAGTGTAATTATAAAGAATTTCAGGGGAAACCAAGAAAAACATGTACTTAAACAAGATGGTACCCAGAGGGCAACATGGAGAAGGACAGAGCTGTAAGCTACCAAAGCGAAAAATCTATTATGACGAGTATGACGACCCAGAGATATTATGCGAGGAATGAAGATCACAAGAAAGAAGAAAGCTGTATATGCTGCTCAAGCCGTCAAGATCAGTTCTTTTATTGATATTTTGGGGATTCTCGTTGATATAGAGAAATTCTCTTTTAAGAAGGTTTTTTTGGATATGAAGGATTTTAGGTTCTCTGAAGTTGAAGGAATGTCCATTATCAACAGAGTGAATTGCCAGTGCACATCTTTGTGGATGACATCTGGTGTCGCTTTTATGTAATGCGATGCGACGGTTGAGACATTGTGATGTCTGGCCAATATATACAGCAGGACAATCAAGACAGGAAATGGAATAGACAATATCTGACATAGAAAGAATGGGTAGAGACGATTTCAATTTGCTAAAAATACGCTTGTTTTTATGGAAGTAATACTTGACAATCTTAACATTGGGAATGACGCGCAAAATATGAACCAATTTAGAGGTAAGACCAGGTATAAATGGCAAAGAGAGCAATGAAGGACTTATTTCCGTATGGCTAGCAGGGGGTAGATCGGGTGGAAGGGAACCATAACAGCGAAAATTTGCGTTCCCATTGGATACCTTTTCCTTTCATACCAAAAATTTTACTATATGACGTAGTACCTAATTTGTACTGAACCAATCCTTTCCTGGTTGTTTAACCTTTCCTTTTATTCATTTTGAGTGATCCCTTACATCTGTCAGGTGGTCGTCCTTTGTCAGCGCCCTGTCAAAATTGTCACTTTTCTTTGAGATGGCAGGTGGTTAATTAATTTTGATTTTTCAGCATCTAACGTTTTTAATGCCATGTTTTTATATTAATATGTTAGTGAATAGTGGTTGTTTTATTTCAGTGTTGGTCTTTGCTATGGCGATTATTATTTATGGTCATTCTTGTTAGAATAAATTGCATGCTACATGTGAGTCACTCGCATTTTGTTTTTGACATTTCTTCATAATAATAATAATAATAATTTATGATTGTTTAGAGTAATAATACTTTTAAATTCAATAGTTCCATATTAATAATTGTAAGATTGAAATTAAAAATTGCAAATTAAAAATTAATAATTAAAATTAATAATTAAAAACTTGACTTAACAACACCAATTCTTCATGCCTAATTTTCTTTATTGGTTGCTTCGTTATCTCTTTTTCAGTTTGTGCCCTGATGAAGGTCCCAACCTAGGACCGAAATATTGGCTAAATGAATATAGTATGAACATCTGCTGTTTCCCCCTTTTGCCGAGTTCCCCAACTAGTTTCATAACTTAGGATTTTGTTAGATACGGCAACTTTTGCTTTCTCTCTCTTTATTTGTGTGTGTATATATATATATATATATATATATATATATATATATATATATATACATACATACAAATATTTAGTGTCAGTTAACAAAGTAAACAAGTAATTTTATTGTTAAAATGTACTGTCTCAAAGTAATGGACCAATCGATCAACTCTTTAAAGTATTATGCTGATCAGCTTTTTCCTATTATAAGAACTCACACTGTATAAATTTGCCATCATGCAAATAGAATTTTTAACTACCTTATTATTTTTATACAAATAAGACTGCATAGACAGTAATAGTGGATAGAGACCAATGAATTAATGCGACAAAATTGTAGGAAGTGCAATTAACCTTATTAATTGATGACTTGATAGCTGCACTCATAAAGAGATATGAAAAATATATATGATATGAAAGTGGGTTAGCCTTAAAATAAAGAAAGTTTGAACTCTGAAAAGGTATGTGTATATATATATATATATATATATATATATATATATATATATATATATATATATATATATATATATATTATTTTAGCGATTTATGTTATATACGGAAAAAATACTTAAAAATAGAATAGAAACGGAATACGCGGACGTAGAAGCTGAAGAACAGGCAGGCTTTAGAGTAGGAAGATCCACAATAGACCATCTCTTCTCACTGGCACAAATCTTAGAAAAGAAAATCGCATTTGATCAGGAAGTCCATGTCTTGTTTGTTGATTCAAAAAAGGCCTACGACAGCATGCCCCTAATGAGATTGTGGGAAACACTACAACAGAGTAATGTAAGCACCGAAATAATTAAAGCTGTAAAATCCTTATACCAAGACGCAAGAAGTAGTGTGAAAACCAAATATGGTATAACAACAGAGTTCCCGGTCACAAAGGGTCTCAAACAGGGCTGCGGTATATCCCCAACGCTATTTAAAATCTATTTGGAGAGAGCACTGAAGAACTGGAAAAGGAAATGCAGCAGTATGGGATTACCACTGGATGACGATACTACATTGTACACGCTATCATTCGCAGATGACCAGGTAGTAGTCGCTCAGGACATCGATGATATGGAATACATAACACGAAAACTTATGGAGGAATATGAAAAATGGGGCCTAGAAGTCAATATTAAAAAGACCGAGTATATGTGCGTCGGAGGACAACAGTAGGACTTGAAACTGGCCACAGGACACACCATCAAACACTGTGCCAGTTATAAGTATTTGGGAACGAGAATATCTAGGGACGGAACACTGGAAGAAGCAATATTCGAGAGGAATTTCCAAGGAAGAAAAGCGATTGCAATGCTTAATAGTATACTATGGGACAAAAACATAACCATTGAAAATAAGAAGATAATTTACAACTCAATAGTGAAAAGTATAATAACTTACAGCTCCCAGGTGTGGCCATTAAAGGAAAGAACAGAAAAAATACTAAAAGCTACAGAAATGGATTTCTGGAGACGAGCAGCCAGAAAATCCAGAAAAGACCGCATACCAAATGACACGATAAGGCGAGCTTTAGAAATAAAGCACGATATAGTGGACGAAATCAGAACCCTCAGAACCCAACAGTTAGTATGGTACGGACATGTAAAGAGAATGTCACAAGACCGACTACCTAAAAAAAGATTTTAAATTGGAACCCTCATGGAAAAAGAAAGCGAGGAAGACCACGCCAAAGCTGGAGAGCAGGAATCAACAAGGAAGTTCTAGAGAGAGATCTGGAGGAGGAGGGATGAAGAAACCGGGAGGAGTGGAAATTAGACATCGGAAGATGGAAGACGTTATAAAACCGATTGATATATATATATATATATATATATATATATATATATATATATATATATATATATATATATATATATATATATATATATATAAATATATAAATATATAAATATATAAATATATAAATATATAAATATATATATATATATATATATATATATATATATATATATATATATATATATATATATATATATATATATATATATATAAAGGAAAACTTGTAGAGCTTAAAAAAATTTTTTTACACAACTGTTGTCTACACTACTACATTTAGATCCGTTTATTTTTGAAGTTGGTTCATTCTATCCAAAGACATTCTCTTGTTTATGCCTCAAAAAAAAATAGGGTTCAACGGCTTTTTAGACCTTTCTTTCTAATACCTTCACTATCAACGCTAGTGTGCCGAAGGCTCCATATTGTCTCTCTTTTTTATTTACATTAACAATCTAATGGAAAGGTCAACCTAATTTACAGCTTTGCAGATACGATTATTTTTTCATTTGCTTTGAACACTAGAACATCAGCTACTCATGTAAATATCTGCAGACAGCACGAAGGTATTCAACTTAACAAAGATCTGGAAGAAATTTTATGTTAGAGTGACAGTAACCAAGTAGAATTTAACGCTACAAAAAACAAAACGCTGCGAAACTCGACAGTTTTGTCGGGACACTCCAGTCCTCTAGCATCGTCACTTTTGCTGGACGTTAACTTGGAAGCAAATATGTCTTGATATGTCGCATACTTCTCCATCTTTTCAAAAGCTGAGATTATTATTTCGAGTTAGAAAGCTTTACAGTTCCCAACTTTTAATTCCGTACAAAATTCAAATTCGACCAATGATGGAATACTACTCTCATGCTTGAGGCTCTGCTTCCCAATATACATTGAATTTGTTGGTTTCTATTTAGAAAAAAGCTATTCGACCAACTGGAGACATAGAACTCACCTTGATTCCTTGGAACATCGAAGAACGGTTGGCGACTTAAATATTTTACAAATATTTCCACGGAAAGTGTTCGACAGAGCGATGCAAGCCAAGAATACATATCGGGCTAATACATAACATCTGTATGAGGTTAAGCTTGTCACTTCTCGTACAACTTTTTTCAAGAGGTCTTTTATATGGAGAACATCATCGCTTTGGAATGATCTACCCATGACTGTGTTTCCTACCGACTACAAGTTACAGCCATTCAAGACTAACGTGAATCGCTTGTTTCGCATACGCGTCGCTTCTGGAGAGCTTTAGGGATTTCCCTGCAGCACGTGGCTATACCCATAAAAAAAATTAAAAAAAAGTTACTCTGTGAGAAACTGTCTTGTAGCTTGTTGTCGTTCAAAAGAAAAGTATTGGTCCTCCCTGAATTAGAACGTTTTTTTCTAATGATCTGTTTCAGGTTTTAAATCGTCCTTCCCTTAAACTCTCCATTAAATATGGACCCTCTTTCTATATATTCAATAAGCGAAATCCCTTCGCGGTTCCAAAAAAACAGTCACCATCAACTTTACAGAAGACTTGAGTTTTCGCCTTCTTAGGAGATAGAGAGCCCCTATGAACCATTGTAAAAATAACACCCATTATTCCTTAAACTGGTCAAACTTTCTTGAGAAACTTCAGCTCCGGTGAAAAGTTTGGAGATCCATCCTGCAGGAATTTTTTCGTCCTTAAATCCTCATGTACAATCTTAAAGTTTCAGGTATTCCAGCTTTTTTAGTCAGAACTAACAACAACAAATTCTCAACAAGCCTAATGATTTTCTCAGTTCTTGTCTTAACCGGTCTTCCTGGTTTAGGCTCATTCTGAATTGAGTCTCGGCTCCATCGAAACCACTTAGACCAAAATATTACTTGAAAATAAGATAGGAGGTTCTGGCCGTACATTTGGGACATGATTTAATGAATAACTTTTCGTCTATTTCCCTCTTTAGTGGGAAATTTTATCATCCATTTTAAGGGAAAAACATCGTAAAATCTGTAAAGCGCAACGAACTTTTCTTTACTTTTTAATTAAGGACGCCTAAAAGTAACAAATGTTTTACAATACTAGAGAGTTTTTGCAACGTTTAATTTTCACCTGCCTTTGTCCTTATCGTTATCTCAAGCATGCGCAATATTAACGCGAAGGAATTACACGGTTAGGTTAGTATTCATCTTCTATAAATTTAGGGTATTTTTTTTCATTCATTCCATTCCATGGTTAAGCACACCGGTTTTTAGTATTTGCACAGCACAAATTTTTAAATTTTGTGTGTGTGTGTCTAGCAGGTTTCTATTACTCCCTTCAATATTTCCGAAATAATACGAATGTGCGATAAATAAAATTTCATTTGAAATTAGCACTACGCACACTGTACTGCCGTTGTGCCAAAAATTACAAAATCCCAACATAATCTGATAGGTAGATTTATATATATATATATATATATATATATATATATATATATATATACATATATATATATATATATATATATATATATATATATATATATATATATATATATATATATATAAATATTTATAACATTTATATATATATATATATATATATATATATATATATATATATATATATATATATATATATAAATATATAACATTATATATATATATATATATATATATATATATATATATATTTATTTATATATATATACGAGGCTGGTTTGAAAAGTCCGTGCAAAAATAAAAACTACTTATGTGTTTGGGGTAAACCTTTTTTTATTTTTCGACATAGTCTTCTTTTAGGCTTATACACTTCGTCCAACGATGTTCTAGTTTGTTGATCCCTTCCGAATAATAGGATTTGTCCAGGTCTGCAAAATATCCATTAGTGTCTGTAATCACCTCCTCGTTTGAATAAAATCTTTGTCCCGCCAGCCATTTCTTCAAATTGGGGAACAAATAGTAGTCCGAGGGAACCAAGTCTGGAGAATAGGGGGATGTGAAACGACTTGGAATCCTATTTCCATTAATTTTGCGACCACAACTGCTGAGGTGTGTGCTGGTGCGTTGTCGTGATGGAAAAGGACTTTCTTGTGGGCCAATCGCGGGCGTTTTTTCTTGCAGCTCGGTTTTCAAACGGCCCAATAACGATGAATAATATTCACCTGTAATAGTTTTACCCTTTTCCAGATAGTCGATGAAGATTATCCCTTGCGAATCCCAAAAGACAGTCGCCATAACCTTTCCGGCCGAAGGAAACGGTCTTCGCCTTTTTTTGGTGCAGATTCCCCCTTGGTAACCCATTGTTTAGATTGTTGTTTGGTCTCAGGGGTATAGTAATGTATCCATGTTTCATCCACAGTGACGAAACGACGCTTAAAGTCCTCCGGATTCTTCTGGAACAGCTGCAAACCATCCTTGCAACATTTCACACGATTCCGTTTTTGGTCAAGCGTGAGCAATCGCGGCACCCATCTTGCGGATAGCTTTCTCATGTCCAAATGTTTATGCAAAATATTATGTACCCGTTCAGTCGAGATGCCCACAGCACTAGCAATCTCACGCACCTTAACTCTTCTGTCATCCATCACCATATCATGGATTTGATCAATGATTTCTGGAGTCGTAACCTCCACAGGCCGTCCAGAACGTTCAGCGTCACTTGTGCCCATATGGCCAGTCCGAAAATTTTGAAACCACTTATAAACTGTTCTAATCGAAGGTGCAGAGTCACCATAATGTTTATCAAGCTTCTCTTTAGTCTCCTGAGGCGTTTTTGCCTTTCATAAAGTAATGTTTAATCACCACACGAAATTCTTTTTCGTCCATTTCTTGAAAATCACTCGACTTCCTTGATTCACACGAATGCCAAACACAAAGAAATAGACCAATATGGCTGAAACTTGGTGTGCGTTCATTCAAGAGATGCTACTAACTAAACATGACCTCGATACACGGCGGTGGTGCCATCTCTCGGACTTTGCATGGACTTTTCAAACCAGCCTCGTATATATATATATATATATATATATATATATATATATATATATATATATATATATATATATATATATACGATAAATATATATATATATATATATATATATATATATATATATATATATATATAATTTATATATATATATATATTTATTCATGCTAAATCACAAAAAAAATGTCTTACACATGTCAATAAATAATATAGTAAAAATAATGTAATAAAAAATGTCACTATACTAATCAAGGCAACACTACACAAATGTTAATACATAAAATACTTATGTCTATGCCATTTACACTCAAGAAACAAACAACAAGTCTGGGAACAAACTCCCCGAAAGCAAAACTCAGAACCTAAAAGTTGTAACAAAGGTACTCGTTTATAGAGTAAAAAAGCATTTTCCACCAGAATTTTTTTAACTCTTTTTTCCAATTCTTTGAATGGAAAATCTCTAATATTTTGTGGTAACACATTAAAACATTTCATGGTCCAGTACCTAGGACCCGTTTGATATCTCTTCAGCCTCCAATATGTTGGAATTAGATTCCTCTTATGCCCGGTGTCATGGCAATGCACATCACCATGCATTTGTAGGACTGATCATATTGCTTTAAGAACTTGAGATTCTCAAGAATGTACTGGGAAGGAACCGTTAAAATTCTGAGCGACACAAATGACTGTCTGCAATCATCCCTGAAACCGAGTCCATCCAGTATTCTCAGTACCCTACGCTGCAAGCTGAACACTCGATAGGTTTGTGAAGAGTGTCCCCAGACGAGAATGGAATAAGCAAGACGAGAGTGAATACTGAGTGATAGGCATTTCGCAATACTTGCTGAGAAACACAGTGTGCAAGATTCCGGAGTACAAAAAGATGTTTGCTCAACACTAATTAACGGCTGTCTGTGTTATTTGCAATAAAAGATTATCCTTTCCATTTTTACTGTATTTTTTAATGGTTTGTACATCTAAGCAGAAAAAAAAAAAACAGGCCCTATGGTAATAGCGATAAGAATAACGGACTTCAAATAACCTCTCTTATAAGTTCCTAAATAAGGGAAATCGTTATTCTTAATAAAGGTTTCTCTTATTTTGTTTCAGTATCGCGCAAGTTCCAAATAGTGGGCGCATGCTTCAAATAACGATAACAGCCAAGTCCTTATATTTTTAATTTCTTCCCTTTACTACTGCGCAAGCTAGAGACGGTGGGCAGATGCTTCAAATAAAGATAAAGACAGTGGCCTACCAAAATAAGCGTTGTAAAATCTCTCTATTTATAACATACCATACACCGGCAGTTGATGTAATGTTTGGAATTGAACCAGATTAAGGGGTGAAAGTCCCGAGACTTTTCGAGAGATTGTAGCACAAACAAAAAAACCATATGATTTTCAGTTAGTATCAACTCTCAGAAGATTCATGTAAAATTTTCATTACATTTTGTCAGTATGCGAGTTACAGTTATTTAAGTGACGTTACTTTCGATTTTTGCAAAACGATGAAACAAAAAGGATTTTGTGTGTTGATTAAAAATTACTTTTTGATCGAAAGCATATAGCCAGAATCCAAGAATGGCTTGAGAAGTGCTTTAGCACATCTGCTCCCCCGAAAGTAACTATACGTCGATGGTTTAGTGAACACATAAAAAATCAATCATATTGTTCGGAACGACCGTAGAGTGAAAGAGAGATGGCTGACATCGTAAAGATATCAACAGAACGCGTGATGCATATTTTGCAAGAATATTTCCATATGAAAAATCTAGATGTACAATGCATTCTCAGGTTTGATCAAAAAGAGCAATATGTCGAAGATTCAGAACGATGTTTGGCACTGGCTTGGCGTGATCCAAAGGAGGTTTTGCGTCGATTCGTAATAATGAACGAAACATGGACCCACCACTACGCGCAGGAGTCCAACAGGCAGTCCGCAGTGTGTCTGGAACCGCATGAAAGCCAACAGAGGCGTCCAAAACCACAAAAATCAGCTGGAAAGGTTTTGGCAAGTATTTTTTGAGATCTGCATGGAATAATACTGATTGACTATTTTGAGAAGGGGGCGAACAATCGCCGGAGATTATTATATTGGTTTATTGGACCTTTTGAATGGTGAAATCAACAAAAAAAGGTCGCATTTAGCGGTCAAAAGAGTGCTGTTTTACCAAAATAATGCACCAGCTAACCACTCCATAAAATCGATGGTGAAATTGGATCAATCGGGCTATGAATTGCTTCCTCATCCGACGTATTCACCAGATCTGGCACCCAACGATTATTACTTCTTTTCAAATTTGAAAAGGTTGCTCCAGGGAAAGACATTTGGCTCAAATGAAGAAGTCGAATGGAAAACTCAACAAATCGGATTAAATGAAAGGTATCCAAACGTCGGAAGATCACTGAAATAAGTGTATTTTGAAGAATAAAATTGTTATTTGGTAAAAACATGGTTTCTTCTTCAAAATCTCGGGACAACCCCATGTAGTAAAGGATCGAATAGTTACAGAAAAAAATAAAGAATCTCCTTATTGTAGTTCTCATGTAAGCGAATGAAGCTATCTACCATGAATGTGAAATAAACTATAAGACATATTCCCTAAATACACTAATTGTGCGTGAAATACGCTTTGACATTTTTACTGTTTCTATACGGAACACTTATAAGATCACTTCGGTGTCTGTCCGTATGTCTGTCTGTCACACCCAATTTTCTCCGAAACTATTTGACATGTGATGGCCTCATCACAGCCGTGTAGTTTTGAAAGTTAAATTTTGATTTACGGAGTTAGTTTTGGGGGATGAAATCGGAAGTGAAAAAAAATTTTTTTCGGGTCATCGAGTGGGGTGTCAAATGAAAGCTTGTAAAACGACGACTTCAAAAATATATATAATGTAATACTTGCGCACACTTCTTTGTATTATCTTTAAAAAATTGCGAAAAATCGCTGCCTCCCCTTATCTGGAAAAGTACTGACTAAAAAATTTTGAAAAATTCTGGAATATTCACCATAGGGTGTAGATTGAACCAAAATTAATACGAGTGCATGACCTTTAATAACACTGGTCAACATTAGTCATGCCATACGAACTTTGATAGCTAATCTGTTTTAGCTAACTACCCTCATCATTAAACTGCAGTTGTTTTGTTTCAATTAGCCTCAGTTTGCTTGTGATACGGTAATACTTATAACTAGTACTACGGCAATAAAAGCAAAAGAACGTTCGCGAAGAAATAGTCATAAAACTATTTGTCTGTGATTTCATCAAAATATTGTGATTTATTAACCTCCTTAACATGTCGAGAAAGTGTAATAACGATCCTAACTCTTTTTGTTATGTTTGTGGTGAACGGACTTTCAAAAAACAAAGACGAAATTTCACAAAACTAGTCTTGGAGAGTTATCACCGGTATTTTGGTTTCGCTCTGGCCCATTAAGACAAATCCTGGGCCCCTCATACTTGTTGCATAACGTGTGTGGAGAATTTAACCCATTGGAAGAAAGGGTCCCGTCATATGACGTTTGCTGTACCCATGATTTGGACCGAACCAAGAGATCACATTGCCTATACCAGTTGCATCTGCGTCCGTCGAGATTGAATCCTCCACTTCAAGCCAACGTGTTGATGAGGACGATGACTCTGAGTTTGAAGAAATTCTAACTAAGCCACACTTAATAACTCCAGGAGACCTAAACGATTTGGTTCTCGATTTAAATTTGTCAAAAAAAAACAGTCAGAACTATTAGAACCTCGATTAAAAGGATGGAATTTGCTACATCATGAAACTAAAATCAGCTATTTTCGAAATCGTGATCAACACTTTAGATCATACTTTTCTCAAGACGAGGACTTTGTGTATTGTAATGATATAAATGGGATTTATTCATGGACTCTTCTAAAACAAGTCTAACAACAAACAAGTGTTACTGTATTGCTAACATGAAAGAAAGTTATGACAACATGAAGTTATTACTTGAAAAAATCAAGTACAGTACATATTGTTTCAAAATCTGTGACGATTTAAAAGTTGTTGCCCTATTACTCGGACTTCAGCTGGGTTACACTAAATTCTGTTGCTTTTTATGTGAATGGGACAGTCGAGACAGAACAAACCACTATCATAAAAAAAATATGGCCTACGCGTGCATCCTTAATTCCTAGACAAAAAAATGTGAAGTAATTACCCCTTGTAGAGCCATCTGAAGTACTTCTTCCATCATTGCATATCAAATTAGGCCTGATCAAAAATTTTGTAAAGGCAATGGATCGTAATGGGAGTGCATTTTTGTATCTAAAAGAAAAATACCTCAAAATAAGTGATGCAAAGATAAAAGAGGGTATTTTCGTAGGACCTCAAATCAAGGAGTTAATAAAAGATCCGGTATTCGAAGAAAAATTGAGCGATTTAGAAAAACCAGCATGGAAATCTTTTAAGAATATTTTGGGTAACCATAAGAATGAGTGCAACAGAGAGTTGGTTAGCGAGCTTTTGTTGGCTTATCAAGCATTGGGTTGCAACATGTCACTCAAGATTCATTTTTTAGACTTACACCTGGATTTTTTCCCTCAGAATTTGGGGGCTATGAGAGACGAGCATGCAGAAAGGTTCCATCAGGACATTTCTAAGATGGAAAATGGTTATCAGGGCAAATGGAACCCAAATATGTTGGCAGATTACCGCTGGACAATCAAACGGGACCAACTAGGATCTAAATTTGTTAGAAAATCTTAGATCGTAACTTCATAATAAAACTTTTTTACATTTTTGGTTTAGGAGGTCATTGTTTTTTTGAAATAATTTAAATTACTTAAGAGAATAAAATTCTTGGCTAACAGATTTTTTTTTAATGTTTGTTTTTACTGCCAACCACCTATTAAAGTAAAAAATATCATAAAAGTCATGTGGCACGACAAAGTTACAATTTTGTTTACCAGTGTAATTTATCTGTTATATAAAAAAACAAAAATTTCAAGGTCATCAGTTTTTTTTAGTAAAGACTGGAAAAAAAAACTTTGTTGAAAACTTATTTGGGGTGGTTTGTGAACTCACTGATCATTTTATACCTCCGTTAATTTTTATTTTAAAAGCAATCAGCGTACCGAATACGAATTGCGTAAATCCAACTTGCACTTGACCGGTTATTTTTTTAACCTAGTAAAGCACGGACTATTAATTTTTAATGTGATCAATCAAATATTCGAATCATATCCATCAATAATGCATCACTCTACGTAATAGAAATAGTTACGGGCGGTAAATCCTAGATATAACAATGTTATGACGGCTTTAGAATTTAGATTGGGCATATAAACCTGTGAAGTTAGGTAATAATGAACATTACGAGATAAATTAGGACAACATATCATTCTTGCCTAGGGTAGAAATGCTAATCTATTGTCGGTCATATTATAATACAAAGTGCATTGCATTTATGTATTCTGCTATTTGCAGACCGGATCTAATCGATGTTTAAAATTATAAAATCTATTTTAAGATGTTTAAAATGTTATTATAATTGAAAACGATACACAGAGAAAACCATTTGAATTCAAAGAACGGTATAAGTAAAACCGGTGGATTCTAATATTTCCCGAGAGTATTAATATATTATTTAAATATTAAAACCAGTATGTTTCAGCTTTGTGAGAGGGTGCAAAACCAAAATCTTCTTTGGGCTTAATATATTTGATCCAGCGAAATTCACATTTTTGTATCCCCCACAAAAAAAATTGTTTCGAACTGTGCGTAATACTAGTTTACAGCACCTTTTCATATACTAAGCCAATTTGTGAGGCTAGAAAACGAAGAAAAGTTACTTCTGGCCAAACCTGGAAAATATGGGGAACCATTTCGAAGCCCAGCTCGTACACATTTGCCATTGCAACGGTCGATGTGTCAGCAGGCGCATTGTCCTGATGAAGGAGCGCTTTTATGCGCGCTCATTTTGGTTGCTTCTACTTCAACTCACTATGCAAACGGTCCAATTCAGTTGCATAAGAGCCAGTCTCTGTTTTACGGTTTTTCAATTATGATGATATCCTGTGAGCCCCAAAAAACCGTTGTCATCACTTCCCGCGGATAGAACTGTTTCCCCTTTTTTTAGAGCAATTTCACCTTCGCCAACCCACTGTTTTGACTGCCATATTATCTCCGGGGTGTAATGGTACATTCAAGATTAGGTTACAGTTACAAAATGATGCCAGCAGTCCTTTCAATTACGCTGGAACTGTTCGAGACACGATTTTGAAATGTCGTTCCTCGTGTATTTTTGACAAACGAGGCAGAAGAAACGTCAATCGCACGTCCTGAACGTGCAGGATCTGCAGTGCTCATACGGACATGTTTAAATTCATTTATATAGTAATAAATGGTCTTGAGTGCTGGTGCAGTCCCCATGACCATGAACTTCGTATAGTTCAGTTACTATCTAGGCAGTAGTTAACTTTTTTAAATAAAAATGTTTTATGACGAAACGTGTAACACCGATCACTTACAATAGCTGCCAACGAATAACTGCGCGTTGTATCTGTTTGAATCTTTGAACAAAACCGTTAGAAGAAACACGCTTACCAACAATCATGCCTCTTAACAAAAGTTTCCACCATTTTTGTGGAAATTTACCAGACCTATCAATCCACCCTCGTCGTCATACAAAACCGACATAATGCACGACAGAAAATTTTACTACTAGTTTCCAATAAATAAGTTAGTTTGGCTATTCTGCGAAGGCACAGGGTAAGAGGCAAGGTGTGAACATAGAGCGAACCCAGGTGTTTGAGATTTGAAGCGGAATGTGCCTTTTGTTTGATTTAACAAAAACAATAATTCTCCTACTACTGCGAGACGTAAATTCCGTGGTTAATATCATTTGTACAGCAAGTGTTCAACCGATTAAAAAATGGATGCAGAAGTTTGACGACACTGGTGTGGGATTTTAAGTAAACTTATTCAGGGCGACCAGGGACAACAAGAAGCGATGTAAACGTGGAGTGCATTCGAGTATCAATTCGCGAGAATTCCGACTTCTTAACAGGCAAACGAACAAGTGCTGTAAATGTGCCCAAGAGTTCGTTCTAACACAATTCTCATAAAGAATCAAATACAGCTGCTGTAAGAATTAAAGCCAACCGATTTTTCTTCTATCGTTCACCTTCGTAGGGATTTTACTCTTTTTCGTACCCTGAAGTTATCGGCGAGGATGTCGTAATACCCTCAACGTTGTCCTAGTGCGGAAACATCCATTTTTTGTATTTCACGGCACCTTTTAGACAACGCAGTAGTGCTGCCACGGACATTATTGCATTTTTGCAAACAATTACTATCTATGTTCATGGCCCGGTCATATATACTTAAATAAAAGTACACCAAACTGCCGGGACTGGAACCCGAGATCTTCTAAACCGAAAGCAAGTACTACGCTACGAAGTCACAGGCCGAAACTATATATTGCCCAGAGGCTCACATTCATCACTTAATCAAATCAGATTTATTTCCAAAAGAGATGAAATAAGTTGGCCCCCACGTAGGCCCGATTTGACATAGCGGATTTTTGTCTTCTAGAGAAAACGCATTACTAAAGTTTCCAGTAACAATCCTCGTTCCCTGAAATAATTTAAGAAATATCCTGCGTCAAAAGGCAGCGATCACTGACGTGTCGAGCAGTGATCAATAATTTAACTGCTCGCTGAGAAGAGGGTCGGGAACGTAACAGTTCATATTTAGATGGCATTCATTTTCCAAGTGTTGAGTATGACATAAAATAAACGTCTTTTCACTTATCAGTTTGTTCTTTACCATAAATATTTTTAAAATTAAATTTAATAGGACTCCAGGGGATGCAATTCTGTATTCTGTAACACTTAACAGAAGTAACAAAGACAAAATATCCGTATTTTGAGATAAATTATCAAACGTAATGCACTCGTGATAATTTTCGCTCGATCTACACTTTATGAAGATTCGTGTTTTCACAAGCTTTCATTTGACACACCACTCGATGACCTGGAAAAAAAATTTTTCGCTTCCGATTTCACCCCCTTTAAGTCAAAATTACACGGCTCTGATTGGGCCATCAATTTCCATGTTTGTGCCAAATGTCAACTTTATATTCAAATAGTTTCGGAGAAAATCGGCTGTGATAGACAGACAGAAGAACACCAAAGTGTTCCGCACGGAACACAACAATATAAATAAAATGAATTGTTGGAGAGTAATTTTTAAAAGGAAAAGTCTACAATTTTCAATTTCACAGCAAGAAAGTTCATATGCGTGAAATCATAATAAGATTAAAAATATTTTCCATTGAAATGGGGGCCCGAAAGTTGAACCCTCTCCCTCTTGCTTGTATTTCCACGACCCTGCGCTTACCCATTGGTTATATTTTCTAAATACGGCACTGAATGACATCTCAAATTGCTCAGGAAAAAAGCGTCGGAACACCAGAACGTGACAAATATCATCGTCATTTATTTTGCAAGGAAATTTCTTTGTATTCTGTAGATAAGAACAACCCGCGTGAAGGGATTATAGTGATTTAAATTTTGCTTATCTTTACCGTAACGTGGCATAAAAATTGATTAAAATAAGTTATTAATTAAGAATTTAATTACGGTTTTACGATCGTTGGGTTTAGTTGTACAATAGCTGTACCGCTAAGTGCTAGAAAAATGCCACTAACACACTACAATAAACACAACCTTCCAGGGTATCTTAAGCAATCGATTATTTAAGGTAATACGTTAATTGGATCAAATTCCAGATATCAGGAACATAAGATCGTTAAGGGCCTATATCTAGTCATCTGGGTCAAAAAATTCGATTTTTGGACATTACATTTTCTTTTAGTATGATGTCTTAAGAATATTTTCTGTAAGTTTCATAAGAATCGGTTAAGAATTGACGAAGATATAGCGGTTTAAAAGAAGTGCCGTTGCGTAGAATTTTCGGAGCAGGTAGCGAGGAGCTCTCGGGCCAACCTTCGCCGACGTTCATTAGACTTTAATGTATTTTAAACTTTTTCTTTTATAATATAATACAAAAATTCTTTAACTGTCCTCCTTAGAAGGGACAAGGCATTCACATCTGCTATTCTAAGGAATATTTGAAACTGGGAGTTCATGTAGTACCGTTGTACAGTTCACTCGTAGCAGTTTAGTAGTAGAAATTAATAAAGTTAAATATAATGACAGCTATCGGAGTTCCTTGGGGCCGAAATGCACATGCATTTTCGATTTCGAATTTATTTTTCTCGAAATTACTGTTTCTTGGAAACCGCTTGGCGGTGTGCAAGATATCTCATGAATCACTGAACCGATTTTGATGAAATTTAGTACATATTTTCTCTATACATATTGCTTGTCTTTGAAACTTCATTTTTAGTTAGCAAAAATGTAAAACGCAGTAACGTCATTTTTTCGCTTTTATGTTTAAATCAATCATTTGATGGATTTTTTTTAAATTCTTCGTTCAAAGAGAAGATTGATGATCCCCCCATAAACTAATTTGATTTCAAATGATTTAGTTCCATGCTAATGGTCCATATCGCAATTCTCCTTAAAAAAAAGGATCGCGAGGGAACAGGTGTAGCGCCGCCTTAATAGTGTTCCGTAAGGAACACTTAGATCACTTCGGTGTCTGTCTGTCCGTCTGTCACACCCTATTTTCTCCGAAATTATTTGACGTAGAAAGGTGAAATTTGGTACTAATATAGAAATTGATGGGCTCATCAGAGCCGTGTAGTTTTGAAAGTTAAATTTTGACTTAAGGGGTTAGTGGGTTAGTTTTGAGGCTTGGGAGACTGTAAAAACACGAGTTTAAAAATATATATAATGTCTTACATGCGCACACTTTTCTTTGTAGTATTTCGAAAAAAAATCGCGAAAAAAATCGTTGTCCCCCCCCTCTAGCTCGAAAGGTACTCATCCAAAATTTTTGAAAAACTTCTGGAATATTCTTCATGGGGTGTAGATTAATCGAAAATTATCACGAGTGCATTAATAATTTATCTGGTATATATAAAAAAAAAACTAAAGATCAGAAACAAACCTTGTTTAAAACTCACTTAGGGGGTGTGTTTTGTGAAGTCACAGCTCATTTTATACCTCCGTAACATAAATTTTTATTTCAGAAGCAATCAACGAACGGAACACTAATTGCGCAAGTTCAACTTTCACTTGGAACGGTTATTTTTAATTAAAATTTCACGAACTGTATTTAAAGTTATGTATTATTATATAAAATAAAACCCTAATTTATAAAATGAATAGTTTCGTTAAAAAAATCATTAATAAGCGCTTTTTTCGGCTCCATGACTAGGTACATCCCCTTAAGTATTTGAAATAATATCTGCAACCTGAAGCTATTGTGTCCTGAATTTCGATAGCTGTTAGAAATCTGTATTATAGAGAAAACGGTCAAAGTAAAATACAGTAGGTCAGAGTTTGAATGTAATAATTCTGTAAATTTATGCTTATTCTTAGTGCCGTGTCATTTTTCTAGTACTGAGCAGTGTGTGCAACCAAATTTTGATAATCCCTAACGACTGTCGAGCTCTAATTACATCTCTTATTATAACATTAATTAATATTTATGCTTCTTTACAAAATACAAAGAAACTTTCGTATAAAATAGGTCCCGACGAAATTTCAGATTGCTGTGCCCCGACGTTTTTTTTTTTTCAAAAACTTTTAGGGAGCTATTCAGTTGAGTGTTTAGGCATGTAAAGGGTGGACGACTTACAGTATCAAATCGTTTTCTCCCTTACAAATATTATTACAACTAAGATTTTCTCATAGTATCACTCGAGTAAAAATAGTAACTGTTCAACAACTTTGGTAAAAGTCTACGTACACTTCTACTTCTTTTTCTTCTTTATAAGCCACTGCAGTAGATATGCCTCTTCAAGTTTCTTCCAATTGTCTCTATCCTGTGCAAGATGGAGCCATCTACTGCCTACTATCAACCTAATATCATCAGTCCATCTTTTCATTGGTTTTCTGACACTTCGTCTGCTCTCCTAAGGTCTCCATTTAATTTTGTTGTCCATCTACCATCATTCGTTCTAGCTACATGCCCCGCCCATAGCAACTTTGCCACTATTTTACTGATATCTGTAATTCTTTTTCATCTGATATCTTGACTTTTAATGTGTTCTCGTAAACTAGCACCTAACATCTGTCGTTCCATGGCCGTTGAGTACGTTGGAGTCGACAAAGACTTTTTTTTTGTAAGGGTTATGGTTTCCAGCCCATACGTACTTACTGGAAGTATGCAGTTCTCGTGCACTTTTCTTTTTAAGGGTCTGGGGGTATATCTGTTTTTTAAAATGTATCCCAGTTTTTGAAATGCAGTCCAGCTGAGACCAATTCGCCTTGGTATTTCCGCTGTTTGATTGTCCTTATCCAATCTAATCTTATGTTCCAAGTATACATATATACGCTCTTAATTTTTGTGTTTAGAAGTTTTATTTTCTTGATGTTCAACATCAGTCATGATTTTTAATTCTTCTAGATCTTCGCCAATCAGTACATCATCTGCGAATCGCAAGTCATGTAAATATATACCATCAATTTTAATTTCCTCCTCTTCCCATTCAAGATTTTTAAATACATCCTCCAAGGTAAGGGTAAACATTTTTGGTGAAATTGTGTCGCCCTGCCTAACACCTTTCTTGATCTTTATGGGTTATGTTTTTCGATCAGCTGGACTGCATAATTGCCTAATGTTCCATGGAGTCAAAAGCCTTCTTATAATCGATAAAAGCTAGGTACAGCTTAATATTATATTCGATCGTTTTTTCCTATTAAAAGGCGGAGCGTCTGGATATGATCTGTTGTTCCAAATTCCTTGCGAAAGCGTACCTGTCCGACTGGTTGGTAGTCATCGAATTTATTTGTTAGATGGTTTGTGATAATTTTAATAATAAGATTATACAAATACGATAACAAGCTGATGGGGTACTACGAGGCTGGTTTGAAAAGTCCGTGCAAAAATAAAAACTACTTATGTGTTTGGGGTAAATCTTTTTATTTTTCGACATAGTCTCCTTTTAGGCTTTATACACTTCGTCCAACGATGTTCTAGTTTGTTGATCCCTTCCGAATAATAGGATTTGTTCAAGTCTGCAAAATATCCATTAGTGTCTGCAATCACCTCCTCGTTTGAATAAAATCTTTGTCCCGCCAGCCATTTCTTCAAATTGGGGAACAAATAGTAGTCCGAGGGAGCCAAGTCTGGAGAATAGGGGGGATGTGAAACGAGTTGGAATTCTATTTCCATTAATTTTGCGACCACAACTGCTGAGGTGTGTGCTGGTGCGTTGTCGTGATGGAAAAGGACTTTCTTGTGGGCCAATCGCGGGCGGTTTTCAAACGGTCCAATAACGATGAATAATATTCACCTGTAATAGTTTTAACCCTTTTCCAGATTGTCGATGAGGATTATCCCTTGCGAATCCCAAAAGACAGTCGCCATAACCTTTCCGGCCGAAGAGAAAACGGTCTTCGCCCTTTTTGGTGCAGATTCCCCCTTGTTAACCCATTGTTTAGATTGTTGTTTGGTCTCAGGAGTATAGTAATGTATCCATGTTTCATCCACAGTGACGAAACGACGCTTAAAGTCCTCCGGATTCTTCTGGAACAGCTGCAAACCATCCTTGTAACACTTCACACGATTCCGTTTTTGGTCAAGCGTGAGCAATCGCGGCACCCATCTTGCGGATAGCTTTCTCATGTCCAAATGTTTATGCAAAATATTATGTACCCATTCAGTCGAGATGCCCACAGCACTAGCAATCTCACGCACCTTAACTCTTCTGTCATCCATCACCATATCATGGATTTGATCAATGATTTCTGGAGTCGTAACCTCCACAGGTCGTCCAGAACGTTCAGCGTCACTTGTGCCCATATGGCCAGTCCGAAAATTTTGAAACCACTTATAAACTGTTCTAATCGAAGGTGCAGAGTCACCATAATGTTTATCAAGCTTCTCTTTAGTCTCCTGAGGCGTTTTGCCTTTCATAAAGTAATGTTTAATCACCACACGAAATTCTTTTTCGTCCCTTGAAAATCACTCGACTTCCTTAATTCACACGAATGCCAAACACAAAGAAATAGACCAATATGGCTGAAACTTGGTGTGCGTTCATTCAAGAGATGCTACTAACTAAACATGACCTCGATACGCGCTGGTGGTGCCATCTCTCGGACTTTGCACGGACTTTTCAAACCAGCCTCGTAAGGTATGGAGAAATAATCAAAATATTAGAAGCAGAAGTTATAAAGTTTGAACAAACACAAACCTGTGTATTTAGATACTTTTTAACTCATATAGTACAGGAGGTAAACGATTATAAAAAATAACTAAATTTTTTGTTGAGTGAGCTAGATTATTGACCAGTTTATTTATCTACTTTCACAAGGCGCATTTTGTGTCGATATAGTTTTGAACAAAAGTTAGAGCAATAAATGTGTTCGAAGTAGCAAAATTTTTCTCTTGCCGTTCAGAAAACGCCTTTCTTTACCTCTACCCTTCCCCCTTTATACGTCAGTAAAAGAAATTGTGCGTTCATAAAAAAAAAAAAACAAGGCCGAGAACACAATCTTTTGCGCGCTTGCTTTCCCCACTTTTTAAGGTGCCATAGAGACCCGGACCAAATGATTATTTGCTGGTAACAACAATTTAATACTAAACAATTCCTTGTGGCCAAACTTTATAATAAAAGACTGGTAAATATGCGCCCTGATTTTAAAAACTACAATAATTTTCTCTGTTCATATTTCTAACATACACATATAAATTATATTAATTATTATAACAAATAATAATTATATAAGAAAATAATTCTTCAATAAAAATGACAAATCGAATTTCCGGTAACAAAATTTTCTTTTATATTGCTCTACTCCCTTCATTTTCTCTTTCTGAAAACGCCTTTGGAGCTACCGTTCGCTTCGAAAAAGAAACTGGGTCAAGAATAAAACCCTTTTGTCGTTGCCTTGTTTTCCGCGCTTTTCAAGGTGCCATAGCCGACCCGAGCAAACGGCCCAGACCGATTGGGGATGACGACAACGAAAAATTCTTATTTTTAACCCTTAAGTAGGTTGGAAATACGAGGAGATTTAATATTTGAAGGAGATAAGGATTGCTCGATGTTATATAAAGTAGTAGAAAAGAGATAAATATTATTTAAGTAATATATTGATATATTTAAAAATTTTGCCCAAAACGAAACTACACTTTTCGAAAATAGTCGTCTCGGTGTTGAATCTTTTTATTGTGGAAAGCGGCAACTTATTAGTGTTGTGGAAACTGATATGACACTGATAGAGCCAGTTGTTACTTGGATGTTAGGAAAGTAATAGACATCTGCATGTACTCCTTAGCGTAAAAATGGGCGACATAAGAGATTCAAAGATGGGCGAGAAGATGTAACAGATGACCCAAGAAGCGAATAATTAAAAATAACAAGGACGAATTTAATATTAACCGATTCATTACGGTTTGACCTAAGATTTTAACGGATGCGCAGAAGCAGCGTCAGCTAGATATTATGATTGATCTATCTTGAAATGCTGACATGTTTACCAGAATAATTACGCGTAATGAGACTGAGTGCTTCCCTGCACTAAAAAGTCAAGAGTACGCAAGAATCCTCAGGCTGATATGACATGACAAACATTCTAAAAAGGCACGCATATTGTTCTCACAGTTTAAGACCATGTTGATGTGTTTCGTCCATCAGAACAGAATAGTAAACCAACAGTGCTCTTTAGGCGTACTCAAGGGATTATGAGATTTTGTTAAAAAAAAAAGACTGGACCTGTGGCCTGACATACGGATCATTTCTCATAAGATTTCATGGGTGCGGGACAGAATATTCTCCCGGTACGTTCTGCCTGTCGTAGAAGGCGAGTAAAAAGAACAACTTAGACGGTAGATGCCCAGATTCCACCCGGTATGGCCTGGTGTGATACAATCGCATCGGCTTAAGCTGCGTAAAGTTAGTTAACGTTTCGTCGCAGTGCCGATTTCCCCGGACTGTGGGACCAAATAGCACGATGAAGCTCCTAGGATCAAAAAATTTCGGGGGTAAAATGTCCCCTCGTTTGAATCTTTGGGTGGGGGGCTGGTTCTGGGGTGTCAACATGCAGAGATCACAATTTTAAAATAGATTGTTGTAACATACGCTGTTTAAACTTGAACATATATTCAATGTACCAACACCTGCAATCAGATAAAACTCATGTACTCCCTCTCTGTGAATCGAAAGTCAGTTCATCGACCAGCAGATGGAATGAACAGAACAGTGATGCGCTGTTACTATACCGTCGGTGTAGTTCGAAACAATAACATCAGGATATAGACTGGAACTACACAGACTTTTCTTGGCCCATTATCTACATTTTCAATTACTTGTTATAGAACAGAGAGTAATAGATCAAAAAAGAGTCATTACCAAAAACAACGGCCTCGCACATTTCGAATTACAAACCATCAAAGATACAGTAACTCCTGAACTGAAACACAGACCAACCACACAATAAAAAGAATAGAGCATATACAGAACTAACCCCACACACACAACAACCCCCAGCCGAGCACACACCCATAACAAGATCCAACACCCAGCAGGAGCATAACTCTAAATAATATTACACGGCAAATAGCTATCGCTGCCAGCTTTCTCTATCCTAGGTACGACTTCTATTCCTGGTTTAGGCGTAACTTTGGAATTTTGTCTTTTTGTCAGAAGCGATCTTTTTCGTCGACGAGTAGTGACCACCAAACTTTAATGTTATATGGTTAAAAAAAATAACGACTCAGCAAACCACAAGGTTTATCTGCTGTTTCTGTCGACCACCAAGTGATACTAACTTTAAAACACTTTTTGCTTCTGTTGCAGACACAGACATCGACCATTTACAGATTGATTATCCAAATGCCGAAATTGCCATCCTGGGCAACTTTAATGTCCACAATATCTACTGGCTTAAGTATTCAAATACGGCCGACAAACAAAGTCGTGAAGTTGAATCATTCTCGATCCGTTGTGGCTCTATCAGCTTATCGATGAACCAACATGGATCCCGATCGAGACAAATGGTTCGTCAGTCTTCTTGACCTATTTTTAATCACTAATCCAGAGATTTACACAGTCACCGTAAATGCTTTCGACATCGAGTATCCTACCGATCAGTGACAGAGAGGCGCCTAAACTGCGCAACATTTGGCAATACAACTCAGCTACATGAGAAGAACTAATGGAATATTTTCGAACTTGTCCTTGGTTAGACGTTTGTTTTAGAGCCAACGGCCCATTTGTCTGCGTTAAGAAGGCTTCTGTTGTCATTTTGGCAGGTATGGAAGCTTACATCCATTTTTCGAAGAAATGCCCTTTCAGCGGCCTGGGCTCGATCTAAAAATCTAAAGGAGCTATTGCTTTTTAATGTTTTGTCTACTGACAATGGCGTGAAAATTCTAACGTCATAAATCGTAACATCCTTGTTCGTGTCTGGAAGAGATGCAAAGAAATTATCGACGAAACCAAGGAATCACACAACCAAAGACTTAAAAACAAACTTTTTGCCTACCCCAACAATTCCAGAATCTTTTGATCAGTCGCAGTAACTCACGATTCACTAAATCACTAAAGATAACACTACTGCAACAACACCAGTTGAGAAAGCTAATTTGTGAAATTTTTGCTTCACATTCTACTGTCGATTTCCAAGGAAAAATACCACCAATTATTCCCATAGTGCAGTCAAGTATGCCCGACATTTTCTTCAGACAGCGTATCCTAAAATGTATTTTACTGAAGCTAGACACCAACAAAGCTTCTGGCGCTGACAGAATACCTGTTATAGTAATTAAAAAATGCGCGAGAGAACAAACACCAGTTTTCTGTAGATTTTTGAACCTATCCTACAGAAAGGAAATATTTCCTTCCTATAAGAAAATGCGCTATAGTTCAACCGAAACCCAAAAAAGGATGAAGATATTGTCAAACAATTATATTATCGATCAGTCGCACCGTTTTCAATAATATCGAAAGTCATGAAAAAGGGTATCAATGTCATGTCTTGGCATGAACATGTTGCAGGCATAGCAAGGAGAGCTTCTCAAAAGTAGGGAATATTATTTAGAACCAGAAAGCTTTACACCCCACAGCAACTGTTAATTCTTTACAAAGCCCAAATTCGACCAACTATGGAATACTGCTCCCACGTTTGGGGCTCCGCTCCCAAACATACACTGCATTTGTTGAATTCTGTTCAGAGAAGAGTGGTCCGTCTGATTGGGGACCCGGAATTGACGGCGGCCTTGATTCGCTGGAACATCGAAGAACGGTTGGCGACTTGAGTCTGTTCTACAAGTATTTTCATGGAAAGTGTTCGAAGGATGTAGCCCGCTTAATTCCTCCTAAAGCGGTGCATGTTAGAAATACACGTCGCGCTGGTGCATCGCATCCGTATGAGGTTCAGCTTGTTACTCCGCGTACAACGCTTTTCAAGCAATCTTTTATATGGAGAACGTCATCCCTTTGGAATAATTTGCCCAGCGCTGTGTTTCCCACCGAGTACAATTTACAGCGAATCAAGAACGTGAATCGCTTTTTTCCGCACTCGTGCCGCTCCTGGAGCGCTTTAGGGACTTCCCTGCAGCACGTGTGCTAAACCCATAAAAAAAAAAAAAAAAAAAAATTAGCATCTTTTAAAATATCTTGACGGAATCAATATTATTAGTGATTTCTGACTATTTTCAAAATAAAAAGCTACGCTGAAACGACGACGATTTTCTAATATAAGTGATATCCAACAGGAGCTGCGACAGCAGCTTAAAAGTATCTCGAAAAATGAGTTCTAAGCCTGCTTTCGGAGGGAAAAGGCGTTTATGTCAGTATATACAAGTACAAGAAGACTATTTTGAGGGCGATATTAGCCACTAGCGTACTAACCAATACATATATTTCAAAAGGTGCATTTTGGGAATTAAATTGTCATATCTCGCACTTGGTAAACAAAAATGGTCAGTAAAAAAATATAAAATGTTATTCTAGCCAAAAACTTTTGCGGAAAATAGTCACACATAGTACCGATAATTGTGTTTAGGATTTAAAAAATTTTTGACGTTCACTTGAAAGAAGATCACAGGGACACAGGCAAGAGTGATCAAAACGACCCGGTAAAACTTTTTCGAATGGGCAAGGATGGAAACTCATAAAACTCCCATTTTGGAATAAATTGTTGTTCCGTTATGAAAAAATAATAACAAATTTAAACGAAAATTAACCGGTAACTACACTGGTGAGCAAAAAAATCGACTCAAACGATTTTGCTTCATTTAACACCGATCCCTGAATTTAATTTTCAAACAGTGGTATTGTTTTTGGTATCGTTAGAATGTTGATTTTCTACTCTTGCCAATAATACCAAAACATTTGGATTTTCAAAAAGTTTTACTGATTAAAACGGTTTTACTCAATAGAATCGTTTTTGCTCGCTCAGCAACGTACTCGTTGCGCGCTATTCATCCCTATAAAAACACATGCAACTGAATTTTCCTATCATTCCTTTATCGGAACTTGAACCGTCAACATCTCTGCTATGCCTGCCACTAATTACGTTATCGAAAAATGGATACCACCCCGGAAGAAACGGCACAAGTCATTGTCCTACTGCAAGAAGGGCATAGCAAACGTGTAGTTGCTGAGCAACTGCACCAGAGAGAGTCAGCTGTCTCCAGAGTCCACAGGCGTTACCAAGACACTGGCGCTTTTACACGGAGACCAGGATCAGAAAAAAGAAGGTGGACCTCGGAGCGAGACGACCGCTTCATTGTCAATACAACTCTAAGAAATCGTTACCTGACCGGCGCTGAGGTCCAGCAGGAGCTCCGACAAGTTCGTGGTCGGGATGTCAGTCATTCGACAGTAAGAAGAAGACTTAAAAAAGCTAACCTAACTTCAAAAAGACCAGCTAACGGACCCAAATTGACAGCTGCCCATCGACAAGCGCGACTCAGATTTGCTCGAGAACATGTCGATTGGACCTTAGAGCAATGACGCTCCGTTTTATTCTTCGACGAGTCCCGAATGTGCCTATATGGCAATGATGGAAGAAAACGAGTCTATAGGAGGCCTGGGGAGCGGTATGCGCAGTGCTGCTTTACCGAAACCGTCGCATACAGAGGAGGTTCTGTCATGGTGTGGTCAGGCATTCCACTGGATGCGAAAACCGATTTGGTTTTCGTGATTGATGAGACTCGTAGCTGTGGATTAACTGTTTACCGTTACATCAAGGAGATCCTGCGTCGTTCCTTACGCTGGGTTTGTTGGCGATAGCTTCGTGCTAATGCACGACAATGCGAGGCCACATGTTGCTGCATCGGTGCGGCAATATCTGGTGGAAGTGGGACTACCCACATTGAACTGACCTGTACGGAGTCCTGAAATTCAGCCCCTGTATCATTATGAAGATCTGATGGGGCTAGTTTCTGCTGTCAGTGACCACTCCCTATCAATTAATATAAAAAAAAGTACAGTCGTGGTTTTTGGTACTCAGAGGCTCAGGAGCAGTTGCTTACCAAATATTAATATTAAAAACAACGGGGAAGTGTTACGGATTGACGACAAAAGTAGCAATTTAGGCCTTACTAGGGACTACAATTTGAAGTACAGATTGCTTGTGAACATAGTTATACGTTGGGCGTACTTTAATTTGAAGATGAATTACAATTCTAGGGACTATTTAAATCAAAAATTGAAAACTATATTGTGTGAGTCTCTGGTATTGTTCAGATTAAATTTTTGTGATAGTATATATGGATTTTCAATAGACTCATCCGATAGACGACGTATCCAAGTTCTTCAAAATTCATGTTTGCGTCTAATATTTGGTATTCGTAAAAGAAATCACATATCATACAATTTGTTTGAACTGGGATGGTTAAATATGAATGATAGACGTTGTTTGCATGCGGCTTGTTTATTCCACGAAATTGTCTTAACGGGTGTTCCCTCCTACCTACGTAGAAAAATTACCTTTAGATCAGATGTTCATAATTTGAATGTCCGTTTTCGAGATCGCCTTACGCCTCCGGCTCACCAAAGTTAAAAATTTAGATCGTCCTTCTCTTTCCAAATAGCTAAGATTTATAACTCAATTCCAGAAAATATAAAACTATTAGATCCTAGGTCATTCAAGGCAACGTATAGGCTGATTTTGTTAAATATATAAAGATATAGTACTTATTTATGTAAATTTTCCTTCAGAAAAGAATATCACTAGCTCTTGAGTGTATCTGTGCTCTGTATGAATTCTATTATTTATCTTGGATATGTTGGGGTGACTCGCCTGTCTGTTTCACAATTTAATTTATATCAAGGTTTTTTTTGTTTGCTCTAGTTGTGTCATAAGCCATTCTTTTTTTTTTTGTCTGTTTTTCTTTTTTCCTAACACTTACAACATTATACAGTTTTATTAAGATACTAGCACAGTTTAATAGATAAATATTGTACTCTATAAACTTTAGTATTAAGATGCTTAAAGTAAAGAACAGGGGAATGTTTGTACCTTCGTGGCCTTACATTCCCAGCTGACCTTCGGCATTTTCCAATTTAATGTAGCATTTTGTTTATTTAGTTTATGTTTTTTTTTTCTCTTTCATAATTGGAAATAAAGACCATATTTATTTATTTATCGCTGAGGGACTTAAAGGCTGCGATGGCGGAAGAGTGGGGAAGAATACCACAGATGGTGGTGAAAAAGTTCACCCGCTACATGAAAAACCGGCTTGAAGCAGTAATAAGGGCTGGGGGGGGGGGTAATACAAAATATTGATTTTGGTTTTTTATCAATAAATTTAATTGTAAACTATTTTTAATCCTTGTTCTCCTTTGTTTTCACTTTTCAATCATTTTAATCAGTAAAAAAAGCATGAGGTACGCTATGGAATTTGGTATCATTAGAAAGAGAATAGAACGGGCTTTGAAATGATACTAAAATCTGTAAAAATATATGAACACTAAAGTCTAGGATCCGTGTTAAATGAAGCCAAATAGTTTGTTGAGTCGATTTTTTTCTTACCAGTGTATTTCAAAAGGTGCATTTTGGGAATTAAATTGTCATATCCAGCACTTGGTAAACAAAAATGGTCAGTAAAAAAATACAAAATGTTATTCTAGCCAAAAAGTTTTGCAAAAAATAGTCACATGATGGTACTGATAGTCGTCTTTGGGAATTTTCATGATAAGAGTTCAAATTGTTTAGACACTCACTTGAAAAAAGATCATAGGGACACAGGCAAGGGTGAGCAAAACGACCCCGGTAAAACGTTTTCGATTGGGCAAGGACGGAAACTCATAAAATTGACATTTTAGAATAAATTATTATTCCGTTATGAAAAAATAATTACAAATTTAAACTAAAATAAACCGGTAACTATTTATTGGTATGTAGGTGTTATTCAATAACTTACTTAAAATATTCTGAATAATAAACAAGTAGAGCATATACAACGAAAAAATAATGATACCTATATTCAATTACTATAACTATATAAAAAATTACGAAAGATTTGTTCGATGAGCAATTGTTTATATGAACCGAACTTATAGTTTATTTATTTCACATTTTCAATAAACTATTAAGTTAATAGTTTTACATTAGTTTTATTAATCATTCTTCAAAATACACGTAGGTATATAAAAACATCAGCTCATAGTATTTCAAGCAGCCTACATAAATATTATTTAAATCGATAGATCCTGTATATATACCCGTGTAAGGTGACCTTTAGAAGAATTGTTTTTTTAAACCTATGTGAACTGAACTTTTTAGGTTACTTTCCTCTTTTTTTTCCAGATCAGGAAGCAATATTTTTAACCCTTTTTTACTTTAGAAGCGAATGAATGTCAAAAAGGCAATGAAAAAACGTATTTACAACAATCACTATTAATAAATAAGTATAGATAAAGTAACATCAAATATTAGGTGTGTTTTTAAAAAAAGTTTCCAAAATTTCATAGGATTTATATAAAAGAATAACCGGCCAAGTGCAAGTCGGACTTGCGCCATTAGTGTTCTGTACGTTGATTGTTTTTTAAAATAAAAATTTTTGTTACGGAGGTATAAAGTGATTAGTAAGGTCACAAAACACTCCAAATGAGTTTTACAACAAAATTTGTTTCCAATCTTTACTAAAAAAACTGTTGACCTTGAAATTTTTGTTTTATTTTATATACCAGATAAATTATTAAAGGTATTGCACTCGTGGTAATTTTCGTTCAATCTACACCCCATAGAGAATATTCTAGAATTTTTTCAAAATTTTTTGATCAGCACTTTTCGAGATAAGGGGGGGGGGGGGTGGATGGACAGCGATTTTTCGCGATTTTTTTAAAAATAATACAAAGAAAAGTGTACCAATGGATCAAGGCATCATCGAAAACATTAAAAAAAATTATAGGCGTTTATATCTTGAACATCTTCTAACAGATACACAGAAAAGGAGGATATTATCAATGGGATGAGAAAGGTTACACTGAAAAATGTTATTTACTGGGTAGGTCAAGCTTGGGACTCTGTGCGTACTACCACTATTCAAAAATCTTGGTCGAAAGTTATTGATTTTGAGGACTATAATGACAGTGAAGATGATACTCCATTAAATGAACTAGCTTTGAAATTGAGAAGCCATGGAGAAATGTCCTGTTCAAATTTAGGCAGCGAGATAGAAGAAAAGAAAAAAGTTTATTTGAATTAATGCAAAAATTAAAAGGTTGCGAAATGTGACAAGAGAAGATGTTGAATGGATTACAGCGATGATTTAGAAGAAGAAATGAGTATTGAAAAAATAACGAATGCCTTTTCAGGAAATCGAAAAAATCAGATGACGATGACGATGATCTCCCACTAAGATCTCTCATCAAGAAGGTTTCGCTTCTTTGGAAAAAAGCTTTGAGGTATATCAAACAACAACCAGAAGCAACGCCCCAGCGGATTTGCTTCTTCTTAATAAATGGAGGAACATTGCAGCAAGAAAAAGAAGATGCAATATGAAACAGAAGCGCATAGATACCTATTTCACTGTTTTATAATGTATATACCTATTTATTGTTAAAAACGTTAATACATCGGTTTAAAGTATTCCCGATTATCCGAGTTTTCAGTTATCCGAGGAGGGTGCCCCCCACGTTACCTCGGATAACCGGGGTTCTACTGGATATATATATTATTTATTCGTGTTTTTACAAACTTTCATTTGATACCTCACTCGATGACCTAGTAAAAAATTTTTTTTTCACTTCCAATTTTACTCCGCAAAACTAACCCATTAAGTCAAAATTTAACTTTCAAAACTACATGGCTCTGATGAGGCCATCAATTCCTATATTAGTACCAAATTTCCCCTATGTCAAATGGTTTCGGAGAAAATCGAGTGTGACAGATGAACAGACAGGCAGACGTACAGACAGACAGACACCGAAGTGATCTTATAAGTGTTCCGTACGGAACACTAAAAATGAGGTTAGAATTACAGTACTTTTGCAAATAATAATTGACCTTCAAATGCTACCGATTTACAAAAAACAACTCATTTCAGAAAAAATATGCAAGTTAGTGTAGATATTTAGTTTAGTTAACATGCTGTGGCGGAGCCAAGAAGGGGACCAGGGGGAACTTATGCACCCCCGCCCCAATGTATATAGAAAATACAAGTTGCACCATATGAAAAAGTTCTTTGTTGTAGAAAGCCATTGATGTTTACTTCACTATATTGGGAGGGGTCTAAATGCTTAAAGTTCCAGTGCAAGATTTCGCCCGTCGGGTGTCTTTTGACATTCCCCTGTTTGTCGATTGTCGCACCCCCTTCTATAAGCAGTCTGCTTTTAGGTTTTCCTTCTTTCCTAAAGTAGCGCCTTTTGTGTCCCTATGCGACCCCCCCCAACCCTTGAATCTAGCTACGCCACTGCTAAGATACTGTTTGACTGTTGGCGTTTATAATCATGAATCAGGTAAAAAACAAAATATCAGATTGTCTTTTTTGAAATAACGTGGATAAAAAAAGGATGGGGCCTACGATACCGACCTTCTGCAATGGTATGAAATATATTTTGGACCCAGGAAATGTAAACTGTTTGCTTAATATATGCCGTATTATCTTTGCTTTTTTACTGAAAAAATAGAAAAAATACATTCGTCCATGTGTGTCAATTTCAAAAGCATTAGAACCTTTAACCGATATTTTAAACATATTACTTGGGAGAGCCAAAATTTGGTTGCATAAACTCATATCTTCTCCATCATATCGTTAATTCTTTTCCCGAGATTAATAAATGGTAAAAGCACAACACCTTATTTTTCTAAATTTCTTCGAAAAAATATATAGATTTAAAAAAATAAAAAAAAACTTCAAGTTTTTTTGACAGAACAGATTTGCAGATAACTAGCAGCGCCTCTCCACAATGCAACTTTTCGACATATTTTAGGCTGCTGCATGAGTTTTGGTATATTTTCGAATTTACTACTACAAACAACTTATGATTTCCGCCTGCAAGTTAAACTTTCAGATGCTCATCAATTCTACCTTTATTCGACATCGAACGAATAAATTAAGAATTTGGAAAATTCAACAAATTTAACGAGTTATGATTAATTAAATTTTCCTTAAGGCGAAACTTTGTATACTTTTCGTTTAATTTGTTGGATTCTAGGAAATATGGGATTTAACTGCTCGATATCAAGTAAATATTGATGTTAGCAATTAAATATTTTTCTATATGTTAAAACGGAATTTGACTTGATACGCTGCCGATCAATAGTATACTATACATCAAATAATGAGCATTAATACCAGAGAATAAAATTCAAATCTAATACTATGTATTTGATCCCTCAATATGCAGATTCGTTGAGGTTTTATGCAAGTATCTAGACCCTCTCAATATACTGATACAAGAGGAAGTTTGTAGGTCATAGGGGGCACAGCTACGGTAGTGTGAAAAATATGTTCCAGGGTGAGGTAGGATTTGCTACAATAGATTAGCGTTGTCATATAGAAGTGGGAATAAGTGCAATTTGACGGCCAATGTGCCCCATATGCGTAAGGGGGTCGAATGGATCATTATATGCAATGGCTCTATAAACTATGACGTCTTTGTAAGTAGTGCAATTGAATACAGGTCTCGCGCACACGTGGTTTATCTGCTTTTAATATAAGACTTCTACATCTCCAATCGCCGAAAATGTTTACCTTGGCGCTAGAAGATCTTTTCAAACAACTTCCATAAACAAGTAAGGGTACAAATGTAGGAGGAGAGCAGCTCAATCATTTCGATTCGCGGATGATAGTGTGCTTATATCTAACAAAGAAAAATTGGAAGAAATGCTGAACGAACTTAACAAGTCCAGAGAGATTGGTCTGAAGATAAACATCGCCAAACATTTTCATGACAAATGACGTCTGTGATAAAGAAGCAGTAGTGAACACTGAAAACGTGAAAATCACAAGAACGGATTCATACTTGAACAGAAATAGTAATACCCAGAACTTGAAAGCGGATTTATCAAGGAGAATATCATTGGCTTGGTCGGCGTTTGGCAGATTGCCGAACATCCTTTCCAATGTCCCAAAATACACTAAATGCGAACACAATTGATCAAGTAACTCAACGAGCTTTGGAAAGGAGGATGTTGAGATTATCGTTGAGGTATAGGCTGACTAACGAAGAAATTCGAGAAAAGTCCAAGATAACTGAGATGGTAAGCAGATTAAAGTGGAGCTGGGCGGGCTATAGACTCTCTGATAATCAATGGACCCATAAAGTAATCAATTGGAGGCCCTGGAATGAGAAAAGAAGTAGAGGACGCCCGCAAACCCGGTGGTCTGACGACATCAAAAGACTAGTGGGATAAAACTGGATAAACAAGACCCAAAACCGAAGATGGACGTACTTAGGGGGAGGGTTATGTCGGTCGATGGACTACATAGCTAATGATGATGACATCTCCAACCCTAGTAAGTTATTCCAACGAAGCAGTTTTAACTATTTCATTTTCGGTATATTTTTAAATAAAGCCATTTTTAGAAAAAATAAGAAAGTTCATAGAAGCTGTCTTCCTTAACAACAAAAAAAAACGGTCAAGTGCAAGTTAAACTTGCACAATTAGTGTTCCGTACGTTAATTGCTTTTAAAATAAAAAATTTTGTTACGGTGGTATAAAATGATCAGTGACTTCACATAACACACCCCAAATGAGTTTTTCAACAAAGTTTGTTTCCAATCTTTACTGAAAACTGATGACCTTGAAATTTTTGTTTTTTTTTTTATATACCAGATACATTATTAAAGGTAATACACTCGTGATAATTTTCGTTCAATCTATACCCCGTGGAGAATATTCCAGAATTTTTTCAAAATTTTTTGATCAGTACTTTTCGTAGGGGAACAGCGATTTTTCGCGATTTTTTAAAAAATAATACAAAGAAAAGTGTGCGCAAGGATTACATTATATATATATATATATATATATATATATATATATATATATATATATACATATATATATATATATATATATATATATATATATATATATATATATATATATATATTATATATATATTACTCGTGTTTTCCCAGCTTTCATTTGACACCACACTCGATGACCTAGTAAAAAAAATTTGTTTTTACTTCCGATTTCACCCCTCAATACTAACCCCTTAAGTCAAATTTAACTTTCAAAACTACAGGACTCTGATTAGGCCACCAATTCCTATATTAGTACCAAATTTCAACTTTCTATGTCAAATAGTTTCGGAGAAAATCGGGTTGTGACAGACAGACAGACACCGAAGTGATCTTATAAGTGTTCCGTACGGAACACTAAACCAAGCATGGACATCTATACAGTAGTACCTTTGTCGATATATCTACGTATAGAAGTCTCAAACGGCACGAATGTTAGTTATTTCGTGAATACATACTATCCAAATATTTGGTTACGAGAGCGACCTTTTTTTCAAGCGGACTACATTACTATATGCATTGTGAATTGTCTGTTTGGAAAATAGCGGTAGGGAGAGACGGTCTTATCTTAAGGGAGGATCCTGGCTCAGAATTTTTTTTAGCACTTTTTTTTCGCTTAAAATACTTCTTAACATCTGTATACAAGGTTACTTTCCTTTTTACGGAATACAAACTCTAAGTTTACCTGTCGAGCCGACGACGTTCGAGCCTGCCTTTGGAATCATGAAGCTGTAATGGTTTCAGGGCTTCCCCTACCATTTCTTCGAGCAGCTGTTAAGTAAACACTCAATAGAATGTTTTGTGTGAGTCATTCTATACATAAGTTTAACCATTATTTCGGCAGGAACATTATGCTAAGCATCAGTTTTTTCACAATTTTTTATATTGGAAACTTTAAAGGCGTTTTTTTTCAAACATACCATATTTTTCGGAATTGGCGTGCACGATTACTCAAAAACTAATAAATGGTTCGATTTGAAATTAAACACATTTTGAAAATATATAATTATTTTCAAGATGAATATTCAATTAATTAAAAAAAAGCCTGTTTAAACATATTTTATAGGTCATTTTTATCAATTTTTTTTTGTAAAAAATTGCTGTTTTTCAATTGTAAAAAAACGCGAATTTTTAATTTTTGTGTCTATCCATACCAGGAATGCGGAGTGACCTATCGATGCAAACAAGTGGTAATCGGAAGGAGCCAAGTCTGGTGAGTAAGCTGCATGGGTAGAACTTCCCAGCTCAGTGCTGGGAAGTTCTACCCATGCGGGAGTTCTAGTGCTTCCAACGTGTCGCGAACTGGTTTTGCCGTATGTGATGGAGCACTGTCATGAAGAAAAATGACTTTGTGTTGCCTCTTTCGGTATTTCTGGCCTTTTTTCAAGCAGCGAACCGTTCAAATCGGTCAATTGTTGTTGGTAACGTTTAATATTAACCGTTTCCCCAGGTTTTAATAGCTCATAATAGACCGCGCCCCTCTGGGTCCCACCAAACACAAAGCATCGTCTTTCTCCCAAAGCGATTCGGTATTGCGGTCGATGGATGGTGCGCCTGGGTGTACCCACGATTTTTTGTGTTTGGGATTCTCAAAATAAATACACTTTTCATCCCCTGTAACTATACGATGCAAAAACGACTTCCTTTTGTAACGAGCGAGCAAAATGTCACACGTGTTTTTGCCTGTCGTTCAACTCATGTGGTACCCATCTACCGGTCTTCTGAATCTGAATTGTGTTTGCGAATCATCTTCGTCCAACGATTCTTGCAATTCCACATCTTCGTATTTTTTTTGGCAATTTTCCACGTTCCTTGTCTGCAATATCGAAGTCACCACTTTTGAAACGCCGAAACCATCGTTCACACGTATCTTGCGGTGGAGCATGTTCACCATAAGCTTCTCGAAGTAATCGGTATAATTCAACAGCAGTTTTCGTCAAATGAAAACAAAAAATTAATGCTGTCCGCGAATGCTCTTTGTTCGGTATAAATGTCGACATACTGAACACAACAACACAACACTATGCACACACTTTTCCAATTTATTGCTCGTGCGCATCTGACACTTGTTGATGGCACAACAAAATGGCGCAGTGTCAAATCTTTATAGCACAAACTGCATTGGTGCACCATCTGTTGTTTGAAATCTGCATTTCGTACTTGTACACCTAGTATAGAAACTGTGGGTATGTAGATTACAAATTAACGTGATTTTTTTCAGATTGGACGATTTTTGCAATACTGAGGTTGCACGCTAACAGGGTGTACGTACCGGAAGTGCTCCACGAGTTGTTTTTTTTTTTTTAAATAAACATTTTTTCACAAAAAAAACTTGTATTCTTTTAGAGTTGTTTTAATATGCTAAAAAAGTGTTACATTTATTGCGTTTATGTACTGCAAATAAAATATATAAAAAAATGTTTTTTTTTGTGCTGGACCAGGACCCCCATTAAGATTGGGTGTTTTAAGCAAAATAAAAGCTAGAGAAAAAAGTAAGTACTTGTACTACTTACAACTTAACAAGATCTGTATCAATACGAGGACGGCTTTCTTAGAAATGTATTCTTTTAATATATAGAGTAGTCCAAAATGTATGGCATACTAAATATGTATTTTTAGAAAGATCCTATGCATATGTAAAATATACATAGTGTACGATTGATTTTAGATACGATTCATATAGCATAGCACTCAAATATCTACGGAATTCAGGAATCTAGGATCCGTTGTGCACCTGCCTTGCTGCCTTGTTTTAGGGTTGTGGAAGGCCAATATTCTTCAAAAAAGGCGGCAACCTTCCAAGATACCTCTGGTCCAGATTTATTAGAAATCCCAGGTAAGTCTGTGATTTCCGGACAAGACATAATGAGATGAAGAGCTGTTTTTCTTCGCCTTCCTAGCACCATCTATAGTCTGGATCTTTTTTGACTCAACTGCAAGTAGAATGTTCATTCGGTAGCAATCCTGATTAATTTCAGCAAAAATCTGGTGTATTCAGGGTTAGGTCCGCTTATGCGACTCTTTGATTGTTTCATTTCTGTCTCTGACAAACCCCTTGCAGCAGATTGCGATCGTCACATAGGATTTCTAAAAAGGGGGTCAAGTCCGGTGGGGCTCGGTAAAACCCTCTGTTTAACCAGTGTGCCAGCTTTTTACATCGACACCCAGAGGATAAGAAAGCAGTTTCCACATCCCTAATTGGTATATCAGTCCTTGCACTCGTTTACAAGTTGTCAGCTTACCTGAACATGTTTCAGCGGACGTCAAAGTGGTCATGCAAATATAAACGGCCCTTCGCGTTAGGTTCCCTTTCGTTGCATACCTCATACTTAAAATAAAGAGTTTGCGAGATATGGGCATCTGAAAACTGAGTCCTTTTACACTTTAGTAGCCTGCAATCCCTACACGGAATGTTTTCAAATAAAATGGCTTATATGTGCTTATTTTTCATTCTCTAGCTAAAAAAGTGTGCCTCCAGTTTTTCTAATTTACTGAGTTCCGGTTATTCAGAAAATTAATCTTTTCGGCTAAAACCGATATTGGCATTTTTGGAAACAGAATGGAAACCTTAAATAGGAACACCCAAGCTGCATTATTCTAAAATGTACCTTTCAAAAAAGTGTAAAAAAGGTCAGTTCAGATTTCAAACAATTTTATTTTAGTTATAGGGAATATTAATAAGATGAGATAAAATCTAAGAGTCTAAGCATACAAAAATATACCCATAATCCATTATAAAAAGAAAGTTTCGGTGGGCCACTCTCTGTGGGACTAGTTTTAAAATAACATAAAATGAAACCCATATATATATATATATATATATATATATATATATATATATATATATATATATATATATATATATATATATATATATATCGGTTGACATACCCAACATGTAACACTCTGTAATTTTTTTTTATTAAATTACATATTTGCATTTTTAGATAACAGAATGGGACATTATTAATTTATAAATATTTTTAACTACTGTAACTTCCTTATTTTTAGTGGAATCCTGTATATTTTTTTTATCAATTTCAATTCGCTTTCAAATTCTCTTTCCAACGATGTATCACAAGTTGATATTTGTTTGACAGGTGACCGACAAAAACTGATTTAAACTCTTAGACTTAGGCGGCCATAGCGGATATACTAGCAATTGTTTTTGTTCGTTTTATCTCACTTTGGAAAGAATTTAAGACTATCCATTTATCGTGTCATTTTCGCAAGTCTAAGTGGCTCCTACAAAATTTTATGCTTTACATTCAGTTACAGAATTTTCTATTTAAACCGAAATTAGGATAGGAACACATATTTTTTGTTTAACCTAGCTTTTTGCCAACATACATCTAACAGAACTATCTAACGCCAATTGGATTTATTAATGTTTTCAGAAAATAAGAAACCTGATTATTAAATAAATATTTAAATGCAAATAATAAAACCAAAACTTTTAATAATAAGAATAACACAACAAAACCGATAATTGTAATTAATTAATATTAGAAAGAAGTAATATTTTAACCAGGTAACAAAATAAAAATAAATAGGTAAAACTATTTTACACTAGATACATTTATTCCAAATGTTCAAAATGCTGTCCGTTGTTAATCCTACACAATCTCGTTTTTCTCACCGTGGCTCTCATAACGTTCGCCAATTGAATTTCAGTAATTCGATTTATTGCTCTTCTTAAGCGCATTTCTAAATCACTTCTGGCTGTTGGTAGATTTTTGTAAACTTTTTCGTTTAGATAGTTCCATAGAAAAAAATCAAGAGGCGTAAGATCTGGCGATCTTGCAGGCCACTTATTAGGTCCTTTGATACCTAACCAATTTGCACCAAATCTTTGAAGCAAGTAGTTTACTACATTTCTACCATTGTGGGCTGGAGCGCCATCCTGCTAGAAAATAATGTCTCCATGATTTAAAGGTAAAGTTTCTAAAAAATCTTCAACATCATTTTGAATGAACTCCAAATATCTTTCTCCATTTAACGCACCATCAAATATAATAGTATTACTCTTGTGCCAAGGATACCCAACCACACGTTAAAGCCGAATCTTTCTTGATAAGCACTTTCTCGCATTCTAGGATTTTCTTGGGCCCAATATCGAGTATTGTTACGATTAAATAGACCCAAATTGGTAAATCTAGATTCATCTGAAAATAATGTTTTAATGAAATTGGTTATCAAGGTGGTATCTTTGCAAAAACCAATTACAATAATCCATTCTTCTTTGGTAATCTGTTTGAAATAAATGTTGATTTATTTGATATTTGTAGGACTTGAATTTATATTTTCTTAAAATGCGGCGAGCGGTTTCACGATTTACACCGGTTTGTTCTTCAACATGTCTTGTAGGATCTACCTGAACAATGGTTAATACATTGATTTCTGACTCTTTGTCACCAATAAATACATCAGCAGGTTGAATCGGTTGCCTTCTAAACTGCTGCTCTATCCTTAAAAAATAATTGTTGGGTGGGTGCTTCCTGCCATGTACAACTCGGCGGCTTGTCAGCTATTCTTTCTGCACTCTTCATAAATTAATAACCTGTTTACTTTTTCATCCGTTGAATACATCTTTGTTAACGAAAAATTATTTTTGACGTAAACAATAGTATGGCCATTTTGATAACACGCAACAACCATGACTTTCGGTTCGTCTGTTTTATCATAGCCTACTAAGTCCGTAATGGAACTTGTTGATATCACATTAATTTATAATATATATAAAATGCAACGTCTCTCTGTCTGTCTGTCTGTCAGTTAGTGACCTTATCACTGGAGAACCACTTATCCGATTTACGTACTTTTTTTTTTAAAACATACATATGTTCTCTGGCCAGGTTATAGGCTATATTTTATTACGATAGGTAGCATAAGGAATGAGCAGTGACGATAATAGTGAATGAAGTCGGAAAAAAGTTTATCGCTAGCGCGTTCCCTTGCAATACACAGTCTAAACCATTAAATATGGAACAATATTATGTAGTAGAGAATATCTAGAATCTATAATATATATAAAATGCAATGTCTCTATGTCTGTCTGTCTGTCCACTGGTGCGTTTATCACGCGAGAACCACTTATTCGATTTACGTCTTTTTTTAAATTCATACATATATTCTTTGGCCAGGTTATATAATAATAATAATAATAATAATCTATACCTATAATATAAACAAATTGCAACCTCTCTCTGTCTGTCTGTCCGTTAGTGCGTTTATCCCTCGAGAACCACTTATCCGATTTACGTGATTGTTTAAATTCGTACATATGTTCTCTGACCAGGTTTTAGATATATATTTTATTACATCTATAATATATATAAAATGCAACGTCTCTCTGTCTGTCTGTCTGTCCGTTAGTGCGCCTATTACTGAAAAACCACTTATCCGATTTACGTACTTTTTTTTTTTTAAACATACATATGTTCTCTGGCCAGGTTATAGGCTATATTTTATTACGATAGGTAGCATAAAGAATGAGCAGTGACGTAAAATAGTGAATGATGTCGCAAATAAGTTTGCCGTTAGTGCGTGCCTTTGCAATACACAGCCTAAACCATTAAATATGGAACAATATTATGTATCTGTATATGTATAATCTATAATATATATAAAATGCAATGTCTCTCTGTCTGTCTGTCTGTCCATTAGTGCGTTTATCACGCAGGAACCACTTATCAGATTTACCTGTCTTTTTTTAAATTCATGCATATATTCTTTGGCCAGGTTATATAATAATAAAAATAAACTATATCTATAATATATATAAAATGCAACGTCTCTCTGTCTGTCTGTCTGTCCGTTAGTGCGCTTATCACTGGAGAACCACTTATCCGATTTACGTACTTTTTTTTTTAAAACATACATATATTCTCTGGCCAGGTTATAGGCTATATTTTATTACGATAGGTAGCATAGGGAATGAGCAGTGACGATAATAGTGAATGAAGTCGGAAAAAAGTTTGCCGCGCGTTCCCTTGCAATACACAGCATAAACCATTAAATTTGAAACAATATTATGTAGCAGAGAATATCTATAATCTATAATATATATAAAATGCAATGTCTCTCTGTCTGTCTGTCTGTCCATTAGTGCGTTTATCACGCGAGAACCACTTATTCGATTTACGTGTCTTTTTTTAAATTCATACATATATTTTTTGGCCAGGTTATATAGTAATAATAATAATTTATATTTATAATATATGTAAAAAATGCAACGTCTCTCTGTCTGTTTGTCTGTCCGTTAGTGCGCTTATCCCTCGAGAACCACTTATTAGATTTACGTGATTTTTAAATTCATACATATGTTCTCTATCCAGGTTATAGATATATATTTTATTACATCTATAATATATATAAAATGCAACGTCTCTCTGCCTGTCTGTCCGACCGCTTACTACGGGAGAACCACTTATCTGATTTACGTGCTTTTTTTTTAAACATATATATGTTCTCTGGCCAGGTTATAGGCTATATTTTATTACGTTAGATAACATAAGGAATAAGCAGTGACGATAATAGTGAATCAAGTCGGAAAAAGTTTGCCGCTAGAGCGTTCTCGGGCAATACACTGCCTAAACCATTAAATATGGAACAATATCATGTAGCAAAGAATATCTGTAATATATATAAAATACAACGTCTCTCTGTCTGTCTGTCAGTCCGTTAGTGCGCTTATCACTCGAGAACCACTTATCCGATTTACGTGTTTTTTTTTAATTCATACATATGTTCTCTGGCCAGGTTATATAATAATAATAATAATAATCTATATAATATACCATATATAAAACGCAACGTCTCTGTGTCTGTCCGTTAGTGTGCTTATCATTCGAGAACCACTCATCTGATTTACGCGATTTTTTTTAATTCTTAATTTAATATATGTCAAAAAAAATCTATAATGTATATAAAACTTAAAGTCTCTCTGTCTGTCTGTCTATCTATTACTGTGCTTAGCACTCAAGAACTACTTATTCGATTTCCCTTTTTTTTTATAAAATACAAAGGGAATAAACAGAGACAAAATGCTAATATATAGGAAAATAGATGGAAGTTTAGCAGTAAGTTTGGTAGAAAGACTGAATAGATGGGGGGAATACCTTAAAGAAATACTAAATGGAGATGAAAATGAGTTGAATGAGAAATAGAAAGCAAAATTAACTAAAGGGCAGGAGGGGACAAACAAACCCTGCAAAGAAGAAATAAGAAAAATACTCAGAAACCCCAAAAAAATAGGGCCCCGGTTGGAAATTGTATAACAGCAGAACTGATCAAAGCTGGAGGAGTAGATTTGGAAAATGAAATATGTCGGTTGGTGCAAGAAATATGGGAAACAGTAAAAGATGCCAGTGAGCTGGAGAGAGTCGCTCATTTGTCCAATATACAAAAAAGGAGAAAAAAACTATATGTGCTAATTATAGACCAATAGCCTTATTGGATGTCGTGTACAAGATAGTAGTGTTGACTATCAAAAACAGACTAGCAGAGAAAGCCGAGTCTATTCTGGGAGAGTACCAGTGGATTCAGGAAAAATAAATCGGTTACAGACCAGATATTTTCGATTAAGCAAATCCAAGATAATAGCCTAAAACAAAATTTGGCACTACATTTGGTCTTTGTGGATTTCAGAGAAGCATATGACTCTATAAATAGAGACGGACTCTACAAGATAATGGAAGAACTAAAAATTGGAAGTAAATTGATTCGCATGGTGAGAATGGCCCTGAATGACACAGAAAATAGAGTGTTGGTTGAGGCCAAAGTATCAGACAAGTTTAAGGTGAAGAGAGACTTAAGACAGGGGGATCCAGTGTCGACATGTCTATTTAATTTGGTAATAGAGAAGATAATCCGGGAGTCAGAAATAAAAACAAATGGAACGATATAGCAACAAACCTGCCAATGCTCGGTCTATGCGGATGATGTAGCAATAATTGCAAGAGCAAAAAGAACCTCAAAAAAGCCATAAGTAGGATAGAAGAAAGGGAAAGGATGAGAGGACTAAAGATAAATGAGGAAAAAACAAAATACATGGAAATTACAAAGAAGAAGGATAATAAAAACAACAAAAGTTTATATATAAGAAACAACTTAGGGAAAAGATATACGTTTGCAAAAGTAGACAAATTTAATTATCGGGGAGTAACAATAACAGAGAGTGGACAAGAAAGGACAGAGATACAAGAAAGAATAACGAAAGGACAGAGATGTTCGGGGGCAATGAATCCAATATTGAAAACAAAGAATGTATCAAGAAAAGCAAAAGAAAGAATAAATACGACAGTTGTCAAACCCACGGTGACATATGGATGCGAAACGTGGAAACTGAATGCAAGAGAAAAGGAAACGTTGGAGGTGTGGGAAAGGAAAGCTTTGAGAAGAATCTACGGAGGAAGGAAAGAAGAGGGACTGTGGAGAAGAAGAAACCCCTTATAAGCCAAATCATAAGAAGCCAGCGATTAAGATGGTTGGACAGGCAAAGCAAGCCGTAATAAGAGGAGTGGTCGGAAGAAGAGGCAAGGGTAGCTCGATCTTCATGGATTCAGGCAGTAAAGCAAGATCCGGAGTTGATGTTAATCCCGCACTGGGAAAAGCTAAAAGGAGATAAAAAGAAGTGAAGACATGTATGCAACCAAGCCATGGGCCTCTAAGGCCCCTTGAACTATATAATAATATAAACATAACGAATAAGCAGTGACGATAAAGGCGAATCAAGTCCACGCGAGCGGAGCCGCGGGCACAGCTAGTGCATAATAAAACGGTTTATTTTCTGAAAATAATATTAAATCCAATTGGCATTAGATAGTTCTGTTAGATGTATGTTGGCAAAAAACCTGTAATGTGTAACTAGGTTAAATAAAAAATGTGTTCCTATCTTAATTTCGGTGATATTGATCATTATTTAAAGAGAAAATTTTGTAACTGAATGTAAAGCATAAAATTTTGTAGGAGCCACTTAGACTCGCGAAAATGGCATGATAAATGGATAATCTTAAATTCTTTCCAAAGTGAAATAAAACAAACAAAAAAAATTGCTAGTATATCCGCCAAGGCCGCCTAAGTCTAAGAGTTTAAATTAGTTTTTGCCGGTCACCTGTCAAACAAATGTCAACTTGTGATACATCGTTGGAAAGAGAATTTCAAAGCGAATTGAAATTGATAAAAAAATATACAGGGTTTCATTAAAAATAAGAAAGTCAAGGTCAAACCGAAGTAGTTAAAAATATTTCTTAAGTGATAACAAAGCCTAATAATGTCCCATTCTGGTATCTAAAAATGCAAATATGTAACTTTCAAAATAAAAAAATTACAGGGTATTACATGTTGGCAGTGTCACCCGATATATATATATATATATATATATATATATATATATATATATATATATATATATATATATATATATATATATGTATATATCTATGTATATATCTATGTATATATCTATATATATATATATATATATATATATATATATATATATATGACTATTAAAATATTATTAAATTACAATTCATAAAAATTTATGAAATCGTAACATATAATGTTCATGTTATGTCCTACTGAATGTTTTATTACCAACATAAAATTTTAGGCGTATTATGCCCTTAAATAACCAAATCAGTATAAAATAATATAAAAGAGTTACAACACTACACCAATAAAACGTATATAAAGCAAATATTTACTAATTGTTTTAAAACATCGAACTAAAGTGCGACCCTAATTTTAATTACAACAAACTCTATTAATTAAAGCTATCCAAGAATATTCTAAACTATAACAATTTAAAATCACAGCTTTCGAACATAATATTATTAATCAATAATTTTAAAATGGCTGGACCGGCATAACCATTTTGTTGAAAAAAATTATAACAGAAAACTAAGCATAATTTATCAAAGTAATTGTCATTATCAATGTACAATAAGACATAATATTATTAAAAGTAAAAATACACAAAATATATGTAAAATATATAAAACAAAGCAATCAAACAAAAGCAACAAGCCTAAGTGCATTAAAAAAAGCTAAACAATAATTTCTATTAAAAAAGGAATCTTTTAAAACAAGCAACAGTAGGTGCAGCAACAAATGGATCCTTGCGGTTAACGAGCGACAACAACACAGAGCAATCCTCAAGCCAGTACCTGTTGTACAATGCCTCTCTGGTTGGAGTTTTCCTCCTGGTTTAGTTAGACGCAATCCAGACGCGGCACGGGCAAATCTCAGAGCAACACTGAGAAATCCCGATTCCCGGCCGCCGGGTGGACGTCGAGGCGCCCGATCGATGATGCCCGACGCAAGCGTCTTTCGGGGACTTAGCTCCGCCACACGGGCGCTGCTTCTGCGAAGAAGCAACCGGTAGATCGGTGACAATTGACAGGGACTGCTAATGAAAATAACAAAGAAGGTTGTTAGGGTCTCGTATGAGGAAAATATTAAATATAATAAACAGAGAGACTTGTTAATTGGCAATATATCACTAGCTAAAAACCTTGCATAAAAATATACAGGGCCAGGCAGAAGTATAACAAAAACAATGGATTACATTAAGTTGTCGATGACTATGTCCCTTTCTTAAAGGAGTAGTCCTTGCAGTCTTTTTTTAAGATTTTTTTTTATAGTAAAATTTATTTGTGAATTTTAATATTTTTATACATAATACTAAAGGTCTTAAACTAAAAAACATTTAAATCTGGTTGATATGATATCTGGACTTTCGAGCATCTGAAAGCAAATATTCGAGCTGATTCTTATAATATAGAGTTGCCGCTATCGCCAGTACTAAAATTGTATATTCACAATGAAAGAAAAAAAAAAACAAAATGGCGAACTTTCGAAATTTTCGACCTTATTTTTGCAAGTTCAATTGTTTAAAAATATGGTTAAATATTAATGAATAATTAGTACCGGCGATAGCCATTCATGTGTAGAATAAGCCATAAAAATTTGAGCCCGATCCGTCCAATAGTTTTTTCTAAATCATGTCTACTAGGTCAAAAAAGGTTCTTTCGAGAAAAACGCATTCACGCAGAGTTATACTAAACGATTACAGACGCTCGACTGCTCATTTCTTGACGAAAAACCAACACTTAACAGCTCGAAAACTAAATTGAAATACCTACAAACCGAGGATTTACGAAAACGGGGCGATGACAGTAAGGCCACTACCACTACCGTCAGCAAGTATTTGCCCACCTAGTTATTTCAGTCCCTAGACAACAAAAACCCAGATAATATATACATTTTTTAAATCTTAATGAATTATTATTTATTTTCACATTATTTACAGTCTAGAATATCAGAAAAATATTCATGATTTTTCAGGATTTTTCTCATCTATGAGACCTTCTTTGTTTTTAATTACCGCTTTACAGAGTTTCGGCATTCTGTTCAGTGGTTTCTTTCTTACCTACCTGCTTAAAAAAGGAAATATAAATATCAAAAGAAATCTTTGCAGTTGTTACTCTAAACGTAAAATGTAAGTATACTTAGTACACAAAATATAACACGGAAACACACAAAATAAAGTAAAATATTTGAAATCGGCGCTTCGTTAAACTGTCTAATAATGAAATTTATTCAAATTTTTTTTTTGTTTTATATTTAGTATAAAGACGAAACACGCCAATAGAGTAGTACCCATAAAACTTTAACAAAAATTTAACAATACCTTTATTATAATGGTAATGTTCAAGGTAGCCATATGATTCATCACTAAATTTATACATTTTATGGGCGATTTTTCCTAATGTATTTAAAGAAATTTTATCAGTAATCGGTAATAAGCTACGTAAAAAAACGCAACTCCATACCTCATTTAAAATCAACCGGTGAACGCAGTTTAATCAGCAGTATTGTTTTTTTAAGAACACAATTTAAACGATAGGATCACCACCGGAACAAGGCCAATTTCTTTTAGTTTTTAAATATGGTACATATTGGAACGAGAGCTTGCACGGATTTAGTTAGATGGGTTTCTAGGATTCGAGTGCGACAAATTAGAGTTTTTTTCCAACGTTTCGCCTACGCTTTCAACAAACATCTTCAGGGCTATTTATTATTTAAGATTAGAACACTAGTCCAAGAACATTTAATAAACATACTTCGGGAGCTGTCAGAGGTTTTCCACTATCTCCGGTGACTGAACGCATTTTCATTTAAAACCAAAATTTTGATGTTGATATATAGATGATATATTTGTAATGACTACATAGTAAAGTAAACACCTGAACGTATTTTTGCATCACCTCAATCAACAACATGCAAACATAATATTTACAATGGAAGCTGAAATAAATGTTGCTTTTCCATTTGTAGATGTACTTGTACCGGTACCTTGATACATATATTTGCTTGACCGAAAACTAACTCACACAAATCAATACCCGAATGCTAACTGACACTATCATTCTTCCAAAAACAGTCCAACTCACTAGTATTTAGAGGTCTATAAATATGTGATGAACATTCGATCAGAAACAGAAAATCTGACAAGTGTTTTTAAAAGAAACAGAATATACAGCCTTGGCCAAAAGTATTAGGCACCCCTAATAAACACGTGAAACTCATATAATATTAAAAAAAAAGACTAATTGTTTTAACAATACTATAGGCGCCGCTGTCAAAAGCTAACTTAAACAGTAGACAATCTCTTTTACAGGTCCATAAAACACCTGGCTCACAAAATTGCGGTAATGAGGTTTTTTGAAAAATATTTTTAACGTTTTATCAGTCTGTTTACTACTTGTAGTGTCAAGAAGCTTCCGTGCGTGTTTTATTTGTGAACTGGACATTCATATATTTGAGAAATGCCTAAGAAAAGTGAGCTTGGTATCGAAAAACGAATTCAAATTCAAACCCTACATGAACAAGGCAAGTTCCAAGTAGAAATAGCCAAGTTAGTGATATGTTCTCGGGCGCAGTGCAATGTGCTAATAAAAGGTTTGTGGAGGCTGGCTCCCATGCCAACAAAATGAGAACGGGCAGAAAACGTAAGACTAATGAGCGACAGGACAGAAAACTCTAGAGTCTATTAAAAATCGAAAAAAAAACATCTGAGCTCGCTGCAACTCTGTCAGCAGAGACTGGGATGCCGATTAGTTCTCGAACGGCAAGGAGAAGACTGACAGAAGCGGAATTAAGAGGGTGCAAAGCTAGAAAGAAGCCTTGGCTTTCAGAGACTAATAGGAAGAAACGCTTAGAGCGAAGAGGATTGGTCTAATGTTGTATGATCCGACGAATCCAACTTTGAGGTAAGTTTTTATATGATTTATTTTAACAAATAACTACATACAATTACTCTTGATTTAATCCGTTTTAGTCAAAATAATAACTAATTTTTTAATTGAGTATGTTTTCTATTCTTACCCTTCGGAACGTCAGGTGTGACATTCGTGAGGTGGCGCGTCGGCGAGGAATACCATCCAGATTGCGAGGTACCTACTGTAAAACACGGAGGAGGCAGCATTATGATCTGGGGCTGCATGGCTGCTAAAGGTGTCGGCGAAATGTTCGTTTGTGAAGTCCGCATGAACAGTCAAAAGTACATAAATGTACTAGAAACTCTACTGATGCCTTCGCTAACGCGCATTTTTGGCGATACTAATTTAGACGACATCAAATTCCAGCAAGATAATGCACCTTGTCATAAATCAGCGGCTACGATGCGCTGGTTTAGAGACAATAACATTGTCTTGTTGAATTGGCCGGGGCAGTCTCCAGATCTAAACTCTATCGAGCATCTTTGGGGTATTCTGAAGCACAAGATACGGGAGCATAGCATAAAATCAAAAGCAGCGCTAAAAAGCGCTTTGATAGAGAGTGGGATGCCATAAGTACAACTGAGTGTTCTGGCTTGTACGCAGCATGCCCCAAAGAATTGCTGATGTAATTAAAGCTAAGGGCGGAGACACCAAATATTAATTTATTTCATAATTTTACCTCAATATACGATTTTACAAAACATACGAATTTAGTTTTTTACCCTGAAACGCAAGAAATGAAGTAAATTTTAGGGTGCCTAATACTTTTGGCCAAGGCTGTAAGCCCAACTTCAGACAAGGCGTACTCCCACTATCGATAAAATAGCCAAATTACTTAAAAAATCTAGAAACCGTACAATTTACCAACACTTGTAAGAAATTGTATAATTACGCTTGACAATGTAGAAAACCTACGAAACTGCAGTAGCAGATAAATAAAAAAATAAGTGACAAATAGCAAAGTAATTCGTTTCATTTCATTTAGAAATTTATAATAAAATTGGGAAATGCTTGAGATCATTAAAAGACAAAATTTCTTGACAAACTGAAGGTGGAGTAGGGTGGAAAAACGTTAAGAACAATCGAGTAGAATTAAGGAACATGAAAGATATGTAAAAAAAAGAAATAACTGTTTTATCAGCTGTGGTTAAACATTAAAATCTACAGAACACGATCAAGATCAGAAACACCAATCTAAAATTACTATAAACGCAAAATTATTGAATCAACTGAAATTTACAATCAATATTAAAAGAGATACGGTTTACGGTTTGCATCACACGTAAAAACCGACTATTATGCTGAATTACAGATCGATGAACATCAGTGGGGTATAAATATTTAACTTGTGCCGCTTCGGGCTTATTCCGCTTTTAAAGATGTCTAGTGTAATTCTATGTGAAACGTCAGAAATTCGCTTTAATTTGATATGGTCTAATCTCAAAAATTATGTTTCGAAATGGTACATACTAAGTTTATTAATACAAGGCATGTTCTCAAATTAAAACAAAAACGTTTTAAAAATTCGAGGTAAATTTTTATTTCTAAATCAATTTTTATATTCATATACATCAATTAGCTTGATTACTAAAATATAGTAGAAAAAAATCGGTAATTTCCCAGTAGTTTTCGAGCAAATATTTAGTTACATAATAAGCACCGAATTTGACTTTCCCAAGTAAAGAGAAAGTAAATTTCCATATCGACACCCACCACTTTCATCCTCGTTCCTTGAGACGATATCGCTCAAAAACTTTAGATTTCATCCCTATTTCAAATGTTATTTCGTTAGAGAATTATGATTTTTAACAGACCGACCGCTTGGCAGTAGGACAGACAAACAGTTAGAAATGGAACTATATATTTTTCGTGATCTAAAAACACTAAAACGTAAAGAAAAGCCAAAAAAAGAGCAGTGGGTAATTTTTTCCCTTTAGCAAGCGAAGTAAAAACAATAATTTACCTACTGTGCCAGAGTTGAATTATTGTTTTAACTCTTTGTATTTCTAGAACTTTTTCTATAATCACCTCGACATTCTTTAGGTTACTTTATAACCAGATTTCAATCCGTTCTACATACTATTTCTGTTAAAATTTAAAATATGGTAGTGAGAAAGCAAGAACACTGAGATAGAATTACGATATATGCGCAACCACCTTTCTAACTCCCTTCCTCAATACTTTTAGTTTATATATCTTTTATTATAAATGATTCGATAGAATTTTTTAAAATATCTCGACCAAACAACAGGCAAAATTCTTATAGTAATACTAAAATTATACAATATTTAATGATCCTCACCTTTTTTACCAGCTACCCTTGTTAATATTGCAAATAACAAAAAAAATAATGTAATGTTTCGTTTCTTTAACTTAAAGAACTCTGAAAAACATTTAAAACACAATAAATACGAAATCACCTTTCCAACTCCTTTCCTCACTTCTTATACGTTGCAAAAGTATATGTAATTAATATTATGTTTAAAATTTTTTATTATCACAACCAAAAACGTAACAAAGGAAACATTAGGCCAGAGACGAGTAAAGATCAACAAAACAAATAAAACACCTTGGTTCACGCCAGAAATAAAGGAGCTAGCCAAGAAGAAAAAGGAGGCATATATATATTACATACACAACTAAGGTGCGAAGAAAATAACACCAAGTATGTCTCCATACCATATAAACCGAAATATAGCAAGGTATTTAATAAGGTAGGTCTATAAGTCATCAGATAATCTGAGGAATATCTTAGGAAATCCTAAAGATAAGATTCCTAATTGGGAGAAAAGTGGAATTTATGAAATTAGTTGTAATGATTGTGACAAAAAGTATGTTGGGCAATCTAAAAGGTCAATTAAAACACGATTTAAAGAACATTTAGCACACTTAAAATCCAGTAGAACAGAAAAGTCTAGCATTGCCGAACATGCCCTTGAAGCTGATCATATTGTAACATTAGATAATCTAAGATTAATAAAAAATGTATCTGATAGGAGATTGTTGTATGGAAATTATAAAATCTAAAAGTAGTTTAAATAAAGACAGGGGCCTATTCCCTTTAGTCCCCTCTACTGGTTACTTGACCGGAACTGATGGCCTTGCCTATGCCATTAGTTCCGTCTGAGTAATTCAAGGGTTAGGCTAAGTATAAATAGGGTAGATTTGTAGCTTAGCTTTAGTCAATCATCGCTCCTGATGAAGCTAACATGGTTAGCGAAACGCGCATCGAGTTCAAAAATAAAGTGTTTGGTGTAGTGGTGATATATACTGAGTAGTTACATACACAACATAATCCAAGACAACTGGAACGGATATATCGTAAAAAGAAACTTAATGAAGAGAAGAAAACAAATTAAAGAACATTGGAAGATATTTACTAAAGGGAAGGAAAGTGATATGTATGGCGCTCAAAGGAAAGTCTGGAAAATGTTAAGATGGAACAAACTTGATATAAAACACATGGTACAAACTAATAAAATTACAATTCAAGTAAGGCAAACATACGTTGAGAAATTATATAAAGAAGAGAATAATGAAGTCATACTTGAAGAAGTGGAAGAAATAAGTAACTTTAGAACAGACAGAAAGAATTATAAGAAGTCTTAAAAATAGAAAAATCTCAGGACCAGACGACATTAAAAATGAGATGCTAACGTATGGAGGAGAAAACCTACATTAACAACTAGCACAGTTCTTTATAAACATAGTAAAAAATGGACAAATACCTATAAATTGGAAAACTAGCGTAAAAATCTTAATATTCAAAAAAGGGAAAAAGACCGGGTGACGTCTGCGGAATAGCTCTCCTAAATATTACCTTAAAAGTATTAACAAAAATTATACTGGAAGAAATGAGCAAGGATATTCAAATAAGAGAGGAACAACAGGGATCCTGCAAAAATCGATAGACCATAGATGCCATATTTATAGTGAGGCAGAAAATGGAAAAAGCTAAAGAATTTAACAAACCTGAGTATACAGTAGAACCCCGATTAACCGATTCGCGATTATCCGAGCTACGGATTAATCGAGCCAATCTAAGAACCTGATTATCCGAGGTACGCGCGTCTATGCTGCGTATTAACCGAGCTTCAAAAATATGTATGTACATATTTCCATTTAAAATCGTCGGGGCCTTCGGGGAATCCCCCTGGTCCGTGTGAGGGGTTCCCCTATTTATGGTTTTAAACTCTTTCAGCATGTAAATTTGTGTGAATGCAGTCCGTTAAAGCGTTTACTACGGACAAGTACGAGTATACTCACATAGTTTATTTGGTTGGAGTTCTGGTAGTTTAAGTGTAATTAATACGAACTACTTTGTTTGAATTTTTGTTTGTCGTATTATAATGGAGCAAAACAAGCGTAAAAGAATCGTCGTTCCTATCGAAGAAAAATTAAAAGTAATCAGAAGAACTGAAGCAGGAGAGACAATTAAAGTTGTTGCACGAGATTATGGAGTAGGTGAGGTAACAGTTGGAGATTGGAAAAGAAACCGCACAAAATAGAAGAGTGGTGTATAAATCAAGCCTCCTCGTCCTCAGGAAGAAAATCAATGAAAACCGGCGACTATGAAAGGTTAACGAAGTTTTATTCATGTGGTTTAACCAACAAAGATCAAAAGGTGTGCCTCTGTCAGGTCCAATTTTACAACAGAAAGCAATAATGATTAGTAGGCAATTCCCAGAGATAGATCAGTTTACCGTCAGTTCTGGATGGCTTGACCGCTGGAAAAAACGGTACGGTGTACGACAACTGACTGTATGTGGTGAAAAACTTTCTGCTGATGTGTCATCAATTGAGAAGTTTAAGCAGAACTTTAAAAAGCAAATCGAAGAGGATACACATGTGATCAAATTTACAACTGTGACGAAACTGGTCTGAATTATAACATGCTTCTATCAAAAACATTGGCATCTCGACAGGAAAAATCAACAAACGAAGTAAGGAAAGATTAACTATAATGGTATGTTCCAATGCATCTGGCAAGCACAAAATCCCACTGATGGTGATTGGCAAGTCTGCACGTCCAAGAGCTTTAAAAGACATCTCACCCAAAGCCCTACCAGTCTATTACAAAAGTCAGAAGAGCGCATGGATGGATGCGACCTTATTGACTAACTGGTTTGAAGAATAGTTCGTCCCATCTGTGACTAAATTTTTGAACAGAAACCGTCTTCCTATTAAAGCAATTCTGTTAATGGATAATGCCCCCTCTCACCCTGAAGAAGTACTTCATGTGGGCGAAATTGTTGTAAAAATTTTTTCTCTAAATGTAACCAGCATGATGCAACCAATGGATCAAGGCATCCTCGAAAACATTAAAAAAAAATTATAGGCGTTTATATCTTGAACATCTGTTAGAGCACACAGAAAAGGAGGGTATTATCAACAGGATGAGAAAGGTTACACTGAAAAATATTATTTACTGGGTAAGTCAAGCTTGGGATTCTGTGCGTACTACCACTATTCAAAAATCTTGGTCAAAAGTTATTGATTTTGAGGACTATAATGACAGTGAAGATGATACTCCATTAAATGAATTAGCTTTAAAATTGAGAAGCCATGGAGAAATGTCCTGTTCAAATTTTGACAGCGAGATAGAAGAAAAAGAAAAAAATTTATTTGAATTAATGCAAAAATTAAAAAGTTACGAAAATGTGACAAGAGATGTTGTTGAATGGATTACAGCAGATGATTTAGAAGAAGAAATGAGTATTAAAGAAATAACGAATGCCTTTCAGGAAACCGAAAAATCAGATGACGATGACGAAGCGGCAGTGGATGAACAGTCTCCCAATAAGATCTCTCATCAAGAAGGTTTTGCTTCTTTGGAAAAAGCTTTGAGGTATATCGAACAACAACCAGAGGTAACTCCAGCGGATTTGCTTCTTCTTAATAGATGAAGAAACATTGCAGCGAGAAAAAAAAGATGCAATATGAAACAGAAGCGCATAGATACCTATTTCACTGTTGTACCTATTTATATGTTAAAAACGTCAATACATCGGTTTAAAGTATTGGAGTTTATTTTTTGAATGAATAAAAAACAAATCCGAATTTTCAGTTATCCGAGGAGGGTGCCCTCCACGTTACCTCGGATAACCGGGGTTCTACTGTATGTGTTTCGTTGACATGACTCAAGCCTTCGAGAGAGTGTAATTAACAGATATTATAAAAATATGACACGAAAAGCAGACAAACCAGAAGCTAATAAAAATCATACATGACATTAACACGGAATGCAAAACAAATATAAAAGTGGGACCTCTACTGAGCAAGTGAGTAAAAATAAACGCCGGAATAAGACAAAGTGATTCACTTAGTCCCTCTATCTTCAACCTCATCATGGACAGAATAGTGGAAAATTTTCCAAAAACTAGAGGATACAAAATGGGCAATACACACTTCCACACAATCTTCTACGCCGATGATGCAGTCTTCATCTCCAATTCTGAGGACAACCTTCAGAAGATTCCTTCAACTTGGAAGCGATAAAAACTAAATATGATTATTAACACAACCAAGACTTCAAAAGCATTATTAAGATGCAAGCTGGAGATCCAAGGAAGTATTACTGAATAGGTTAATAATTTTAAATACCTGGGAACAATGATAACAAGCTACGGAGACTAAAACAGGGAAATTAAACTACAGTCTATAAAGGCATCACTAATAGCAGGTTGCGGATATTGTCTCGAAAAATAAAAACCTTACAGTGGAAAGCAAAATAAGAATATGCAAGGCAACAGTGAGACCGACCCTCACAAATGCTGTAGAAACAAGAGCTGACACATGTAAAACAGCACAAATAATGAGGACAACAGAAATAAAGGTGTTTAGGGACATACATGGAAAAACTATCCATGACAAAATCCGCAACAAAGATCTACAAGAACTAAGTAAGATTCAAGAAAAATCCAAATGGAACAGAACTAGAAGAAAACAATGGAATAAACATGTAGATCGGATGGACGTCAACATATACATTACATACACAACAAAATTAAGGGTAACATATACAATACATACACAACAAAATTAAGGGTAACAAGTAAGGGCCAAACTCAATAAACCCTGTGGTAGAATAACTAAGTGCAGACTTCCGACAAGGTGGAAAGAATGCTGGCTGTCCACGCCGGATTTATATGACACTCCATATAAGAAAGAAAAAGAAGAACAAAAAACCTGGTGAAATTTCCATAGTACTATTGAAATTATACAATATTTGACCACTCCACCTTTTTCACCCTATCCCTATTAAAACTGAAAGCAAATAAAAACTTAATTTTTAGATTCCTCGACTCCACAAACCCCAAAAAATACATATAACACCATATATAAGAAGCTACCCCATTAACCCCCTACCCCACCCTTTAGTCCCTTACATATTTTAATACAAATAATATGCTTAAAGTTTGTAAATTAACCAAAAAACCTGTAAATATCTTTAAAACGCTATTAAAATTATACAATATTAAACTACCCCAGTTTCCTTCAGCCCCTTTCTGGGTTAAAATTGAAAGCAAAGAAAAATAACCTAATTCGTCGGAATCCTAAACTTAAAAAACCCCGAAAAGAATATGTAAACGATATATAGGAAGCAACCGCCTCTAATCTCCTCCCCTATCCCTATATTTTACTATAAATATTTACGCATAAAATGTGTTTACTATTCAACGAACAATCAGGAAAAACTTGCATATTACTATTAAAACCATTTAAAATTTATCGACCCCGACCCCTTTAACCTCCTTGAACTGAAGCGATATCGTTCAAAAACTATAGGCTTCATCCCTCTGTTAGATATTATTTATGTATCAAGCTTGAAATTAATATTTCATTTCGTTCAAGAGTAATTGTGCCAACAGACAGACCGACGGAAATGAGTAACTATGTTTTTCATGACCTAAGAACACTAAAACGTGAAGAAAAGCAATGTGAAGTGTGATTGTTTTACCAATACCATACTAGTAAAATAAAATAGAATTTACGTAATAAACTGCGGATATATGTGTATTAGATCCATTCGACCTTTTCTATCAGAATCGTAGGAGGACAAGGGCAATCATTATTCAATTTTATTTGCCCACCCTTTACTAATACTACTAACGAAGATAATAAAGACGTACTGTGGGTTTGGAAATATCAGGTTTACCGAATTTGGACATTAATAGTGAGGGATATTAATATATTATGATTTAAATTAACTATATACAGTCTGTCAAGTACGAACGTGACCGCTCGTATTCTTGAACAAATGTGTTTCGAGAACATTTTTCGCCATCAATGTATTCTTTGGTGTGCTAACAACAGCGGAATTCCATTAGTAAGTGGTCCAATATCCTCCTGCTTTAGTAATAGCCTGGCATCTTCGAGGCATGCTGCATACTTTACAAATTTTTTCGAATCTCGCGGGACAACCGAATCGAACTCGTTCGAGTCTTTTCTCTGAGCTTTCTCTTGATAAGGAACCAAACAATTTCAATAGGGTTTCTTCGGAATTTAACATCATGAGCATGAAGATGTTGTCGAATGGTCTCATGGGACATATTCAAACCCGATTTTCTTAATTTCGCCGCTCCTGAAAACAAAGACACGATTCGTTTTTCCACTTTCGGAGTGACTTTGCAAACCGAGCCACGTTTTGACAAGTCGTCTTGTTAAAATAATTTATCCACTTTTTCACAAACGATACCGACTTCTTAAGCGGCCGCAGAACGTGTCATTTTAGGCCCCTTTAGATGGGAACAAAGAAAGACTGCCTCGACCGATGAGCAAACAAGTGACTCATTTTGAATGTTATGTGATTTCAACGAAAGTTCGGAATCAACTGATACTTTTACTAAAATGCGTTGTAGAAAAGTGGTTTCCTCTACAGATTTTTTGCTGAATCACTAGAATCGTATCGACCAAAAATGAATTATCGCGGACACGTTGTTACTTGACAGACTGTATAAAAGAATAAATTCATTTAAATTGTGAATTTTAGCTTGTACGGTAATCCCTCCACTAAAGCGGAATAACGTCGCAAATCAAAACTTAATAAATTTTAAGAGAGCGATTTCAAAGTTTTTTGTACATTTAGTTTTCATTTTAATATACTTTATTAATAAAAAAACCGGTCAAGTGCAAGTTCAACTTGCACAATTAGTGTTCCGTACGTTGATTGTTTTTAAAATAAAAACTTTTGTTAGGGTGGTATAAAATGATCAGTGACTTCACAAAACACACCCCCAAATCAGTTTTCAACAAAGTTTGTTTCCAATCTTTACTGAAAACTGGTGACCTTGAATTTTTTTTTTTATATATACCAAATAAATTATTAAAGATAATGCACTCGTGATAATTTTCGTTCAATCTATACCCCGTGGAGAATATTCCAGACTTTTTTCAAAATTTTTTGATCAGTACTTTTTGAGATAAGGTAGGGGACAGCGATTTTTCGCGATATTTTAAAAGTAATACGAAGAAAAGTGTGCGCATGTATTACAATATATATATATATATATATATTTATATATATATATATATATATATATATATATATATATATATATATATATATATATATATATATATATATTTTAATCGTGTTTTCACAAGCTTTCATTTGACACCACACTCGATGACCTAGTAAAAAAAATTTTTTTTTCACTTCCGATTTCACCCCTCAAAACGAACCCCTTAAGTCAAAATTTATGTTACGGTGGTATAAAATGATCAGTGACTTCACAAAACACACCCCAAATGAGTTTTCAACAAAGTTTGTTTCCAATCTTTACTGAAATCTGATGACCTTGAAATTTTTGTTTTTTTTAAATACCAGATAAATTATTAAAGGTAATTGCACTCGTGATAATTTTCGTTCAATCTACCCCCCGTGGAAAATATTCCAGGATTTTTTCAAAATTTTTTGATAAGAACTTTTCGAGATAAGGCGCGGGACAGCGATTTTTCGCGATTTTTTGAAAATAATACAAAGAAAAGTGCGCGCAAGTATTACATTATATATATATTTTTTGCTCGTGTTTTCACAACCTTTCATTTAACACTACACTCGATGACCTAGTAAAAAAAATTTTTTTTTCACTTCCGATTTCACCCCCAAAATTAACCCCCTAAGTCAAAATTTACTTTCAAAACTACATGGCTCTGATGAGGCCATTAATTCCTATATTATTACCAAATTTCAAGTTTCTATGACAAATAGTTTCGGAGAAAATCGGGTGTGACAGACAGACAGACACCGAAGTGATCTTATAAGTGTTCCGTACGGAACACTAAAAACAGCCAAGTGCAAGTTGAATTTACACATTAGTGTACAGTGATTACTTATAAAATAATTACAAAAATTTCTTGAAATTTTATATATATATATATATATATATATATATATATATATATATATATATATATATATATATATATATATATATATATATATAAATAAAATAAATATATATATATATATAAATATATATATATATATATATATATATATATATATTACTATAGAAGTTTTCACGGATGGTGGAATGTAATACATTAAAATTCCGGGTTTCAATCCGTTCGTCTAACAATGAATTTGCACGACGTTTCTCCAAAATCTCATTTGGAATTTTCAAGTGCTTCCACTGCTGTTGCTACTAGCCACTCGATACTATGATCTTGCTGCTGCTGCCGCTCGAAGCTGAGTCTCAGTAAGATCACAGTATCGAGTAGCAGCAGCAGCGGGAGCACTTGAAACTGCTAAATGAGATTTTGGCGAAACGGCGTGCAAATTCATTGTTAGACGAACGGATTGAAACCCGGAATTAAACTGTAAGTCCCCCTTGTCTGTGGAACACTTAAAAAGGCGCACTTCAAGAAAAAGCAGTATTTTATTGTTAAAATATGATATTCAAAACCTTACTTGGTATATAGTTAAAGTCAGGCATTAATAATTATATTGTTGACTCATCCATGCGTGTCAATAATTTTGTTTCATGTTATCGATTGTTATTTTTTTATCTGTATATCCAATAGTACCGCATATGTTAAATTTCCTATGGTATCGTCCATTTACGGTGCCAGTACTCTTTAATTGTTGTAATCCTGGGAAAATCCATCACGTATAACAACGCAATAATATAGATACTGAAAGTCGTTAGGTTAGAGGACCTGGTAAATAAGGAAGCATTTGGGTACAGAGAAGCTAAGAGTGCATTTGACCGCCAGAGTTATACTCACCTTAAATGTATTCGTCTATAAACTGATTTTTCGTATTATCTAACGTTTACAGTAATTCTGAATCTATAAAACCACGAAATTATAATTCCATATTAGATTTGGACGATTAAAAAAAGAAAAGGTAACAAAATACCTAAAATATGAACTGATGGTTCTTTTTAACTTAAGCATGACATAAATTATATCTTTCATGTACATGCGCCCAAAGTACGAGTTTTCTGTTAGAGATTTTTCTAAATGAACAATTGTACCTATTTTTATGCAATTTAAGGGGTTGTTAAAAATGTTATTTGCCCTTTTTAATAACAGGAAATAGATATGAGGAGGCAATTATCTTGGTTCCTAATGATCTATAGTATGAAAAAAGCAGGCATAGTTTAACTCAGCCGTGACGTAAAAGTATAACATTGTACTTATTTTAAGAACATCTCATCACATCATGCCATTGTGCCCAAAAAGGATATTTTTTTCAGTTTTCTTTAGAAAGGGTGAGAGTTTATGTGTACCTTTTTGTGTCTATAGAACTATCACACATATTTGTACGCCATTCTCTAATACAAGAGGAAAAGGAAGCTTTGAGGGAAACCAAGTAGAAATAACCAGCCAAGTGCAAGTCGGACTTGCATTTATGACTTCCCAAAACACACCCCAAAGAAGTTTTCAACAAAGTTTATTTTCGATCTTTGCTGAAAACTGATGACCTTGATTTTTTTTTATATATCAGATAAATTATTAAAGGTAATGCACTCGTGATAATTTTCATTCAATCGACACCCTGCGGAGAATATTCCAGAGTTTTTTCAAAATTTTTTGATCAGTACTTTTCGAGATAAGGAGGGAGGACAGCGATTTTTGGCAATTTTTTTTTTAAAAATAATACAAAGAAAAATGTGCGCAACATTATATATATTTTGGAACTCGTGTTTTCACAAGCTTTAATTTGACACCACATTCGATGTCCTGGTAATTTTTTTTTCACTTCAGATTTCATCCCCCAAAAGTAACCCTTTAGGTCAAATACTGTACTGACTTAGCCGTTACTTGATGGAGATCCATAATAACTTTGAATAAAAATTTAAACAACTGTTTAAGATCACTACTTATGTTTATATTATTGCTGTGCTTTGCTGTGTAAATTTACATCTTGCTCCAGAAGAAGACACAATATGTCGAAACAATTGTCAGCAATAATATAATAAACATAAGTGGTGATCTTAAACACTTGTTTAAATTTTTATTCCTAGTCTTTAAGTCAAAATTTAACTTTCAAAACTACACGGCTCTGATGGGGCCATCAATTCCTATATGAATGCCAAATTTCAACTTTCTATGTAAAATAGTTTCGGAGAAAATCGGGTGTGACAGACGGACAGTCAGACACCGAAGTAATGTTATAAGTGTTCCGTACGGAACACTAAAAATATAAAAAAAATAAGTGAATAAAGGATTTTACAAGGTAAACTGCTACGCTGGATATAACTATGAGGAATTCTAGGACATATTTCATTTCCTATGACTAGTAATTAGACAACGCTTATGCTAACGTAGAGTTACTCTCAATGAACTACAAATGCCCAAAAGTGATTATATTTTGATGGGCGGGACTACAGGGCGTTATTTGCATTCTTATCTACTGACTGTTTTATTACCGATCTCAAAAAACTTATTTTCTATAAAATATTCTAATTCTTATTAAAGCGAGCAATACTACTGTACTTTTCCTATCTCTAATATGTCGCTGTATTATAATTAGGTAAAAATTAACTCTCAAATTATTACCCGTGGTTGCTGTTGCCTCCCTATTCTACATGAAAATATTATTGAACTTTTGTCTTTAAATAAGTGTCATATAATATGACTCATATTGTAGATATATATCAGAATAAAAGTATATTAGTTAGTTCAATCCATTTATTAAGCACAGAGTCACCATGCGCAATTGGGGATCAAAACGAATTCTTGTACTAGTGCCACTGGAGTTTGTTTGTTTGTTTCTGTTGGGCAGGGCGCATCGACATAGTGCCACTGGAGTGAAAGGTGATATTAAAGAACATGGTCTCATTAGTCACGATAAGCTGATGATATCAAATGGTAATTCTAACAAACGACGACTCGCAACAGTATCTAAGATTGGGGAAAGGTTAGGCTAATTGACGACGGTAAACCAGAAAGTAACTGAAGACAATGGACGGTGACTTCAACTGAAGACGGCTAACGGTCAGCTATAGGGATCTCACTTCGACAGGTAGCTCTGAGGAACGTCAGCGAAGGGAAGCGATGGTTAAGAATCGTTAATGTAATACAGATGCAAGGTAAAGCAGGAGAATTTCAAAAGTTCATTCAGATAATAATAATTTGATCATTTTGCGCTATATGTGTCAGCTGAGAATTTTTTGAATGACCCTCGTATCGTAAGATCAAATGACTTATATTCCATAGTTAAAAATATTCTGTATGTAATTATTTAATACATTATATAAAACACACACAGAAAACGTTTTGGTTATTCTTCTTCGCACTGACAAAAAATTAGTACCGTATTAGGAGGTATAAAAGCTTATAAGCTAGAGAGTTGTGTCCAGATATTATATATTAAAAAAAGAACTGCTAAGTATATCGAAACTTTTAATTTGGTACAGAATGAAAACTAAAAGAAATAACCGGTCAAGTGCAAGTTGAACTTGCACAATTAGTGTTCCGTACGTTGATTGCATTTAAAATAAAAAAATTTGTTACGGTGACATAAAATGATCAGTGACTTCACAAAACACAACCCAAAGTTTGTTTACAACCTTTACTGAAAACTGATGACCTTGAAATTTTTGTTTTTTTGATATACGAATTAAATTATTAAAGGTAATGCACTCGTGATAATTTTTTCAAAATTTTTTGATCAGTACTTTTCGAGATAAGGGGGGGGGGCTGCGATTTTTCGCAACTTTTTAAAAATAATACAAAGAAAAGTGAGCCCAAGTACTGCTTTATATATATATATATATATATATATATATATATATATATATATATATATACATATATATACATATATATATATACATATATATATATATATATATATATATATATATATATATATATATATATATATATATATATATATACATATATACATATATACATATATACATATATATATATATATATATATATATATATATATATATATATATATATATATATATATATATATATATACATATATACATATATATACATATATATATATATATATATATATATATATATATATATATATATATATATATATATATATATATATATATATTTTACTCGTGTTTTCACAAGCTTTCATTTGACACCACACTCGATGACCCAGTAAAAAAAATTTTTTGACTTGCGATTTCACCCCCCAAAACTAACCCCTTAAGTCAAAATTTAACTTTTCAAAACTACATGGCTTTGATGAGGCCATCAATTCCTATATTATTACCAAATTTCAACTTTCTATGACAAATAGTTTCGGAGAAAATAGGGTGTGTGACAGACAGACAGACGGACAGACAGACACCGAAGTGATCTTATAAGTGTTCCGTACGGAACACTAAAAAGACGTAAATTATTTTATTTCATATTATTAAACATATATGCCATTTCAATTTGCCTGTATATTGAATGGTTCATTTAATTTCCTCAGAAACTTTTAAATTAGGAAATACCAGAAATATTAAAACTATAAAACTTTTAGAATAAAAAAGCGGAATTAAGGAAATTTCATTAAAGAAAGCTGACCCAGTTTTCCATTTAAGAATGCTATTTTATTAGTTGTTTACCATCACGTTAGTTCGATTTAGAATAGTAAAACCACATTTGAGTGACACAATTTATTACGACGACAAAGTTATTTTAGAATTCTCGATAATTATTTTCCGACTTTTTAAATTTGCAACGTTATTATTAACTGATTTTCTCCCAACATACTCTTAACATCTACATATTGACAACTGTTCACTGTAGATTTGGATACAAAGAAATAGGCGATTAAAGCCCATAGGTTTATTAAATATTACTAAAAGGTGGTCGTTATATCGACAGTCGGGTTTTGTCGCCTATTGTTCCGACCAATATATTAGACCTTCTGCCTACAAAGAAATGAACTTTTAATAGAATAGAGAGATTTTGCAACGATTATTTTAGTAGGCCACTGTCTTTATCTTTATTTGAAGCATGCATTCATCGTTTTGAGCATGCGCAGTAGTAAGGGGAAGAAATTCAATATAAGGACTCAGCTGTTATCGTTATTTGAAGCATGCGCTCACTATTTGGTGCTTGCGCAGTATGGAGACAAAATAAAAAAAAAACCGGTCAAGTGCAAGTTGAACTTGCACAATTAGTGTTCCGTACGTAGATTGTTTTTAAAATAAAATTTTTTGTTAGGATGGTATAAAATGATCAGTGACTTCACAAAACACACCCCAAATGAGTTTTCAACAAAGTTTTTTTCCAATCTTTACTGAAAACTGGTGACCTTGAAATTTTTTTTTTTTTTTTTTTTTAAATACCAAATAAATTATTAAAGGTAATGCACTCGTGATAATTTTCGTTCAATCTATACCCCGTGGAGAATATTCCAGAATTTTTTCAAAATTTTTTGATCAGTACTTTTCGAGATAAGGTAGGGGACAGCGATTTTTTAAAAGTAATACGAAGAAAAGTGTGCGCAAGTATTACATTATATATATATTTTTTACTCGTGTTTTCATTTGACACCAAAACTCGATGACCTAGTAAAAAAAAATTTTTTTCACTTCCGATTTCACCCCTCAAAACGAACCCCTTAAGTCAAAATTTATGTTACGGTGGTATAAAATGATCAGTGACTTCACAAAACACACCCTAAATCAGTTTTCAACAAAGTTTGTTTCCAATCTTTACTGAAATCTGATGACCTTGAAATTTTTGTTTTTTTTTTATGTACCATATAAATTATTAAAGGTAATGCACTCGTGATAATTTTCGTTCAATCTACACCCCGTGGAGAATATTCCAGAATTTTTTCGAAATTTTTTGATAAGTACTTTTCGAGATAAGGCCCGGGACAGCGATTTTTCGCGAATTTTTAAAAATAATACAAAGAAAAGTGCGCGCAAGTATAATATTATATATATATTTTTTTACTCGTGTTTTCACAAGCTTTCATTTGACACCACACTCGATGACCTAGTAAAAAAAATTTTTTTTCACTTCCGACTTCACCCCCCAAAACTAACCCCTTGAGTCAAAATTTAATTCTCAAAACTACATGACTCTGATGAGGCCATCAATTCCTATATTATTACCAAATTTCACCTTTCTATGTCAAATAGTTTCGGAGAAAATCGGGTGTGACAGACAGACACCGAAGTGATCTTATAAGTGTTCCGTACGGAACACTAAAAAGTTTTATTAAGGGTAACGATTTCCATTATTTAAGAAGTTATAAAAGAGGTTATTTGAAGTTCGTTATTCTTATCGCTATTATGGTAGGGCCTGTTTTTTTTTTCTGCTTAGTTATATAAACCACTAAGAAAATACAGTAAAAAAGAAATGATAATCTTTTATTGCAAATGACACTGACCACAGTTAAGTAATGTTCAGATTATGTTAGGATCTTGCAATCTTTGGCACAATGGCATTACAGTGTGCGTAGTGCTAATTTCAAATAAAATTTTATTTATTACACATTCATATTGCCTTGGAAGTATTGCAGGAAGTGATAAAAACCTGCTAAACACAACTTTAATTTAGAAACTTGTGTTGACCCATGAAATGAATGAAAAAAATCCCATTACAGAAGAAGAATACTAACCTAACCTTGCAATTTGTTCGCGTTAATACTGCGCATGCTTGAGATAACAATAAGGACAAAGGCGTGTGTGAAAAATAAGGGTTTCAAGGGTTCAATCTCTCTAATATAAATAGCAGGCCAGCTGTTCAAAACGCTTATTTCCATCGTCATTCTCTTCCCCAGTTTCAAGGGTTTGATATATGGGTTTTTGGGAACAATAATTTCGCCGCCAGAACATTTTCCATGGTACTGTATTGGTTTCCCTTTATTGGCAAATAAAGTCTGAGGAAAAAAGAAAGAAGTCAGTGTGCTAACTCAGGTGAATGTGGGCAAGTAATCCAAACACAAACTTGCTTTTTATTCTAAAATTATCTTACAATGACAAAACGACGAGATGGTCGGTAAACTAGATGGGAACAATTCGCGAATTAAATTTACGTAAGGTATCGGTCAAAATTTTGTGCATCGCTGATTTCGGAATCCTCAATTAATCTACATTAATATACGAGGCATATCCCGAAAGGAAATACCGTTTGGAATTAAAAAACACACATAACATTAAATAAAATAATTTTATTTCTACAAGAAAGAGCAAACTTTAATCTATTTTTTTACATAATTTCCACCAATGTCATGGCATTTTTCATATCGTATAACCAGCTTGTTAATACCGTTCTTGAAGAACGATGCAGGCAATAAAGATAAGCAATGTTGAACAGCAGTTTTAACGTGTGCGGCCGCTATAGCGCTGCGATCGCGGATCCACACATGTGTGTCATTGTTTCCCGTCCAGTGGTCCAAAGCCGCTATTACGGCCACAGCGACGCTTGTTTTCAGTGAAGGTGACAATTTTTTGAGCCAAATTGTGTCAGGTGACGAGACTTACGTTTCTCACATCACTCCTGAATCTCAGCAACAGTCAATAGAATGGCGACACACAGTCTCCAAAAGAAAACACCAGTTCCAGACGAACATCTCGACACGAAAAATCATGTGTACGGTATTTTGGGATAAGAAAGGGATCTTGTTGATCGATTTTGTGCCGAGAGATGAAACAGTAAATGCTGAAAGATATTGTGATACCATCAGAAAACTTCGCCGTGAAATCCAGGACAAAAGGCAAGGGATGCTCAGACAGCCGGTGCAACCCAACATTTAATCAACCAGTTTGACTACCACTTATTTCTTCATCTCAAGCAATCGCTAGTCGGCCACCACTTTAACAACGATGATGACGTTAAAACCGCTATTCAACATTGCTTATCTTCATTGGCGACATCGTTTTTCGAGGAGGGTATTAACAACCTGGTTACACGATATGAAAAATGTCATAACATTGGTGGAAATTATGTAGAAAAATATATTAAGTTCGCTTTTTCTTGTAGGAATAAATTTTTTTTATTAAATGTTGTGTGTTCTTTAATTTTAAAACGGTACTTACTTTCTGGATATGCATATATTTACGGTTTTATCTGATGACATGAGCGGGTCGACCTGTGATACTCAAGGGTCTCATACACTTGAAGCATTTGATTTGTTTTAGTAACCCAGTTTAACACAAGTCAGTTACAGCTCTTTGCTTTTACTAGAAACTGATTCATCAAAACACACTGTCAATTTGCCTTTTACAACTAGATATCTAATGAAATAAATGTCATCGAATTGCTGAAGCTGCACTCATGGAGGTTGACGTTTTCGGCAACAAAAATATACAACAGCTGGCACTAAATTTATCTACTTTTAAAAAGTTTCGATCATTACGGTTTGTCTTTGGGGGGTAATGCCACTCTAGAGCTAAAAAAAAAGGCTGATTTTGCCATTTTTTTTTTAAACATATTGAAATCAATCCAAAACTTACTGAAATACTTTTATTACATATACTTTAGAGTACATTTACAAATTTTTAAACAATTTTTTTACAAAATGGCGGCACCAGTATTCAGTAAAGAAAGATGAATCTTATATATAGTACTTTGCGGCCGGAAAGATTTCTTCTCCAATTTTTTACCTGGAAGAAAGGGCAAAGAATTCTGAGTTCTACATAAGATTTTTTCGGGAAGTACATAGAAAAATTAAAAAATATTGATTTTTTATGAATAGTACATCTTTGAGGAGAGTTTTTCATTTTTCGGTAAAAAATCCTGTAAAAAATCATTTATATGAAAAAAGTTCAAAACAAATTGTAAAATCCGTACTACGTCGCTAGACAATGTAATTTTGAAGCTACAGTTAAAATTTCAAATAAATCGGTAATAATATGAATTTATGTTTCCGGCCAGTTTGAAAAACGTAGTTTTGAAAAAAACGTGTTTTTAAGTTATATAAATTTCTAGATACCTATAATCTGCGATGCCTGCGCCTGGCCTTCTAAATTGATGTTTTGTTGTTAGATTCTAGATGTCTTTAATAATTAGAAAGGTACAGTCATTTAAGCAGCGTGAAGTATAAAGACTCTCGGAGAGTTTGGAGAGCGTTGCGAGACAATTACGCGCACTTGATAAAATACACACTTATAACCTTTTTCCCCTCATAAAATCCTTTGTACCTTATTCCTAAGCCTCTAAATTATCATTTATGCAAAAAAAAATTGATTTTATTGAAATTTCTATTAATTAATTTAAAAGGTAATAAAAAGCGGACGAATTAGCAAGATTTAGATCTACAAAATCATACAGCGGTCGAGAACCAGCATTTGGTATACCCAAAGAGATGGTAGAAACAATAATCAATAGATGGTCACATCAGCAACATTTAGATCGTTGGCTTGCAACATCTGGCCAAAGACATCAGAGGGACTTAATTGGCAGCTCCTCAAAGAAACTAATTGACGTCCTTTATTCTCCAAGGGCCCAGACCAAAGTAGTGGTGGGACTCATCATCCGCCACTGTCACCTGAGGAAACATTTACAGAAAATGGGTATCCACAATAGTCCCACGATATACAGACTATGTGGTAAAGAGGAAGAAACCTCACCACACCACATTATATATGAATGTGCGGCTTTAACTCGGAATAGACATAAACTATTCGGAGATTTACATCGTGGCGATAAATGAACACATGAAGGGCTTGGAAAAAAGCTAATAAACCTTCTTAATTAAGGGGAAGATATTTCTTGTAATCAAAAGAGAGGAAGACAATAAACCAAGAGGCTGGAGTGCACAGGCACAATCGCCTAACCCGCCTATAACTAACCAATCAACCAACCAAATTAATTCACTTATAGATTTGTTAGATTAGCATAAATTTAGATTTATGTAGTTAAAAATTACTTGGTTATGTTAATTATTCTTATCACAAAATTATGTTCTGTGATGACTTTTTGAATGAACGAATAAAATACTCGTAACATAAGAAAATATAAACTTAGTAAGATTAAAACATTTCCTAATACACCACATTAAGTGTCTCTTTCTCAGGTGCCAGAACATACAGATTGGATCTGTATGTTACACATGACAGGGCCACGTATAACTGGCCAAGCTAAAAACATTGAACGCTAAGGTCTAAACCAGCTACGTTTAATGTTTGTCCCTGAGCTTTAATGAACGTTATCGAGAAACACAGTTTTATAAGAAGCTGGAGCAGTTTAAATTGGAACAGTAAGTCGGTTGGTTAGCTCCACAGCCTGTCAGAATTGTACATTCAATCAAATCATTTTTAAGGGCCTTTATTTGTAATATAGTGCGATTGCATAACTTTGGTGGATTTAAATGACACAGCAATATTATAGGAGCCTCTACTTTTAGAATGAGTTTATGAGCGGCGCGAGTTTAAAAACGCTCTTGTAAAATCTAAACTATTCATCCAAATGTTACAATTTAAAGACAGTTTTTATTTTTGTTAAATACACAAAACAAAGAACGCATTTGATTTAATACGTATTTATACTTTCCTACCCAAATTCTTCCACAAAATATCAACAAATTATACAGCTAAACCTTCCTCGTGAAACACTCTATCCATTAGTGAAAATCGTAATAAAATCCGTTTAGTAGTTACTGAGAAAATCGTGCATAGACAGACTCGGGGGAGGACTTTGTTTTATACTATGTAGTGATATACCACATTAAGTAGATGCCAAAACAAACAGATTATGTTTGGACATAATTTTGGTGGATTTAAATTACGAAGCAATATTATAGAAGCCCCTACTTTTAAAATCAGTTTGTGTGACAGGGTTCCGAGAGCACATCGCGGCGGCGCGAGTTCAGAAACACCTTTGTAAAATATAAACTATTCATCTAAATGTTACGATTTAAAGGCAGATTTTATCTTCGTTCAATGCACCAATCAAACAACGCATTTAATTTGATAAGGACTTATATTTTCCTACGTAAATTACTATATATTGATGTATTTATATATATATAGTGGCGAACAAAAGTATGGAAACATTTAAATTCCCATCTCTAGTCTTTACAATTAAACGATTTACAATTACAAAATTTATTTATTAATCGTGTATATGCTAACAAACATTTTGAAGACTAAAACAGTTATTGTTTATTAGAAATGTGCTTAGATTTTAACGTAATAAAATTACGCACAAATAAAAGTACGAGAACATTTTTGTTATAAAATAAAAATTCCACTAAGACGACTAAGATGTCGAAAATATTTAATATTTAGTGGGATATCCTTTTGCATCAATTACTGCTTGACATTTTCTGCCCATAGAGTCAATAAGCCTAGCACAAAAATCGGGCGGTATTTTTTTCCATTCATGTTTTAATGCGATCTAAAGTTCGTCCCAGTTTTTTTATATTTCTTTTTCTAATTTGTTTATCCAGATAGTGCCAAAGATTCTCTATCGTGTTCAAATCAGGTGATTGTGAAGGCCAGGCGCATCACCCGAATCCTTTGTTCAGAAAACTAATTCTTGGCCAAGCGAGATGTGTGTTTTGGGTCACTGTCTTGTTAAAAAATCCATGGCTGTGGCAAATCTTCTTCATAAGGAATCAAATTATTTTCCAACATCTCAAGATACATTTGAGTATCCATTCTGCCAATTTTTTGCCAATGACCCTGTAGCAGACCGTCGAAAACAACCCTATACCATGATATTTTCACTGCCATGTTTGACAGTAGGTACAAGGTACTTGGGGTCATATCTTAGGCCAACTGGTCTTCTTACATAACCAGTAGAATCACGTCCAAAGAGACTGAACCTACTTTCGTCACTAAAGATTACTAGAGACCACTAATTTTGAGTTCAGTCTTTATGTTCCTTAGCAAATTTCAATCTCTCTTTTCTGTGACGCTTTGTAAGGAGTGGCTTTTTAACAGCACGCCTACCATGAAGATTTTCAGATAACAGATGACGCCTAATAGTCATGTCTGATACCAATACACCCTGATATTCCTGCCTTAGTTCTTCATTAACAGCAGTTTTCTTGGCAAGACAATGACCCAAACACACATCTCGCTAAGCCAAGAATTGGTTCTCTGAAGAAAGGATTAAGGTGATGCGCTGGCCTTCACAATCACCTAATTTGAACCCGATAGAGAATTTTTGGCACTATCTGGATAAACATATTAGGAAAAGAAATATAAAAAACCGGGATGAACTTTGGATCGCATTAAAACAAGAATGGGAAAAAAAATACCACCCGATTTTTGTGTTAGGCTTATTGACTCTATGGGCAGAAGATGTCAAGCAGTGATTGACGCAAAAGGATATCCCACTAAATATTAAATCTTTTCGACATATTAGTCGTCTTAGTGGAATTTTTATTTTATAACAAAAATGTTTCCATACATTTTTTGTTTATGCATAATTCTGTTATGTTTAAAAACTAAGCACATTTCTAATAAACAATAATTGTTTTAGTCTTCAAAATGTTTGTTAGCATGTACATGATTAATAAATAAATATTGTAATTGTAAACCGTTTAAACGTTAAGACTAGGGATGGGAATTTAAATGTTTCCATACTTTTATTCGTCACTGTATATATATATATATATATATATATATATATATATATATATATATATATATATATATATACTCTCTATATAGTGAAAGACCAAAATGTTGACCGAAATTTCACTATAGAAAGTTTTTCACTATAGAAAGTTTTTCACTATATAAAGAGAAAATCCGTATATATTGCTATGTATGTAGGTCTTGAAAAAATTGCACTATAAAGAGTTTTTCACTATATAGAGTTTCACTATAAACAGTGTCGACTGTATATATATATATATATATATATATATATATATATATATATATATATATATATATATATAAATATAATATATATATATATATATATATATATATATATATATATATATATATATATATATATATATATATAAATTAACGCAACAATATATTAAATCATACAAATCTCTAATAATGAATTAATTTTAATAATTTTTTATGAACATTGGTTACACTAACAGTTACAAAAAACTTATTCGGATACTTTAAAAGTGAATTAGCTACCAAATTTCTCTATAAGATTCGAATTAAAATTATTCTTAAGACCTAATAGAAAATCGTTGAAATTATGTAATAATGAAAAAATTAAACTGGGACACTAGTAGCAAAATTAATGGTGTAACTGGGACACTAGTAGCGTGTGTTGCCTCCTCTACTTCGGATGACAGCGTTTATGCGCCTAGGCATGCTTCTAATTAAATTTTGGATAAAATCTTGAGGAATTTGCTCCCATTCTGTGATAACTGCATTTTCAAGTTCCCTCAGGTTTCTAGGTGCAGGTATATGACGTTTCACATTTTTCTTAAGGTGATCCCATACATGTTCTATCGGATTCAGATCTGGGCTTTTTGGTGGCCATTGCATAATCGGTATATCAACTTGATTAAGATAATCGAGTACCTCCCTAGCCACATGAGGTCGAGCGTTGTCTTGCATAAACAGGAAATGGGGCCCCACAAAATGACCGAAAGGCATCACATGTTCTATTACAATATTCTCAAGATAGTAGTCAGCATTCATGGATCTCGTCCTGACAGGAACTAACTCTGTGCGAGCATCAAAGCAGATGCCACCCCAGAACATAACAGAGCCACCGCCGAATGGAATCTTTGCAGAGATATTGCAAGGAGCAAACCTCTCTCCTGGTCTTCGCCATACTCGCTCAAAACCATCTGGATGTTTTAGACTAACCCTAGTTTCATCTGTGAAGAAAACTTGTTTCCAATCATCCACAGACCAGTTTTCGTGATTTCGAGCAAAACGTAACCTGGCAACTCTGTTGTCTCTAGTAAGCAAGGGCGCAGTGGCTGGTCTCCTACTGTTTAATCCAGCTTCATTTAACCGTCTTCTAACTGTTTTAGAAGAAATTGTGACATAGTGAACAGCTTCGAGTTCGTTTCTTATTATAGAACTAGTGACAGCCCTGTTTCTTAAAGCATATTGTCTTATAAAACGTTCATCTAGGTCGCTAGTGCATCGTTTTTTTTGCCCTTGCCCTAGCCTTCTAGAATAAGTTCCTACTTCATTCAGGCGTCTTACCATACGACTTATTGTGGAACGATGTTTGCCTAACAAATTGGCAACAAAACTCTGACAATATCCCTCGTCCAATAAAACTGAGGCTCGCACTACCTCGTGTTCAGTTAAATTCCTTGTTCGATTCATTTTTCTAATTCTTCGGGGTAAAAAATAAAACAGTCTACCACAAAAACGTATTACTTTGAAAAAGGGAACAATTCACAAGCTTTCTTTTAAAGAAAATCTATCGCATTATTACAGAAAATTGTTTATCTTCTAAAAAATTCTTTAAAACTGTAAATCTAAACGAATTGTTTTGATTTCTGTCATGAACAACGAGACAAAATATGCATAGCCTACTATTCAAATACTCGATAAACTTTAAAACTGACATAAGAAAAAGATAAATTAATTTTCAGATTGTTGCGTTAATTTTGTCCAGGAGTTTATATTATATACGTTCATAATTATTAAACGGCACAAATAATCTAATAAATAAAAATAATTTTGTCAGTTTATCCTTGCTGGAATACATCTGAATGTTACTGTTAACAGCTTTACTAATTTGAGTCTGAACAAGTTGAGATTAACAATAATGTCCCATTTATAGGTAGTAAGGGTGGATAGATTTCGCTCATATCTCTCTTATTATAAATTTCGAGTATATAAGATTTAATTCAGAATAATTCGTTTCCGTTGTCAATTTTCATTGCTGTTAACTAGATATCCGTCTACTTTTTTATTTACCAAACAAGGCAAAGATAAACTGATTTAGAGAAAAATGGAAGTGATCTTACTTCTCAAATGTGAAAAGAATCGGGATATTAAGTGAGTACATAGTAGTATATTCAAGTGGGCATTTTCACTTGAATGTATGAGTCGAGTACACAATTAAATAATTGAATGATATTGGTGTTTTTATAATCAACTACTCAAGTGGTTTTTCACTAGGGTGATATTAACCACGTGCTATACAGTCTGTCAAGTAAGAACGTGACCGCTCGTATTCCTGAAAAAAATGTGTTTCGAGAACATTTTTTGCCATCAATGTATTCTTTGGTATGCTAACCTCGGCGCAATTATTTTAGTAGGTTGTCCAATCACCTCGTGCATCAATAATTGCCTCGCATCTTCGACGCATGCTGTCGACAAGATTTTTTGCATACTCTGAAAATTTTTCGAATATCGCGAGACAACCGAGTCAAAAAGTCAAAGAGTCTTTCTCTGAACTTTCTCTTTACAAGGAACCAAACGTTTTCAATAGGGTTGGCGTCCGGCGATTATGAGGGGCACCCTAGTATCTTATTGTGCGCCCAAGAGAGTCGCTTCACGACGAGATTTTCGCCCAGCAAAGGTTTCTTCAACGTGCTTCGGAAGTTGACATCATGAGCACGAAGATGTTGTCAAATGGTCTCATGGGACATATTCAAACCCGATTTTCTTAATTTTGCCGGTTTCGCCTTGACGCAGCGTCAATTTCGGGTCCCGTGAAAACAAAGACACGATTCGGTTTTCGACTTCCGGAGTGACTTTGCCTACCGAGCCACGTTTTGGCAAGTCGTCGACATTTTTCGTCTCGTTAAAACGATTTACCGACTTCTTCACAAACGATTTTGACTTTTTAATATATTTAGCGGTCGCGGAATGTGTCATTTTAGATCCCTTTGGATGGAACAAAGAAATCTGCCTCAAACCGACGCGCAAACCAGTGACTCATTTTAGATTTTGCGTAATTTCGACGAAAGTTCGGGATCGACCGATACTTTTACTAAAACGAGTCATAGACAATCGATTTTTTTTTTTGTTGAATCGCTTGAGTCGCTAGGATTGCATCTACCAAAAAATGAATTATCGCGTCCACGCTCTTACTTGACAGACTGTATGTGGTCAAATCAAGTTTTCATGTTTTACTTTTATACTATTTCTATTAATTTTAAGAATATATGGGCAACAATTTTTAATGTTCTATATGGAATACTTATCTTCTCCGAAACTATTTGACATCGAGCTGTATAGTTTTGCAAGTTAAATTTTTATTTAAAGGGTGAGTTTTAGAAGGAGATATCAGAAGTGATTTTTTTTTTGCAAGGTCTTCAAGCGGGGTGTCAAATGTTCAAAAACTTTTCTTTATATTATTGGCCAAAAATCGCATCGATCTTTTACGCTTTGGATTGTCGTATGTGATCCATTTTTTCATCACCGGTTATGACACGTTTCAGAAATGGCTCGATTTCATGGCGTTTCAGCAGCGCATCGCAGATGTTAATTCGGTCTACCATGTTTTTGGCGCTCAACTCATGAGGAACCCATACATCGGAGCTTCTTTTTGTAGCCAGCTTTGTGTAAATGGTTCACAACCGTTTTGTGGTCAATGCCTAGCTCCATACCAATATCGACACTGGATATGCTTATTTTCGCTGGACTTTTTCAAGAATTTCATCAGCTTTTTCAGTGATTGGACGACCAGAGCGTGACTCATCTTTCACATCAAAATTACCAGAACGAAAGCGAGCGAACCATTTCCGCACAGCAGATTTTGATAAAGTACCTTCACAGTACACAGCACAAATTTTTTCACAAGCCTGCGCAGCGTTCTTCCCTCTGTCGTAACAATATTGCAAAAATATAGCGTAATTTTTCATTACTTTTCTCCATTTTCAAACGCAAACAACTTTCCAACCACTGCACCAATTTCGATGTTTATACACTCAAAGTAACGCTCGAAGTGTAACCTTTCCAACGAGCATTTAGTGGTGTCGCTGCGATCTGTGTTTCTTGAATTATTTGCAATTGACGCCATCTATCGGGAAAAACGCCACGAACTTTTTCCCACACCCAATACTCATATACTTTTCAGTACAATACTGCTTTAAGCATTTAGCCAATCACAGATAAAATAACTGTCGATGGAGACTGGGGACCAATGGATAGGTACCGAGACAAAATAATTTTATTTTATTTGTTTATAATTAAACAAATATTTAGATAGTAAATATTTGTTTTAAACTTTTACCACAAAGCTGTCTTGTTTTTTATATATTCTTGGCAATTCTTATATTGAAGATGAATGTGTGAGTGAATTTCATAGAATATTTAAGCAATCACGGTACACTCATTGCGCAAGTCTGACTTGCATTTGACCAGTTTCATTTATTCTAGTGTAGCCCGAAATTATGTTAGTAGATTTATGTGACTTAAAATCTATTTTGACATGTCTGCAGCTAGCAAGATCTCATTAATAAAAAATATAGGGGAATCTTTGCCTCTTTATCTTATATTGTATTTTGTATATGTTTGTAATTGCTGTTACTTTTTGGTACTTTGAACACGTTCACTGTCTAGAAAAAATTTGTATTTTTACCCCTGGTGCCAAAGTAATAATTTAATTAAGGACGCTTAATAGTATAGTTTGATACAAATTAAACATAGTTCCGCTAATTTTTAAAAATTTAATGACCAAAAATTTTAAAATCGACCCATGGCTGCTTCAGCGCAGGCGTTCATAATATGTCTACCATGCCTTGAACTGGCTAATCGGTTATTGGACAATAAAACACTTTAAGAACAACCTGCAAAGGCAATCCAAAAGAAGTAACAAGAGAAAAACTGAAAAGGGGCGATATATTTGCTAAAGAAAATGGAAGGCAAATATGTGTGATAAAATGGCATAATAAGCGTAACATACTGATCTTGTCCACAAAACATACTGGTTCCTTAAATATTATAGATACACATACAAGACCCAACAACAAACCAGATGCCATAATCAACTAGAATGGGGGTAAATCATCAATCGATTTATGTGACCAAATGGCAAGTTATAACTCACCTCTTCGTCATTCACTAAAATGGTATAGGAAAATTGCTATTGAACTTCTCTTGGGCGCAACTATTGTAAATACATATATTATTCACAATAAACTGTGTGATTCAAAGCTGACACTCAGCAAGTTTAGAAAATAATTTTACAGCATTTGTTGATTGGTAAAAGATTTGCAGTCGCGAGCGAAGAACCTAGAACACCAGCAGTTACAAGAAAGAGTTTAAAAAAATCATACTTATGTAAAAAAAGAGGGACCAGTGGCTGTTGTAAGAAAATACTGTAGAGGTTGTTGCGAGAAGAAAGTTAGGGATGAAATAGAAATAAACATATTGTACAGATTGTGAGGAATGTCCTAATTCTTGCCTCTCATATTTCAACACGAAACATCAAAAGGTGTAATGTTATTTTATTTACCCTTTTCATTCTTGTTACTCGGTGCTTACTTATTTTTGCCACTATGTATTGTGTTGTAACCCACCTATGTTTACTATTATTATTTTATATTTTATTAGTGTTATTTATATTTTATAATGCATGAGATCATAGGGAACTTTCCCTTCAAAATATTGTCATGACCTATACCTAAAATAAACAAAAAGACCCATCCAACAAGATAACTATTTATTGGAGTGTTAGATAAAGTTGAGCGGCACAAAATATGACTGAGAAAAGCTTGATTCTCACAACTATAAAGACGTAAACAGTAATTGTCAAAGATGGAAAGTTCTGCCATAAAATGACCTTGTTCAGTAGTAATCTTAGGACTATTATATTATAAAATAGATTTTAAGGGCTTAGAGAAGATTGTAAAAAGTTTACTTTAGGCATTTTCAGAAAGAAGCCAGCACATTACTGAAGAAACTCAACAAGCGATCTGTTGAGATTTAAAAGCAGCTCTCCCTTATTATAGTTATTTTATTTTAGTTAAATAGAAAATTTTTGAAATATATTTAGGAAATAATATAAAAAGAAGTGTTTGGATTAGGAACCAAAAAGCAGTCAGTGGTAATAGTGGAAATATACATTTGAGGCAGAAACCAAAACATTTGTGGCAGCGGAAAAACTACCACAACACCGGTGGCAGATTACAATTATAACAATTGTCTAGAATTTTAAGTGTTGTGAAATAAATTTTATTTAAAAGTATGAGTTATGTAAATCTTCCAAAAAATGTAATATAATAAATGATATTCATGTAGCCACATGTACTGAATGGTCACATTACATTTAGATTTAATGTTGAATCGGTGGCCAGATTCCATTTTCAGTTATATTTATGTAGTCACTATGCAGCAGCCTATATGACTGCCTGTGGTAGTAAACGTGTTAAGACTATCACAGTAAGTTTTGACATAAATGTGTATATTTTATATGGTATGGAAGGTTTCTTATTGTGTATAGCACTAATAAAGATATATTTAAAAAACTTATATCTACTGGCTATAAATTATTGAATAAAAATAGAGCCTACATAAAGAAACACACATGATCCAATTCAGTAATGTAAAATATTATACATGCTGATTTGTAAATAAAAATAGATCCAATCATACCCAATTAAATATATTTAAATGCACTCCATCTTTAATTACTTAATAACATATTGGGGTACAGAATTGAAATTACAATGCTGGTAAGCTAATATTCTGAATAAACAAATAGAGTCAAAAAAATTCATAAGAAAGGTAAGGATGTACCTGTTCTTGCATTTGCTATTGAGAGAATTGTGTTAACAACAATGTATCTCCATGGGGATTATATGGCTGTTAATCCCACCAGGATACTAATAAATCTGACCTAATACCATAAAATTTTAATTTGTTCAGTTAGGGAAGTGTCATTATAAATAAGGACATACTCATAATTTTAATTGTGTTGTAAAATATTACTGGTTGGGATGTTAATTAGGACACAATATCTGATATAACAATTGAAGATATATTTTTTTCCAAAAAAACATAATTATATTAATGGCACTCCTGACAGGCTGATACACAACATAAAATACTTTTTTTCTTAAAAAATTTTTGAACTGAAAAATACAGAACAAAACACAGATTTTGCTATAACCGCAGGCCTATAATAAACAACAAAAAAACTATTTGTATATTTGTTGATTCTTTGAGATTTATTTTATTTTCAATTTATGTCAAACACTTCATAAAAATTTTGTGATTCTTAGTAGTAATATTACTGTTGCTAATCTTGATAAACTGGTCTGGCAAATTCTAGTATTATTAATGTCACAAGTATAATAAATGTAAAGTTAAGTTATAACAAGAATTAATAAACAAAATGAAAGAACATAAGTACTGTATGTTGCTAAGGTCAATTTTACAAGAAATGTGTGAATTTATAAATGGATGATGATGAATTGCTATTATTTGATATTTAAACATATGTTTAAGCATCAAATCCAACTTGTAAAGTAACAATTGATGATTAAACTTTAACTAACAATGATTTATAATTAATTGTATCTGTAATCTGCAGATTAACTGTTACCTATACAATTCAGTCTAAGAATAAACAATAAAATTAATTCCTAAAAAATAATAAATTAAATAGCAACTTTTTTTACAAAACAAGGAAAACATCAGTACTTTTTTTGAAACAATGATTAGTTAATTTTAAAAAGACCATTTTGGAGAATGGTTTTTGCACAAGGTAGAAGACAATTTGGGGCGCTACTTTTGAAGTCAAGATTTTAAAATATAATTATTTTATAAAACATACTCTCAATACAAATTGATTAGTTCTTGTTATATAGTGAACGGTAATATTTTATTTTGATTATTATTATTTTTACAGAACAGTTAGATTCTACTTACCAGATGAAATAGGAATTAATAGTTCCTGTTCCTTCTCCATTAGTAACGTATCTATCTTCTCTAAATAACTGGTACAGTTTCCATAGATAAATTAAAACACTTACACTAATTTAAATTAATTTTTTCCCAAAACTGTGGGAAATAATCCAACAATAGGTAGGTTCATTGAACAATATTCATGCAGACATAAATTAATGTTTTGTATGCTGAAAACACTTTTACACTTAAAATTTTAATTTGTCGTGATAAACATTTCTATTCACAATTATTTCATTAAATTATTCAGTTATACTTAGAAATATTCCAAATTTTTTAACTTTCTAATCTATTTTCATACAGCCTTACAAGAAATCGGCCATATTAATGTTGACATTTTCTTCTGCTATTGGTCTCAAATCCTAAAAAACTGAAATGATAAAACATTTTTCTCAGCATTTGAATTTAAATAACATTTAGACTAAGACTTTTTATTTTAAGGACGTTATTGTATCTTAATTAAAATATGAAAGATAGAAATTATATTTTCTTATTATAATTACATAATTTTGGCCTTTTAATTTTTATGCGGTAGTCATAAGAAACGACCAAATTTCTGGTATGTTCAAATTTACTATTTCTAATCACGAGATGTCACGGTATGGCATGTCACACCCACAAAATCTTAAGTGTCAAAAACAGCTGATTTTTCAAGACATTGTTGCCACAATTCCAAGATAAAAGGACCTTTACAAATTAGAAATTAAAAATACTTTAAACAACACAGTCCTAAATTAACCGTAGTGCTAGGTAATTCTTAAGTTGCGGAAACTTAGAAGTTAAAATTTTGAAATGAGAATTTGTAAATATATAATTATAGATTTTATACACTATGGAAGTAATGTTGCAAAAACTGGTGTAGTGACAAAATTTAAGTTTTTAAAAATAAAATATTCTATTTTCTTGATACTCTACTACCTATAAAGTTTTACAAGTAGAAGAAGGTCATAGAGTTTGTTTTGAATACTCTATCATTGCGTTTGGTATATCAAAACTGATGATAATATCACCAGTCACACCTGACATGCGGGGGATGTAAACGGCAGTTCCGCGAAGAAATTAATAACTGACGTTCGCTGTTTAACAAGAGCCTAGACTAAACTAGTGTTGGAACTGATCACCGGCCACTGTCACCTGAGATTTTTATCGTGGCGATAAATTACCGTATAAGGATTTGGAAGGAAGCTAATAAACCTTCGTAAAGGGACGAGGCTCATTTAACTAAAAGAGAGGAGTACAATAAGCCAAGAGGCTGCAGTACACAAACATGCACGATCGCCTACACCAGCTTTTAAATCGATTAATTAAAATAAGAATTTTTAAATCACATCGGCAACATTGGATATGGATCTTTATGGTAAACAAAAAGTCCAGAAGTAAAGTTTTCAAATTAAATTTAATGAAAGTTCTAGGATGTACTCAAATGGAAAATGAGATTTCCGAATAGAATTAAATTATTATTTAAAAATAAATCAAACCCTCCAACTTCATCGGAAGTTTTAACCCAATACTTAACACAATGTAATGAACCTCCTTGGACATCCTATTTCATAAAAGTAAGGCCTCTTGTACTTGTCCCAATTATTTGCTCATCACACCAAGAGCATTATTTAATGGATATAGTTTGATTCCAATTAAAAAAAAATATTTTTGAACATTTCTAACGTCTACAAAAATTACTATTTTCATTCAAGTAATCATTTATTTAGTCTAATTAAGAAAACTAACTCAAATCACATCAGTTACTTAGGTAACATCATTGAAGGTGATGGGCATTTGTAATTACGAGAAACTATTTTACAACATTATCAATCGGAGTGTAGGGAACATATTTATAACCAGAAAAATGGACAATTAATCCTACTAAATTCTGGTTGCTCTATACACCTTTTTTGCGCTATTTTGTTTACAATGTAACATAGTGTTTCTCTTAATTACAAACATAACAGATTTTTTGAGATACAGTAAAAGACAACAAATCTGATGCCACATTGATAATTTTACATAAAAGTTACCTGTCACTACAAAAACACAAACATGTGGAACATAACGTTACCGCCATTGAAGCAGTCTGGCTACTGCCAGATAGTTAAATTTTGCCTCTTCCAGTTTCTCAGACAGTGTTGTGCAAGTATCAGTTATATGTAGCATTAATAAGAAGAAATCAGCGCGGCATTTCTGAGAAATTCGACGAGGCACATTTTACCGATCTGGCGGTAGCCAGTCTCATTTTGTTCCACCTGTGTCTTTCAGTAGGGATGGCTATATTTTCTGTGATATTAATTATTAAAATTGTTTAAAATTTACTTAAGATTTGGTTCTTTAACAGTGACTAAAAATGAGGGATTAACATTATCTTCATTTCCTCTACATGCTCTCAGAAAGTTGCTTTGTATATTCTAAATACCCTGTATGTTTATATAAAAAAATAAAGTAATCTTTACTCTTATGGGTAATGTAAACTTACCTTGCATATTGTTAATTTCAGTACAGTAGTATATCAGATGATCAATGGGGAAAATCACATTTCAACTGGAAAGCTGGCAGCTCAAATTATCATATTTTAAGAACTGGATGTTATCCATACATTAAATATCACTGTACGAAAAGAAATGAACAGGATTTGACAATAGAAGATAATTTTTTTAGAATTATTAAAGTGATAAATTTGGGTAACTGTACTCCTTTTATGTTTATACTTTATAATAAAATATTTTTTTAGGTATACCTTGTTTAGCTTATGGAATTGCCGCAATTTATTTGATAAAACATACTGAGATAGTACACACAAATAAAGGGAATGTTACAATATATTTTTTATATCCAGAGGATAAAGGATCCCTTTATTAAAGAGAGTCTTTTAGAAAACCAAAGTTTTACATTTATTAATTCATATTTTTTTAAACATTTGCTTTAATTTATAATAATTTGTACATACCAAAATAAAATTATTGTAATAGATGTCTTTTGGAATAAACCTCTTTTTTTTATGAAACTTAGTGATAATATGCATTTACCCATTATATTTTTTGCCTTTTATATAAAAAAAAGTGCAGGAAAAATGAAATTTCCAAATCAAATTCAACCAAAACTGGGATGTATTTCACCTTTAACATGCCGTTAAGGGAACAATATATTTGAAAAATTATTATACAAAATACCAAGAATATTTTCTATACTATGTCTGCAAGAAGAATATCAAAAACACATATTTTTTTTACATTACTATATCTATAACTAATAACCTAAACTTAATAGAAATCAATAAGAATTTCACTCACACTTCTGTTTAGCAATTGCGACAAATTATCTCCAAAGAAAAAATTTACACATATATTTTTTAGGTTTAAATGCTGTAAATGTTGAATAAAATAAGTGAAAAACCTAAAAGCTGTGAGGTTTCATATGACTATGGCAGTTAGAAAATTAAGAGCCAGTCATATATAAAATACATAAATCTTTAACTTAAAACTGTAATATTATACCCTCGTGGGTTTTTTTTATTCTTTAGCAGGGACTTCAATTACCCTGGGTTTGTCAATAATGCGAGCTGTCCTGTTGCCTTTTTCTACAATACCAATGATCCAAGCTTGATAACCTTCTTGCTTTTCAATGTCTTTACAGTAAGCTGCAGCTTGTTCTCTTGGTAGACAAATTAACAATCCACCAGATGTTTCAGCAGAATGTCCTTGCAAGAGTTGAAACATATTACCGCAAGCTTTGGCAACTGCAGCCATTTTTGCAATTACAGGCAAGTTGTGAATAACAAATGACACTTCATTTTTCTGATGTGAAGCCAGTGTTTGTGCATGTCCTAGCAATCCAAACCCAGTAATATCGGTAGCACCATGGGCATTATATTTGTGCATCAACCTGCTGGCAATACGGTTAAGCCTGGCCATAGAGTCCATTGCACGATGATAGGCTTTGCGCACATCTTCTTCACTAACTACTAGTTTTTTATTCTATTCCAACGTTCTGGTTGGTCAAGCCATTGGTGAGCATTAACAGCAACCTTACAAAAGAAAAATAATAGGTTGGTCATAACTTGAAAAAGAGTAGTACCCTAAACAAAAGATTAAATAAACCTTATGCATTCATTTTTCTTACTTGCATATATTACAGTGCCATATTCTATAACTAGTAACATGTATTATTTAGAATAGAACTAAACAGTATTGTAAGTTTCTTACCTGTGTTTCCTAATGGTTTTGTCAAAACTAACACATCTCCAACCACTGCATTGTCTGGCACAATATATTCATTTGGTTGAGCTACCGTTGAAGCTACTCCACCAATCGTACACCAGGGATTAACAACAGTCTGTCCACCTGTGACGGTAGTTCCAGCTTCTAATGCAGAGTCTTTAAATCCTCTCATGATTAAGGGAATAACCACATCACGTTCTTTTTCAGTCATTTTAGTGCTAACACCTAACAACATCAGCATATTATCACATTCAGTGACTCCCATAGCATATAAGTCACTTAATACATTGGCACAAGCAATTTTACCCATCATGTAAGGGTCATCAACCAAAGGATAGAAAAAGTCAGTTGTTTGTACCAAAACCAAACCTCCATGACGTAGTGGTGTAACCTGTAAATAAAAAATGTTACAAAACCTTCAATATAAACAACGGTCTAAAGAAACTACTGTATGGCAAATGTTAACCTTAAACTTTCCATTTTCAATGTGTATCACATATTTCTAAATTTTGATTTCAATTTTAGTTATATCTTGAATTAAATTAAACAGGATTTGTCAGTTCATAAAAAATGTGTTTCTCTCAAATCAACATAAGTTGACACTATAATGTAACTATATCATATCATTTTTTAAGGGAAAATGTCTAGAACATATAAAAAATTAAAAAACTGACTTGTTGGCTGTTGTCATCAAGTCCTGCAACAACTGACAATGCCAAAACATAACTGATAAATAGCGTACTGCTTATTTTCTTTTTGTACAGATAACCTCCTTAGTAAGGGCATGTATAGAACAAAAATAATACAATATTCTAAAGTTGAAAATGCAGAGTTTGTAGCTAAGCCTTTTTGTTAAATCCCATTTAAGCAATGATCATAATATTTATGTTAAATGCCAAAAGTAAATTGCAAGTTGGCTCTGCTTGTGAGCAAAACAAAGAGTACCTTTGCCGACAACCGGCTTTTGATGACTTACCGAGCAATCAAGGCCAATCCCAATCCTTGGGATGGCCATATGCATAAAGTGATGTTCATGATCACCGCTATTGTAGTCTTGTTGGAGGCCCTCCACAAGCTTATTGAGGACTTCTTGAGGAACTTTGCAACCGCGTCCTTTCAAATCAGCAAAACGCGTCAATCTGAAACTTGCCTCCAAATCATGAGCCAAAGGATCGAAAGGCCGGCGTAGTGCGAGGGCATTAGGATTTCCACCGAGTTCTAGCTGAACGGCGCCTAAAGCATCTTGTTGTACACCTGCAACTTGATAATCACCCATACCGGCGTTTTGTTTTTAACAACTTTAAACGAAATTTTAGCCCGTACTACCGTGTTAAAAACACTGGCTTCACAAGAGCGTTTCTCAAACAATCGCCCGACGCTTGCAAAATGGCGTTTTGCCACTGCTGTAACCGAATGACTGCGCACACTCGCCGGAAATGAAATAGTTTGATTGGTTGGATTTATTGACTTGAGGTTGCCAAAAGTTTTTCTAGAATATTCAGTGGTGGGTCAATCAAACTTTTTGTTGAACTTCTGTTATGGTTTTTTCTTAAACCTTCACTTTAAATGGGTTTTAGTTATATATTAGGATAGTTTTTAATTTAAAAAAATTGTGAAAGAGCTGTTATCTTACCGAAATAAAGTAAAAGGCTGAAAATTTTAGGTCGGACGAATAGTAATTTTCTAGCCATGTTGCCAAATATTTTAAACTAATTATTTGGTTTTGTATGTTTTATTTAAGATTTACAGAATCAAAGCGTTTTATAGCAAAACTTCTTTCTCATTAGTTATTTGGAAGTAATTTTAATTTAA
>CM032446.1:68522326-68532326 GCA_019049505.1 Pachyrhynchus sulphureomaculatus
TAATTCAAGAAACACAGATCGCAGCGACACCACTAAATGCTCGTTGGAAAGGTTACACTTCGAGCGTTACTTTGAGTGTATAAACATCGAAATTGGTGCAGTGGTTGGAAAGTTGTTTGCGTTTGAAAATGGAGAAAAGTAATGAAAAATTACGCTATATTTTGCAATATTGTTACGACAGAGAAAAGAACGCTGCGCAGGCTTGTGAAAAAATTTGTGCTGTGTACTGTGAAGGTACTTTATCAAAATCTGCTGTGCGGAAATGGTTCGCTCGCTTTCGTTTATTGTAATAGAACATGTGATGCCTTTCGGTCATTTTGTGGGGCCCAATTTTCTTTTTATGCAAGACAAACGCTCGACCTCATGTGGCTAGGGAGGTACTCGATTATCTTAATCAAGTTGATATATCGATTATGCAATGGCCACCAAAAAGCCCGGATCTGAATCCGATAGAACATGTATGGGATCACCTTAAGAAAAATGAGAAACGTCATATACCTGCACCTAGAAACCTGAGGGAACTTGAAAATGCAGTTATCACAGAATGGGAGCAAATTCCTCAAGATTTTATCCAAAATTTAATTAGAAGCATGCCTAGGCGCATAAACGCTGTCATCCGAAGTAGAGAAGGCAACACACGCTACTAGTGTCCCAGTTACACCATTAATTTTGCTACTAGTGTCCCAGTTTATTTTTTTTCATTATTACATAATTTCAACGATTTTGTTATTAGGTCTTAAGAATAATTTTAATTCGAATCTTATAGAGAAATTTGGTAGCTAATTCACTTTTAAAGTATCCGAATAAGTTTTTTGTAACTTTTAGTGTAACCAATGTTCATAAAAAATTATTAAAATTAATTCATTATTAGAGATTTGTATGATTTAATATATAAATAAAATAAAATAAATAAATAAATATCGTCTTTATTAAGATGTTAATCACATGTGATGTGAGTACATATTACCCACACACACATCGTGTAGTAGAAGAGGCGAGATTTAACCATCGGTTACTCTTACATCTAACCTCTTCAACACACAACGCGCTTACAAAAAAAAAAATGAAGCAACAATTACATACTAACATAGTAAAATCAATAATCGACAAGAAACATCAAAATACAAATAAACTACGTCTGAGAATTCTGCTTATTTAACAGCTCTTTCCCTATATAATCGACGAAGTCGGCCAATAGTGCACGTTTTCAGTTCTGGATTCATAGTATTGTATGTATTTACTGCACTATATGTAAAACTGCGCTGAAACAAGGCAGTGCGATGCTGAGGCATAGTCAAGCGATCAGGCCGTCTAATATACCTATCATGTACCAAATTTCGGGATACTAGCTTCTCCCTTAAATAAATCGGGACTGAAGTTCCTAAGAGCCTCATTAAGAATATTACGAAGTGCAATTGCACAGTATTAACAAAATTTAACCATTTTAACTCATTTATTTTTAAAGATATATGATCATATTTTCTCAAATGGAATATAAACCTACAGCAGACGTTCTGTACATACTGCAAACGTCTCCTTGAAAGCGCATCCAAGCAAGGATAGTATACAATACTACAATAATGAAATGAAGACAAGACCAAAGATTCACACAATTTTTTCCTCATCTTAAAATTCAGAATAAAACGATTTGCATATAAAACCTTCATTTTCGCATAACTTTTTTGTAGGAGCACCCTAACATGTTCCCTGAATCTGAGATGTGTATCAATGCAAAGACCCAAATTCTTGGCACAATCAGAATATTGTTGCGTTAATTTTGTCCAGGTGTATATATATATATATATATATATATATATATATATATAATATATATATATATATATATATATATATATATATATATATATATATATATATTTATATATATATATATATATATATATATATATATATATATATATATATATATTTATATATATACAGTCGACACTGTTTATAGTGAAACTCTATATAGTGAAAAACTCTTTATAGTGCAATTTTTTCAAGACATACAATATATACGGATTTTCTCTTTATATACTGAAAAACTTTCTATAGTGAAATTTCGGTCAACATTTTGGTCTTTCACTATATAGAGAGTCGACTGTATATATATATATATATATATATATATATATATATATATATATATATATATATATATACACATGTATATATATATATTATATATATATATTTTATATATATATATATATATATATATATATTATATATATATATATATATATATATATATATACATAAAAGTATGGAAACATTTAAATTCCCATCTCTAGTCTTTACATTTAAACGGTTTACAATTACAATATTTATTTATTAATCATGTACATGCTAACAAACATTTTGAAGACTAAAACAATTATTGTTTGTCAGAAATGTGCTTAGTTTTTAACATAACAGAATTATGCATAAACAAAAGTATGGAAACATTTTTGTTATAAAAAAAAAAAATTCCACTAAGACGACTAAGATGTCGAAAAGATTTAATATTTAGTGGGATATCCTTTTGCGTCAATCACTGCTTGACATCTTCTGCCCATAGAGTCAATAAGCCTAACACAAAAATCGGGTGGTATTTTTTCCCATTCTTGTTTTAATGCGATCCAAAGTTCATCCCGGTTTTTTTATATTTCTTTTCCTAATATGTTTATCCAGATAGTACCAAAAATTCTCTATCGGGTTCAAATTAGGTGATTGTAAAGGCCAGCGCATCACCTTAATCCTTTCTTCAGAGAACCAATTCTTGGCTTAGCGAGATGTGTGTTTGGGTCATTGTCTTGCCAAGAAAACTGCTGTTAATGAAGAACTAAGGCAGGAATATCAGTGTGTATTGGTATCAGACATGACTATTAGGCGTCATCTGTTATCTGAAAATCTTCATGGTAGGCGTGCTGTTAAAAAGCCACTCCTTACAAAGCGTCACAGAAAAGAGATTGAAATGCTAAGGAACATAAAGACTGAACTCAAAATTAGTGGTCTCTAGTAATCTTTAGTGACGAAAGTAGGTTCAGTCTCTTTGGACGTGATTCTACTGGTTATGTAAGAAGACCAGTTGGCCTAAGATATGACCCCAAGTACCTTGTACCTACTGTCAAACATGGCAGTGAAAATATCATGGTATAGGGTTGTTTTTCGACGGTCTGCTACAGGGTCATTGGCAAAAATAAATGGCAGAATGGATACTCAAATGTATCTTGAGATGTTGGAAAATAATTTGATTCCTTATGAAGAAGATTTGCCACAGCTATGGATTTTTTAAGAAGACAGTGACCCAAAACACACATCTCGCTTGGCCAAGAATTGGTTTTCTGAACAAAGGATTCGGGTGATGCGCCTGGCCTTCACAATCACCTGATTTGAACACGATAGAGAATCTTTGGCACTATCTGGATAAACAAATTAGAAAAAAAAGAAATATAAAAAACTGGGACGAACTTTAGATCGCATTAAAACAAGAATGGAAAAAAATACCGCCCGATTTTTTGTGCTAGGCTTATTGACTCTATGGGCAGAAGATGTCAACCAGTGATTGATGCAAAAGGATATCCCACTAAATATTAAATATTTTCGACATCTTAGTGGAATTTTTATTTTATAACAAAAATGTTTCCATATTTTTTTTTGTGCATAATTTTATTACGTTAAAATCTAAGCACATTTCTAATAAACAATAACTGTTTTAGTCTTCAAAATGTTTGTTAGCATATACACGATTAATAAATAAATTTTGTAATTGTAAATCGTTTAATTGTAAAGACTAGAGATGGGAATTTAAATGTTTCCATACTTTTGTTCGCCACTATATATATAAATACATCAATATATAGTAATTTACGTAGGAAAATATAAGTCCTTATCAAATTAAATGCGTTGTTTGGTTGGTGCATTGAACGAAGATAAAATCTGCCTTTAAATCGTAACATTTAGATGAATAGTTTATATTTTACAAAGGTGTTTCTGAACTCGCTCCGCCGCGATGTGCTCTCGGAACCCTGTCACACAAACTGATTTTAAAAGTAGGGGCTTCTAAAATATTGCTTCGTAATTTAAATCCACCAAAATTATGTCCAAACATAATCTGTTTTGGCATCTGGGGTAGAGACACTTAATGTGGTATATCACTACATAGTATAAAACAAAGTCCTCCCCCGAGTCTGTCTATGCACGATTTTCTCAGTACCTACTAAACGGATTTTATTACGATTTTTACTAATGGATAGAGTGTTTCACGAGGAAGGTTTAGCTGTATAATTTGTTGATATTTTGTGGAAGTAATTTGGGTAGGAAAGTATAAATACGTATTAAATCAAATGCGTTCTTTGTTTTGTGTATTTAACAAAAATAAAAACTGTCTTTAAATTGTAACATTTGGATGAATAGTTTAGATTTTACAAGAGCGTTTTTAAACTCGCGCCGCTCACAAACTCATTCTAAAAGTAGAGGCTCCTATAATATTGCTGTGTCATTTAAATCCACCAAAGTTATGCAATCGCACTATATTACAAATAAAGGCCCTTAAAAATGATTTGATTGAATGTACAATTCTGACAGGCTGTGGAGCTAACCAACCGACTTACTGTTCCAATTTAAACTGCTCCAGCTTCTTATAAAACTGTGTTTCTCGATAACGTTCAATAAAGCTCAGGGACAAACATTAAACGTAGCTGGTTTAGACCTTAGCGTTCAATGTTTTTAGCTTGGCCAGTTATACGTGGCCCTGTGATGTGTAACACAGATCCAATCTGTATGTTTCTAGCACCTGGGAAAGAGACACTTAATGTGGTGTATTAGGAAATGTTTTCATCTTACTAAATTTATATTTTCTTATGTTACGAGTATTTTATTCATTCATTCAAAAAGTCATCACAGAACATAATTTTGTGATAAGAATAATTAACATTACCAAGTAATTTTTAACTACGTAAATCTAAATTTATGCTAATCTAACAAATCTATAAGTGAATTAATTTGGTTGGTTGATTGGTTAGTTATAGGCGGGTTAGGCGATTGTGCCTGTGCACTCCAGCCTCTTGGCTTATTGTCTTCTTCTCTTTTGATTACAAGAATATCTTCCCCTTAATTAAGAAGGTTTATTAGCTTTTTTCCAAGCCCTTCATGTGTTCATTTATCGCCACGATGTAAATCTCCGAATAGTTTATGTCTATTCCGAGGTAAAGCCGCACATTCATATAGAATGTGGTGTGGTGAGGTTTCTTCCTCTTTACCACATAGTCTGTATATCGTGGGACTATTGTGGATACCCATTTTCTGTAAATGTTTCCTCAGGTGACAGTGGCTGATGATGAGTCCCACCACTACTTTGGTCTGGGCCCTTGGAGAACAAAGGACGTCAATTAGTTTCTTTGAGGAGCTGCCAATTAAGTCCCTCCGATGTCTTTGGCCAGTTGTTTGCAAGCCAACGATCTAAATGTTGCTGATATGACCATCTATTGATTGTTGTTTCTACCATCTCTTTGGGTATACCAAATGCTGGTTCTCGACCGCTGTATGGTTTCGTAGATCTAAATCTTGCTAATTCGTCCGCTTTTTATTACCTTTTAAATTAATTAATTTACTTTTTAGTATATCCATCTTTCTTTCATTAAGGGGTAATGCCACTCTAGAAATTTGAATAAAATCAATTTTTTTGCATAAATGATGCTTTAGAGGCTTAGAAATAAGGTACAAAGGATTTTATGAGGGGAAAAAGGTTATAAGTGTGTATTTTATCAAGTGCGCGTAATTGTCTCGCAACGCTCTCCAAACTCTCCGAGAGTCTTTATACTTCACGCTGCTTAAATGACTGTACCTTTCTAATTATTAAAGACATCTAGAATCTGACAACAAAACATCAATTTAGAAGGCCAGGCGCAGGCATCGCAGATTATAGGTATCTAGAAATTTATATAACCTTAAAAACACGTTTTTTTCAAAACTACATTTTTCAAACTGGCCGGAAACATAAATTCATATTATTACCGATTTATTTGAAATTTTTAACTGTAGCTTCAAAATTACATTGTCTAGCGACGTAGTACGGATTTTACAATTTATTTTTGAACTTTTTTCATATAAATGATTTTTTACATGATTTTTTACCGAAAAATGAAACACTCCTCAAACATGTAATATTCATAAAAAATCAATATTTTTAAATTTTTCTATGTACTTCCCGAAAAAATCTTATGTAGAACTCAGAATTCGTTGCCCTTTCTTCCACGTAAAAAATTGGAGAAGAAATCTTTCCGGCCGCAAAGTACTATTTATAAGATTCATCTTTCTTTACTGAATACTGGTGCCGCCATTTTGTAAAAAAAAATGTTTAAAAATTTGTAAATGTACTTTAAAGTATGTGTAATAAAAGTATTTCAGTAAGTTTTGGATTGATTTCAATATGTTTAAAAAAAATGGCAAAATCAGGCTTTTTCTTAGCTCTAGAGTGGCAATACCCCTTAAATAGAGACAAACCGTAATGATCGAAACTTTTTAAAAGTAGAAAAATTTAGTGCCAGCTGTTGTATATTTTTGTTGCCGAAAACGTCAACCTCCATGAGTGCAGCTTCAGCAATTCGATGACTTTTATTTCTTAGATATCTAGTTGTAAAAGTCAAATTGACAGTGTGTTTTGATGAATTAGTTTCTAGTAAAAGCAAAGAGCTGCAACTGTACCCATTTTCTGTAAATGTTTCCTCAGGTAACAGTAGCGGATGATGAGTCCCACCACTACTTTGGTGTGGGCCCTTGGAGAACAAAGGACGTCAATTAGTTTCTTTGAGGAGCTGCCAATTAAGTCCCTCTGATGTCTTTGGCCAGATGTTGCAACCCAACGATCTAAATGTTGCAAGCCAACGATCTAAATGTTGCTGATGTGACCATCTATTGATTGTTGTTTCTACCATCTCTTTGGGTATACCAAATGCTGGTTCTCGACCGCTGTATGGTTTTGTAGATCTAAATCTTGCTAATTCGTCCGCTTTTTATTACCTTTTAAATTAATTAATTTACTTTTTAGTATATCCATCTTTCTTTCATTAAGGGGTAATGCCACTCTAGAAATTTGAATAAAATCAATGACTTGTGTTAAACTGGGTTACTAAAACACATCAAATGCTTCAAGTGTATGAGACCCTTGAGTACCACAGGTCGACCCGCTCATGTCATCAGAGAAAACCGTAAATATATGAAAGTAAGTACCGTTTTAAAATTAAAGAACACACATAACATTAAATAAAAAAAATTTATTCCTACAAGCAAAAGCAAACTTAATCTATTTTTCTACATAATTTCCACCAATGTCATGACATTTTTCATATCGTGTAACCAGGTTGTTAATACCCTTCTCGAAAAACGATGTCGCCAATGAAGATAAGCAATGTTGAATAGCGGTTTTAACGTCATCATCGTTGTTAAAGTGGTGGCCGACTAGCGATTGTTGAGATGAAGAAATAAGTGGTAGCCAAACTGGTTGATTAAATGTTGGGTTGCACCGGCTGTCTGAGCATCCCTTGCCTTTTGTCCTGAATTTCACGGCGAAGTGTTCTGATGGTATCACAATATCTTTCAGCATTTACTGTTTCATCTCTCGGCACAAAATCGATCAACAAGATCCCTTTCTTATCCCAAAATACCGTACACATGATTTTTCGTGTCGAGATGTTCGTCTGAAACTGTGTGTCGCCATTCTATTGACTGTTGCTGAGATTCAGGAGTGATGTGAGAAACCTAAGTCTCGTCACCTGACACAATTTGGCTCAAAAAATTGTCACTTTCACTGAAAACAAGCGTCGCTGTGGCCGTAATAGCGGCTGTGGACCACTGAACGGGAAACAATGACGCACATGTGTGGATTCGCGATCGCAGCGCTGTAGCGGCCGCACATGTTAAAACTGCTGCTCAACATTGCTTATCTTTATTGCCTGCATCGTTCTTCAAGAACGGTATTAACAAGCTGGTTATACGATATGAAAAATGCCATGACATTGGTGGAAATTATGTAAAAAAAAATAGATTAAAGTTTGCTCTTTCTTGTAGAAATAAAATTATTTTATTTAATGTTATGTGTGTTTTTTAATTCCAAACGGTATTTCCTTTCGGGATATGCCTCGTATATTAGTGTAGATTAATTGAGGATTCCGAAATCAGCTATGCACAAAATTTTAGCCGATACCTTACGTAAATTTAATTCGCGAATTGTTCCCATCTAGTTTACCGACCATCTCGTCGTTTTGTCATTGTAAGATAATTTTAGAATAAAAATCAAGTTTGTGTTTGGATTACTTGCCCACATTCACCTAAGTTAGCACACTGACTTCTTTCTTTTCCTCAGACTTTATTTGCCATAAAGGGAAACCAATACAGTACCATGGAAAATGTTCTGGCGGCGAAATTATTGTTCTCAAAAACCCATATATCAAACCCTTGAAACTGGGGAAGAGAATGACGATGGAAATAAGCGTTTTGAACAGCTGGCCTGCTATTTATATTAGAGAGATTGAACCCTTGAAACCCTTATTTTTCACACGCCTTTGTCCTTATTGTTATCTCAAGCATGCGCAGTATTAACGCGAACAAATTGCAAGGTTAGGTTAGTATTCTTCTTCTGTAAACTTAGGGGATTTTTTTCATTCATTTCATGGGTCAACACAAGTTTCTAAATTAAAGTTGTGTTTAGCAGGTTTTTATCACTTCCTGCAATACTTCCAAGGCAATATGAATGTGTAATAAATAAAATTTTATTTGAAATTAGCACTACGCACACTGTAATGCCATTGTGCCAAAGATTGCAAGATCCTAACATAATCTGAACATTACTTAACTGTGGTCAGTGTCATTTGCAATAAAAGATTATCATTTCTTTTTTACTGTATTTTCTTAGTGGTTTATATAACTAAGCAGAAAAAAAAAACAGGCCCTACCATAATAGCGATAAGAATAACGAACTTCAAATAACCTCTTTTATAACTTCTTAAATAATGGAAATCGTTACCCTTAATAAAACTTTTTAGTGTTCCGTACGGAACACTTATAAGATCACTTCGGTGTCTGTCTGTCTGTCTGTCACACCCGATTTTCTCCGAAACTATTTGACATAGAAAGGTGAAATTTGGTAATAATATAGGAATTGATGGCCTCATCAGAGTCATGTAGTTTTGAGAATTAAATTTTGACTCAAGGGGTTAGTTTTGGGGGGTGAAGTCGGAAGTGAAAAAAATTTTTTTTTACTAGGTCATCGAGTGTGGTGTCAAATGAAAGCTTGTGAAAACACGAGTAAAAAAAATATATATAATATTATACTTGCGCGCACTTTTCTTTGTATTATTTTTAAAAATTCGCGAAAAATCGCTGTCCCGGCCCTTATCTCGAAAAGTACTTATCAAAAAATTTCGAAAAAATTCTGGAATATTCTCCACGGGGTGTATATTGAACGAAAATTATCACGAGTGCATTACCTTCAATAATTTATATGGTACATAAAAAAAAAACAAAAATTTTAAGGTCATCAGATTTCAGTAAAGATTGGAAACAAACTTTGTTGAAAACTGATTTAGGGCGTGTTTTGTGAAGTCACTGATCATTTTATACCACCGTAACATAAATTTTGACTTAAGGGGTTCGTTTTGAGGGGTGAAATCGGAAGTGAAAAAAATTTTTTTTTACTAGGTCATCGAGTTTGGTGTCAAATGAAAGCTTGTGAAAACACGAGTAAAAAATATATATATAATGTAATACTTGCGCACACTTTTCTTCGTATTACTTTTAAAAAATCGCTGTCCCCTACCTTATCTCGAAAAGTACTGATCAAAAAATTTTGAAAAAATTCTGGAATATTCTCCACGGGGTATAGATTGAACGAAAATTATCACGAGTGCATTACCTTTAATAATTTATTTGGTATTTAAAAAAAAAAAAAACAAAATTTCAAGGTCACCAGTTTTCAGTAAAGATTGGAAAAAAACTTTGTTGAAAACTCATTTGGGGT
>CM032446.1:68537326-68669826 GCA_019049505.1 Pachyrhynchus sulphureomaculatus
TATGTGTGATAGTTCTATAGACACAAAAAGGTACACATAAACTCCCACCCTTTCTAAAGAAAACTGAAAAAATATCCTTTTTGGGCACAATGACATGATGTGATGAGATGTTCTTAAAATAAGTACAATGTTATACTTTTACGTCACGGCTGAGTTAAACTATGCCTGCTTTTTTCATACTATAGATCATTAGGAACCAAGATAATTGCCTCCTCATATCTATTTCCTGTTATTAAAAAGGGCAAATAACATTTTTAACAACCCCTTAAATTGCATAAAAATAGGTACAATTGTTCATTTAGAAAAATCTCTAACAGAAAACTCGTACTTTGGGCGCATGTACATGAAAGATATAATTTATGTCATGCTTAAGTTAAAAAGAACCATCAGTTCATATTTTAGGTATTTTGTTACCTTTTCTTTTTTTAATCGTCCAAATCTAATATGGAATTATAATTTCGTGGTTTTATAGATTCAGAATTACTGTAAACGTTAGATAATACGAAAAATCAGTTTATAGACGAATACATTTAAGGTGAGTATAACTCTGGCGGTCAAATGCACTCTTAGCTTCTCTGTACCCAAATGCTTCCTTATTTACCAGGTCCTCTAACCTAACGACTTTCAGTATCTATATTATTGCGTTGTTATACGTGATGGATTTTCCCAGGATTACAACAATTAAAGAGTACTGGCACCGTAAATGGACGATACCATAGGAAATTTAACATATGCGGTACTATTGGATATACAGATAAAAAAATAACAATCGATAACATGAAACAAAATTATTGACACGCATGGATGAGTCAACAATATAATTATTAATGCCTGACTTTAACTATATACCAAGTAAGGTTTTGAATATCATATTTTAACAGTAAAATACTGCTTTTTCTTGAAGTGCGCCGGACGTAGGCAATCCTCTCGCCTTTGCCCGTTGTTGGCGCCTTTTTAAGTGTTCCACAGACAAGGGGGACTTACAGTTTAATTCCGGGTTTCAATCCGTTCGTCTAACAATGAATTTGCACGCCGTTTCGCCAAAATCTCATTTAGCAGTTTCAAGTGCTCCCGCTGCTGCTACTCGATACTGTGATCTTACTGAGACTCAGCTTCGAGCGGCAGCAGCAGCAAGATCATAGTATCGAGTAGCAACAGCAGTGGAAGCACTTGAAAATTCCAAATGAGATTTTGGAGAAACCTCGTGCAAATTCATTGTTAGACGAACGGATTGAAACCCGGAATTTTAATGTATTACATTCCACCATCCGTGAAAACTTCTATAGTAATATATATATATATATATATATATATATATATATATATATTATATATAATATATATATAAAATTTCAAGAAATTTTTGTAATTATTTTATAAGTAATCACTGTACACTAATGCGTAAATTCAACTTGCACTTGGCTGTTTTTAGTGTTCCGTACGGAACACTTATAAGCTCACTTCGGTGTCTGTCTGTCTGTCACACCCGATTTTTTCTCCGAAACTATTTGTCATAGAAACTTGAAATTTGGTAATAATATAGGAATTAATGGCCTCATCAGAGCCATGTAGTTTTGAAAGTTAAATTTTGACTTAGGGGGTTAATTTTGGGGGTGAAATCGGAAGTGAAAAAAAAATTTTTTCACTAGGTCATCGAGTGTGGTGTTAAATGAAAGGTTGTGAAAACACGAGCAAAAAATATATATATAATGTAATACTTGCGCGCACTTTTCTTTGTATTATTTTCAAAAAATCGCGAAAAATCGCTGTCCCGCGCCTTATCTCGAAAAGGTCTTATCAAAAAATTTTGAAAAAATCCTGGAATATTCTCCACGGGGGGTAGATTGAACGAAAATTATCACGAGTGCATTACCTTTAATAATTTATCTGGTATTTAAAAAAAAAACAAAAATTTCAAGGTCATCAGATTTCAGTAAAGATTGGAAACAAACTTTGTTGAAAACTCATTTGGGGTGTGTTTTGTGAAGTCACTGATCATTTTATACCACCGTAACATAAATTTTGACTTAAGGGGTTCGTTTTAAGGGGTGAAATCGGAAGTGAAAAAAAATTTTTTTACTAGGTCATCGAGTGTGGTGTCAAATGAAAGCTTGTGAAAACACGACTAAAATATATATATATATATATATATATATATATATATAATATATATATATATATATTGTAATACATGCGCACACTTTTCTTCGTATTACTTTTAAAAAATCGCGAAAAATCGCTGTCCCCTACCTTATCTCAAAAAGTACTGATCAAAAAATTTTGAAAAAATTCTGGAGTATTCTCCACGGGGTATAGATTGAACGAAAATTATCACGAGTGCATTATCTTTAATAATTTATTTGGTATATATAAAAAAAAAAAAAATTCAAGGTCACCAGTTTTCAGTAAAGATTGGAAACAAACTTTGTTGAAAACTGATTTGGGGGTGTGTTTTGTGAAGTCACTGATCATTTTATACCACCCTAACAAAAGTTTTTATTTTAAAAACAATCAACGTACGGAACACTAATTGTGCAAGTTGAACTTGCACTTGACCGGTTTTTTTTTTAATAAAGTATATTAAAATGAAAACTAAATGTACAAAAAACTTTGAAATCGCTCTCTTAAAATTTATTAAGTTTTGATTTGCGACGTTATTCCGCTTTAGTGGAGGGATTACCGTACAAGCTAAAATTCACAATTTAAATGAATTTATTCTTTTATACAGTCTGTCAAGTAACAACGTGTCCGCGATAATTCATTTTTGGTCGATACGATTCTAGTGATTCAGCAAAAAATCTGTAGAGGAAACCACTTTTCTACAACGCATTTTAGTAAAAGTATCAGTTGATTCCGAACTTTCGTTTTGAAATCACATAACATTCAAAATGAGTCACTTGTTTGCTCATCGATCGAGGCAGTCTTTCTTTGTTCCCATCTAAAGGGGCCTAAAATGACACGTTCTGCGGCCGCTTAAGAAGTCGGTATCGTTTGTGAAAAAGTGGATAAATTATTTTAACAAGACGACTTGTCAAAACGTGGCTCGGTTTGCAAAGTCACTCCGAAAGTGGAAAAACGAATCGTGTCTTTGTTTTCAGGAGCGGCGAAATTAAGAAAATCGGGTTTGAATATGTCCCATGAGACCATTCGACAACATCTTCATGCTCATGATGTTAAATTCCGAAGAAACCCTATTGAAATTGTTTGGTTCCTTATCAAGAGAAAGCTCAGAGAAAAGACTCGAACGAGTTCGATTCGGTTGTCCCGCGAGATTCGAAAAAATTTGTAAAGTATGCAGCATGCCTCGAAGATGCCCAGGCTATTACTAAAGCAGGGGGATATTGGACCACTTACTAATGGAATTCCGCTGTTGTTAGCACACCAAAGAATACATTGATGGCGAAAAAATGTTCTCGAAACACATTTGTTCAAGAATACGAGCGGTCACGTTCGTACTTGACAGACTGTATATAGTTAATTTAAATCATAATATATTAATATCCCTCACTATTAATGTCCAAATTCGGTAAACCTGATATTTCCAAACCCACAGTACGTCTTTATTATCTTCGTTAGTAGTATTAGTAAAGGGTGGGCAAATAAAATTGAATAATGATTGCCCTTGTCCTCCTACGATTCTGATAGAAAAGGTCGAATGGATCTAATACACATATATCCGCAGTTTATTACGTAAATTCTATTTTATTTTACTAGTATGGTATTGGTAAAACAATCACACTTCACATTGCTTTTCTTCACGTTTTAGTGTTCTTAGGTCATGAAAAACATAGTTACTCATTTCCGTCGGTCTGTCTGTTGGCACAATTACTCTTGAACGAAATGAGATATTAATTTCAAGCTTGATACATAAATAATATCTAACAGAGGGATGAAGCCTATAGTTTTTGAACGATATCGCTTCAGTTCAAGGAGGTTTAAAGGGGTCGGGGTCGATAAATTTTAAATGGTTTTAATAGTAATATGCAAGTTTTTTCCTGATTGTTCGTTGAATAGTAAACACATTTTATGCGTAAATATTTATAGTAAAATATATAAGGGGCGATAGGGATAGGGGAGGAGATTAGAGGCGGTTGCTTCCTATATATCGTTTACATATTCTTTTCGGGGTTTTTTAAGTTTAGGATTCCGACGAATTAGGTTATTTTTCTTTGCTTTCAATTTTAACCCAGAAAGGGGCTGAAGGAAACTGGGGTAGTTTAATATTGTATAATTTTAATAGCGTTTTAAAGATATTTACAGGTTTTTTGGTTGATTTACAAACTTTAAGCATATTATTTGTATTAAAATATGTAAGGGGCTAAAGGGTGGGGTAGGGGGTTAATGGGGTAGCTTCTTATATATGGTGTTATATGTATTTTTTGGGGTTTGTGGAGTCGAGGAATCTAAAAAAAATTAAGTTTTTATTTGCTTTCAGTTTTAATAGGGATAGGGTGAAAAAGGTGGAGTGGTCAAATATTGTATAATTTCAATAGTACTATGGAAATTTCACCAGGTTTTTTGTTCTTCTTTTTCTTTCTTATATGGAGTGTCATATAAATCCGGCGTGGACAGCCAGCATTCTTTCCACCTTGTCGGAAGTCTGCACTTAGTTATTCCACCACAGGGTTTATTGAGTTTGGCCCTTACTTGTTACCCTTAATTTTGTTGTGTATGTATTGTATATGTTACCCTTAATTTTGTTGTGTATGTAATGTATATGTTGTCGTCCATCCGATCTACATGTTTATTCCATTGTTTTCTTCTAGTTCTGTTCCATTTGGATTTTTCTTGAATCTTACTTAGTTCTTGTAGATCTTTGTTGCGGATTTTGTCATGGATAGTTTTTCCATGTATGTCCCTAAACACCTTTATTTCTGTTGTCCTCATTATTTATGCTGTTTTACATGTGTCAGCTCTTGTTTCTACAGCATTTGTGAGGATCGGTCTCACTGTTGCCTTGCATATTCTTATTTTGCTTTCCACTGTAAGGTTTTTATTTTTCGAGACAATATCCGCAACCTGCTATTAGTGATGCCTTTATAGACTGTAGTTTAATTTCCCTGTTTTAGTCTCCGTAGCTTGTTATCATTGTTCCCAGGTATTTAAAATTATTAACCTATTCAGTAATACTTCCTTGGATCTCCAGCTTGCATCTTAATAATGCTTTTGAAGTCTTGGTTGTGTTAATAATCATATTTAGTTTTATCGCTTCCAAGTTGAAGGAATCTTCTGAAGGTTGTCCTCAGAATTGGAGATGAAGGCGTAGAAGATTGTGTGGAAGTGTGTATTGCCCATTTTGTATCCTCTAGTTTTTGGAAGATTCTCCACTATTCTATCCATGATGAGGTTGAAGATAAAGGGACTAAGTGAATCACCTTGTCTTATTCCGGCGTTTATTTTTACTCACTTGCTCAGTAGAGCTTTTATATTTGTTTTGCATTCTGTGTTAATGTCATGTATGATTTTTATTAGCTTCTGGTTTGTCTGCTTTTCGTGTCATATTTTTATAATATCTGTTAATTACACTCTCTCGAAGGCTTGAGTCATGTCAACGAAACACATACAGTAGAACTCCGGTTATCCGAGGTAACGTGGGTGGCACCCTCCTCGGATAACTGAAAACTCGGATAATCCGGATTTGTTTTTTATTCATTCAAAAAATAAACTCCAATACTTTAAACCGATGTATTGACGTTTTTAACATATAAATAGGTACAACAGTGAAATAGGTATCTATGCGCTTCTGTTTCATATTGCATCTTTTTTTTCTCGCTGCAATGTTTCTTCATCTATTAAGAAGAAGAAAATCCGCTGGAGTTGCCTCTGGTTGTTGTTCGATATACCTCAAAGCTTTTTCCAAAGAAGCAAAACCTTCTTGATGAGAGATCTTATTGGGAGACTGTTCATCCACTGCCGCTTCGTCATCGTCATCTGATTTTTCGGTTTCCTGAAAGGCATTCGTTATTTCTTTAATACTCATTTCTGCTTCTAAATCATCTGCTGTAATCCATTCAACAACATCTTCTCTTGTCACATTTTCGCAACTTTTTAATTTTTGCATTAATTCAAATAAATTTTTTTCTTTTTCTTCTATCTCGCTATCAAAATTTGAACAGGACATTTCTCCATGGCTTCTCAATTTCAAACCTAATTCATTTAATGGAGTATCATCTTCACTGTCATTATAGTCCTCAAAATCAATAACTTTTGACCAAGATTTTTGAATAGTGGTAGTACGCACAGAATCCCAAGCTTGACTTACCCAGTAAATAATATTTTTCAGTGTAACCTTTCTCATCTATTGATAATATCCTCCTTTTCTGTGTGTTCTAACAGATGTTCAAGATATAAACGCCTATAATTTTTTTTAATGTTTTCGAGGATGCCTTGATCCATTGGTTGCATCATGCTGGTTACATTTGGAGAAAAAATTTTTACAACAATTTCGCCCACATGAAGTCCTTCTTCAGGGTGAGAGGGGGGCATTATCCATTAACAGAATTGCTTTAATAGGAAGACGGTTTCTGTTCAAAAATTTAGTCACAGATGGGACGAACTCTTCTTCAAACCAGTTAGTCAATAAGGTCGCATCCATCCATGCGCTCTTCTGACTTTTGTAATAGACTGGTAGGGCTTTGGGTGAGATGTCTTTTAAAGCTCTTGGACGTGCAGACTTGCCAATCACCATCAGTGGGATTTTGTGCTTGCCAAATGCATTGGTACATACCATTATAGTTAATCTTTCCTTACTTCGGTTGTGCCTAGGAGCTGATTTTTCCTGTCGAGATGCCAATGTTTTTGATGGAAGCATGTTATAATTCAGACCAGTTTCGTCACAGTTGTAAATTTGATCACATGTGTATCCACAATCTTCGATTTGCTTTTTAAAGTTCTGCTTAAACTTCTCAATTAATGACACATCAGCAGAAAGTTTTTCACCACATACAGTCAGTTGTCGTACACCGTACCGTTTTTTCCAGCGGTCAAGCCATCCAGAACTGACGGTAAACTGATCTATCTCTGGGAATTGCCTACTAATCATTATTGCTTTCTGTTGTAAAATTGGACCTGACAGAGGCACACCTTTTGATCTTTGTTGGTTAAACCACATGAATAAAACTTCGTTAACCTTTTCATAGTCGCCGGTTTTCATTGATTTTCTTCCTGAGGACGAGGAGGCTTGATTTATACACCACTCTTCTATTTTGTGCGGTTTCTTTTCCAATCTCCAACTGTTACCTCACCTACTCCATAATCCCGTGCAACAACTTTAATTGTCTCTCCTGCTTCAGTTCTTCTGATGACTTTTAATTTTTCTTCAATAGGAACGACGATTCTTTTACGCTTGTTTTGCTCCATTATAATACGACAAACAAAAAAATTCAAACAAAGCAGTTCGTATTAATTACACATAACTACCAGAACTCCAACCAAATAAACTATGTGAGTATACTCGTACTTCTCCGTAGTAAACGCTGTAACGGACTGCATTCACGCAAATTTACATGCTGAAAGAGTCCAAAACCATAAATAGGGGAACCCCTCACACGGACCAGGGGGATTCCCCGAAGGCCCCGACGATTTTAAATGGAAATATATACATACATATTTTAGAAGCTCGGTTAATACGCAGCATAGACGCGCGTACCTCGGATAATCAGGTTCTTAGATTGGCTCGGTTAATCCGGAGCTCGGATAATCGCGAATCGGTTAATCGGGGTTCTACTGTATATTCAGGTTTGTTAAATTATTTAGCTTTTTCCATTATCTGCCTCACTATAAATATGGCATCTATGGTCTATCGATTTTTGCAGGATCCCTGTTGTTCCTCTCTTATTTGAATATCCTTGCTCATTTCTTCCATTATAATTTTTGTTAATACTTTTAAGGTAATATTTAGGAGCGTTATTCCGCAGACATCACCGGGTCTTTTTCCCTTTTTTGAATATTAAGATTGTTACGCTAGTTTTCCAATTTATAAGGTATTTGTCCATTTTTTACTATGTTTATAAAGAGCTGTGCTAGTTGTTAATGTAGGTTTTCTCCTCCATACGTTAGCATCTCATTTTTAATGTCGTCTGGTCCTGAGATTTTTCTATTTTTAAGACTTCTTATAATTCTTTCTGTCTGTTCTAAAGTTACTTATTTCTTCCACTTCTTCAAGTATGACTTCATTATTCTCTTCTTTATATAATTTCTCAACGTATGTTTGCCTTTCTTGAATTGTAATTTATTAGTTTGTACCATGTCTTTTATATCAAGTTTGTTCCATCTTAACATTTTCCAGACTTTCCTTTGAGCGCCATACAGATCACTTTCCTTCCCTTTAGTAAATATCTTCCAATATTCTTTAATTTGTTTTCTTCTCTTCATTAAGTTTCTTTTTACGATATATCCGTTCCAGTTGTCTTGGATTATGTTGTGTATGTAACTACTCAGTATATATCACCACTACACCAAACACTTTATTTTTGAACTCGATGCGCGTTTCGCTAACCATGTTAGCTTCATCAGGAGCGATGATTGACTAAAGCTAAGCTACAAATCTACCCTATTTATACTTAACCTAACCCTTGAATTACTCAGACGGAACTAATGGCATAGGCAAGGCCATCAGTTCCGGTCAAGTAACCAGTAGAGGGGACTAAAGGGAATAGGCCCCTGTCTTTATTTAAACTACTTTTAGATTTTATAATTTCCATACAACAATCTCCTATCAGATACATTTTTTATTAATCTTAGATTATCTAATGTTACAATATGATCAGCTTCAAGGGCATGTTCGGCAATGCTAGACTTTTCTGTTCTACTGGATTTTAAGTGTGCTAAATGTTCTTTAAATCGTGTTTTAATTGACCTTTTTAGATTGCCCAACATACTTTTTGTCACAATCATTACAACTAATTTCATAAATTCCACTTTTCTCCCAATTAGGAATCTTATCTTTGGGATTTCCTAAGATATTCCTCAGATTATCTGATGACTTATAGACCTACCTTATTAAATACCTTGCTATATTTCGGTTTATATGGTATGGAGACATACTTGGTGTTATTTTCTTCGCACCTTAGTTGTGTATGTAATATATGTATGCCTCCTTTTTCTTCTTGGCTAGCTCCTTTATTTCTGGCGTGAACCAAGGTGTTTTATTTTTTTTGTTGATCTTTACTCGTCTCTGGCCTAATGTTTCCTTTGTTACGTTTTTGGTTGTGATAATAAAAAATTTTAAACATAATATTTAATTACATATACTTTTGCAACGTATAAGAAGTGAGGAAAGGAGTTGGAAAGGTGATTTCGTATTTATTGTGTTTTAAATGTTTTTCAGAGTTCTTTAAGTTAAAGAAACGAAACATTACATTATTTTTTTTGTTATTTGCAATATTAACAAGGGTAGCTGGTAAAAAAGGTGAGGATCATTAAATATTGTATAATTTTAATATTACTATAAGAATTTTGCCTGTTGTTTGGTCGAGATATTTTTAAAAAATTCTATCGAATCATTTATAATAAAAGATATATAAACTAAAAGTATTGAGGAAGGGAGTTAGAAAGGTGGTTGCGCATATATCGTAATTCTGTCTCAGTGTTCTTGCTTTCTCACTACCATATTTTAAATTTTAACAGAAATAGTATGTAGAACGGATTGAAATCTGGTTATAAAAGTAACCTAAAGAATGTCGAGGTGATTATAGAAAAAGTTCTAGAAATACAAAGAGTTAAAATAATAATTCAACTCTGGCACAGTAGGTAAATTATTGTTTTTACTTCGCTTGCTAAAGGGAAAAAATTACCCACTGCTCTTTTTTTGGCTTTTCTTTACGTTTTAGTGTTTTTAGATCACGAAAAATATATAGTTCCATTTCTGTTTGTCTGTCCTACTGCCAAGCGGTCGGTCTGTTAAAATCATAATTCTCTAACGAAATAACATTTGAAATAGGGATGAAATCTAAAGTTTTTGAGCGATATCGTCTCAAGGAACGAGGATGAAAGTGGTGGGTGTCGATATGGAAATTTACTTTCTCTTTACTTGGGAAAGTCAAATTCGGTGCTTATTATGTAACTAAATATTTGCTCGAAAAGTACTGGGAAATTACCGATTTTTTTCTACTATATTTTAGTAATCAAGCTAATTGATGTATATGAATATAAAAATTGATTTAGAAATAAAAATTTACCTCGAATTTTTAAACGTTTTTGTTTTAATTTGAGAACATGCCTTGTATTAATAAACTTAGTATGTACCATTTCGAAACATAATTTTTGAGATTAGACCATATCAAATTAAAGCGAATTTCTGACGTTTCACATAGAATTACACTAGATATCTTTAAAAGCGGAATAAGCCCGAAGCGGCACAAGTTAAATATTTATACCCCACTGATGTTCATCGATCTGTAATTCAGCATAATAGTCGGTTTTTACGTGTGATGCAAACCGTAAACCGTATCTCTTTTAATATTGATTGTAAATTTCAGTTCATTCAATAATTTTGCGTTTATAGTAATTTTAGATTGGTGTTTCTGATCTTGATCGTGTTCTGTAGATTTTAATGTTTAACCACAGCTGATAAAACAGTTATTTCTTTTTTTTTACATATCTTTCATGTTCCTTAATTCTACTCGATTGTTCTTAACGTTTTTCCACCCTACTCCACCTTCAGTTTGTCAAGAAATTTTGTCTTTTAATGATCTCAAGCATTTCCCAATTTTATTATAAATTTCTAAATGAAATGAAACGAATTACTTTGCTATTTGTCACTTATTTTTTTATTTATCTGCTACTGCAGTTTCGTAGGTTTTCTACATTGTCAAGCGTAATTATACAATTTCTTACAAGTGTTGGTAAATTGTACGGTTTCTAGATTTTTTAAGTAATTTGGCTATTTTATCGATAGTGGGAGTACGCCTTGTCTGAAGTTGGGCTTACAGCCTTGGCCAAAAGTATTAGGCACCCTAAAATTTACTTCATTTCTTGCGTTTCAGGGTAAAAAACTAAATTCGTATGTTTTGTAAAATCGTATATTGAGGTAAAATTATGAAATAAATTAATATTTGGTGTGTCCGCCCTTAGCTTTAATTACATCAGCAATTCTTTGGGGCATGCTGCGTACAAGCCAGAACACTCAGTTGTACTTATGGCATCCCACTCTCTATCAAAAGCGCTTTTTAGCGCTGCTTTTGATTTTATGCTATGCTCCCCGTATCTTGTGCTTCAGAATACCCCAAAGATGCTCGATAGAGTTTAGATCTGGAGACTGCCCCGGCCAATTCAACAAGACAATGTTATTGTCTCTAAACCAGCGCATCGTAGCCGCTGATTTATGACAAGGTGCATTATCTTGCTGGAATTTGATGTCGTCTAAATTAGTATCGCCAAAAATGCGCGTTAGCGAAGGCATCAGTAGAGTTTCTAGTACATTTATGTACTTTTGACTGTTCATGCGGACTTCACAAACGAACATTTCGCCGACACCTTTAGCAGCCATGCAGCCCCAGATCATAATGCTGCCTCCTCCGTGTTTTACAGTAGGTACCTCGCAATCTGGATGGTATTCCTCGCCGACGCGCCACCTCACGAATGTCACACCTGACGTTCCGAAGGGTAAGAATAGAAAACATACTCAATTAAAAAATTAGTTATTATTTTGACTAAAACGGATTAAATCAAGAGTAATTGTATGTAGTTATTTGTTAAAATAAATCATATAAAAAACTTACCTCAAAGTTGGATTCGTCGGATCATACAACATTAGACCAATCCTCTTCGCTCTAAGCGTTTCTTCCTATTAGTCTCTGAAAGCCAAGGCTTCTTTCTAGCTTTGTACCCTCTTAATTCCGCTTCTGTCAGTCTTCTCCTTGCCGTTCGAGAACTAATCGGCATCCCAGTCTCTGCCGACAGAGTTGCAGCGAGCTCAGATGTTTTTTTTTCGATTTTTAATAGACTCTAGAGTTTTCTGTCCTGTCGCTCATTAGTCTTACGTTTTCTGCCCGTTCTCATTTCGTTGGCATGGGAGCCAGCCTCCACAAACCTTTTATTAGCACATTGCACTGCGCCCGAGAACATATCACTAACTTGGATATTTCTACTTGGAACTTGCCTTGTTCATGTAGGGTTTGAATTTGAATTCGTTTTTTTCGATACCAAGCTCACTTTTCTTAGGCATTTCTCAAATATAAGAATGTCCAGTTCACAAATAAAACACGCACGGAAGCTTCTTGACACTACAAGTAGTAAACAGACTGATAAAACGTTAAAAATATTTTTCAAAAAACCTCATTATCGCAATTTTGTGAGCCAGGTGTTTTATGGACCTGTAAAAGAGATTGTCTACTGTTTAAGTTAACTTTTGACAGCGGCGCCTATAGTATTGTTAAAACAATTAGTCTTTTTTTTTAATATTATATGAGTTTCACGTGTTTATTAGGGTGCCTAATACTTTTGGCCAAGGCTGTATATTCTGTTTCTTTTAAAAACACTTGTCAGATTTTCTGTTTCTGATCGAATGTTCATCACATATTTATAGACCTCTAAATACTAGTGAGTTGGACTGTTTTTGGAAGGATGATAGTGTCAGTTAGCATTCGGGTATTGATTTGTGTGAGTTAGTTTTCGGTCAAGCAAATATATGTATCAAGGTACCGGTACAAGTACATCTACAAATGGAAAAGCAACATTTATTTCAGCTTCCATTGTAAATATTATGTTTGCATGTTGTTGATTGAGGTGATGCAAAAATACGTTCAGGTGTTTACTTTACTATGTAGTCATTACAAATATATCATCTATATATCAACATCAAAATTTTGGTTTTAAATGAAAATGCGTTCAGTCACCGAGATAGTGGAAAACCTCTGACAGCTCCCGAAGTATGTTTATTAAATGTTCTTGGACTAGTGTTCTAATCTTAAATAATAAATAGCCCTGAAGATGTTTGTTGAAAGCGTAGGCGAAACGTTGGAAAAAAACTCCAATTTGTCGCACTCGAATCCTAGAAACCCATCTAACTAAATCCGTGCAAGCTCTCGTTCCAATATGTACCATATTTAAAAACTAAAAGAAATTGGCCTTGTTCCGGTGGTGATCCTATCGTTTAAATTGTGTTCTTAAAAAAACAATACTGCTGATTAAACTGCGTTCACCGGTTGATTTTAAATGAGGTATGGAGTTGCGTTTTTTTTACGTAGCTTATTACCGATTACTGATAAAATTTCTTTAAATACATTAGGAAAAATCGCCCATAAAATGTATAAATTTAGTGATGAATCATATGGCTACCTTGAACATTACCATTGTAATAAAGGTATTGTTAAATTTTTGTTAAAGTTTTATGGGTACTACTCTATTGGCGTGTTTCGTCTTTATACTAAATATAAAACAAAAAAAAAATTTGAATAAATGTCATTATTAGACAGTTTAACGAAGCGCCGATTTCAAATATTTTACTTTATTTTGTGTGTTTCCGTGTTATATTTTGTGTACTAAGTATACTTACATTTTACGTTTAGAGTAACAACTGCAAAGATTTCTTTTGATATTTATATTTCCTTTTTTAAGCAGGTAGGTAAGAAACCACTGAACAGAATGCCGAAACTCTGTAAAGCGGTAATTAAAAACAAAGAAGGTCTCATAGATGAGAAAAATCCTGAAAAATCATGAATATTTTTCTGATATTCTAGACTGTAAATAATGTGAAAATAAATAATAATTCATTAAAATTTAAAAAATGTATATATTATCTGGGTTTTTGTTGTCTAGGGACTGAAATAACTAGGTGGGCAAATACTTGCTGACGGTAGTGGTAGTGGCCTTACTGTCATCGCCCCGTTTTCGTAAATCCTCGGTTTGTAGGTATTTCAGATTTAGTTTTCGAGCTGTTAAGTGTTGGTTTTTCGTCAAGAAATGAGCAGTCGAGCGTCTGTAATCGTTTAGTATAACTCTGCGTGAATGCGTTTTTCTCGAAAGAACCTTTTTTGACCTAGTAGACATGATTTAGAAAAAACTATTGGACGGATCGGGCTCAAATTTTTATGGCTTATTCTACACATGAATGGCTATCGCCGGTACTAATTATTCATTACTATTTAACCATATTTTTAAACAATTGAACTTGCAAAAGTAAGGTCGAAAATTTCGAAAGTTCGGCATTTTGTTTTTTTTCTTTCATTGTGAATATACAATTTTAGTACTGGCGATAGCGGCAACTCTATATTATAAGAATCAGCTCGAATATTTGCTTTCAGATGCTCGAAAGTCCAGATATCATATCAACCAGATTTAAATGTTTTTTAGTTTAAGACCTTTAGTATTATGTATAAAAATATTAAAATTCACAAATAAATTTTACTATAAAAAAAAATCTTAAAAGACTGCAAGGCTACTCCTTTAAGAAAGGGACATAGTGATCGACAACTTAATGTAATCCATTGTTTTTGTTATACTTCTGCCTGGCCCTGTATATTTTTATGCAAGGTTTTTTAGCTGGTGATATATTGCCAATTAACAAGTCTCTCTGTTTATTATATTTAATATTTTCCTCATACGAGACCCTAACAACCTTCTTTGTTATTTTCATTAGCAGTCCCTGTCAATTGTCACCGATCTACCGGTTGCTTCTTCGCAGAAGCAGCGCCCGTGTGGCGGAGCTAAGTCCCCGAAAGACGCTTGCGTCGGGCATCATCGATCGGGCGCCTCGACGTCCACCCGGCGGCCGGGAATCGGGATTTCTCAGTGTTGCTCTGAGATTTGCCCGTGCCGCGTCTGGATTGCGTCTAACTAAACCAGGAGGAAAACTCCAACCAGAGAGGCATTGTACAACAGGTACTGGCTTGAGGATTGCTCTGTGTTGTTGTCGCTCGTTAACCGCAAGGATCCATTTGTTGCTGCACCTACTGTTGCTTGTTTTAAAAGATTCCTTTTTTAATATAAATTATTGTTTAGCTTTTTTTAATGCACTTAGGCTTGTTGCTTTTGTTTGATTGCTTTGTTTTATATATTTTACATATATTTTGTGTATTTTTACTTTTAATAATATTATGTCTTATTGTACATTGATAATGACAATTACTTTGATAAATTATGCTTAGTTTTCTGTTATAATTTTTTTCAACAAAATGGTTATGCCGGTCCAGCCATTTTAAAATTATTGATTAATAATATTATGTTCGAAAGCTGTGATTTTAAATTGTTATAGTTTAGAATATTCTTGGGTAGCTTTAATTAATAGAGTTTGTTGTAATTAAAATTAGGGTCGCACTTTAGTTCGATGTTTTAAAACAATTAGTAAATATTTTGCTTTATATACGTTTTATTGGTGTAGTGTTGTAACTCTTTATATTATTTTATACTGATTTGGTTATTTAAGGGCATAATACGCCTAAAATTTTATGTTGGTAATAAAACATTCAGTAGGATTTTTAGTAACATTATATGTTACGATTTCATAAATTTTTATGAATTGTAATTTAATAATATTTTAATAGTCATATATATATATATATATATATATATATATATATATATATATATATATATATAGATAGATATATACATATATGTATATATATATATATATATATATATATATATATATATATATATATATATATATATATATATCGGGTGACACTGCCAACATGTAATACCCTGTAATTTTTTTTATTTTGAAAGTTACATATTTGCATTTTTAGATACCAGAATGGGACATTATTAGGCTTTTTTATCACTTAAGAAATATTTTTAACTACTTCGGTTTTGACCTTGACTTTCTTATTTTTAATGAAACCCTGTATATTTTTTTTATCAATTTCAATTCGCTTTGAAATTCTCTTTCCAACGATGTATCACAAGTTGACATTTGTTTGACAGGTGACCGGCAAAAACTAATTTAAACTCTTAGACTTAGGCGGCCTTGGCGGATATACTAGCAATTTTTTTTGTTTGTTTTATTTCACTTTGGAAAGAATTGAAGATTATCCATTTATCATGCCATTTTCGCGAGTCTAAGTGGCTCCTACAAAATTTTATGCTTTACATTCAGTTACAAAATTTTCTCTTTAAATAATGATCAATATCACCGAAATTAAGATAGGAACACATTTTTTATTTAACCTAGTTACACATTACAGGTTTTTTGCCAATATACATCTAACAGAACTATCTAACGCCAATTGGATTTAATATTATTTTCAGAAAATAAACCGTTTTATTATGCACTAGCTGTGCCCGCGGCTCCGCTCGCGTGGACTTGATTCGCCTTTATCGTCACTGCTTATTCGTTATGTTTATATTATTATATAGTTCAAGGGGCCTTAGAGGCCCATGGCTTGGTTGCATACATGTCTTCACTTCTTTTTATCTCCTTTTAGCTTTTCCCAGTGCGGGATTAACATCAACTCCGGATCTTGCTTTACTGCCTGAATCCATGAAGATCGAGCTACCCTTGCCTCTTCTTCCACCACTCCTCTTATTACGGCTTGCTTTGCCTGTCCAACCATCTTAATCGCTGGCTTCTTATGATTTGGCTTATAAGGGGTTTCGTATATAGGCATTTTAATTCGTAATTTGTTCTTCTTCTCCACAGTCCCTCTTCTTTCCTTCCTCCGTAGATTCTTCTCAAAGCTTTCCTTTCCCACACCTCCAACGTTTCCTTTTCTCTTGCATTCAGTTTCCACGTTTCGCATCCATATGTCACCGTGGGTTTGACAACTGTCGTATTTATTCTTTCTTTTGCTTTTCTTGATACATTCTTTGTTTTCAATATTGGATTTATTGCCCCCAAACATCTCTGTCCTTTCGTTATTCTTTCTTGTATCTCTGTCCTTTCTTGTTCACTCTCTGTTATTGTTACTCCCCGATAATTAAATTTGTCTACTTTTGCAAACGTATATCTTTTCCCTAAGTTGTTTCTTATATATAAACTTTTGTTGTTTTTATTATCCTTCTTCTTTGTAATTTCCATGTATTTTTGTTTTTTTCCTCATTTATCTTTAGTCCTCTCATCCTTTCCCTTTCTTCTATCCTACTTATGGCTTTTTTGAGGTTCTTTTTGCTCTTGCAATTATTGCTACATCATCCGCATAGGCCAAGCATTGGCAGGTTTGTTGCTATATCGTTCCATTTGTTTTTATTTCTGACTCCCGGATTATCTTCTCTATTACCAAATTAAATAGACATGTCTACACTGGATCCCCCTATCTTAATTCTCTCTTCACCTTAAACTTGTCTGATACTTTGGCCTCAACCAACACTCTATTTTCTGTGTCATTCAGGGCCATTCTCACCATGCGAATCAATTTACTTCGAATTTTTATCTTCCATTATCTTGTAGAGTCCGTCTCTATTTATAGAGTCATATGCTTCTCTGAAATCCACAAAGACCAAATGTAGTGCCAAATTTTGTTTTAGGCTATTATCTTGGATTTGCTTAATCGAAAATATCTGGTCTGTAACCGATTTATTTTTCCTGAATCCACTGGTACTCTCCCAGAATAGACTCGGCTTTCTCTGCTAGTCTGTTTTTGATAGTCAACACTACTATCTTGTACACGACATCCAATAAGGCTATTGGTCTATAATTAGCACATATAGTTTTTTTCTCCTTTTTTGTATATTGGACAAATGAGCGACTCTCTCCAGCTCACTGGCATCTTTTACTGTTTCCCATATTTCTTGCACCAACCGACATATTTCATTTTCCAAATCTACTCCTCCAGCTTTGATCAGTTCTGCTGTTATACAATTTCCAACCGGGCCCTATTTTTTTGGGTTCTGAGTATTTTTCTTATTTCTTTTTTGCAGGGTTTGTTTGTCCCCTCCTGCCCTTTAGTTAATTTTGCTTTCTATTTCTCATTCAACTCATTTTCATCTCCATTTAGTATTTCTTTAAGGTATTCCCCCCATCTATTCAGTCTTTCTACCAAACTTACTGCTAAACTTCCATCTATTTTCCTATATATTAGCATTTTGGTCTCTGTTTATTCCCTTTGTATTTTATAAAAAAAAAAGGGAAATCGAATAAGTGGTTCTTGAGTGCTAAGCACAGTAATAGATAGACAGACAGACAGACAGAGAGACTTTAAGTTTTATATACATTATAGATTTTTTTTGACATATATTAAATTAAGAATTAAAAAAAATCACGTAAATCAGATGAGTGGTTCTCGAATGATAAGCACACTAACGGACAGACACAGAGACGTTGCGTTTTATATATGGTATATTATATAGATTATTATTATTATTATTATATAACCTGGCCAAAGAACATATGTATGAATTAAAAAAAAACACGTAAATCGGATAAGTGGTTCTCGAGTGATAAGCGCACTAACGGACTGACAGACAGACAGAGAGACGTTGTATTTTATATATATTACAGATATTCTTTGCTACATGATATTGTTCCATATTTAATGGTTTAGGCAGTGTATTGCAAGAGAACGCTCTAGCGGCAAACTTTTTCCGACTTGATTCACTATTATCGTCACTGCTTATTCCTTATGTTATCTAACGTAATAAAATATAGCCTATAACCTGGCCAGAGAACATATATATGTTTAAAAAAAAAAAGCACGTAAATCAGATAAGTGGTTCTCCCGTAGTAAGCGGGCGGACAGACAGACAGAGAGACGTTGCATTTTATATATATTATAGATGTAATAAAATATATGTCTATAACCTGGATAGAGAACATATGTATGAATTTAAAAAATCACGTAAATCTAATAAGTGGTTCTCGAGGGATAAGCGCACTAACGGACAGACAAACAGACAGAGAGACGTTGCATTTTACATATATTATAAATATAAATTATTATTATTACTATATAACCTGGCCAAAAAATATATGTATGAATTTAAAAAAAGACACGTAAATCGAATAAGTGGTTCTCGCGTGATAAACGTACTAATGGACAGACAGACAGACAGAGAGACATTGCATTTTATATATATTATAGATTATAGATATTCTCTGCTACATAATATTGTTTCAAATTTAATGGTTTATGCTGTGTATTGCAAGGGAACGCGCGGCAAACTTTTTTCCGACTTCATTCACTATTATCGTCACTGCTCATTCCCTATGCTACCTATCATAATAAAATGTAGCCTATAACCTGGCCAGAGAATATATGTATGTTTTAAAAAAAAAATACGTAAATCGGATAAGTGGTTCTCCAGTAATAAGCGCACTAACGGACAGACAGACAGACAGACAGAGAGACGTTGCATTTTATATATATTATAGATATAGTTTTTATTTTTATTATTATATAACCTGGCCAAAGAATATATGCATGAATTTAAAAAAAGACAGGTAAATCTGATAAGTGGTTCCTGCGTGATAAACGCACTAATGGACAGACAGACAGACAGAGAGACATTGCATTTTATATATATTATAGATTATACATATACAGATACATAATATTGTTCCATATTTAATGGTTTAGGCTGTGTATTGCAAAGGCACGCACTAACGGCAAACTTATTTGCGACATCATTCACTATTTTACGTCACTGCTCATTCTTTATGCTACCTATCGTAATAAAATATAGCCTATAACCTGGCCAGAGAACATATGTATGTTTTAAAAAAAAAAGTACGTAAATCGGATAAGTGGTTTTTCAGTAATAGGCGCACTAACGGACAGACAGACAGACAGAGAGACGTTGCATTTTATATATATTATAGATGTAATAAAATATATATCTAAAACCTGGTCAGAGAACATATGTACGAATTTAAACAATCACGTAAATCGGATAAGTGGTTCTCGAGGGATAAACGCACTAACGGACAGACAGACAGAGAGAGGTTGCAATTTGTTTATATTATAGGTATAGATTATTATTATTATTATTATTATATAACCTGGCCAAAGAATATATGTATGAATTTAAAAAAAGACGTAAATCGAATAAGTGGTTCTCGCGTGATAAACGCACCAGTGGACAGACAGACAGACATAGAGACATTGCATTTTATATATATTATAGATTCTAGATATTCTCTACTACATAATATTGTTCCATATTTAATGGTTTAGACTGTGTATTGCAAGGGAACGCGCTAGCGATAAACTTTTTTTCCGACTTCATTCACTATTATCGTCACTGCTCATTCCTTATGCTACCTATCGTAATAAAATATAGCCTATAACCTGGCCAGAGAACATATGTATGTTTTAAAAAAAAAAAAGTACGTAAATCGGATAAGTGGTTCTCCAGTGATAAGGTCACTAACTGACAGACAGACAGACAGAGAGACGTTGCATTTTATATATATTATAAATTAATGTGATATCAACAAGTTCCATTACGGACTTAGTAGGCTATGATAAAACAGACGAACCGAAAGTCATGGTTGTTGCGTGTTATCAAAATGGCCATACTATTGTTTACGTCAAAAATAATTTTTCGTTAACAAAGATGTATTCAACGGATGAAAAAGTAAACAGGTTATTAATTTATGAAGAGTGCAGAAAGAATAGCTGACAAGCCGCCGAGTTGTACATGGCAGGAAGCACCCACCCAACAATTATTTTTTAAGGATAGAGCAGCAGTTTAGAAGGCAACCGATTCAACCTGCTGATGTATTTATTGGTGACAAAGAGTCAGAAATCAATGTATTAACCATTGTTCAGGTAGATCCTACAAGACATGTTGAAGAACAAACCGGTGTAAATCGTGAAACCGCTCGCCGCATTTTAAGAAAATATAAATTCAAGTCCTACAAATATCAAATAAATCAACATTTATTTCAAACAGATTACCAGAGAAGAATGGATTATTGTAATTGGTTTTTGCAAAGATACCACCTTGATAACCAATTTCATTAAAACATTATTTTCAGATGAATCTAGATTTACCAATTTGGGTATATTTAATCGTAACAATACTCGATATTGGGCCCAAGAAAATCCTAGAATGCGAGAAAGTGCTTATCAAGAAAGATTCGGCTTTAACGTGTGGTTGGGTATCCTTGGCACAAGAGTAATACTATTATATTTGATGGTGCGTTAAATGGAGAAAGATATTTGGAGTTCATTCAAAATGATGTTGAAGATTTTTTAGAAACTTTACCTTTAAATCATGCAGACATTATTTTCTAGCAGGATGGCGCTCCAGCCCACAATAGTAGAAATGTAGTAAACTACTTGCTTCAAAGATTTGGTGCAAATTGGTTAGGTATCAAAGGACCTAATAAGTGGCCTGCAAGATCGCCAGATCTTACGCCTCTTGATTTTTTTTTCTATGGAACTATCTAAACGAAAAAGTTTACAAAAATCTACCAACAGCCAGAAGTGATTTAGAAATGCGCTTAAGAAGAGCAATAAATCGAATTACTGAAATTCAATTGGCGAACGTTATGAGAGCCACGGTGAGAAAAACGAGATTGTGTAGGATTAACAACGGACAGCATTTTGAACATTTGGAATAAATGTATCTAGTGTAAAATAGTTTTACCTATTTATTTTTATTTTGTTACCTGGTTAAAATATTACTTCTTTCTAATATTAATTAATTACAATTATCGGTTTTGTTGTGTTATTCTTATTATTAAAAGTTTTGGTTTTATTATTTGCATTTAAATATTTATTTAATAATCAGGTTTCTTATTTTCTGAAAACATTAATAAATCCAATTGGCGTTAGATAGTTCTGTTAGATGTATGTTGGCAAAAAGCTAGGTTAAACAAAAAATATGTGTTCCTATCCTAATTTCGGTTTAAATAGAAAATTCTGTAACTGAATGTAAAGCATAAAATTTTGTAGGAGCCACTTAGACTTGCGAAAATGACACGATAAATGGATAGTCTTAAATTCTTTCCAAAGTGAGATAAAACGAACAAAAACAATTGCTAGTATATCCGCTATGGCCGCCTAAGTCTAAGAGTTTAAATCAGTTTTTGTCGGTCACCTGTCAAACAAATATCAACTTGTGATACATCGTTGGAAAGAGAATTTGAAAGCGAATTGAAATTGATAAAAAAATATACAGGATTCCACTAAAAATAAGGAAGTTACAGTAGTTAAAAATATTTATAAATTAATAATGTCCCATTCTGTTATCTAAAAATGCAAATATGTAATTTAATAAAAAAAATTACAGAGTGTTACATGTTGGGTATGTCAACCGATATATATATATATATATATATATATATATATATATATATATATATATATATATATATATATATATATATATATATATGGGTTTCATTTTATGTTATTTTAAAACTAGTCCCACAGAGAGTGGCCCACCGAAACTTTCTTTTTATAATGGATTATGGGTATATTTTTGTATGCTTAGACTCTTAGATTTTATCTCATCTTATTAATATTCCCTATAACTAAAATAAAATTGTTTGAAATCTGAACGGACCTTTTTTACACTTTTTTGAAAGGTACATTTTAGAATAATGCAGCTTGGGTGTTCCTATTTAAGGTTTCCATTCTGTTTCCAAAAATGCCAATATCGGTTTTAGCCGAAAAGATTAATTTTCTGAATAACCGGAACTCAGTAAATTAGAAAAACTGGAGGCACACTTTTTTAGCTAGAGAATGAAAAATAAGCACATATAAGCCATTTTATTTGAAAACATTCCGTGTAGGGATTGCAGGCTACTAAAGTGTAAAAAGACTCAGTTTTCAGATGCCCATATCTCGCAAACTCTTTATTTTAAGTATGAGGTATGCAACGAAAGGGAACCTAACGCGAAGGGCCGTTTATATTTGCATGACCACTTTGACGTCCGCTGAAACATGTTCAGGTAAGCTGACAACTTGTAAACGAGTGCAAGGACTGATATACCAATTAGGGGTGTGGAAACTGCTTTCTTATCCTCTGGGTGTCGATGGAAAAAGCTGGCACACTGGTTAAACAGAGGGTTTTACCGAGCCCCACCGGACTTGACCCCCTTTTTAGAAATCCTATGTGACGATCGCAATCTGCTGCAAGGGGTTTGTCAGAGACAGAAATGAAACAATCAAAGAGTCGCATAAGCGGACCTAACCCTGAATACACCAGATTTTTGCTGAAATTAATCAGGATTGCTACCGAATGAACATTCTACTTGCAGTTGAGTCAAAAAAGATCCAGACTATAGATGGTGCTAGGAAGGCGAAGAAACAGCTCTTCATCTCATTATGTCTTGTCCGGAAATCACAGACTTACCTGGGATTTCTAATAAATCTGGACCAGAGGTATCTTGGAAGGTTGCCGCCTTTTTGAAGAATATTGGCCTTCCACAACCCTAAAACAAGGCAGCAAGGCAGGTGCACAACGGATCCTAGATTCCTGAATTCCGTAGATATTTGAGTGCTATGCTATATGAATCGTATCTAAAATCAATCGTACACTATGTATATTTTACATATGCATAGGATCTTTCTAAAAATACATATTTAGTATGCCATACATTTTGGACTACTCTATATATTAAAAGAATACATTTCTAAGAAAGCCGTCCTCGTATTGATACAGATCTTGTTAAGTTGTAAGTAGTACAAGTACTTACTTTTTCTCTAGCTTTTATTTTGCTTAAAACACCCAATCTTAATGGGGGTCCTGGTCCAGCACAAAAAAAAAAAACATTTTTTTATATATTTTATTTGCAGTACATAAACGCAATAAATGTACCACTTTTTTAGCATATTAAAACAACTCTAAAAGAATACAAGTTTTTTTTGTGAAAAAATGTTTATTTAAAAAAAAAAAAACAACTCGTGGAGCACTTCCGGTACGTACACCCTGTTAGCGTGCAACCTCAGTATTGCAAAAATCGTCCAATCTGAAAAAAATCATGTTAATTTGTAATCTACATACCCACAGTTTCTATACTAGGTGTACAAGTACGAAATGCAGATTTCAAACAACAGATGGTGCACCAATGCAGTTTGTGCTATAAAGATTTGACACTGCGCCATTTTGTTGTGCCATCAACAAGTGTCAGATGCGCACGAGCAATAAATTGGAAAAGTGTGTGCATAGTGTTGTGTTGTTGTGTTCAGTATGTCGACATTTATACCGAACAAAGAGCATTCGCGGACAGCATTAATTTTTTTGTTTTCATTTGACGAAAACTGCTGTTGAATTATACCGATTACTTCGAGAAGCTTATGGTGAACATGCTCCACCGCAAGATACGTGTGAACGATGGTTTCGGCGTTTCAAAAGTGGTGACTTCGATATTGCAGACAAGGAACGTGGAAAATTGCCAAAAAAATACGAAGATGTGGAATTGCAAGAATCGTTGGACGAAGATGATTCGCAAACACAATTCAGATTCAGAAGACCGGTAGATGGGTACCACATGAGTTGAACGACAGGCAAAAACACGTGTGACATTTTGCTCGCTCGTTACAAAAGGAAGTCGTTTTTGCATCGTATAGTTACAGGGGATGAAAAGTGTATTTATTTTGAGAATCCCAAACACAAAAAATCGTGGGTACACCCAGGCGCACCATCCATCGACCGCAATACCGAATCGCTTTGGGAGAAAGACGATGCTTTGTGTTTGGTGGGACCAGAGGGGCGCGGTCTATTATGAGCTATTAAAACCTGGGGAAACGGTTAATATTAAACGTTACCAACAACAATTGACCGATTTGAACGGTTCGCTGCTTGAAAAAGGCCAAAATACCGAAAGAGGCAACACAAAGTCATTTTTCTTCATGACAGTGCTCCATCACATACGGCAAAACCAGTTCGCGACACGTTGGAAGCACTAGAACTCCCGCATGGGTAGAACTTCCCAGCACTGAGCTGGGAAGTTCTACCCATGCGCTTACTCACCAGACTTGGCTCCTTCCGATTACCACTTGTTTGCATCGATAGGTCACTCCGCATTCCTGGTATGGATAGACACAAAAATTAAAAATTCGCGTTTTTTACAATTGAAAAACAGCAATTTTTTACAAAAAAAAATTGATAAAAATGACCTATAAAATATGTTTAAACAGGCTTTTTTTAATTAATTGAATATTCATCTTGAAAATAATTATATATTTTCAAAATGTGTTTAATTTCAAATCAAACCATTTATTAGTTTTTGAGTAATCGTGCACGCCAATTCCGAAAATATGGTTTTGAAAAAAACGCCTTTAAAGTTTCCAATATAAAAAATTGTGAAAAAAACTGATGCTTAGCATAATGTTCCTGCCGAAATAATGGTTAAACTTATGTATAGAATGACTCACACAAACATTCTATTGAGTGTTTACTTAACAGCTGCTCGAAGAAATGGTAGGGGAAGCCCTGAAACCATTACAGCTTCATGATTCCAAAGGCAGGCTCGAACGTCGTCGGCTCGACAGGTAAACTTAGAGTTTGTATTCCGTAAAAAGGAAAGTAACCTTGTATACAGATGTTAAGAAGTATTTTAAGCGAAAAAAAGTGCTAAAAAAAATTCTGAGCCAGGATCCTCCCTTAAGATAAGACCGTCTCTCCCTACCGCTATTTTTCAAACAGACAATTCACAATGCATATAGTAATGTAGTCCGCTTGAAAAAAGGTCGCTCTCGTAACCAAATATTTGGATAGTATGTATTCACGAAATAACTAACATTCGTGCCGTTTGAGACTTCTATACGTAGATATATCGACAAAGGTACTACTGTATAGATGTCCATGCTTGGTTTTAGTGTTCCGTACGGAACACTTATAAGATCACTTCGGTGTCTGTCTGTCTGTCACACCCACGATTTTCTCCGAAACTATTTGACATAGAAAGTTGAAATTTGGTACTAATATAGGAATTGGTGGCCTAATCAGAGTCCTGTAGTTTTGAAAGTTAAATTTTGACTTAAGGGGTTAGTATTGAGGGGTGAAATCGGAAGTAAAAACAAATTTTTTTTACTAGGTCATCGAGTGTGGTGTCAAATGAAAGCTTGTGAAAACACGAGTAATATATATATATATATATATATATATATATATATATATATATATATATATATATATATATATATATATAATGTAATCCTTGCGCACACTTTTCTTTGTATTATTTTTAAAAAATCGCGAAAAAAATCGCTGTTCCCTACGAAAAGTACTGATCAAAAAATTTTGAAAAAATTCTGGAATATTCTCCACGGGGTATAGATTGAACGAAAATTATCACGAGTGTATTACCTTTAATAATGTATCTGGTATATAAAAAAAAACAAAAATTTCATCATCAGTTTTCAGTAAAGATTGGAAACAAACTTTGTTGAAAACTCATTTGGGGTGTGTTATGTGAAGTCACTGATCATTTTATACCGCCGTAACAAAATTTTTTATTTTAAAAGCAATTAACGTACGGAACACTAATTGTGCAAGTTTAACTTGCACTTGACCGGTTTTTTTTTGTTGTTAAGGAAGACAGCTTCCATGAACTTTCTTTTTTTTCTAAAAATGGCTTTATTTAAAAATATACCGAAAATGAAATAGTTAAACTGCTTCGTTGGAATAACTTACTAGGGTTGAAGATGTCATCATCATTAGCTATGTAGTCCATCGACCGACATAACCCTCCCCTAAGTACGCCCATCTTCAGTTTTGGGTCTTGTTTATCCAGTTTTATCCCACTAGTCTTTTGATGTCGTCAGACCACCGGGTTTGCGGGCGTCCTCTACTTCTTTTCTGATTCCAGGGCCTCCAGTTGATTACTTTATGGGTCCATTGATTATCAGAGAGTCTATAGCCCGCCCAGCTCCACTTTAATCTGCTTACCATCTCAGTTATCTTGGACTTTTCTCGAATTTCTCCATTAGTCAGCCTATACCTCAACGATAATCTCAACATCCTCCTTTCCAAAGCTCGTTGAGTTACTTGATCAATTGTGTTCGCATTTAGTGTATTTTGGGACATTGGAAAGGATGTTCGGCAATCTGCCAAACGCCAACCAAGCCAATGATATTCTCCTTGATAAATCCGCTTTCAAGTTCTGGGTATTACTATTTCTGTTCAAGTATGAATCCGTTCTTGTGATTTTCACGTTTTCAGTGTTCACTACTGCTTCTTTATCACAGACATCATTTGTCATGAAAATGTTTGGCGATGTTTATCTTCAGACCAATCTCTCTGGACTTGTTAAGTTCGTTCAGCATTTCTTCCAATTTTTCTTTGTTAGATATAAGCACAATATCATCCGCGAATCGAAATGATTGAGCTGCTCTCCTCCTACATTTGTACCCTTACTTATTTATGGAAGTTGTTTGAAAAGATCTTCTAGCGCCAAGGTAAACATTTTCGGCGATTGGAGATGTAGAAGTCTTATATTAAAAGCAGATAAACCACGTGTGCGCGAGACCTGTATTCAATTGCACTACTTACAAAGACGTCATAGTTTATAGAGCCATTGCATATAATGATCCATTCGACCCCCTTACGCATATGGGGCACATTGGCCGTCAAATTGCACTTATCCCACTTCTATATGACAACGCTAATCTATTGTAGCAAATCCTACCTCACCCTGGAACATATTTTCACACTACCGTAGCTGTGCCCCCTATGACCCTACAAACTTCCTCTTGTATCAGTATATTGAGAGGGTCTAGATACTTGCATAAAACCTCAACGAATCTGCATATTGAGGGATCAAATACATAGTATTAGATTTGAATTTTATTCTCTGGTATTAATGCTCATTATTTGATGTATAGTATACTATTGATCGGCAGCGTATCAAGTCAAATTCCGTTTTAACATATAGAAAAATATTTAATTGCTAACATCAATATTTACTTGATATCGAGCAGTTAAATCCCATATTTCCTAGAATCCAACAAATTAAACGAAAAGTATACAAAGTTTCGCCTTAAGGAAAATTTAATTAATCATAACTCGTTAAATTTGTTGAATTTTCCAAATTCTGTAATTTATTCGTTCGATGTCGAATAAAGGTAGAATTGATGAGCATCTGAAAGTTTAACTTGCAGGCGGAAATCATAAGTTGTTTGTAGTAGTAAATTCGAAATATACCAAAACTCATGCAGCAGCCTAAAATATGTCGAAAAGTTGCATTGTGGAGAGGCGCTGCTAGTTATCTGCAAATCTGTTCTGTCAAAAAAACTTGGAAGTTTTTTTTTATTTTTTTAAATCTATATATTTTTTTCGAAGAAATTTAGAAAAATAAGGTGTTGTGCTTTTACCATTTATTAATCTCGGGAAAAGAATTAACGATATGATGGAGAAGATATGAGTTTATGCAACCAAATTTTGGCTCTCCCAAGTAATATGTTTAATATATCGGTTAAAGGTTCTAATGCTTTTGAAATTCACACACATGGACGAATGTATTTTTTCTATTTTTTCAGTAAAAAAGCAAAGATAATACGGCATATATTAGCGAACAGTTTACATTTCCTGGGTCCAAAATATATTTCATACCATTGCAGAAGGTCGGTATCGTAGGCCCCATCCCTTTTTTTTATCCACGTTATTTCAAAAAAGACAATCTGATATTTATTTTTACCTGATTCATGATTATAAACGCCAACAGTCAAACAGTATCTTAGCAGTGGCATAGCTAGATTCAAGGGTTGGGGGGTCGCATAGGGACACAAAAGGCGCTACTTTAGGAAAGAAGGAAAACCTAAAAGCAGACTGCTTATAGAGGGGGTGCGACAATCGACAAACAGGGGAATGTCAAAAGACAACAACCGACGGGCGAAATCTTGCACTGGAACTTTAAGCATTTAGACCCCTCCCAATATAGTGAAGTAAACATCAACGGCTTTCTACAATAAAGAACTTTTTCATATGGTGCAACTTGTATTTTCTATATACATTGGGGCGGGGGTGCATAAGTTCCCCCTGGTCCCCTCCTTGGCTCCGCCACAGCATGTTAACTAAACTAAATATCTACACTAACTTGCATATTTTTTCTGAAATGAGTTGTTTTTGTAAATCGGTAGCATTTGAAGGTCAATTATATTTGCAAGCCTGCAAAAGTGCAAAAGTACTGTAATTCTAACCTCATTTTTAGTGTTCCGTACGGAACACTTATAAGATCACTTCGGTGTCTGTCTGTCTGTCCGTCTGTCTGTCTGTTCATCTGTCTGTCACACCTGATTTTCTCCGAAACCATTTGACATAGGGGAAATTTGGTACTAATTATAGGAATTGATGGCCTCATCAGAGCCATGTAGTTTTGAAAGTTAAATTTTGCGGAGTAAAATTGGAAGTGAAAAAAAAAATTTTTTTACTAGGTCATCGAGTGAGGTGTCAAATGAAAGTTTGTAAAAACACGAGTAAAATATATATATATATATATATATATATATATATATATATATATATATATATATATATATATATATATACACACAATAGAACCCCGGTTATCCGAGGTAACGTGGGGGCACCCTCCTCGGATAACTGAATACTTTAAACCGATGTATTAACGTTTTTAACATATAAATAGGTACATACATTATAAAACAGTGAAATAGGTATCTATGCGCTTCTGTTTCATATTGCATCTTCTTTTTCTCGCTGCAATGTTCCTCCATTTATTAAGAAGAAGCAAATCCGCTGGGGTTGCCTCTGGTTGTTGTTTGATATACCTCAAAGCTTTTTTCCAAAGAAGCGAAACCTTCTTGATGAGAGATCTTAGTGGGAGATCATCGTCATCGTCATCTGATTTTTCGATTTCCTGAAAGGCATTCGTTATTTTTTCAATACTCATTTCTTCTTCTAAATCATCTGCTGTAATCCATTCAACATCTTCTCTTGTCACATTTTCGCAACCTTTTAATTTTTGCATTAATTCAAAAAAACTTTTTTCTTTTTCTTCTATCTCGCTGTCAAAATTTGAACAGGACATTTCTCCATGGCTTCTCAATTTCAAAGCTAGTTCATTTAATGGAGTATCATCTTCACTGTCATTATAGTCCTCAAAATCAATAACTTTCGACCAAGATTTTTGAATAGTGGTAGTATGCACAAAATCCCAAGCTTGACTTACCCAGTAAATAACATTTTTCAGTGTAACCTTTCTCATCCCATTGATAATATCCTCCTTTTCTGTGTATCTGTTAGAAGATGTTCAAGATATAAACGCCTATAATTTTTTTTAAATGTTTTCGATGATGCCTTGATCCATTGGTTGCATTATGCTGGTTACATTTGGAGGAAAAAATTTTACAACAATTTCGTCCACAAGAAGTCCTTCTCCAGGGTGAGAGGGGGCATTATCCATTAACAAAATTGCTTTAATAGGAAGACGGTTTCTCTTCAAAAATTTAGTCACAGATGGCACGAACTCTTCTTCAAACCAGTTAGTAAATAAGGTCGCATCCATCCATGCGCTTTTCTGACTTTTGTAATAGACTGGTAGGGCTTTGGGCGAGATGTCTTTTAAAGCTCTTGGACGTGCAGACTTGTCAGTCACCATCAGTGGGATTTTGTGCTTGCCAGATGCATTGGAACATACCATTATAGTTAATCTTTCCTTACTTCGTTTGTGCCCAGTTTCCTGTCGAGATGCCAATGTTTTTGATGGAAGCATTTTATAATTCAGACCAGTTTCGTCACAGTTGTAAATTTGATCACTTTTGTATCCTCAATTTTCGATTTGCTTTTTAAAGTTCTGCTTAAATTTCTCAATTGATGACACATCAGCAGAAAGTTTTTCACCACATACAGTCAGTTGTCTACACCGTACCGTTTTTTTTTCCAGCGGTCAAGCCATCCAGAACTGGCGGTAAAACTGATCTATCTCTGGGAATTGCCTACTAATCATTATTTCTTTCTGTTGTAAAATTGAACCTGACGGAGGCACACCTTTTGATCCCTGTTGGTTAAACCACATGAATGAAGCTTCGTTAACCTTTTCATAGTCGCCGGTTTTCATTGATTTTCTTCCTGAGGACGAGGAGGCTTGATTTATACACCACTCTTCTATTTTTGTGCGGTTTCTTTTCCAATCTCCAACTGTTACCTCACCTACTCCATAATCTCGTGCAACAACTTTAATTGTCTCTCCTGCTTCAATTCCTCTGATGGCTTTTAATTTTTCTTCAGTAGGAACGACGATTCTTTTACGCTTTTTTTGCTCCATTATAATATGACAAACAAAAATTCAAACAAAGCAGTTCGTATTAATTACACTTAACTACCAGAACTCCAACCAAATAAATTATATGAGTATACTCGTACTTCTCAGTAGTAAACGCTGTAACGCACTACATTCATACAAATTTACATGCTGAAAGAGTCCAAAAACATAAATAGGGGAACCCCTCACACGGCCAGGGGGATTCCCCGAAGGCCCCGACGATTTTAAATGGAAATATGTACATACATATTTTAGAAGCTCGGTTAATACGCAGCATAGACGCGCGTACCTCGGATAATCAGGTTCTTAGATTGGCTCGGTTAATCCGGAGCTCGGATAATCGCGACTCGGTTAATCGGGGTTCTACTATATATATATATATATATATATATATATATATATATATATATATATATATATATATATATATATATGTAATGTAATACTTGCTTACACTTTTCTTTGTATTATTTTAAAAAATCGCGAAAAATCGCTGTCCACCCCCCCCCCCCCCCCCCCCCCCCCCCCCCCCCCCCCCCCCCCCCCCCCCCCGGCCCCCCCCCCCCCCCCCCCCCCCCCCCCCCCCCCCCCCCCCCCCACCCCCCGCTTATCTCGAAAAGTGCTGATCAAAAAATTTTGAAAAAATTCTAGAATATTCTCTATGGGGTGTAGATTGAACGAAAATTACTACGAGTGCAATACCTTTAATAATTTATCTGGTATACAAAAAAAAAAACAAAAATTTCAATGTCAACAGTTTTTAGTAAAGATTGGAAACAAATTTTGTTGTAAACTCATTTGGAGTGTGTTTTGTGACCTTACTAATCACTTTATACCTCTGTAACAAAAATTTTTATTTTAAAAACAATCAACGTACAGAACACTAATGGCGCAAGTCCGACTTGCACTTGGCCGGTTATTCTTTTATATAAATCCTATGAAATTTTGGAAACTTTTTAAAAACACACCTAATATTTGATGTTACTTTATCTATACTTATTTATTAATAGTGATTGTTGTAATACGTTTTTTCATAGCCTTTTTGACATTCATTCGCTTCTAAAGTAAAAAAGGGTAAAATATTGCTTCCTGATCTGGAAAAAAAGAGGAAAGTAACCTAAAAAGTTCAGTTCACATAGGTTTAAAAAAACAATTCTTCTAAAGGTCACCTTACACGGGTATATATACAGGATCTATCGATTTAAATAATATTTTATGTAGGCTGCTTGAAATACTATGTGCTGATGTTTTTATATACCTACGTGTATTTTGAAGAATGATTAATAAAACTAATGTAAAACTATAACTTAATAGTTTATTGAAAATGTGAAATAAATAAACTATAAGTTCGGTTCATATAAACAATTGCTCATCGAACAAATCTTTCGTAATTTTTTATATAGTTATAGTAATTGAATATAGGTATCATTATTTTTTCGTTGTATATGCTCTTGTTTATTATTCAGAATATTTTAAGTAAGTTATTGAATAACACCTACATACCAATAAATAGTTACCGGTTTATTTTAGTTTAAATTTGTAATTATTTTTTCATAACGGAATAATAATTTATTTCAAAATGTCAATTTTATGAGTTTCCGTCCTTGCCCAATCGAAAACGTTTTACCGGGGTCCTTTTGCTCACCCTTGCCTGTGTCCCTATGATCTTTTTTCAAGTGAGTGTCTAAACAATTTGAACTCTTATCATGAAAATTCCCAAAGACGACTATCAGTACCATCATGTGACTATTTTTTTGCAAAACTTTTTGGCTAGAATAACATTTTGTATTTTTTTACTGACCATTTTTGTTTACCAAGTGCTGGATATGACAATTTAATTCCCAAAATGCACCTTTTTGAAAAACACTGGTAAGAAAAAAATCGACTCAAACTATTTGGCTTCATTTAACACGGATCCTGGACTTTAGTGTTCATATATTTTTACAGATTTTAGTATCATTTCAAAGCCCGTTTCTATTCTCTTTCTAATGATACCAAATTCCATAGCGTACCTCATGCTTTTTACTGATTAAAATGATTGAAAGTGGAAACAAGGAGAACAAGGATTGAAAATAGTTTAACAATTAAATTTATCGATAAAAACCAAAATCAATATTTTTGTATTACCCCCCCCCCCCCCCCCCCCCAGCCCTTATTACTGCTTCAAGCCGTTTTTCATGTAGCGGGTGAACTTTTTCACCACCATCTGTGGGATTCTTCCCCACTCTTCCCGCCATCGCAGCCTTTAAGTCCCTCAGCGATAAATAAATAAATATGGTCTTTATTTCCAATGATGAAAGAGAAAAAAAAAAAACATACATAAACTAAATAAACAAAATGCTACATTAAATTGGAAAATGCCGAAGGTCAGCTGGGAATGTAAGGCCACGAAGGTACAAACATTCCCCCTGTTCTTTACTTTAAGCATCTTAATACTAAAGTTTATAGAGTACAATATTTATCTATTAAACTGTGCTAGTATCTTAATAAAACTGTATAATGTTGTAAGTGTTAGGAAAAAAGAAAAAAACAGACAAAAAAAGAATGGCTTATGACACAACTAGAGCAAACAAAAAAAAACCTTGATATAAATTAAATTGTGAAACAGACAGGAGAGTCACCCCAACATATCCAAGATAAATAATAGAATTCATACAGAGCACAGATACACTCAAGAGCTAGTGATATTCTTTTCTGAAGGAAAATTTACATAAATAAGTACTATATCTTTATATATTTAACAAAATCAGCCTATACGTTGCCTTGAATGACCTAGGACCTAATAGTTTTATATTTTCTGGAATTGAGTTATAAATCTTAGCTATTTGGAAAGAGAAGGACGATCTAAATTTTTAACTTTGGTGAGCCGGAGGCGTAAGGCGATCTCGAAAACGGACATTCAAATTATGAACATCTGATCTAAAGGTAATTTTTCTACGTAGGTAGGAGGGAACACCCGTTAAGACAATTTTGTGGAATAAACAAGCCGCATGCAAACAACGTCTATCATTCATATTTAACTATCCCAGTTCAAACAAATTGTATGATATGTGATTTCTTTTACGAATACCAAATATTAGACGCAAACATGAATTTTGAAGAACTTGGATACGTCGTCTATCGGATGAGTCTATTGAAAATCCATATATACTATCACAAAAATTTAATCTGAACAATACCAGAGACTCACACAATATAGTTTTCAATTTTTGATTTAAATAGTCCCTAGACTTGTAATTCATCTTCAAATTAAAGTACGCCCAACGTATAACTATGTTCACAAGCAATCTGTACTTCAAATTGTAGTCCCTAGTAAGGCCTAAATTGCTACTTTTGTCGTCAATCCGTAACACTTCCCCGTTGTTTTTAATATTAATATTTGGTAAGCAACTGCTCCTGAGCCTCTGAGTACCAAAAACCACGACTGTACTTTTTTTTATATTAATTGATAGGGAGTGGTCACTGACAGCAGAAACTAGCCCCATCAGATCTTCATAATGATACAGGGGCTGAATTTCAGGACTCCGTACAGGTCAGTTTAATGTGGGTAGTCCCACTTCCACCAGATATTGCCGCACCGATGCAGCAACATGTGGCCTCGCATTGTCGTGCATTAGCACGAAGCTATCGCCAACAAACCCAGCGTAAGGAACGACGCAGGATCTCCTTGATGTAACGGTAAACAGTTAATCCACAGCTACGAGTCTCATCAATCACGAAAACCAAATCGGTTTTCGCATCCAGTGGAATGCCTGACCACACCATGACAGAACCTCCTCTGTATGCGACGGTTTCGGTAAAGCAGCACTGCGCATACCGCTCCCCAGGCCTCCTATAGACTCGTTTTCTTCCATCATTGCCATATAGGCACATTCGGGACTCGTCGAAGAATAAAACGGAGCGTCATTGCTCTAAGGTCCAATCGACATGTTCTCGAGCAAATCTGAGTCGCGCTTGTCGATGGGCTGCTGTCAATTTGGGTCCGTTAGCTGGTCTTTTTGAAGTTAGGTTAGCTTTTTTAAGTCTTCTTCTTACTGTCGAATGACTGACATCCCGACCACGAACTTGTCGGAGCTCCTGCTGGACCTCAGCGCCGGTCAGGTAACGATTTCTTAGAGTTGTATTGACAATGAAGCGGTCGTCTCGCTCCGAGGTCCACCTTCTTTTTTCTGATCCTGGTCTCCGTGTAAAAGCGCCAGTGTCTTGGTAACGCCTGTGGACTCTGGAGACAGCTGACTCTCTCTGGTGCAGTTGCTCAGCAACTACACGTTTGCTATGCCCTTCTTGCAGTAGGACAATGACTTGTGCCGTTTCTTCCGGGGTGGTATCCATTTTTCGATAACGTAATTAGTAGCAGGCATAGCAGAGATGTTGACGGTTCAAGTTCCGATAAAGGAATGATAGGAAAATTCAGTTGCATGTGTTTTTTTTTTTTTTTTTTTTTTATAGGGATGAATAGCGCGCAACGAGTACGTTGCTGAGCGAGCAAAAACGATTCTATTGAGTAAAACCGTTTTAATCAGTAAAACTTTTTGAAAATCCAAATGTTTTGGTATTATTGGCAAGAGTAGAAAATCAACATTCTAACGATACCAAAAACAATACCACTGTTTGAAAATTAAATTCAGGGATCGGTGTTAAATGAAGCAAAATCGTTTGAGTCGATTTTTTTGCTCACCAGTGTAGTTACCGGTTAATTTTCGTTTAAATTTGTTATTATTTTTTCATAACGGAACAACAATTTATTCCAAAATGTCAGTTTTATGAGTTTCCATCCTTGCCCATTCGAAAAAGTTTTACCGGGTCGTTTTGATCACTCTTGCCTGTGTCCCTGTGATCTTCTTTCAAGTGAACGTCAAAAATTTTTAAATCCTAAACACAATTATCGGTACTATGTGTGACTATTTTCCGCAAAAGTTTTTGGCTAGAATAACATTTTATATTTTTTTACTGACCATTTTTGTTTACCAAGTGCGAGATATGACAATTTAATTCCCAAAATGCACCTTTTGAAATATATGTATTGGTTAGTACGCTAGTGGCTAATATCGCCCTCAAAATAGTCTTCTTGTACTTGTATATACTAACATAAACGCCTTTTCCCTCCGAAAGCAGGCTTAGAACTCATTTTTCGAGATACTTTTAAGCTGCTGTCGCAGCTCCTGTTGGATATCACTTATATTAGAAAATCGTCGTCGTTTCAGCGTAGCTTTTTATTTTGAAAATAGTCAGATATCACTAATAATATTGATTCCGTCAAGATATTTTATAAGATGTTAATTTTTTTTTTTTTATGGGTCTAGCACACGTGCTGCAGGGAAGTCCCTAAAGCGCTCCAGGAGCGGCACGAGGGCGGAAAAAGCGATTCACGTTGTTCTTGAATCGCTGTAAATTGTACTCGGTGGGAAACACAGCGCTGGGCAAATTATTCCAAAGGGATGACGTTCTCCATATAAAAGATTGCTTGAAAAGCGTTGTACGCGGAGTAACAAGCTGAACCTCATACGGATGCGATGCACCAGCGCGACGTGTATTTCTAACATGCACCGCTTTAGGAGGAATTAAGCGGGCTACATCCTTCGAACACTTTCCATGAAAATACTTGTAGAACAGACTCAAGTCGCCAACCGTTCTTCGATGTTCCAGCGAATCAAGGCCTCTGGTCAATTCCGGGTCCCCAATCAGACGGACCACTCTTCTCTGAACAGAATTCAACAAATGCAGTGTATGTTTGGGAGCGGAGCCCCAAACGTGGGAGCAGTATTCCATAGTTGGTCGAATTTGGGCTTTGTAAAGAATTAACGGTTGCTGTGGGGTGTAAAGCTTTCTGGTTCTAAATAATATTCCCAACTTTTGAGAAGCTCTCCTTGCTATGCCTGCAACATGTTCATGCCAAGACATGACATTGATACCCTTTTTCATGACTTTCGATATTATTGAAAACAGTGCGACTGATCGATAATATAATTGTTTGACAATATCTTCATCCTTTTTTGGGTTTCGGTTGAACTATAGCGCATTTCTTATAGGAAGGAAATATTTCCTTTCTGTAGGATAGGTTCAAAAATCTACAGAAAACTGGTGTTTGTTCTCTCGCGCATTTTTTAATTACTATAACAGGTATTCTGTCAGCGCCAGAAGCTTTGTTGGTGTCTAGCTTCAGTAAAATACATTTTAGGATACGCTGTCTGAAGAAAATGTCGGGCATACTTGACTGCACTATGGGAATAATTGGTGGTATTTTTCCTTGGAAATCGACAGTAGAATGTGAAGCAAAAATTTCAGCTAACAAATTAGCTTTCTCAACTGGTGTTGTTGCAGTAGTGTTATCTTTAGTGATTTAGTGAATCGTGAGTTACTGCGATTGATCAAAAGATTCTGGAATTGTTGGGGTAGGCAAAAAGTTTGTTTTTAAGTCTTTGGTTGTGTGATTCCTTGGTTTCGTCGATAATTTCTTTGCATCTCTTCCAGACACGAACAAGGATGTTACGATTTATGACGTTAGAATTTTCACGCCATTGTCAGTAGACAAAACATTAAGAAGCAATAGCTGCTTTAGATTTTAGATCGAGCCCAGGCCGCTGAAAGGGCATTTCTTCGAAAAATGGATGTAAGCTTCCATACCTGCCAAAATGACAACAGAAGCCTTCTTAACGCAGACAAATGGGCCGTTGGCTCTAAAACAAACGTCTAACCAAGGATAAGTTCGAAAATATTCCATTAGTTCTTCTCATGTAGCAGAGTTGTATTGCCAAATGTTGCGCAGTTTAGGCGCCTCTCTGTCACTGATCGGTAGGATACTCGATGTCGAAAGCATTTACGGTGACTGTGTAAATCTCTGGATTACTGATTAAAAATAGGTCAAGAAGACTGACGAACCATTTGTCTCGATCGGGATCCATGTTGGTTCATCGATAAGCTGATAGAGCCACAACGGATCGAGAATGATTCAACTTCACGACTTTGTTTGTCGGTCGTATTTGAATACTTAAGCCCGTAGATATTGTGGACATTAAAGTTGCCCAGGATGGCAATTTCGGCATTTGGATAATCAATCTGTAAATGATCGATGTCTGTGTCTGCAACAGAAGCGAAAAGTGTTTTAAAGTTAGTATCACTTGGTGGTCGACAGAAACAGCAGATAAACCTTGTGGTTTGCTGAGTCGTTATTTTTAACCATATAACATTAAAGTTTGGTGGTCACTTCTCGTCGACAAAAAAGATCGCTTCTGACAAAAAGACAAAATTCCAAAGTTACGCCGTTGTTTTTGGTAATGACTCTTTTTTGATCTATTACTCTCTGTTTTGTAACAAGTAATTGAAGATGTAGATAATGGGCCAAGAAAAGTCTGTGTAGTTCCAGTCTATATCCTGATCTTATTGTTTCGAACTACACCGACGGTGTAGTAACAGCGCATCACTGTTCTGTTCATTCCATCTGCTGGTCGATGAACTGACCTTAGATTCACAGAGAGGGAGTACATGAGTTTTATCTGATTGCAGGTGTTGGTACATTGAATATATGTTCAAGTTTAAACAGCGTATGTTACAACAATCTATTTTAAAATTGTGATCTCTGCATGTTGACACCCCAGAACCAGCCCCCCACCCAAAGATTCAAACGAGGGACCATTTTACCCCCGAAATTTTTTGATCCTAGGAGCTTCATCGTGCTATTTGGTCCCACAGTCCGGGGAAATCGGCACTGCGACGAAACGTTAACTAACTTTACGCAGCTTAAGCCGATGCGATTGTATCATACCGGGCCATACCGGGTGGAATCTGGGCATCTACCGTCTAAGTTGTTCTTTTACTCGCCTTCTACGACAGGCAGAACGTACCGGGGAGAATATTCTGTCCCGCACCCAAGAAATCTTACGAGAAATGATCCGTTTGTCAGGCCACAGGTCCAGTCTTTTTTTTTTAACAAAATCTCATAATCCCTTGAGTACGCCTAAAGAGCACTGTTGGTTTACTATTCTGTTCTGATGGACGAAACACATCAACATGGTCTTAAACTGTGAGAACAATATGCGTGCCTTTTTAGAATGTTTGTCATGTCATATCAGCCTGAGGATTATTGCGTACTCTTGACTTTTTAGTGCAGGGAAGCACCCAGTCTCATTACCCGTAATTATTCTGGTAAACATGTCAGCATTTCAAGATAGATCAATCATAATATCTAGCTGACGCTGCTTCTGCGCATCCGTTAAAATCTTAAGTCAAACCGTAATGAATCGGTTAATATTAAATTCGTCCTTGTTATTTTTAATTGTTCGCTTCTTGGGTCATCTGTTACATCTTCTCGCCCATCTTTGAATCTCTTATGTCGCCCATTTTTACGCTAAGGAGTACATGCAGATGTCTATTACTTTCCCAACATCCAAGTAACAACTGGCTCTATCAGTGTTATATCAGTTTCCACAACACTAATAAGTTGCCGCTTTCCACAATAAAAAGATTCAACACCGACACGACTATTTTCGAAAAGTGTAGTTTCGTTTTGGGCAAAATTTTTAAATATATCAATATATTACTTAAATAATATTTATCTCTTTTCTACTACTTTATATAACATCCAGCAATCCTTATCTCCTTCAAATATTAAATCTCCTCGTATTTCCAACCTACTTAAGGGTTAAAAATAAGAATTTTTCGTTGTCGTCATCCCCAATCGGTCTGGGCCGTTTGCTCGGGTCGCCTATGGCACCTTGAAAAGCGCGGAAAACAAGGCAACGACAAAAGGGTTTTATTCTTGACCCAGTTTCTTTTTCGAAGCGAACGGTAGCTCCAATGGCGTTTTCAGAAAGAGAAAATGAAGGGAGTAGAGCAATATAAAAGAAAATTTTGTTACCGGAAATTCGATTTGTCATTTTTATTGAAGAATTATTTTCTTATATAATTATTATTTGTTATAATAATTAATATAATTTATATGTGTATGTTAGAAATATGAACAGAGAAAATTATTGTAGTTTTAAAATCAGGGCGCATATTTACCATATGTCTTTTATTATAAAGTTTGGCCACAAAGAATTGTTTAGTATTAAATTGTTGTTACCAGCAAATAATCATTTGGTCCGGGTCTCTATGGCACCTTAAAAAGTGGGGAAAGCAGGCGCGCAAAAGATTGTGTTCTCGGCCTGGTTTCTTTTTATGAACGAACAATTTATTTTAGTGACGTATAAAGGGGGCAGGGTAGAGGTAAAGAAAGGCGTTTTCTGAACGGCAAGAGAGAACATTTTGCTACTTCGAACACATTTATTGCCTGTATTGTCGATACAGTTTTGTTCAAAACTGTATCGACACAAAATGCGCCTTGTGAAAGTAGATAAATAAACTGGTCAATAATCTAGCTCTCAACAAAAAATTTAGTTATTTTTTATAATCGTTTACCTCCTGTACTATATGAGTTAAAAAGTATCTAAATACACAGGTTTGTATTTGTTCAAACTTTATAACTTCTGCTTCTAATATTTTGATCATTTCTCCATACCTTATATGATCAAATGCATTGTTTGAAGTTTAAAGAGACATGTATATAGCCATACTTTAATTTAACCTCTGTTAGTACCCCATCAGCTTGTTATCGTATTTGTATAATCTTATTATTATCACAAACCATCTAACAAATAAATTCGATGACTACCAACCAGTCGGACAGGTACGCTTTCGCAAGGAATTTGGAACAACAGATCATATCCAGCCTTTTAATAGGAAAAACGATCGAATATAATATTAAGCTTTACCTAGCTTTTATCGATTATAAGAAGGCTTTTGACTCCATGGAACATTAGGCAATTATGCAGTCCAGCTGATCGAAAAACAGAACCCATAAAGATCAAGAAAGGTGTTAGGCAGGGCGACACAATTTCACCAAAAATGTTTACCCTTACCTTGGAGGATGTATTTAAAAATCTTGAATGGGAAGAGGAGGGAATTAAAATTGATGGTATATATTTACATGACTTGCGATTCGCAGATGATGTAGTACTGATTGGCGAAGATCTAGAAGAATTAAAAATCATGACTGATGTTGAACATCAAGAAAACAAAACTTCTAAGCCCTCCAAACACAAAAATTAAGATCGTATATATGTATACTTGGAACATAAGATTAGATTGGATAAGGACAATCAAACAGCGGAAATACCAAGGCGAATTGGTCTCAGCTGGACTGCATTTCAAAAACTAGGATACATTCTAAAAAACAGATATACCCCCAGACCCTTACAAAGAAAAGTGCACGAGAACTGCATACTTCCAGTAAGTACGTATGGGCTGGAAACCCTAACCCTTACAAAAAAAAGTCTTTGTCAACTCCAACGTACTCAACGGGCATGGAACGACAGATGTTAGGTGCTAGTTTACGAGAACACATTAAAAGTCAAGATATCAGATGAAAAGGAATTACAGATATCAGTGAAAGAGTGGCAAAGTTGCTATGGGCGGGGCATGTAGCTAGAACGAATGATGGTAGATGGACAACAAAATTAAATGGAGACCTTAGGAGAGCAGACGAAGTGTCGGAAAACCAATGAAAAGATGGACTGATGATATTAGGTTGATAGTAGGCAGTAGATGGCTCCATCTTGCACAGGATAGAGACAATTGGAAGAAACTTGAAAAGGCATATCTACTGCAGTGGCTTATGAAGAAGAAAAAGAAGTAGAAGTGCACGTAGACTTTATACCAAAGTTGTTGAACAGTTACTATTTTTACTCGAGTGATACTATGAGAAAATCTTAGTTGTAATAATATTTGTAAGGGAGAAAACGATTTGATACTGTAAGTCGTCCACCCTTTACATGCCTAAACACTCAACTGAATAGCTCCCTAAAAGTTTTTGAAAAAAAAAAACGTCGGGGCACAGCAATCTGAAATTTCGTCGGGACCTATTTTATACGAAAGTTTCTTCGTATTTTGTAAAGAAGCATACATATTAATTAATGTTATAATAAGAGATGTAATTAGAGCTCGACAGTCGTTAGGGATTATCAAAATTTGGTTGCACACACTGCTCAGTACTAGAAAAATGACACGGCACTAAGAATAAGCATAAATTTACAGAATTATTACATTCAAACTCTGACCTACTGTATTTTACTTTGACCGTTTCTCTATAATACAGATTTCTAACAGCTATCGAAATTCAGGACACAATAGCTTCAGGTTGCAGATATTATTTCAAATACTTAAGGGGATGTACCTAGTCATGGAGCCGAAAAAAGCGCTTATTAATGATTTTTTTAGCGAAACTATTCATTTTATAAATTAGGTTTTTATTTTATATAATAATACATAACTTCAAATACAGTTCGTGAAATTTTAATTAAAAATAACCGTTCCAAGTGCAAGTTGAACTTGCGCAATTAGTGTTCCGTTCGTTGATTGCTTCTGAAATAAAAATTTATGTTACGGAGGTATAAAATGAGCAGTGACTTCACAAAACACACCCCCTAAGTGAGTTTTAAAACAAGGTTTGTTTCTGATCTTTACTGAAAAGTGATGACCTTGAGTTTTTTTTTTATATATACCAGATAAATTATTAAAGGTAATGCACTCGTGATAATTTTCGATTAATCTACACCCCATGAAGAATATTCCAGAAGTTTTTCAAAAATTTTGGATGAGTACCTTTCGAGCTAGAGGGGGGGACAACGATTTTTCGCGATTTTTTCGAAATACTACAAAGAAAAGTGTGCGCATGTAAGACATTATATATATTTTAAAACTCGTGTTTTTACAGTCTCCCAAGCCTCAAAACTAACCCACTAACCCCTTAAGTCAAAATTTTAACTTTCAAAACTACACGGCTCTGATGAGCCCATCAATTTCTATATTAGTACCAAATTTCACCTTTCTACGTCAAATAATTTCGGAGAAAATAGGGTGTGACAGACGGACAGACAGACACCGAAGTGATCTAAGTGTTCCTTACGGAACACTATTAAGGCGGCGCTACACCTGTTCCCTCGCGATCCTTTTTTTAAGGAGAATTGCGATATGGACCATTAGCATGGAGCTAAATCATTTGAAATCAAATTAGTTTACTGGGGGATCATCAATCTTCTCTTTGAACGAAGAATTTAAAAAAAAATCCATCAAATGATTGATTTAAACATAAAAGCGAAAAAATGACGTTACCGCGTTTTACATTTTTGCTAACTAAAAATGAAGTTTCAAAGACAAGCAATATGTATAGAGAAAATATGTACTAAATTTCATCAAAATCGGTTCAGTGATTCATGAGATATCTTGCACACCGCCAAGCGGTTTCCAAGAAACAGTAATTTCGAGAAAAATAAATTCGAAATCGAAAATGCATGTGCATTTCGGCCCCAAGGAACTCCGATAGCTGTCATTATATTTAACTTTATTAATTTTTACTACTAAACTGCTACGAGTGAACTGTACAACGGTACTACATGAACTCCCAGTTTCAAATATTCCTTAGAATAGCAGATGTGAATGCCTTGTCCCTTCTAAGGAGGACAGTTAAAGAATTTTTGTATTATATTATAAAAGAAAAAGTTTAAAATACATTAAAGTCGAATGAACGTCGGCGAAGGTTGGCCCGAGAGCTCCTCGCTACCTGCTCCGAAAATTCTACGCAACGGCACTTCTTTTAAACCGCTATATCTTCGTCAATTCGTCTTAACCGATTCTTATGAAACTTACAGAAAATATTCTTAAGACATCATACTAAAAGAAAATGTAATGTCCAAAAATCGAATTTTTTGACCCAGATGACTAGATATAGGCCCTTAACGATCTTATGTTCCTGATATCTGGAATTTGATCCAATTAACGTATTACCTTAAATAATCGATTGCTTAAGATACCCTGGAAGGTTGTGTTTATTGTAGTGTGTTAGTGGCATTTTTCTAGCACTTAGCGGTACAGCTATTGTACAACTAAACCCAACGACCGTAAAACCGTAATTAAATTCTTAATTAATAACTTATTTTAATCAATTTTTATGCCACGTTACGGTAAAGATAAGCAAAATTTAAATCACTATAATCCCTTCACGCGGGTTGTTCTTATCTACAGAATACAAAGAAATTTCCTTGCAAAATAAATGACGATGATATTTGTCACGTTCTGGTGTTCCGACGCTTTTTTCCTGAGCAATTTGAGATGTCATTCAGTGCCGTATTTAGAAAATATAACCAATGGGTAAGCGCAGGGTCGTGGAAATACAAGCAAGAGGGAGAGGGTTCAACTTTCGGGCCCCCATTTCAATGGAAAATATTTTTAAATCTTATTATGATTTCACGCATATGAACTTTCTTGCTGTGAAATTGAAAATTGTAGACTTTTCCTTTTAAAAATTACTCTCCAACAATTCATTTTATTTATATTGTTGTGTTCCGTGCGGAACACTTTGGTGTTCTTCTGTCTGTCTATCACAGCCGATTTTCTCCGAAACTATTTGAATATAAAGTTGACATTTGGCACAAACATGGAAATTGATGGCCCAATCAGAGCCGTGTAATTTGACTTAAAGGGGGTGAAATCGGAAGCGAAAAATTTTTTTTTCCAGGTCATCGAGTAGTGTGTCAAATGAAAGCTTGTGAAAACACGAATCTTCATAAAGTGTAGATCGAGCGAAAATTATCACGAGTGCATTACGTTTGATAATTTATCTCAAAATACGGATATTTTGTCTTTGTTACTTCTGTTTAGTGTTACAGAATACAGAATTGCATCCCCTGGAGTCCTATTAAATTTAATTTTAAAATATTTATGGTAAAGAACAAACTGATAAGTGAAAAGACGTTTATTTTATGTCATACTCAACACTTGGAAAATGAATGCCATCTAAATATGACCTGTTACGTTTCCGGCCCTCTTCTCAGCGAGCAGTTAAATTATTGATCACTGCTCGACACGTCAGTGATCGCTGCCTTTTGACGCAGGATATTTCTTAAATTATTTCAGGGAACGAGGATTGTTACTGGAAACTTTAGTAATGCGTTTTCTCTAGAAGACAAAAATCCGCTATGTCAAATCGGGCCTACGTGGGGGCCAACTTATTTCATCTCTTTTGGAAATAAATCTGATTTGATTAAGTGATGAATGTGAGCCTCTGGGCAATATATAGTTTCGGCCTGTGACTTCGTAGCGTAGTACTTACTTTCGGTTTAGAAGATCTCGGGTTCCAGTCCCGGCAGTTTGGTATACTTTTATTTAAGTATATATGACCGGGCCATGAACATAGATAGTAATTGTTTGCAAAAATGCAATAATGTCCGTGGCAGCACTACTGCGTTGTCTAAAAGGTGCCGTGAAATACAAAAATGGATGTTTCCGCACTAGGACAACGTTGAGGGTATTACGACATCCTCGCCGATAACTTCAGGGTACGAAAAAGAGTAAAATCCCTACGAAGGTGAACGATAGAAGAAAAATCGGTTGGCTTTATTCTTACAGGAGCTGTATTTGATTCTTTATGAGAATTGTGTTAGAACGAACTCTTGGGCACATTTACAGCACTTGTTCGTTTGCCTGTTAAGAAGTCGGAATTCTCGCGAATTGATACTCGAATGCACTCCACGTTTACATCGCTTCTTGTTGTCCCTGGTCGCCCTGAATAAGTTTACTTAAAATCCCACACCAGTGTCGTCAAACTTCTGCATCCATTTTTTAATCGGTTGAACACTTGCTGTACAAATGATATTAACCACGGAATTTACGTCTCGCAGTAGTAGGAGAATTATTGTTTTTGTTAAATCAAACAAAAGGCACATTCCGCTTCAAATCTCAAACACCCGGGTTCGCTCTATGTTCACACCTTGCCTCTTACCCTGTGCCTTCGCAGAATAGCCAAACTAACTTATTTATTGGAAACTAGTAGTAAAATTTTCTGTCGTGCATTATGTCGGTTTTGTATGACGACGAGGGTGGATTGATAGGTCTGGTAAATTTCTACAAAATGGTGGAAACTTTTGTTAAGAGGCATGATTGTTGGTAAGCATGTTTCTTCTAACGGTTTTGTTCAAAGATTCAAACAGATACAACGCGCAGTTATTCGTTGGCAGCTATTGTAAGTGATCGGTGTTACACGTTTCGTCATAAAACATTTTTATTTAAAAAAGTTAACTACTGCCTAGATAGTAACTGAACTATACGAAGTTCATGGTCATGGGGACTGCACCAGCACTCAAGACCATTTATTACTATATAAATGAATTTAAACATGTCCGTATGAGCACTGCAGATCCTGCACGTTCAGGACGTGCGATTGACGTTTCTTCTGCCTCGTTTTGTCAAAAATACACGAGGAACGACATTTCAAAATCGTGTCTCGAACAGTTCCAGCGTAATTGAAAGGACTGCTGGCATCATTTTGTAACTGTAACCTAATCTTGAATGTACCATTACACCCCGGAGATAATATGGCAGTCAAAACAGTGGATTGGCGAAGGTGAAATTGCTCTAAAAAAAGGGGAAACAGTTCTATCCGCGGGAAGTGATGACAACGGTTTTTTGGGGCTCACAGGATATCATCATAATTGAAAAACCGTAAAACAGAGACTAGCTCTTATGCAGCTGAATTGGACCGTTTGCATAGTGAGTTGAAGTAGAAGCAACCAAAATGAGCGCGCATAAAAGCGCTCCTTCATCAGGACAATGCGCCTGCTGACACATCGACCGTTGCAATGGCAAATGTGTACGAGCTGGGGGGGGCTTCGAAATGGTTCCCCATATTTTCCAGGTTTGGCCACAAGTAACTTTTCTTCGTTTTCTAGCCTCACAAATTGGCTTAGTATATGAAAAGGTGCTGTAAACTAGTATTACGCACAGTTCGAAACAATTTTTTTTTTTTGGGGGATACAAAAATGTGAATTTCGCTGGATCAAATATATTAAGCCCAAAGAAGATTTTGGTTTTGCACCCTCTCACAAAGCTGAAACATACTGGTTTTAATATTTTAAATAATATATTAATACTCTCGGGAAATATTAGAATCCACCGGTTTTACTTATACCGTTCTTTGAATTCAAATGGTTTTCTCTGTGTATCGTTTTCAATTATAATAAGATTTTTTAAACATCTTAAAATAGATTTTATAATTTTAAACATCGATTAGATCCGGTGTGCAAATAGCAGAATACATAAATGCAGTGCACTTTGTATTATAGTATGACCGACAATAGATTAGCATTTCTACCCTAGGCAAGAATGATATGTTGTCCTAATTTATCTCGTAATGTTCATTATTACCTAACTGCACAGGTTTATATGCCCAATCTAAATTCTAAAGCCGTCATAACATTGTTATATCTAGGATTCACCGCCCGTAACCATTTCTACTACGTAGAGTGATGCATTATTGATCCGAATATTTGATTGATCACATTAAAAATTAATAGTCCGTGCTTTACTAGGTTAAAAAAATAACCGGTCAAGTGCAAGTTGGATTTGCGCAATTCGTGTTCGGTACGCTGATTACTTTTAAAATAAAAAATTTTGTTACGGAGGTATAAAATGATCCTCCCTCCCTCTTTTATCTTTGCATCATTTATTTCGGGGTATTTTTCTTTTGGATACAAAAATCCACTCCCATTACGATCCATTGCCTTTACAAAATTTTTGATCAGGCCTAATTTGATATGCAATGGTGGAAGAAGTACTTCAGATGGTTCTACAAGGGGTAATTACTTCACATTTTTTTGTCCAGGAATTAAGGATGCACGCGTAGACCATATTTTTTTATGATAGTGGTTTGTTCTGCCTCGACTGTCCCATTCACATAAAAAGCAACACAATTTAGTATAACCCAGCTAAAGTCCGAGTAATAGGGCAACAACTTTTAAATCGTCACAGATTTTGAAAGAATATGTACTGTACTTGATTTTTTCAAGTAATAACTTCATGTTGTCATAACTTTCTTTCATATTAGCAGTGCAGTAACCCTTGTTTGTTGTTAGACTTGTTTTAGAAGAGTCCATGAATAAATCCTATTTATATCATTACAATACACCAAGTCCTCGTCTTGAGAAAAGTATGATCTAAAGTGTTGATCACGATTTCGAAAAAAGCTGATTTTAGTTTCATGATATAGTTAGTTCTGACTGCTTTTTTGACAAATTTAAATCGAGAACAAAATCGTTTAGGTCTCCTGGAGTTATTAACTGTGGCTTAGTTAGAATTTCTTCAAACTCAGAGTCATCGTCCTCATCAACACATTGGCTTGAAGTGGAGGATTCAGTCTCGACGGACGCAGATGCAACTGGTATAGGCAATGTGATCTCTTGGTTCAGTCCAAATCATGGGTACAGCAAACGTCATATGACGGGACCCTTTCTTCCAATGGGTTAAATTCTTCACACACGTTATGCAACAAATATGAGGGGCCCAGGATTTGTCTTAATGGGCCAGAGCAAAACCAAAATACCGGTGATAACTCTCCAAGACTAGTTTTGTGAAATTTCGTCTTTGTTTTTTGAAAGTCCGTTCACCACAAACATAAAAAAAAGAGTTAGGATCGTTACTACACTTTCTCGACATGTTAAGGCAGTTAATAAATCACAATATTTTGATGAAATCACAAATAGTTTTATGACTATTTCTTCGCGAACGTTCTTTTGCTTTTATTTCCGTAGTACTAGTTATAAGTATTACCGTATCACAAGAAAACTGAGGCTAATTGAAACAAAACAACTGCAGTTTAATGATGAGGGTAGTTAGCCAAAACAGATTAGCTATCAAAGTTCGTATGGCATGACTAATGTTGACCAGTGTTATTAAAGGTCATGCACTCGTGATAATTTTGGTTCAATCTACACCCTATGGTGAATATTCCAGAATTTTTCAAAATTTTTTAGTCAGTACTTTTCCAGATAAGGGGAGGCAGCGCTTTTTCGCAATTTTTTAAAGATAATACGCAAGTATTACATTATATATATTTTTTAAGTCGTCGTTTTACAAGCTTTCATTTGACACTCCACTCGATGACCTGAAACAAATTTTTTTTCACTTCCGATTTCATCCCCCAAAACTAACTCCGTAAATCAAAATTTAACTTTCAAAACTACACGGCTGTGATGAGGCCATCACATGTCAAATAGTTTCGGAGAAAATTGGGTGTGACAGACAGACATACGGACAGACACCGAAGTGATCTTATAAGTGTTCCGTACAGAAACACTAAAAATGGCAAAGCGTATTTCACACACAATTAGTGTATTTAGGGAATATGTCTTATAGTTTATTTCACATTCATGGTAGATAGCTTCATTAGCTTACATGAGAACTACAATAAGGAGATTCTTTATTTTTTTCTGTAACTATTCGATCCTTTACTACATAGGGTGTCCCGAGATTTTGAAGAAGAAACCATGTTTTTACCAAATATCAATTTTATTCTTCAAGGTACACTTATTTCAGTGATCTTCCGACGTTTGGATACCTATCATTTAATACGATTTGTTGAGTTTTCCATTCGACTTCTTCATTTGAGCCAAATGTCTTTCTCTGGAGCAACCTTTTCAAATTTGGAAAGAAGTAATAATCGTTGGGTGCCAGATCTGGTGAATATGTCGGATGAGGAAGCAATTCATAGCCCGATTGATCCAATTTCACCATCGATTTTATGGAGTTGTTAGCTGGTGCATTATTTTGGTGAAACAACACTTTTTTGACCGCTAAATGCGACCTTTTTTTGTTGATTTCACCATTCAAAAGGTCCAATAAACCAACATAATAATCTCCGGTGATTGTTCGCCCCCTTCTCAAGATAGTCAATCAGTATTATTCCATGCGGATCTCAAAAAATACTTGCCAAAACCTTTCCAGCTGATTTTTGTGGTTTTGGACGCCTCTGTTGGCTTTCATGCGGTTCCAGACACACTGCGGATTGCCTGTTGGACTCCTGCGCGTAGTGGTGGGTCCATGTTTCGTTCATTATTACGAATCGACCCAAAACCTCCTTTGGATCACGCCAAGCCAGTGCCAAACATCGTTCTGAATCTTCGACATATTGCTCTTTTTGATCAATCCTGAGAATGCATTGTACATCTAGATTTTTCATATGGAAATATTCTTGCAAAATATGCATCACGCGTTCTGTTGATATCTTCACGATGTCAGCCATCTCTCTTTCACTCTACGGTCGTTCCGAACAATATGATTGATTTTTTATGTGTTCACTAAACCATCGACGTATAGTTACTTTCGGGGGAGCAGATGTGCTATAACACTTCTCAAGCCATTCTTGGATTCTGGCTATATGTTTTCGATCAAAAAGTAATTTTTAATCAACACACAAAATCCTTTTTGTTTCATCGTTTTGCAAAAATTGAAAGTAACGTCACTTAAATCACTGTAACTCGCATACTGACCAAATGTAATAAAAGTTTTACATGAATCTTCTGAGAGTTGATATTAACTGAAAATCATATGGTTTTTTTATTTGTGCTACCATCTCTCGAAAAGTCTCGGGACTTTCACCCCTTAATCTGGTTCAATTCCAAACATTACATCAACTGCCGGTGTATGGTATGTTATAAATAGAGAGATTTTACAACGCTTATTTTGGTAGGCCACTGTCTTTATCTTTATTTGAAGCATGTGCCCACCGTCTCTAGCTTGCGCAGTAGTAAAGGGAAGAAATTAAAAATATATAGGCCTTGGCTGTTATCGTTATTTGAAGCATGCGCCCACTATTTGGAACTTGCGCGATACTGAAACAAAATAAGAGAAACCTTTATCAAGAATAACGATTTCCCTTATTTAGGAACTTATAAGAGAGGTTATTTGAAGTCCGTTATTCTTATCGCTATTACCATAGGGCCTGTTTTTTTTTTCTGCTTAGATATACAAACCATTAAAAAATACAGTAAAAATGGAAAGGATAATCTTTTATTGCAAATAACACAGACAGCCGTTAATTAGTGTTGAGCAAACATCTTTTTGTACTCCGGAATCTTGCACACTGTGTTTCTCAGCAAGTATTGCGAAATGCCTATCACTCAGTATTCACTCTCGTCTTGCTTATTCCATTCTCGTCTGGGGACACTCTTCACAAACCTATCGAGTGTTCAGCTTGCAGGGTAGGACACTGAGAATACTGGATGGACTCGGTTTCAGCGATGATTGCAGACAGTCATTTGTGTCGCTCAGAATTTTAACGGTTCCTTCCCAGTACATTCTTGAGAAACTCAAGTTCTTAAAGCAATATGATCAGTCCTACAAATGCCATGGTGATGTGCATTGCCATGACACCGGGCATAAGAGGAATCTAATTCCAACATATTGGAGGCTGAAGAGATATCAAACGGGTCCTAGGTACTGGACCATGAAATGTTTTAATGTGTTACAACAAAATATTAGAGATTTGCCAGTCAAAGAATTTGAAAAAAGAGTTAAAAAAATTCTGGTGGAAAATGCTTTTTTACTCTATAAACGAGTACCTTTGTTACAACTTTTAGGTTCTGAGTTTTGCTTTCGGGGAGTTTGTTCCCAGACTTGTTGTTTCTTTCTTGAGTGTAAATGGCATAGACATAAGTATTTTATGTATTAACATTTGTGTAGTGTTGCTTTGATTAGTATAGTGACATTTTGTATTACATTATTTTTACTATATTACTTATTGACGTGTGTAAGACATTTTTTTTGTGATTTAGCATGAATAAATATACATATATATATATATATATATATATATATATATATATATATATATATATATATATATATATATATATATATATATATATATATATATATATATATATATATATATATATATATATACACGAGGTGGGTTTGAAAAGTCCGTGCAAAGTCCGAGAGATGGCACCACCGGCGCGTATCGAGGTCATGTTTAGTTAGTAGCATGTCTTGAATGAACGCACACCAAGTTTCAGCCATATTGGTCTATTTCTTTGTGTTTGACATTCGTGTGAATCAAGGAAGTCGAGTGATTTTCAAGAAATGGACGAAAAAGAATTGGTGTGATTGTGGTGATTACACATTACTTTATGAAAGGCAAAACGCCTCAGGAGACTAAAGAGAAGCTTGATAAACATTATGGTGACTCTGCACCTTCGATTAGAACAGTTTATAAGTGGTTTCAAAATTTTCGGACTGGCCACATGGGCACAAGTGACGCTGAACGTTCTGGACGGCCTGTGGAGGTTACGACTCCAGAAATCATTGATCAAATCCATGATATGGTGATGGATGACAGAAGAATTAAGGTGCGTGAGATTGCTAGTGCTGTGGGCATCTCGACTGAACGGGTACATAATATTTTGCATAAACATTTGGACATGAGAAAGCTATCCGCAAGATGGGTGCCGCGATTGCTCACGCTTGACCAAAAACGGAATCGTGTGAAGTGTTGCAAGGATGGTTTGCAGCTGTTCCAGAAGAATCCGGAGGACTTTAAGCGTCGTTTCGTCACTGTGGATGAAACATGGATACATTACTATACTCCCTGAGACCAAACAACAATCTAAACAATGGGTTACCAAGGGGGAATCTGCACCAAAAAAGGCGAAGACCGTTCCTTCGGCCGGAAAGGTTATGGCGACTGTCTTTTGGGATTCGCAAGGGATATTCCTCATCGACTATCTGAAAAAGGGTAAAACTATGACAGGTGAATATTATTCATCGTTATTGGACCGTTTGAAAACCGAGCTGCAAGAAAAACGCCCGGGATTGGCCCACAAGAAAGTCCTTTTCCATCACGACAACGCACCAGCACACACCTCAGCAGTTGTGGTCGCAAAATTAATGGAAATAGGATTCCAACTCGTTTCACATCCCCCCTATTCTCCAGACTTACTTGGCTCCCTCGGACTACTATTTGTTCCCCAATTTGAAGAAAGAGCTGGCGGGACAAAGATTTTATTCAAACGAGGAGCTGATTGCAGACACTAATGGATATTTTGCAGACTTGGACAAATCCTATTATTCGGAGGGGATCAACAAACTAGAACATCGTTGGACGAAGTGTATAAGCCTAAAAGGAGACTATGTCGAAAAATAAAAAAGGTTTACCCCAAACACATAAGTAGTTTTTATTTTTTCACGGACTTTTCAAACCAGCCTCGTATATATATATATATATATATATATATATATATATATATATATATATATATATATATATATATATATATATAATCTACGTATCAGATTATGTTGGGATTTTGTAATCTTTGGCACAACGGCAGTACAGTGTGCGTAGTGCTAATTTCAAATGAAATTTTATTTATCGCACATTCGTATTATCTCGGAAATATTGAAGGGAGTAATAGAAACCTGCTAGACACACACATAAAAAATTTAAAAATTTGTGCTGATTCGTCAAATACTAAAAACCGGTGTGCTTAACCATGGAATGAATGAAAAAAAAATACCCTAAGTTTATAGAAGATGAATACTAACCTAACCGTGTAATTCCTTCTCGTTAATATTGCGCATGCTTGAGATAACGATAAGGACAAAGGCAGGTGAAAATTAAACGTTGCAAAAACTCTCTAGTATTGTAAAACATGTGTTACTTTTAGGCTTCTTTAATTAAAAAGTAAAGAAAAGTTCGTTGCGCTTTACAGATTTTACGATTTTTTCCCTTAAAATGGATGATAAAATTTCCCACTAAAGAGGGAAATAGACGAAAAGTTATCACCTCCTATCTTATTTTCAAGTAATATTTTGGTCTAAGTGGTTTCGATGGAGCCGAGACTCAATTCAGAATGAGCCTAAACCAGGAAGACCGGTTAAGACAAGAACTGAAAAAACCATTAGGCTTGTTGAGAATTTGTTGTTGTTAGTTCTGACTACAAAAGCTGGAATACCTGAAACTTTAAGATTGTACATGAGGATTTAAGGACGAAAAAATTTCTGCAGGATGGATCTCCAAACTTTTCACCGGAGCTGAAGTTTCTCAAGAAAGTTTGACCACTTTAAGGAATAATGGGTGTTATTTTTACAATGGTTCATAGGGGCTCTCTATCTCCTAAGAAGGCGAAAACTCAGTCTTCTGTAAAGTTGATGGTGACTGTTTTTTTGGAACCGCGAAGGGATTTCGCTTATTGAATATATGGAAAGAGGGTCCATATTTAATGGAGAGGTTAAGGGAAGGACGATTTAAAACCTGAAACAGATCATTAGAAAAAAACGTTCTAATTCAGGGAGGACCAATATTTTTCTTTTGAACGACAACAAGCTACAAGACAGTTTCTCACAGAGTAACTTTTTTTTAATTTTTTTTTATGGGTATAGCCACGTGCTGCAGGGAAATCCCTAAAGCTCTCCAGAAGCGACGCGTATGCGAAACAAGCGATTCACGTTGGTCTTGAATGGCTGTAACTTGTAGTCGGTAGGAAACACAGTCATGGGCAGATCATTCCAAAGCGATGATGTTCTCCATATAAAAGACCTCTTGAAAAAAGTTGTACGAGAAGTGACAAGCTTAACCTCATACGGATGTTATGTATTAGCCCGGTGTGTATTCTTGGCTTGCACCGCTCTGGGAGTAATTAAGCGGGCTACATCTGTCGAACACTTTCTGTGAAAATATTTGTAAAATATTTAAGTCGCCAACCGTTCTTCGATGTTTCAAGGAATCAAGGTGAGTTCTATGTCTCCAATTGGTCAAATAGCTTTTTTCTAAATGGAAACCAGCAAATGCAATGTATATTGGGAAGCAGAGCCTCAAGCATGAGAGTAGTATTCCATCATTGAATTTTGCACGGAATTAAAAATTGGGAACTGTAAAGCTTTCTAATTCGAAATAATAATCTCAGCTTTTGAAAAGATGGAGAAGTATGCGACATGTTCATATCAAGACATACTTGCTTCTAAGTTAACGTCCAGCAAAAGTGACGATGCTAGAGGGCTGGAGTGTCCCGACATACGAGGCTGGTTTGAAAAGTCCGTGCAAAGTCCGAGATATGGCACCACCGGCGCGTATCGAGGTCATGTTTAGTTAGTAGCATCTCTTGAATGAACGCACACCAAGTTTCAGCCATATTGGTCTATTTATTTGTGTTTGGCATTCGTGTGAATCAAGGAAGTCGAGTGATTTTCAAGAAATGGACGAAAAAGAATTTCGTGTGGTGATTAAACATTACTTTATGAAAGGCAAAACGCCTCAGGAGACTAAAGAGAAGCCTGATAAACATTATGGTGACTCTGCACCTTCGATTAGAACAGTTTATAAGTGGTTTCAAAATTTTCGGACTGGCCATATGGGCACAAGTGACGCTGAACGTTCTGGACGGCCTGTGGAGGTTACGACTCCAGAAATCATTGATCCATGATGATGGATGACAGAAGAGTTAAGGTGCGTGAGATTGCTAGTGCTGTGGGCATCTCGACTGAACGGGTACATAATATTTTGCATAAACATTTGGACATGAGAAAGCTATCCGCAAGATGGGTGCCGCGATTGCTCACGCTTGACCAAAAACGGATCGTGTGAAATGTTGCAACGATGGTTTGCAGCTGTTCCAGAAGAATCCGGAGGACTTTAAGCGTCGTTTCGTCACTGTGGATGAAACATGGATACATTACTATACTCCTGAGACCAAACAACAATCTAAACAATGAGTTACCAAGGGGAAATCTGCACCTTCGGCCGGAAAGTTTATGGCGACTGTCTTTTGGGATTCGCAAAGGATAATCCTCATCGACTATCTGGAAAAGGGTAAAACTATTACAGGTGAATATTATTCATCGCTATTGGACCGTTTGAAAACTGAGCTGCAAGAAAAACGCCCGCGATTGGCCCACAAGACAGTCCTTTTCCATCACGACAACGCACCAGCACACACCTCAGCAGTTGTGGTCGCAAAATTAATGGAAATAGGATTCCAACTCGTTTCACATCCCCCCTATTCTCCAGACTTGGCTCCCTCGGACTACTATTTGTTCCCCAATTTGAAGAAATGGCTGGCGGGACACAAATTTTATTCAAACGAGGAGGTGATTGCAGACACTAATGGATATTTTGCAGACTTGGACAAATCCTATTATTCGGAAGGGATCAACAAACTAGAACATCGTTGGACGAAGTGTATAAGCCTAAAAGGAGACTATGTCGAAAAATAAAAAAGGTTTACCCCAAACACATGAGTAGTTTTTATTTTTGCACGGACTTTTCAAACGAGCCTCGTAACTGTCGAGTTTCGCAGCGTTTTGTTTTTTGTAGCGTTAAATTCTACTTGGTTACTGTCACTCTAACATAAAATTTCTTCCAGGTCTTTGTTAAGTTGAATACCTTCGTGCTGTCTGCAGATATTTACATGAGTAGCTGATGTTCTAGTGTTCAAAACAAATGAAAAAATAATCGTATCTGCAAAGCTGTAAATTAGGTCGACCTTTCCATTAGATTGTTAATGTAAACAAAAAAGAGAGACAATATGGAGCCTTCGGCACACTAGCGTTGATAGTGAAGGTATTAGAAAGAAAGGTCTAAAAAGCCGTTGAACCCTATTTTTTTTTTTTGAGGCATAAACAAGAGAATGTCTTTGGATAGAATGAACCAACTTCAAAAATAAACGGATCTAAACGTAGTAGTGTAGACAACAGTTGTGTAAAAATATTTTTTTAAGCTCTACAAGTTTTCCTTTATATATATATATATATATATATATATATATATATATATATATATATATATATATCAATCGGTTTTATAACGTCTTCCGTCTTCCGATGCCTAATTTCCACTCCTCCCGGTTTCTCCATCCCTCCTCCTCCAAATCTCTCTCTAGAACTTCCTTGTTGATTCCTGCTCTCCAGCTTTGGCGTGGTCTTCCTCGCTTTCTTTTTCCATGTGACATTCTCTGTACATGTCCGTACCATACCAACTGTTGGGTTCTGATTTCATCCACTATTTTGTGCTTTATTTCTAAAGCTCGCCTTATCCTGTCATTTGGTACGCGGTCTTTTCTGGATTTTCTGGCTGGTCGTCTCCAGAAATCCATTTCTGTAGCTTTTAGTATTTTTTCGATTCTTTCCTTTAATGGCCACACCTGGAGCTGTAAGTTATACTTTTCACTATTGAGTTGTAAATTATCTTCTTTTCAATGGTTATGTTTTTGTCCCATAGTATACTATTAAGCATTGCAATCGCTTTTCTTCCTTGGATATTCCTCTTGAATATTGCTTCTTCCAGTGTTCCGTCCGTAGATATTCTCGTTCCCAAATACTTATAACTGGCACAGTGTTTGATGGTGTGTCCTGTGGCCAGTTTCAAATCCTGCTGTTGTCCTCCGACGCACATATACTCGGTCTTTTTAATATTGACTTCTAGGCCCCATTTTTCATATTCCTCCATAAGTTTTCGTGTCATGTATTCCATATCATCGATGTTCTGAGCGACTACTACCTGGTCATCTGCGAATGATAGCGTGTACAATGTAGTATCGTCATCCAGTGGTAATCCCATACTGCTGCATTTCCTTTTCCAGTTCTTCAGTGCACTCTCCAAATAGATTTTAAATAGCGTTGGGGATATACAGCAGCCCTGTTTGAGACCCTTTGTGACCGGGAACCCTGTTGTTATACCATATTTGGTTTTCACACTACTTCTTGCGTCTTGGTATAAGGATTTTACGGCTTTAATTATTTCGGCGCTTACATTATTCTGTTGTAGTGTTTCCCACAATCTCATTAGGGGCACGCTGTCGTAGGCCTTTTTTAAATCAACAAACAAGACATGGACTTCCTGATCAAATGCGGTTTTCTTTTCTAGGATTTGTGTCAGTGAGAAGAGTTGGTCTATTGTGGATCTTCCTGCTCTAAAGCCTGCCTGTTCTTCAGCTTCTACGTCCGCGTATTCCGTTTCTATTTTATTTTTAAGTATTTTTCCGATATAAATCGCTAAAATAAAATATATATATATATATATATATATATATATATATATATATATATATATATATATATATATATATATATATATACATACCTTTTCAGAGTTCAAACTTTCTTTATTTTAAGGTTAACCCACTTTCATATCATATATATATTTTTTCATATCTCTTTATGAGGGCAGCTATCAAGTCATCAATTAATAAGGTTAATTGCACTTCCTACAATTTTGTCGCATTAATTCATTGGTCTCTATCCACTATTACTGTCTATGCAGTCTTATTTGTATAAAATTAATAAGGTAGTTAAAAATTCTATTTGCATGACGGCAAATTTATACAGTGTGAGTTCTTATAATAGGAAAAAGCTGATCAGCATAATACTTTAAAGAGTTGATCGATTAGTCCATTACTTTGAGACAGTACATTTTAACAATAAAATTACTTGTTTACTTTGTTAACTGACACTAAATATTTGTATGTATATATATATATATATATATATATATATATATATATATATATATATATATATATATGTATATATATATATATATATATATATATATATATATATATATATATATATATATATATACACACACTAGCCGTGCCCGCGGCTCCGCTCGCGTGAACTTGATTCACTACTATCGTCACTGCTTATTTCTTATGTTATCTAATGTAATAAAATATCTGCCAATATTTCCCCTTATCTCCCATTATTTCTCCTTATCTCCCATTATCTCTACATTATTTCCATTATCTAGGCTTATCTCAGCTCATCTCCCATTATTTCTTCTTATCTCCCATTATTTCTCCTTTTCTCCCATTATCTCACCTTATTTCCCATTATCTAGGCTTATCTCGACTTATCTCGTAATATTTCTCCTTATCTCCCATTATTTCACTTTATGTTCCATTATCTCACCATAACTCCCATTACCTAGACTTATCTCTGCTTATCTCCCATTATTTCTCCTTATCTCCCATTATTTATACTTATCTCCCATTATTTATACTCCCATTATCTCGCTTTATCTCTCATTATCTAGATTTATCTCGACTTATATCGCAATATTTCTCCTTATCTTCCTTTATTTCTCCTTATCTTCTATTATTTCTCCTTATCTTCCATTATCTCACCATAATTCCCATTACCTAAACTTATCTCTGCTTATCTCCCATTATTTCTCCTTATCTCCCATTATTTATACTTATCTCACCTTTTCTCCCATTATCTAGCCTTATATCGAATTATATAGAACATATATATAAATTTATAAAAAAACACGTAAATCGGATAAGTGGTTCTCAAGTGATAAGCGCACTAACGGACAGACAGACAGAAAGACGTTGCATTTTATATATATTATATTCTTTGCAACATGATATTGTTCCATATTTAATGGTTTAGGCAATGTATTGCAAGAGAACGCGCTAACGGTAACCTTTTTTCCGACTTGATTCACTATTATCGTCACTGCTTATTCTTTATGTTACCTAACGCAATAAAATATATCCTATAACCTGGCCAGAGAACATATGTATGTTTTAAAAAAAAGCACGTAACGCACTAACGGACAGACAGACAGAGAGGCGTTGCATTTTATATATATTATAGATAGATAACCTAGCCAGAGAACATATGTATATTTAAAAAAAAAAACACGTAAATCCAATAAGTGGTTCTCCAGTGATAAGCGGACTAACGGACAGACAAACAGACAGAGATACTTTGCATTTTATATATATTATATGTTAGATGTAATAAAATATATATCTATAACCTGGTCAGAGAACATATGAACAGACGCTGCATTTTATATATATTATGATATACATTATTATTATTATATAACCTGGCCAAAGAATATATGTATGAATTTAAAAAAAGACACGTAAATCGGATAAGTGGTTCTCGCGTGATAAACGCACTAATGAACAGACAGACAGACAGAGAGACATTGCATTTTATATATATTATAGATTATAGATATTCTCTGTAACATAATATTTTTCCATATTTAATGATTTAGACTGTGTATTGCAAGAGAACGCGCTAGCAGCAAAGTTTTTTCCGACTTCATTCACTAGTATCGTCACTCCTCATTCCTTATGCTACCTATCGTAATAAAATATACCTATAATCTGGCCAGAGAAATATGTATGTTTTTAAAAAAAAAAGTACCTAAATCGGATAAGTGGTTCTCCAGTGATAAGCGCACTAACGGACAAACAGACAGACAGAGATACTTTGCATTTTATATATATTATATGTTAGATGTAATAAAATATATATCTATAACCTGGTCAGAGAACATATGTATGAATTTAAAAAATTACGTAAATCGGATAAGTGGTTGTCGAGGGATAAGTGCATTAACAGACAGACAGACAGACAGAGAGACGTTGCATTTTATATATATTATAGATATAGATTATTATTATATAACCTGGCCAAAGAATATATGTATGAATTTAACAAAAAACACGTAAATCGGATAAATGGTTCTCGCGTGATAAACGCACTAATGGACAGACAGACAGACAAAGATACATTGCATTTTATATATATTATAGATAATAGATTGTAGATATTCTCTGCTACATAATATTGTTCCATATTTAATGGTTTAGGCTGTGTATTGCAATGGAACGCGCTAGCGGCAAACTTTTTTCCGACTTCATTCACTCTTATCGGCACTGCTCATTCCTTATGCTACCTATCGTAATAAAATATAGCCTATAACCTGGCCAGAGAACATATGTATGTTTAAAAAAAAAAGTACGTAAATCGGATTAGAGGTTCTCCAGTGATAAGCGCACTAACGGACAGACAGACAGACAGACAGAGAGACGTTGCATTTTATATATATTATAGATATATATATATATATATATATATATATATATATATATATATATATATATATATATATATATATATATATATATATATATATATATATATATATATATGTAGTGTCAGTTAACAAAGTAAATAAGTAATTTTATTCATAATACTTTAAGCCAGGAGTGATTTTCAGTTTCGTAGTGAAGCCTGTGAACTATGTTATAAATTATCTAACGATCTTTTTATTTTTGTGTGTTTCTGAAAGATTATGTATTTTAGTACAATTTAGACATGCTTAATTTTGATGATTATAATCTCTAAATTATCTGTTAGATAAAGGTTTATTAAATTTATGTGTATTGCTTAAAATTAAAAAGTTAATGTATGATTAATAACTGCCAAAACTGTACAAAGTCCGTTTTTCGCAATTATTTATTGCTCCCCCACTTGTTGAACTATCCCGAGACGCGCTTTTCGTCGAATTAGGACTCGCCAGCCCATCTTGAAACTAGAGGAACCAGAACTAGTACTAGATCACCATACTTGTGTAATATAGTAATAAGAAACAATTCCGTGCCAGCTAAAATTTTACGTTCAGTAGAATATCCATGCCGTTTTCGGCGTAATCTTAAACATAATACAAAATTTTTAAAAAAATATGATTTTTCGTAATTGTATAGATAATTTTAACGTTTCATTTTAAATACTATCATAAATTATTGCAACAAACAATGCTTCAAAATACATTTCTTTGGATTATCATGTGACTTGAATATCTATCACAGTGCTAGTAAATAAAAATCAATATGGCTTTCGTATTCTAAGATCGACAAGACATCCTCGAACTTATTTTACACATGATGGAATAACGAAATTGAAAAATTTTGAGAATCTCTCAGTTAGTATATCCAAAGCATTGGACCATATTGGGCATGACGGATTGTTAACTAAGCTACGCTCTTATAGTATATCTGAAAAGTTTTGTTTATGGCTCTCGTGTTCCCCGAGGGAGCGTTCTTTACGAGTGGTAATTGACGAGTTTCTTTCTAATGGCTTCATTATCAAGGCTGATGTGCCCCAAGGCTTCATACTGTCTCCTCTTCTCTTTCTCATTTATATGAGGGATACAATCAGCAGTTTTGCAGTTGTCAGTAAGCTTATTTCTTCAATTACTTTGATCGCTCGAAAATCTGCTACTTATACAAATATCCGCAGACAGCCGTTCAACTTAACACAACCGTGGAAGAAATTCTATGCTGGGGTGACAGTAATCAAGTAGTGGGCAGTTTTTTTCTAAAAAAGTTAACGTAGCAAAACCCGACATAGTTATGACGGAACACTATTCCTCTAGCGTCGTCACTCAATTTACTGGGCGTTAACTTCTTCTTTCTTATATGGTGTGTCATATAAGTAGGCATACTGCCCTGTTTTATCCCCATTAGGGTTCTTTCGATGTGGACGTCCAGCATTCCTTCCACCTTTTCGGAGGTCTGCCCCTAGTTCTACCGCAAGGTTAATTGAGTTTGGCCCTTTTTACTAGTCTGTTGTCCATCTAATCTACATGTTTATTCCATTGTTTTCCTCTAGTTCTAGTCCATTTGAATATTTCTTGGGTCTTACTTAGTTCTTGTAGATCTTTGTTGCTGATTTTAACCTGGTTAGTTTACAAGTTACAGTGGTTTTAGTGACGCTGCTTTTCATATTTTCAAAACATTGGAAAAAATCGGATTTCGTGTGTTGATTAGACACTGTTTTTTGATGAAAAAAAATACCGTTCAAGCAAAGCAATAGCTTGATAAGTGTTACGGAGACTCTGCCCCTAGAAAATCACTTATCATTTACTAGTAGGTTGAATTTAAACCCAGTCGTACAGACACAAATGATGTTGAACGCTCTGGACGCCCAAATGAGGTGGTTATACCGGAAAACATAAAAAAAAAATCCATAAAATTGTTTTGGATGGCCGTAAAGTGAAACTGCGTGACATAGCTGACACCTTAAATATATCAAAAGAACGTGTTGGTCATATTTTGCGTGAACATTTGAACATGAGAAGTCTCTGTTCGAACTGGGTACCACGTTTGCCATGTATGTCCCTAATCACCTTTATTTCTGTTGTCCTCATCATTTCTGCTGTTTTACATCAGCTCTTGTTTCTATAGCATATGTGAGGATGGGTCTCACTGTTATCTTTTATATTCTCATTTTGCGTTCCACTATAAGGTATTTATTTTTCCAGACTGTATCCGTCAAGCAACCCGCTATTAGTAATGCCTTCATAGACTGTTGTTTTACTTCCCTGTTTAAGTCTCCGTAGCTTGTTATCATTGTTCCCGGGTATTTTAAATTATTAACCTGTTCATTAATACTACCTTGTATCTCCAGCTTGCATCTTAATAATTATTTTGAAGCTACCATACATTTTGTCTTGGTATTAATAATCATGTCTAGTTTTCTCGCTTCCAAATTGAAAGCATGAAAGATCTTCTGAAGGTTGTCCTCAGAATCGGAGATGGGAACTGTATCATCGGCGTGGCAGATTGTGTGTCCATTTTATATCCTCTAGTTTTTGGAAGATTCTCCACTATTCTGTCCATGACGAGGTTGAAGCTAAAGGGACTAAGTGAATCGCCTTGTCTTATTCCAGTGTTAATTTTTACTACTTTACTCAGTAGATGTCGCACTTTTATATTTGTTTATTAGCTTCTAGTTTGTCTGCTTTTCTTGTAATATTTTTATAATATCTCTTAATTGCACTATATCGAAGTCTTGAGTCATGTCGACGAAATATATATAACACGTAGAATGAAAAGTTTTTGGTCTAGATACTTAAAACACATTTTTTTGCAAAATTCAACTTTATTCATCAACATAGTCTCCTTCAAGAGCAATACAATCAGTCCAACGCTTTTCTAACATTTCTATACCTTTCTTGTAGAAGGATTTGTCCTTGCCTTCAAAATAGGCCTCAGTTTCGGCGATTACTTCTTCATTGAAATCAAATCGCTTTCCCGCGAGCATTTTTTTGAGGTTTGCGAATAGATAATAGTCGTTGGGGGCCACATCTGGACAATACGGTGGATGAGGAAGCAATTCGAAATTCAATTCATGCAATTTTACTATGGTAACCATTGACTGGGTGGTGCGTTGTCTTGATGTAAGAGCACTTTTTCCTTGTTCATTTGGGGTCTTTTTTGCGATTTCTGCCTTCAAACGCACCAATAACTTTATATAATGTTCGCTATTGATGGTTTCTTCGTTTCTCAGCATAGTCGATAAAAGTTATTCCATGCGCATCCTAAAATACAGAGGCCAAATCTTTCCCAGCCGACTGTTGTACCTTTGGTCGCTTCGGGCGGCTTTCACCGACTGCTGTCCACTCAGTTGACTGCCAATTTTATTCCGGTGTGTAATCCATATTTCATTCATTGTCACATATCGCATAAAAAAATCCTTTTTATTGCGCTTAAACAGTTCCAAACAGCGCTCAGAGTCATCAACACACTGTTTTTGGTCCACTGTGAGCAAACGTGGTACCCATTTCTAACAGCTTTCTCATGCCCAATTGTTCATGCAAAATATTGCAAAAACGTTCTTTTGATACCTTTACGGCCATCTAAAACAATTGTGTGGATTTTTTATATGTTTTCCGCCGGTGTAATCACCTCATTTGAGCGTTCAGCATCATTTGTGTCTGTCTGTACGACCGCGTTTAAATTCAGCATACCAGTAAATGATGAGTGATTTTCCAGGGGCAGAGTCCCTGTAACACTTATAAAGCCACTGCTTTGTTTGAACGGTATTTTTTCCCTGCAAAAAACAGTGTTTAATCAACACACGAAATTCGATTTTTTTCCATTGGTTGAAGGTTGGTACTTTCTAAAAATCATACGGATTTTTTAAAAAGGGCGACATCTGTGGGTCAGACCAAAAACTTTTCAGCCGGGGTGTTATGCAGGTTTATTAAATTCTTTAGCTTTTTCCGTTATCTGCCTCACTATAAATATGGCATCTAAAGGGTGTCCCAAAAATCACGCAAGAAGTAATTTTGATAGAAAACACAGGTTCTTAATTAAAAATTGTACTTTTTTTTTTATTGATTCATAAAGTATACAGTATAGAGTTATGTATGGAATAACACATCGGGTAAATGGCCTCCACGGCTTTGCTGGCACATACGCACTCTTTTGTCGAAATTTTCCGCTGAATTTCATTGATACCACGCTTAATTTCCTCCTTCAAGTCGTAGGTGGTCGTGGGCTTGTTGGCATAAACCTTAGACTTTAAAAAAATCCCAAAGAAAAAAGTCCAACTGCGTTAAATCGCTTGATCTGGGCGGCCAATTCTGATCACCAAGACGGGATATTACACGACCAGGAAATGACTCATGCAGTAATTGAATTGTTTCTCAGGCTGTATAACATGTGGCACCGTTTTGTTAAAACCACATGTCGTCCACATCCATATCTTGCAATTTAGGCACAAAAAACTGGATTATCATATCGCGATAACAATCACCAGTAACTGTTGTTGCCTGGCCAACCTCATTTTCGAAGAAGAATGGTCTGATGATGCCTCCAGCCCAAAATCCGCACCAAACAGTGACACCTTGTGGATGCATTTGTGTCGCAACAGTCTCTTGTGGATTGTCTGAACCCCAAATGCGACAATTTTGTCGATTAACGAAGCCATCAAGATGGAAATGAGCCTCATCGCTGAAAATGATTTTCTTCGAAAAATCAGTATCCATTTGTTGTTCCATAATCCATTCAACGAATTCTCTTCGTTGTGCGTGGTCAGTAGGCTTGAGATCTTGAGTCAATTGAACTTTGTAAGAGAATATGCTGTAGGGAGCTTCTCGAAATGTCCAATTCTTGACCATGGTGCCGAATTGATGTTCCTGGAGTCTCAGCAACTCTCTCACGAACTGCTTCAATGTTTTGTATCGAACGACTTGTTGAAGGACGGCCAGGGCGTTTCAGATCACAGTTGATGAGGTTAAATCATTATTCCGACCATATTTTGTACGAAAATTCCGAACTGTAGCTGCCAAACTTTCATTATTTTTAAATTATTGCTCAACAATGAATACGCGTTGTTCTTTCGTGTAGCGCTCCATTTTTAATAACCCTGAACTGTCAGCTGTGACGCTGTGTTTTTTGTTTTGTTGGCAACACTTTACCATACAAATGGCGCCAAATTCAAATCTCGCGTGAATTTTGGGATACCCTTTATGTCTATCGATTTTTGCGCAATCCCTGTTGTTCCTCTCTTATTTAAATATCCTTACTCATTTCTACCAGTATGATTTTTGTAATACTTTTAAGGTAGTATTTAGGAGCGTTATTCCGCGAGAGTTTTCGGGTAACGTCTTTTGCCCTTTTTTGAATATCTGGATTGTTATGTTAGTTTTCCAATCTGTAGATATTTGTCTATTTACTTAGAAGTAAATATGTCTGGGCATAAACATGTTGCATGCATAGCAAAGAGAGTTTCTCAAAAGCTGGAACTATTCTTTCGAACTAGAAAGCTTTTCACTCCACACCACAACTTTTGTTCCTATACAAAGCTCAAATTCGACCAATGATGGAATACTACTTCCATGTTTTACGCTCTGCTCCCAAACATATAGTGCATCTGTTGTATTCTATTCAAAAGAAATCTGCCTGATTGAAGACTCAGAACTCATCAACCACCCTGATTTCTTGAAACATTAAAGGACGGTTGGCAACTATTCTACGGATAGTTTCATGAAAAGTGTTCGATGGATGTAACCCGTTTAATTCTTCCCAGAGGGGTGCATACCATACTAACGTATGAGGTTCAGCTTGTCACTCCTCGTACAACCCTTTTCAAGCAACCTTTTATATGGAGGACATCATTTCTTTGAAATGACTTGCCCAGGCCTGTGTTCCCCACTAGTACAGTTAACCGCGATTCAAGACCAACGTGAATCGCTTTTTCCACATACGCGTCGCTCCTCTACCGCTTTAGATATTCCCTTGTAGCACGTGTGCTATGCCCACAAAAAAAATTCCATAAGTTATTAGAATCGTTCAAAAGATACAAGTTATTGAAATGAAAAACGGGAGCTACTTTAATTTAGCCCACAATGTATATTGCTTATTTAATTCCTTTGTTTGATAGTCATTATTGTATTCACTGGACGCTTATTCTAAAACATAAGAAACAATGCATTGTAAACTATGAGATGATTTCCTCTTCACGTATGTAGGCACATACGAAAGCATTTTAAATCACCTTTCATTAAAATTTGGTATAATATTTTCACACTCTATTTAATTAATTGTTATTTTCTATCTTTAAAATATTATGTATCATCTAATGTCTAGATAAATGAACTAAATACTGTATTTTTTTGTGACAAGTCATTGTGATAGGTGCCTGGGTAACAAGTACGTACTTGTTGATAGATAACTGCCTTTACGTATTGTTTCTATATAATTTGAGTATTACGAGGGCTTCCTTTTAAGTTTTTACAAACGACCACTAGATGGCGCTATTGAGATGTGACATTGCCATTGTTGTAAAATTTGACATTTGTTATTGTTAAAAAAGTGACAGCTAAGAAATTGGCCGAGTAGAGTGTTTACAGTGAGCGTTTAAAAAAAAAAACAGTTTTGTGAACAAATGAAAATTTCACGTGAAGCTTTTCGTTGTATGATTTTTTTTTTGCGATTTTAGTGAAAGCCTAACTCAACAACAATGCCTCGAATCTCTTCGTTCAACTTCTGGTAACAAATCACCATCACAAAAGACTGTTTCCAATTGGTTTGCAGAATTTCGTCATGGTCGTGCTTTCGTCACGATGAATTTCGTGAAAGGGAACCAAAATCGGTTGTTGTTCCAAAAAACATCGATACTGTGCGCAACATGATTGAAGAGGATCGGCATGTGACTTACCGCGAAATTGTGATCCTTAGGCATATCGAAGACTGCAGTACATTCGATTTTGTATGAACGAAAGCTGTGGAAAGGATCTATTCCCTATGAATTCCGCATAATTTGACCTAGATTCAAAAACAGGCTCATGTCAATTGATAGAAGGAAATGCTTAAAAAATTAGACCGAGGACATGAAAATCCGTATACAACATCATAACAGGAGACGAAACTTAGAGATACTCGTACGAACTGAAAATTAAGCAAGTCAACTGTTTGGGTGTTTCAAGATGAACAAAATCCAACAAAAGTGGTTCGTCCGCAAAGCACTTCCAAGAAAATAATCGCTTGTTTCTTTGGTTATGTTGGACATGTTGCAACCAAACACCAATTTAAAGAATCGCTGAATGCTGAATGGTATACAACAATTTGTTTGCCAGAAGTTATCGATGAAATCAGGAAAAACAACCGAAAACGTGGCATTATTCTTCATCATGACAATGCCAGCTCTCACACAGCACGTCAAACAATTGATTATTTGACGGAGAAAAACATCGATTTATGTCTCATTGCCCGTATTCACCTGATTTATCGACTTCTTTTTGTTCCCGAATGTCAAAAAAAAATGCGTGGATAGCGATTTTTATCACCTCGAGAAGCTGTTTAATCCTTCCAAAACCATGTTTTTGAGATACCAACTTCAGAGTGAAAAAAATGTTTCGAGAATTGGTTCGAACGCATGCAGAAGTGTTTAAATGTTAAAGGCGAATACTTTCAGAAACAATAAAACGATGTGTACCAAATTTTTTCAAAAAACTTATAAGGTAGCCCTCGTATTAACTATCAACTTAGCACTTGTCAAACAGAAATACTAATTTTACATATTACGTTATGTGGAACACCTTCCAATTTCTTGTATTCATTCTAGAGGGGTAAGTCTAATTGCAAATCAGTTTTTAAAGGGTATTTTGCAGTTTACCGGAATTTTTTATTTTGTGACGAAAACAAATTTTTCTAACATTTTCAAGGTCGATGATTACAAAAAAATAATTGCTTTTGCGCAGAAATTGGTTTTTAGTGTTCCGTACGGAACACTTATAAGATCACTTCGGTGTCTGTCTGTCTGTCTGTCACACCCGATTTTCTCCGAAACTATTTGTCATAGAAACTTGAAATTTGGTAATAAAATAGGAATTGATGGCCTCATCAGACCCATGTAGTTTTGAAAGTTAAATTTTGACTTAAGGGGTTAATTTTGGGGGGTGAAATCGGAAGTGAAAAAAAAATTTTTTTACTAAGTCATCGAGTGTGGTGTCAAATGGAAGGTTGTGAAAACACGAGTAAAAAATATATATATATAATGTAATACTTGCGCGCACTTTTCTTTGTATTATTTTCAAAAAATCGCGAAAAATCGCTGTCCCGCGCCTTACCTCGAAAAGTACTTATCAAAAAATTTTGAAAAAATCCTGGAATATTCTCCACGGGGGGTAGATTGAACGAAAATTATCACGAGTGCATTACCTTTAATAATTTATCTGGTATTTAAAAAAAAACAAAAATTTCAAGGTCATCAGATTTCAGTAAAGATTGGAAACACACTTTGTCGAAAACTCATTTAGGGTGTGTTTTGTGAAGTCACTGATCATTTTATACCATCGTAACATAAATTTTGACTTAAGGGGTTCGTTTTGAGGGGTGAAATCGGAAGTGAAAAAAAATTTTTTTTTACTGGGTCATCGAGTGTAGTGTCAAATGAAAGCTTGTGAAAACACGAGTAAAATATATATATATATATATATATATATATATATATATATATATATATATATATATATATATATATATATATATAATGTAATACTTGCGCACACTTTTCTTCGTATTACTTTTAAAAAATCGCGAAAAATCGCTGTCCCCTACCTTATCTCGAAAAGTACTGATCAAAAAATTTTGAAAAAACTCTGGAATATTCTCCATGGGGTATAGATTGAACGAAAATTATCACGAGTGCATTACCTTGAATAATTTATTTGGTATATAAAAAAAAACACCAAATTTCAAGGTCACCAGTTTTCAGTAAAGATTGGAAAAGAACTTTGTTGAAAGCTCATTTGGGGTGTGTTTTGTAAAGTCACTGATCATTTTATACTACCCTAACAAAAATTTTTATATTAAAAACAATCAACGTACGGAACACTAATTGTGCAAGTTCAACTTGCACTTGACCGGTTTTTTTCATATGTTTTTGGGTATGGAACTTAATTTTGACGATATAGCCAAATTGTTTGGAGATAAGAACAAACTTCACGAGCAATTATTTGTTTGGGGTTTGGTTCCTACCGTTGGGAGCTATAAATGTAAGAAGTGTGGTGCTTTCCTAAAATTGTGCAAAAATTCGGAAATGATTGATAGAAGTTGGTATTGTAATAATATCGTGTCAGTTCGAAAGCAAAAACGGAAAACGTGTGGTTATAAGGTGTCGTATAGGTTTGGTACATTCTTCGCAAGATCCCACTTGGAAATAAACCAGGTTTTAGTTCAGGTTATCGAGATAGTGCTTTTATTGAACCTGTTGATGAAGATTTAGATAATGAAATTGATTTGGAATAAAGGTTTTGTTGAAAATTAGCGATTTTTCTCAATGTGTAAGGTTTATTTTTCCATGTATGTTTGTTGAACAATTTTGTGATGGATTACTTCCCGCAAAATTTAAGTTATTTTTTTGTAATTATCGACCTTGAAAATGGTAGAAAAACTTGTTTCGATCAAAAAATGAAAAATTCCGGTAAATTGAAAAAATTCCTATTTAAAAAAATCATCTTTCCCTATTAGTAATAAGTTAAATAATATATTTATATTAAATTGGTAAAACAAATCTCATACAGTGCTGTGCTCAATTATTGTCAATGGAAATTAGCTGCTAAGTTTGATCACCGGGATCACCATTCCTGTATATGTGCTGGTAATTTGATATTTTTTACTTAAACTAGCCGTGCCCGCGGCTCCGCTCGCGTGGACTTGATTCACTATTATCGTCACTGCTTATTCCTTATGTTACCTAACGTAATAAAATATATCCTTTAACATGGCCAGAGAACATATGTATTTTATAAAAAAAAAAACGTAAATCGAATTGGTTCTTGAGTGCTAAGCGCACTAACGGTCAGACAGCCAGACAGACAGACGTTGCGTCTTAAATATATTATAGATTTTTTTTGATAAATATTAAGTTAAGAATTTAAAAAAACCCGTAAATCGGATAAGCGGTTCGCGAATGATAAGCACACTAACGGACAGCCAGGCAGAGAGTCGTTGCGTTTTATATATATTATGTAGATTATTATTATTATTATATAACCTGGCTAGGGAACATATGTATGAATTAAAAAAAAAAAAAACACGTAAATCGGATAAATGGTTCTCGAGTGATAAGCGCACTAACGGACAGACAGGCAGACAGATAGAGACGGGGCATTTTATATATCTTGTATTTTTTGTTACGTGATATTGTTCCATATTTAACGGTTTAGGCAGCGTATTACAAGGGAGTGCGCTAGCGGTAAACTTTTTTCGGGCTTGATTTACTATTATCATCACTGCTTGTTCCTTATGTTACCTAACGTAATAAACTATATTCTGTAACCTGGCCAGAGAACATATGTATTTTATAAAAAAAAAACACGTAAATCTGATAAGTGACTCTTGAGCGCTAAGCGCACTAACGGACAGACAGAAAGACGTTTCGTTTTATATACAAGGTGTACAAGTATGAAATGCGGATTTTTTTTCTAAAGAAAACATGTTAAATTCGGAAGAATGATAAAAAGTGCTTTATTCAAAGTATGCTCCATCGCTTGTAATACATTTTTTCCATCTTTCGGGCAATTTGTGAATAGCACGCCAGTAAAAATCTTCCCCTTTTGCTGCGAACCATTCATCGAGCCATTTTTCCACATCTTCGTACGAACCAAAGCGCTGCTCAGCAAGAGCGTGACCCATCCATGGAAACAAGTGGTAATCGGAAGGAGCCAAATCTGGTGAGTAAGCCTCATGAGGTAAAACTTCCCAGCTGAGTGCTTCCAACATGTCGCGAACTGGTTTTGGCGTATGTGATGGAGCATTGTCATGAAGAAAAACGACTGTGTTGCCTCTTTCGGTATGCTGGCTTTTTTCAAGCAGCGAACGGTTCTAATCGGCCAATTGTTGTTGGTAACGTTTAATATTAACCGTTTTCCCAGGTTTTAATAGCTCATAATAGACCACGCCCCTCTGGTCCCACCAAACACAGAGCATCGTCTTTCTACCAAAGCGATTCGGCCTTGCGGTCGATGTGGATGGTGCGCCTGGGTCTACCCAAGATTTCTTACGCTTGAGATTCTCAAAATAAATCCACTTTTCATCCCCTGTAACTATACGATGCAAAAACGACTTCCTTTTGTACCGAGCGAACAAAATGTCACACGTGTTTTTGCGATTTTCCATTTGCCTGTCGTTCAACTCATGTGGTACCCAACTATCGGTCTTCTGAATCTTTCCCATTTCTCGTAGCCGATTGGAAACAGCTTGTTAACTAACGCCCAATTGCTCGGCGAGTTGTTTTTGTGTTTGCGAATCATCTTCCAACAATGCTTGCAATTCCACATCTTCGTATTTTTTAGGCGGTTTTCCACGTTCCTTGTCTGCAACATCGAAGTCGTCACTTTTGAAACGCCGAAACGATCGTTCACACGTATCTTCCGATGGAGCATGTTCACCATAAGCTTCTCGAAGTAATCGGTATGATTCAACAGCAGTTTTCTTCAAATGAAAACAAAAAATTAATGCTGTCCGCGAATGCTCTTTGTTCGATATAAATTTCGACATATTGAACACAACACTATGTACACACTTTTCCAATTTATCACTCGTACGCGTCTGACACTCGTTGATGACACAACAAAATGGCGCAGTGTAAAATCTTTATAGCACAAACTGCATTGGTGCACCATGTGTTGTCTGAAATCCGCATTTCATACTTGTACACCTGGTATATTATAGATTTTTATTTGGTAAATATTAAGTTAAGAACTAAAAAGAAAATCACTTAAATGGGATAAGTGGTTCTCAAATGATAAGCGTACTAACGGACAGATATATAGACAGTTGGGTTTTATATATATATATATATATATATATATATATATATATATATATATATATATTTATATAGATTATTATTATTATTATATAACCTGACTATATAACATATGTATGAATTAAACAAAAACATGTAAATCGGATAAGTGGTTCTCAAGTGATAAGAGCACTAACGGACGGACAAACAGAGATTGTATTCTTTGTTACATGATATTGTTCCATATTTAACGGTTTAGGGAGCATATTGCAAGAGAGTGCTCTAGTGGCAAACTTTTTTCCGACTTGATTCACTATTATTGCCACTGCTTATTTCTTATATTACCTAAAGTAATAAAATATATCCTATAACGTGACTAAAGAATATGTGTACAAGTTTAAAAAAAAAAACACGTAAATCGGATAACTGGTTGTCCAGTGATAAGCGCACTAACGGACAGACAGACAGACGGAGAAATGTTGCATTTTATATATATTATAGATTATTATTATTATATAAACCTGGAAAGCGAACATATGTATGAATAAAAAAAAACACGTAAATCGGATAAGTGGTTTTCGAGTGATAAGCGCACTAACGAACGGACAGACAGAGAGAGAGAGACGTTGCATTTTATATATATTTTGTTCTTTGCTACATGATATTGTTCCATATTTAATGGTTTAGGCAGTGTATTGCAAGAGAACGTGCTAGCGGCAAACTTTTTTCCGACTTGATTCACTATTATCGTCACTGCTGATTCCTTATTTTACCTAACGTAATAAAATATATCCTATAACCTGGGCAAAGCACATATTTATGTTTTTTTTTTTTAAAAAAAAGCACGTAAAGCGGATAAGTGGTTCTCGATTGATAAGCGCAATAACGGACAGACATATAGACAGAGAGGCGTTGCATTTTATATACATTATAGATAGCTTGCACATAACAAATATCAGTTACAGGTATAATTATTTTGCAGAAAAAAGGAACTTTAAAATAATGGTAATAATAATAATGCCATAGAAAATTGTAAATATTTTACAAGATTATCCATATAATCAAACTATATATAGCCTCGGCAAATTATTTCTTACAAATATTATTATCTAAACGTAAATCGTTATGTTGCCGGCATGCTTCTAAGCGAGCGGTCAAATTATCAATAACTGCCTGGATCATTATTTTCCTGATCACTGCCATTTCTTGCTGTATATAGTTATGGCAAAACTTCGTTATACGGGCTTTTCAGAAAAAGGGTTTTTTTGTTGGAATAGGCTTAAATTGCTCAAATTTTGAAAGACTCCGGAGAAGGCCGTTTTTGCACTTTTTATTGGTAATTAAAAATTAACCTATATCACTGACAACTGTTGATAACCACTGATCGGAACTGTTGTTTTCGGAAGAATATGCTCCGTTCACACTAATTGGTGAAATGTAGAGGTCAGCCTAATCTTTTATTATTATTAATTTTCTTTTCAATTATAATCTAATCTTAACATAGAATTGTTCATTGTCAATTTTTTTGGTAAAACTTCGGTACGCTTTCAGAAAAAGGAGGATTTTTTTAAAAAAATGGGCTTAAAATGGTCTAAATTTAAAAAATTATGAAAAAAAAAATCGGGAGGTAACTTTTTTTGTTAACCTGAAACTGAAACTAACCTGAACTAAATAATCAGCTATTACAAAATACATTAAACAATGAAAAAAAAAATGTTCTACCTTAATGTGTGTGTGCTATATTAGCGACTGGAGATCAAAGTTAGTTCAGGTTAGCAAAAACAGCCTCACCTCGATTTTTTCTCGTCAATCTTTCGAAATTATGCCATTTTAGGCCTATTCCAAAAGAAAACTTGTGATTTGTTCTTTTCGTGTTGTTTTCCTCACAGAAAATTTCACAGCAGAGTTCCTTATTGGTTGGAATTTTGCTATGACTGTAAATGTAGCATAATCATCTCGGCGCATGCGCATGAACGAACTGAGTTCTCCCTAGCAGTTTCGTTCACTGGTTGTCAATAGCATAGTACACTTTCGTGCGCTTACGTATCAGTATTTATATGCAAAAAAAAGTGCAAAAAAACGGCCACTCCCCGATATTTTCTCGTAAATCTTTCAAAATTAGACCATTTTAAGCCTATTCCAAAAAAAATCCTTTTTCTGAAAAGCCAGCGTAACGAAGTTTTACCTTAATTATTCCAGGCAGCTAAGATTGGTACTGAAAACTTTAGTTCGGGATGTCCCCACAAAAAAACAATCCACCAGCTTCAAATAGCAAGCTTCGTAGAGGCCAACTTAATTTGTTTCCGAGAGTCATCAGCTTTTTGCCTTTTTTCACCATTGGACAGCTATCTAGTCTTTCTTAAAGAAAACAGTAGTATCCTGTAGGACCCATGCATTACCTTAACAGTGACTTTTTTAGCACTTCTTCCATACAGTATCATTTAACGTATGTACGTAAATACATTCTATGAAAAGTAAAACACACCTTGTTATAGATTTTATAAAAAGTTGGCGGCCAAATTTAATTAAACGCATAGGTAGAAATTTAATTAGCTTTTCATTGTAGTGGCCTTAAGGGCAAATATTCATTATAGAAATGCAATAGGATTGAAAATAGCACGTATGCCCCGATAAAAAACAAAAAAATGTGCTGTTTTTATTTATATATAGCTTGCATGTTAAGGCCGTAATAAAGATTATTAATTATTAAATGTAAAAGTGGAAAGGACCCCGCAATTTCTTTATGGAAAGTGGCATTTACCCAAATGGGTTCAAACTTTCAGAATATATTCTTGGAGTTATTCTGAACAAATGTCTTGCTGGACACAACGCAATCCTATGAGTAGATTTTGCACTGCAAGCATTTTAAGGGGTTACATACACCTGGGCGCTGCAAAAACTATAAATATTTTAAAGGTTATTAAGTATATAATACAGAAGAAGAATTTTTATTGTACTTTAAATTATAACGATTTTTTATATCATATATATGTTATAAAACAAAAAAAAAATCTTATAATTGAAAGTGCAGTAAAAATATATAATCGCCATTCTTTTGTATTACACACTTTTTTTGAATATACATACAGTAGAACCCCGGTTATCCGAGGTAACGTGGGGGGCACCCTCCTCGGATAACGGAAAACTCGGATAATCCGGATTTCTTTTTAATTCATTCAAAAAATAAACACCAATACTTTAAACCGATGTATTAACGTTTTTAACATATAAATACTTACATACATTATAAAACTCGCTGCAATGTTTCTCCATCTATTAAGAAGAAGCAAATCCGCTGGAGTTGCCTTTGGTTGTTGTTCGATATACCTCAAAGCATTTTCCAAAGAAGCAAAACCTTCTTGATAAGAGATCTTAGTGGGAGACTGTTCATCCACCGTCGCTTCGTCATCGTTATCTGATTTTTCGGTTTCCTGAAAGGCATTCGTTATTTCTTCAATACTCATTTCTTCTTCTAAATCATCTGCTGTAATCCATTCAACATCTTCTCTTGTCACATTTTCGCAACCTTTTAATTTTTGCATTAATTCAAATAAACTTTTTTCTTTTTCTTCTATCTCGCTGTCAAAATTTGAACAGGACATTTCTCCATGGCTTTTCAATTTCAAAGCTAATTCATTTAATGGAGTATCATCTTCACTGTCATTATAGTCCTCAAAATCAATAACTTTTGACCAAGATTTTTGAATAGTAGTAGTACGCACAGAATCTCAAGCTTGACTTACCCAGTAAATAACATTTTTCAGTGTAACCTTTCTCATCCCATTGATAATATCCTCCTTTTCTGTGTATTCTAACAGATGTTCAAGATATAAACGCCTATAATTTTTTTAAATGTTTTCGAGGATGCCTTGATCCATTGTTTGCATCATGCTGGTTACATTTGGAGGAAAAAAAATTACAATTTCGCCCACATGAAGCCCTTCTCCAGGGTGAGAGGGGACATTATCTATTAACAAAATTGCTTGAATAGGAAGACGGTTTCTGTTCAAAAATTTAGTCACAGATGGCACGAACTCTTCTTCAAACCAGTTAGTAAATAAGGTCGCATCCATCCATGCGCTCTTCTGACTTTTGTAATAAACTGGTAGGGCTTTGGGTGAGATGTCTTTTAAAGTTCTTGGACGTGCAGACTTGCCAATCACCATCAGTGGGATTTTGTGCTTGCCAGATGCATTGGAACATTATAGTTAATCTTTTCTTACTTCGTTTGTGCCCAGGAGCTGATTTTTCCTGTCGATATGCCAATGTTTTTGATGGAAGCATTTTATAATTCAGACCAGTTTCGTCACAGTTGTAAATTTGATCACATGTGTATCCACAATCTTCGCTTTGCTTTTTAAAGTTCTGCTTAAACTTCTTAATTGATGACACATCAGCAGAAAGTTTTGCACCACATACAGTCAGTTGTCGTACACCGTACCGTTTTTTCCAGCGGTCAAGCCATCCAGAACTGGCGGTAAACTGATCTATCTCTGGGAATTGCCTACTAATCATTATTGCTTTCTGTTGTAAAATTGGACCTGACAGAGACACACCTTTTGATCTCTGTTGGTTAAACCACATGAATAAAGCTTCGTTAACCTTTTCATAGTCTCCGGTTTTCATTGTTTTCTTCCTGAGGAAGAGGAGGCTTGATTTATACACCACCACTCTTCTATTTTTGTGCGATTTCTTTTCCAATCTCCAACTGTTACCTCACCTCCATAATCTCCTGCAACAACTTTAATTGTCTCTTCTGATGGCTTTTAATTTTTCTTCAATAGGAACGACGATTCTTTTACGCTTGTTTTACTCCATTATAATACGACAAACAAAAATTCAAACAAAGCAGTTCGTATTAATTACACTTAACTACCAGAACTCCAACCAAATAAATTATGTGAGTATACTCGTACTTCTCCGTAGTAAACGCTATAACGCACTGCATTCACCCAAATTTACATGCTGAAAGAGTCCAAAAACATCAATAGGGAAGCCCCTCACACGGACCAGGGGGATTCTCCGAAGGCCCCGACGATTTTAAGTGGAAATATGTACATACATATTTTATAAGCTCTGTTAATACGCAGCATAGACGCGCGTACCTGGGATAATCAGGTTCTTAGATTGGCTCGATTAATCCAGAGCTCGGATCATCGCGACTCGGTTATAATTCTTATAATTTAAGGTACAATAAAAATTATAATCGCCATCCTTTTGTATTATTCACTTAATACCCTTTAATTTTTTTTTTTAAATATACATATTTTTTGCAGCACCCAAGTGTAACACGTAGGCTGAAAAGTTTTTGTTCTAACACATAGATGTCGGCCTTTTCAAAAAATCCATATGATTTTTAAAAGTACCAACCTTCAGGCGATATCTGTCAAAATTTCATAACACATCGAAGATTAGTTTGCAAGTTACAGATGTTTTAGTGACGTTACTTTTAATAATGTAAAAACAGTGGAAAAAATCGAATTTCGTGTATTGATTAAACATTCTTTTTTGATGACAAAAAATACCGTTCAAGCAAAGCAGTGGCTTGATAAGTGTTACGGGGACTCTGCCCCTGGAAAAACACTCATCATTTACTGATACGCTGAATTTAAACGCGATCATAACAGACAAATGATGCTGTAAGCTCTGGACGCCCAAATGAGATGGTTACACCGGAAAACATGAAAAAATCCACAAAATTGTTTTGGATAACCGTAAAGTGAAATTGCGTGAGATAGCTGACACCCTAAAGATATCAGAAAGAACGTGTTGGTCATATTTTGCATGAACATTTGGACATGAGAAAGCTCTGTTCGAAATGGGTACCGCGTTTGCTCACAGTGGACCAAAAACAACAACGTGTTGATGATTCTGAGCGCTGTTTGGATCTTTTTAAGCGCAGTAAAAAGGTTTTGGCCTCTGTATTTTGGGATGCTCATGGAATAATTTTCATCGACTATGCTGAGAAGGAAAAAACCATCAATAGCGAATATTACATAAAGGTATCGGTGCGTAATCTTTCCTCAAGACCATGCACCGTGTCATAAGTCAATGGTTACGATGACAAAATTACATGAATTGAAGTTTGAATTGGTTCCTCATCTCCAGATTTGGCCCCCGGCGACTATTACGAGAATCTATTCTCAGACCTCAAAAGAATGCCCGCAGGAAAGAGATTTGGCTCCAAAGAAGAACTTACCGCCGAAGCTGAGGCCTATTTTGAACTCAAAGACAAATCCTTCTACAAGAAAGATGTAGAGATATTAGAAAAGCGTTGGACTGATTGTATCGCTCTTGAAGGAGACAATGTTGATGAATAAAGTCGAATTTTGCAAAAAAATGTTTTAAGTAGCTAGACCAAAAACTTTTCGGCTTACGTGTTATGTAAGCCCTTAAAATGCTTGCCGTGCAAAATTTACTCATAGGATTACGTTGTGCCCAGCAAGACATTTGTTCAGAATGACTCTAAAAATATATTCTGAAAGTTTAAACCCATTTAAGTGAAAACCACTTTCCACAAAGAAATTGCGGGGTCCTTTAAAGATTTTTTTCTTTATTTTATAACTGCAATTTTACTCGATAACGCTCCGTTTTTCAGTTCTACAATATATATAAAATGCAACGTCTCTCTGTCTGTCTGTCCATCCGTTAGTGCTCTTATCACTGGAGAACCGATTTACGTGCTTTTTCTTAAACATACATATTTGCTTTGGCCAGGTTATAGGCCATATTTTATTACGTTAGGTAACATAAGGAATAAGCAGTGACGATAATAGTGGATCAAGTCGGAAAAAAGTTTGCCGCTAGCGCGTTCTCTTACGATACACTGCCTAAACCATTAAATATGGAACAATATCATGTAGAAAAGAATATCTTTATTATATATAAAATGCGACGTCTCTCTGTCTGTCCGTTAGTACGCTTATCACTCGAGAACCACTTATCCGATTTACATGTTTTTTTTTAAATTCATACATTTGTTCTCTGATCAGGTTATCTATAATCTTCTATCTATAATATATATAAAATGCAACGTCTCTCTGTCTGTCTGACTATTCCTTTAATGCGCTGATCAGTCGAGAACCACTTATCCGATTTACGTGCTTTTTTTACATATATTCTCTGGTCAGGTTAGAGGATATATTTTATTACGTTAGGTAACATAAGGAATAAGCAGTGTCGATAATAGTGGATCAAGTCGGAAAAAAGTTAGCTGCTAGCGCGTTCTCTTGCAATACACTGCCTAAACCATTAAATATGGAACAAATCATGCAGAATATAATATATGCAACATCTTTCTGTTTGTCTGTCTGCCTGTTAGTGCGCTTATGATTTGAGAACCACTTATCCGACTTACATTTTTTAGTGTTCCATACGGAACACTTATAAGATCACTTCGGTGTCTGTCTGTCACACTCGATTTTTTTTTAATTCATACATTTGTTCCCTGGCCAGGTTTGCCGTTAGCGGATTGGGGACCCTGTGTTTTACTGTAGGAGGAAAATTTTCCCTTCTTGGCCGTCGTGCCGTGCAGGATCTCCGAGGACGATTGTGCAAGTGAAATAAAAATCGAAAACAATTAAGAACAATGAGGTTATTTAAGTATTAGTAAACTTCATACTCTGTAGTACTCTATATAATAAAAGACAAAATTTCAAGAAGTTACTCTATTTTAAAAATCGTAAATTTTTAAAGTAAAAATTAAAAAATAATTGTTTTTTTTTCGAACTACAATATCATTTATAAATTGACTTTTAATTGAAAACAACACATGAAATAAAAACTGTAAACACCAATTGTTTCTTTTTTTATATAATTATTTATTGTTTCTTAAAATTATGAATAACTTTGGCTATTTTGGAATGCTTGTATTCCGATACTGTATCGTAAATTCCGAAAAGCCTACAAACTGTGAAAATAAACGTATAAATCAGCAAAATTTAAAAATTGTCGATTTTATTGTTCGGAAAATCTCAGTTTAAAGTGGGTGACCCTAAATCTGTAACAACCATCGACGCAAGTAAAATACTGCTTTCTGAATGAAGCTATTTTTAAATACCCAATTAGCAAAACAAAGCGAAAACATAAAAATAAAATTGACAACACTTTTTGGAAAATTTGTGTAAAGAACGATTTATTTTTAAAATACAAAATGTAGCGCTTCCAATTTTCAAGAAATATTTTTTTTCTGGTTATAGAATTGCTTTACCACATTTAAAAACAGTATTATTTAAATGTTTAAATAACATATAATTTTTGTTCCTGAGCTCTATTTTTACATTTTACCACTTCGTTTAAATTTTTAAAATTATCTCCGCAGGAACTTATATTTTCATCATTTCATTGAAGATCGGTGTTTTTTTTACCATAGAAATTTTTAAATTGATTATTATCTAAGCCATATTCAGAGTGTGTTACAAAGGATTTCTATCAGAAGTTTAGTTTTATAAACTTTATCAAAAAAATTATTGTGACATTATCACCCGAACAATTCTTTTTTGGAAATTACGTGATGCTATCCAAAAGTTCCTGAACTGATTCCATAAAATCTGAAATAGTTATTTTTAGGCTTCATGACTCCTGACACTTACAAAGTAATTTCTCTGCATCCGGATACAACGGTCTCACTGTTTTTCTCCCCCGGTCGAGCCCGAAGTCATAGTGTTCCAAATCAGGCGAATAAAGTGGGTACGCGATGATTATTCACAAGAAACTGTTGCGTACAGAACGAACTGTGAGCCAGTGCATTGTCATAATAGAAAAGGAAACTCCTCTCGCTCCAAGGTCGTTCTCTAACCAATAGCAAGTTTACCACATACGAGGCTGGTTTGAAAAGTCCGTGCAAAGTCCGTGAGATGGCACCACCGGCGCGTATCGAGATCTTGTTTAGTTAGAAGCATCTCTTGAATGAACGCACACCAAGTTTCAGCCATATTGGTCTATTTCTTTGTGTTTGGCATTCGTGTGAATCAAGGAAGTCGAGTGATTTTCAAGAAATGGACGAAAAAGAATTTCGTGTGGTGATTAAACATTACTTTATGAAAGGCAAAACGCCTCAGGAGACTAAAGAGAAGCTTGATAAACATTATGGTGACTCTGCACCTTCGATTAGAACAGTTTATAAGTGGTTTCAAAATTTTCGGACTGGCCATATAGGCACAAGTGACGCTGAACGTTCTGGACGGCCTGTGGAGGTTACGACTCCAGAAATCATTGATCAAATCCATGATATGGTGATGGATGACAGAAGAGTTAAGGTGCGTGAGATTGCTAGTGCTGTGGGCATCTCGACTGAACGGGTACATAATATTTTGCATAAACATTTGGACATGAGAAAGCTATCCGCAAGATGGGTGCCACGATTGCTCACGCTTGACCAAAAACGGAATCGTGTGAAGTGTTGCAAGGATGGTTTGTAGCTGTTCCAGAAGAATCCGGAGGACTTTAAGCGTCGTTTCGTCACTGTGGATGAAACATGGATACATTACTATACTCCTGAGACCAAACAACAATCTAAACAATGGGTTACCAAGGGGGAATCTGCACCAAAAAAGGCGAAGACCGTTCCTTCGGCCGGAAAGGTTATGGCGACTGTCTTTTGGGATTCGCAAGGGATAATCCTCATCGACTATCTGGAAAAGGGTAAAACTATTACAGGTGAATATTATTCATCGTTATTGGACCGTTTGAAAACCGAGCTGCAAGAAAAACGCCCGCGATTGGCCCACAAGAAAGTCCTTTTCCATCACGACAACGCACCAGCACACACCTCAGCAGTTGTGGTCGCAAAATTAATGGAAATAGGATTCCAACTCGTTTCACATCCCCCCTATTCTCCAGACTTGGCTCCCTCGGACTACTATTTGTTCCCCAATTTGAAGAAATGGCTGGCGGGACAAAGATTTTATTCAAACGAGGAGGTGATTGCAAACACTAATGGATATTTTGCAGACTTGGACAAATCCTATTATTCGGAAGGGATCAACAAACTAGAACATCGTTGGACGAAGTGTATAAGCCTAAAAGGAGACTATGTCTAAAATAAAAAAGGTTTACCCCAAACACATAAGTAGTTTTTATTTTTGCACGGACTTTTCAAACCAGCCTCGTATGCTCCGAAATATGCGAGGACAATTTTCACGAATGATTTTTGAACTCTGGCATTGGTTTCAGGCTTTGTTTCAGTCGATTATTTTTCGGAAGGCGTGTCTTTAGCCAAAGTTCGACCAGCCTTAAATTGTGAAAACCACTCGATAATTTTCGTATGACTTATTGCTACGTCCCCAAATGCTTTTCATCATCATTTTATACGTTCCAGTAGTAATTTTCATGAGTTTAAAACACAATTATCATATTTCAGGTCCATCGTAAAAATCACAGAGGAACACATTTAGGTCTTCACGCAAAGATGCATACAGAAGAAACAGAACGAACTAACAAGTTGAAACTTGTCCCACGGCATTGTTCAGGATGTACTTACCTATCAGCGCGTCTTTACTATTTCGTCTTCTTGCTATATACAGTCTGTTAATTAAGAACATGTTCGCGATAATTCATTTTTGGTAGATGCGATTCTAGCGATTCAACAAAATATCGATAGAGGGAACCTTTATCTACGACACATTTTAGTAAAAGTATCAGTCGATTCCGAACTTTCGTCGAAATCACGTAAAATCCAAAATGAGTCACTTGTTTGCGCGTCGGTTCGAGGCAGTCTTTCTTCCTTCCTATCCAAAGGGGTCTAAAATGACACATTCCGCGGTTGCTAGATATATTAAAAAGTCGGTATGGTCTGTGAAGAAGTGGGTAAATCGTTTTAACGACACGAAAAATGTCGACGACTTGCCAAAACGTGACTCGGTAGGCAAGGACCCGAAATGGACGCTGCGCCAAAGAGCGACAAAATTAAGAAAACCCGGTTCGAATGTGTCCCATGAAACCATTCGACAACATTTTCGTGCTCATGATGTCAAATTCCGAGGCACGTTGAAGAAACCTTTACTGGGGAACAATCATATCGTGAAGCGGCTCGCTTGGGCCCACGATAAGATAGTAAAGTGGTCCTCACAATCGCCAAACGTCAACCCTATAGAAAACGTTTGGTCCCTTGTAAAGAGAAAGCTCAAAGGACTTTGACTTAATTGTCTTGCGAGATTTGAAGAGTTTGTAGAGTATGCAGAAAATCTCGTCGACAGCATGCCTCGAAGATGCCAGGCGATTATTGATGCAGAAAGTGATTGGTCAAGTTACTAAGGTAATTGCGTCGGTGTTAGCACACCAAAGAATACATTGGTGGCCAAAAATTTTCTCGAAACACATTTTTTCAAGAATATGAGCGGTCACGGTCTTACTTGATAGACTGTATCTTAACTATCACTTAAGGAAATTTTAAAGTAACGTTGAAGGTGTACTTAATTGAAACAGTACAAATACTTGTCAATGCATTGTTCAATTGTGGCGATTCTCCCTTATACATGTTAAAGCATTATATCTCAGAATGTTTCCGATCACTCTGTTGCTTCTTGTTATCCTATACATATAACTTATTTTATCTTGAAGGGGTTTGAATGTTATTTCTCTTTATTATTCTACTCCATTAAACTTTAACAAATCTATTTATACAAGTGACTATAAGTCTTAGGAGGAAGTTTCTTAAGCTTATTGTTATGTTTGTTCTACAAGGTGTGCAGCGTTTTTTAAGAAGTTTTGCAGCGTTTTTTAAGAAGTTTTGCAAGTTTTAAAAGTTTTGCTTAACCTAGAACATCACATTTTTAAATTGCAGATGAATGCGGCGCAAGCGGAGGCGAGGCGGACAGTGACGAGGACGTCGTCACCGACTACCCTCAAGCGTTCATTGACGCGGTCACTGACGACGCCGTCATGTTGCCTGCTGCTGCCGCCCCCCGACCACCGGCAGGGCCCCTACCCACCATCAGCGTGACGCCACACTCGCCGGCGGCGGCACCGAGGACGTATGCCGTTCTGGAGGACAGCCTGCAACAGGTTCGAGAGCTGCACGAATCTGTACAGCTTATGAGAAATGCGACGGCGTCAAGTACTGGTAAGTAGGCAAAATTAACCAACAAATTTTAAATGTGGATCTTTCGCATTTGACATCACCAACGACAAGCCGAATTTTTGTCACATTGTAGCTTAGGCCTAGACTTGGAGAGCCTTGCATACGTAGTTGTCGTCTCTATAGAAATAATAGAAATACCATATGTGTACTACGTAAAAACAAGGATAATTCTATAAGTAAAACAACTATGTATGTGTACGAAGAATGGTTTGAGTACAAGTTTCATTTTACTTAAATCATCATTTTATAATATCCCTCAGATTGACACAGGATAGTAGGCTTCATGCGACATCGTTTACGGGCAATTTAAGAACGTTCCCAAGGAGCAATCGTGCTCAACTTACAGAAAGATCCCTCCTATGTAAACTTCCATGACGATAATAAAAAATAGTTGAGGCGCAGTGCGCTCTTTTGCACAGAAATACAAAAATAATGCCACAGCATCGTTTTTTCGGATCTGGCAACATTACATTCTTACTCTGATCGAGACACGATTTATTTATGTTGGGTTTTAATGTTTTGGAGTATTTTTCGAGGTTACGTTTATATTGGAGATTTTTAATAGTGCATAAATAATGACTTCGCGATTACAGAATAGCAGCTTTGTTAAAAAAAAAAACTGCTGAAAAAATAAATATAGCATTAGCAAGTATGTCTGATGCAAAAACTAGGACATTCAAACAGCAGTCAATGAAATAGTCTAATCTAAAATTCCTGATGAGAATTCATTTATTGAGAGAGTTAGCTAGAAATCTGAAATGCACCGGCTGCAGTAGTCTTTTAGATATGGGAAAATTGAGTGATTTCAAAAGGGAAGGGCTTTATTCAAAGTTCAAAATAAAACATGACAACTTACTACTTCCCGCGCAGTGCGACACAAGTCGCGAACTTTTATTCATCAAGTTATGCGAGGAAAACTGAAAACGATCAAAAGTGGCTCACTTACAACATTATTTTGTAAAAAAAACGAATACCGGTGGCTATAATATTCTTTGCCGAAAAATATTTGTTATATTTTTAATTACTGATTCTAAGTTTTTCAAAACAATCGTAAGAAAATTACCATTGTTACCATAATAAAACATCCGTTTCAACAAAGGTCGGGATAGGGTTCGTATGTTAAAAATGCAAATTTTAGAAGCCACTATTTACAAATTTAGTGCCATAAGGAGTATTGAAATTTTTTCTACGTATAAAGGACACTAATGAATATGTATATTCAAATTTTCTAGATAATTGTAGGACAATTTATTTTCTTGGGAACGTTCTTAACTGAATGTATGTTTTAACAAATCTAAGCTGGCCTTAATAAATTCTGTATTTAATGTGGAATGAGGAATGTAATTTGTTAAACAATTCGAGACGGCTACGACAGCCAGTAAAAAATAATAACAAAAAAATAAATTTAAATAACACTAACAATGCTAACTCAGTGAACACCCCTATAAAAGCGAAAGTCGTAATTTTTGGGGCCAGGAGATGTTTATTAATTATTGGTTTAGATCTTCTTATACCTTGAGCCAATGGTTTATACTTCTATCTATCTATCTAATAAGCCTTCTTCCATCCAGTGTCGGACATAGGCTCCCCCTTCCTTTTTCCATCCTCGATTCTGCGTCTTTCTGATCCATCGTAAACCAGCCGTTCTTTTCAAGTCATCTTTCCATCTTGTTTTGGGACCTTCCTTTGGATCTTTGTCCAAAGCATGGCCTCCATTCTTGATTTCTTTTATTCCATCTCTCATCTTGTTGTCTCATTGTGTGACACCCATCTCCATTTCAAACCTGCTACCTGTTCTCTTACGTCTATCACTTTGGTCTTTTATCTTATACTTTCGTTTCTGATTCTGTCTTGAAATCTTATATTCATCATCTGGTGTTCCATTGCTCTCTCTGTTTTACTCGATTGGTCCATCATCTTCCTAGTCAAAGTCCATGTCTTGGCGTGTAGGTAAGAACTGGTAGAAAGAATTGATCGAATACCATCTTTCTTAGTTTCAGAAGAATTCTTTTATTGGTTAGTATTTTTCTTTGGTTGCCAAATGCTGCCCATGCCAGGCTGATTCTTCTCTATACTTCTGCTGTTTGATTCGCTTTTCCACACTTTATTACTTGCCCTAGGTAAATGTTTTCATCTACGTATTCAAGTGTTCGGCCTTCTATTCTCAAGCCTCGTGGACTGTTTTTGTCATAGCTTTTGTCTTATCTTTATTCTGCAGTAGTCCTACCCTCCCTAATTTGTTTTCTAGTTCCGTAATTATTTCCTGTATGTCATCAAAATTATCTGATATTAGCACTACATCATCAGCATAACGCAGATGATTTAACTTTTGTCCATTTATACTGATCCCCTTTTTTCCCATTCGAATTCCTTGAAAACTTTTTCTAATGCTGCTATAAATAGTTTTGGGCTCATAGAATCTCCCTGTCTTACTCCGCATTTGATAGGTATTAGACTTGTTTTACTATCCGTTCCCACTATCGTTTGAGCCTTGTTGTAAATTGTTCTTATGAGCTGAGTATACCTGTAGTCTATTCTGCTATTATACAAGGCTTTTTCGACGGCCCAGCTCTCGATACTCTCAAAAGCCTTTTGATAATCTAAAAATAACAGGTAAAACTTTAAGTTATATTCTGTCACCTTCTGTATTAAAGTTCTGATAGTTAAGAGATGTTCACAAGTACTAAAACTCTTCCTGAAGCCAGCCTGTTCTACCGATTGGTTTAATTCCAGCTTGTTTTCCAATCTATTAATTATTATTTTGGTAAACAATTTGTATATTTGTGAAAGTAATGATATTAGACAGTAATTGTCTAACTTAGTAATTTTTTAAAAAGTAAAATTGTTGAAGCTGTGTTCTAATTTTCTCTTCCTCTAGACATTTATTGAATAAGAGTTTCAGCACCTGTATCACCAAATCTCCTCATTCTTTTATTAATTTTGTTAATACTCTGTCAGGTCCTAATGTTTTATCGTTTTTCATAGTTTTTAGTGTCGTTAATATTTCTTCATCTGTTATCTCTGGTACTTATCATTGATTATCTTTCTGTTTCGACGTTCTCTGAAATCATTTGGTGGGCAGTTTTTTTGTTCATACAAATTCTGATAATATGTTTGAATCATGTGTTTTATTTTTTCTCGATCTTTCACATCTTCTCCATTTTCATCGTTTAAGTTGTGTATTGTAGTCTTTCCTAGGCTTTGTCGGAGTGCTTTCATGTTTTCGTTCTGTTCTACAATTTTTTCTGTCTTTGTCTCTAATTGTTGTCTTTTATCTTCTTTAATGAACTTTTTAACGGTCTACAAACTGAATAGTATTTATCTTTCCCTGGACTAGCAGTTTACGTCTTTCTTCAAACAGTTCTTCCGTTTTTATGCTCCATATTGTTGTTTTGTTGCTCTTCTTTCTAGCTATTTGCTCTCGTGTTTTCACCAAGATTCGTCAGTGTTTCATTAATTTCGTTTATGTTTTTGTTATCAAAATCATCTGTTTTAGTTAATTCTTTTCTTATTTCATTTTGGTATTCCGCTTTCTTTACTTTTAAGATGTGTGTATCAATTTTTGGTTTCTTTCTTGCTTGTTATGATTTTTTCTTTCTATACCTTCGTTTATTTGTATTCTTCCTCGGAGTATTCTGTGGTCACTTCCCGTGTTTATCCTGTTCGTAACTGTTACATCCTTTACTATATTTTTTCTGATGATAATATGTAGTTTATTTCGTTTTTTACCACTCCGTTTAGACTTACCCATGTCCATTTTCTATGTAATTTTTTTTGTAGTAAAAGGTGTTCATAGCGAATAATTGTTGTTGTTCTAAGAAGTTTAATAACATTTGACCACGTTCATTCATTGTTCCTAAACCGAATATACCGAATGGTGTATACTTAATAGTACATAAATAACTTGTTATTTGATAATAGTTATGTAAAGATACCCGAGGCTACGTGAGGAGATTGCATGAACAATCACGATCATTTATTTTTGCGTTTAAAAGATAACATTGATGCATCAGACCATTTAAAATACTGTAAATATTTATTATTTTAATGTTTTTTACAAAGTTAAGTAATTATGAGAATTTTTAAGTTTCTTTGCTTGACAAATTGATGATGTCAATCTTGCAGTGGCTCACAGCGTTTGTTGGCGTTCTCGGAAAATATTTAACGACCTCTGAACGAATAAAGAGGAGGGAAAATGTAATTTTGCTATGTTGAATTGAAAGTTATATTTATATTAGTGATAAATTAAGTAATCCCATTTTTATAAGTACCAATTATAAGAAGTGTAAAACAAACTGGTGGATGTAGTTTTAATGAAAAGATTTAATTATTACATGATATCTTAAAACTACAGGATCATTACAATATATCCTCTTGACTTATAAATACAAATAAAGCTAAGATTTCAGCATGTTCACAAAATAACAACTATAAAAATACCAGTGTCAAGATTTTATGGCCCAATACAATTCAAAATGACGATAAAACGTAAACATCTAAACAAATTAATAGTTATTCGAAATAATTTTAAATCTTGATTCTGTGAACAAGAAGATGCTGAAACTTTAACTCTGTTCAGCTTTATAAGTAACACCACCATAAATGAGACTTGCCAGCGTTTCATTTCCTATTTTAATTTTTTAACTACGTCATCTGTTGGTTGTTAGTATCTGTATAAGAATTTTGAAAATACGCCATAGATTTGTTTGCAAATAATGCAGTCACGTTTCAAAAAAAAAACACGTAACGACAGAAAGAAATTCTGTCCATGCGATTTTGTTTTCATGGATTGGTTCTTTTTTTGCGTATACTCATGCATAGCTGAACCTAACAAATTATGTTTACATCAAATGAGAATGGGAATAGGAAACTGATAAGAATACGACTCAAAGTAATTTCTCTGTAGTTGCTTTCCAATATCAACTTGATTCAAATAAACGTTTCAAAACTATAGATTTGTAAATTTTGTTGTCCAGCTAAGGAAAAAATCAAATATGTAACACGTAGGCTGAAAAGTTTTTGTCTGACACATAGATGTCGCCTTTTTCAAAAAATCTATATGATTTTTCGGAAATACCAACCTTCAAACGATACGTGTCAAAATTTTATGACATTTCGACGATTAGTTTACAAGTTACAGTGGTTTTAGTGGCGCTACTTTTGATATCTTCAAAACAATGGAAAAAATCGTTCGTATGTTAATTAAACACTGTTTTTTGATGGGAAAAAATACCGTTCAAGCAAAGCAATGGCTTGATAAGTGTTACGGTGACTCCCCCTGGAAAATCACTCGTCATTTACTGGTATGCTAAATTTAAACGCGGTCGTACAGACACAAATGATGCTGAATGCACTAGACACCCAAATGAGGTGGTTACACCGGAAAACATCAAAAAAATTCTCAAAATTATTTTAAATAACCATAAAGTGAAATTGCGTGAGATAGCTGACACCCTTAAGTATCAATCATATTTTGCATGAACATAAAGATATCACATGAACGTATTGATGATTCTGAGCACTGTTTCGACCTGTTTCAGCGCAATAAAAAGAATTATTTCGTGCGATATGTGACAATGGATGAAACATGGATCCACCACTACATACCAGAATCAAATCGGCAGTCAGCTGAGTGGACAGCAGCCGGTGAAAGCCGCCCGAAGCAACCAAAGATACAAAAGTCGATTGGGAAGGTTTTGGCCTCTGTATTTTGGGATGCGCATGGAATAATTTTCTTCGACTATGCTGAGAAGGGAAAAACTATCAATAGCCAATATTATATAAAGTTATTGTTGCGTTTGAAGACAAAAATCTCAAAGAAACGGCTTCAAATGAACAAGAAAAAAGTGCTCTTTCATCATGCTCATGCATCGTGTCACAAGTCAGTGGTTACGATGGCAAAATTGCATGAATTTAAGTTTGAATTGCATCCTCATCCACCGTATTCTCCAGATTTGGCTCCTAGCGACTATTAGCTCTTCGCAGACCTCGCGGGAAAGAGATTTGGCTCTAATGATGTCGCCGAAACTGAGGCCTCTTTTGAAGGCAAAGACAAATCCTTCTACAAGAAAGGTATAGAAATGTTAGAAAAGCATTGGACTGATTGTATCTCTCTTGAAGGAGACTATGTTGATGAATAAAGTCGAATTTTGCAAAAAAAAATGTGTTTTAAGTAGCTAGACCAAAAACTTTTCATCCTACGTGTCAGTCACATTGACAAAAATTTAAATGTTAGTTTTAAGATGTTATTTTTTAATTTTTTAAATTTATGCGTTTATATTTTTAGGATATTCTCACAAATCTAAAGACTTCGCCGCGTATGCGTTAAATCCCCTCCTAGCGCAAGTAGCCAGGCTGAGTGCAAGTTGTCCCACACTAAACGAAGCTGGACACGAACCTGATGCCTTTGGCGGCTCGTTGGGTTCCTCGCCGTTACACCAACCTCCAAGTCGAAAAGGAAGCGGTAAGTGTAAATAAATTAACGAAAATAAGATTATAAATATCTCATGCAGTATTGAGCAAACATATCTATGTTGTGACTAAGCATCTGCGCAAAGGTGTTTTCGCGCTGAATTAAAATTTCAATCAATCTAAAATGCCCGGTAGCTTTAATAACGAGTAACTCTAAAGTAGAATTAGAACTACTCACAGAATCAATAACATTCTCGAGGGTAATACAAGAACGAGTAGTCAACGAGGCACTGTACAGACTCTCAAAAAGCTCTACCGATCTCTTAGAAAAACCGATTGGACTTTAGTGACCTGTACATCTTAGACTAAACATTATTGGAAAATGAGTATGTTGGAGAGATAAATTAAAGTTTAATAGTCGCCGTTTCGTAAAATCGAAGTTTATCTTATTCAGTCTCATAGAACTTAATAAATAAAACCTCAGGACATCGCTTCAGCATGCCCCTTCTCAATTTTTTTTTTTTGGCACATATTTTATATTTTGAAGTTCATCATTTTAAAGCCGAGAATAATTTTGATATCCTACTTTTGATGACCACTGTACAGTGCTTTTCACTACCACCCTAATATTTCTTTATGTTTAGTAAATAATTATTACCCCAAAACAGGTAATGGTTAGTCCATTCAAGTGACATTAATAAATATACGTAATGTAGTCTTTAAAAATATTTTGTCCTGATCTCATTTCTAAGTTAGAAAAATAATGTATAAAGATTAAAGCTTATATATATTTTAATCTTTATATATATATATATATATATATATATATATATATATATATATATATATATATATACGAGGCTGGTTTGTAAAGTCCGTGCAAAGTCCGAGAGATGGCACCACCGGCGCGTATCGAGTTCATGTTTAGTTAGTAGCATCTCTTGAATGAACGCACACCAAGTTTCAGCCATATTGGTCTATTTCTTTGTGTTTGGCATTCGTGTGAATCAAGGAAGTCGAGTGATTTTCAAGAAAGGAGACTATGTCGAAAAATAAAAAAGGTTTACCCCAAACACATAAGTAGTTTTTATTTTTGCACGGACTTTTCAAACCAGCCTCGTATATATATATATATATATATATATATATATATATATATATATATATATATATATATATATGTATATATATATATGTATATATATATATATATATATATATATATATATATATATATATATATATATATATATATATATATATGTATATATATGTATATATATATATATATATATATATGTATATATATATATATATATATATATATATATATATATATGTATATATATATATATATATATATATATATATATATATATATATATATATGTATATATATATATATATATATATATATATGTATATATATGTATATATATATATATATATATATAATATATATATATATATATATATATATATATATATATATATATATATATATATATATATATATATATATATTATATATATATATATATATATATATATATATATATGTATATATATATAAAACGTTCATACATATACAGGGTATCTCAAAAACTAACGTATTTCTTTTAAGGGCTGGTAGACCTGCTCGTAACTCACCAGAATATAAGTATGACCTTTATATATTTTTTTAAAGTATGAATAGTTAAAGTTAGCTAATTAAAACGTTTTTACTTATGATACTTGCAAAAATGTTTTTCCCCACAAGCTTAACCTTAGTTTTATTTTGAACTGTGATCAAGAGCAGGGTTATTTAGGATTACGTAACAATAATTAGATTCTTAAAATACAGATATTTGTAGTTGTGACGAAATTTATAAATGTGTCAATGTCTCGAAATCTAACGATTCTCACTAAGGTTATATATGTTATACATACATGTATTCTGGTGAGTTATGAGCTGGCCTATCAGCCTTCGATTGGAATAAGTTGGTTTTCGAGATATATATATATATATATATATATATATATATATATATATATATATATATATATATATATATATACATATATACATATATACATATATACATATATATACCAGGTGTACAAGTATGAAATGCGGATTTCAGACAACAGATAGTACACCAATGCAGTTTGTGCTTTAAAGATTTGACACTACTCCATTTTGTTGTGTGATCAACAAGTGTCAGATAAAGTGGAAAAGTATGTGCATAGTGTTGTGTTGTGTTCAATATGTCGAAATTTATACCGAACAAAGAGCATTCGCGGACAGCATTAATTTTTTGTTGTCATTTGAAGAAAACTGCTGTTGAATCATACCGATTACTTTTGAGAAGCTTATGGTGAACATGCTCCGTCGCAAGATACGTGTGAACGATGGTTTCGGCGTTTCAAAAGTGATGACTGACTTCGATGTTGCAGACAAGGAACATGGAAAACCGCCAAAAAAATACGAAGATGTGAAATTGCAAGTATTGTTGGACGAAGATGATTCGCAAACACAAAAACAACTCGCCGAGCAATTGGGCGTTAGTCAACAAGCTGTTGTGTGTCCAATCGGCTACGAGAGATGGGAAAGATTCTCAAGACCGGTAGATGAGTACCACATGAGTTGAACGACAGACAAATGAAAAAACGCAAAAATACGTGTGACATTTTGCTCGCTCGGTACCAAAAGAAGTCGTTTTTGCATCGTATAGTTACAGGGGATGAAAAGTGGATTTATTTTGAGAATCTCAAGCGCAAAAAAATCATGGGTAGACCCAGGCGCACCATCCACATCGACCGCAAGACCGAATCGCTTTGGCAGAAAGACTGTGTCTGTGTTTGACAATGCACTCAGCTGGGAAGTTCTACCCCATGCGGCTTACTCACCAGACTTGGCTCCTTCCGATTACTACTTGTTTGCATCGATGGGTCACGCACTTGCTGAGCAGCGCTTTGGTTCGTACGAAGATGTGAAAAAATGGCTCGATGAATGGTTCGCAGCAAAAGGGGAAGATTTTTACTAGCCTGGTATTCACAAATTGCCCGAAAGATGGGAAAAAATGTATAACAAGCGATGGAGCATAATTTGAATAAAGCAGTTTTTATCATTCTTCCGAATTTAACATGTTTTTTTAGAAAAAAAAATCCGCATTTCATATTTGTACACCTATATATATATATATATATATATATATATATATATATATATATATATATATATATATATATATAAGGTGTGGCGCTTAAATCCGGACAAATTTAAATTTTACACCCTATAGTAGCTTCGCTATAGGTCGTTGACGTTCGTGAAAGCCAAATACTTCTAGTAAACAGTCATAACTTCGAAATGGCCAAGCCGTTGCGAACAAGTGCAGAGTACAACCGAAGAGCCGCGATTCGGGTATCCGAGATCAACTGTGTACGACATGAAGCGTGTATATGTATCAACAGGTTGGTGCACCGGCACACACGAGCCATTTAGTCCAAAACTGGTTATCGGATAACGTGGACATGTTCTAGTCTAAAGAGTTCTGGCCCCCCAATAGCCTCGTTTAGAGCGTATTCGAAAGAGTTACTAACAAGTCCAGACATCCTAATGTCGCATCTTTACGCACCGCTCTCGAAGCAGCATTTGCCAATATGGACAATGAATTTGTACGACGTTTGGCCAAAATCTCATTTGGCATTTTCTAGTGCTCTTGCTGCTGCTACCGCTCGAAGCTAACTCAAAGTATAAACATATATGTTTGTATATATATATATATATATATATATATATATATATATGTATATAATGTATGTATATAATGTATGTATGTATGTATGTATGTATGTATGTATGTATGTATGTATGTATGTATGTATGTATGTATGTATGTATGTATGTATGTATGTATGTATGTATGTATGTATATGTATATGTATATGTATATGTATATGTATATGTATATGTATATGTATATGTATATGTATATATATATATATATATATATATATATATATATATATATATATATATATATATATATATGTATATATATATGTATATATATATATATATATATATATATATATATATATATATATATATAACACATGGGCTGAAAAGTCCCGGCCTAACACATAGATGGCGCTAGTTTTATTGCAGTCACCTTTTTTTCAGTTAATACTAACCTTCAAAAGACGGCTGTTAAAATTTCATGATATTCTATTCATTAGTTTGTGAGTTATCGTGCTAAGAGTGACGCTACTTTTGTTATTTTCAAAACAATGGATCAAAAACAATTTCGTGTTTTAATTTTACACTGCTTCTTGATGGGAAAAAATACCGTTCAAGCGAAGCAATGGCTTGAAAAGTGTTATGGGGACTCCGCTCCATCAGAAACAATAATAAAACGTTGGTTTGCTGACTTCAAACGTGGTCGTAGAGACACCGATGATGCAGAACGCAGTGGACGTCTAAATGAGGCGGTAACACCAGAAAACATCAAAAAAATCCATAAAATCGTTTTGAATGATCGAAAAGTGAAGTTGCGTGAGTTAGCTGACATCGTAAAGATATCAAAAGAACGTGTTGGCTTTATATTGCATGAGCATTTGACTATGAGAAAGCTCTGTTCAAAGTGGGTGCCGCGTTTGCTCACTGTTTATCAAAAACAAGAACGTGTTGATGATTCTGAGCAGTGTTTGGCCATTGTTAGAGCGGCGCTGGAATGATTGCGTTGCTCTTGATGGAGATTACGTTGATGAATAAAGCTAATTTTGAACCAAAAAAACCGTGTTTTCTTTGTTAGGCCCGGGACTTTTCAGCCCATGTGTTATATATATATATATATATATATATATATATATATATATATATATATATATATATATATATATATATATATATTTATATATATATTTATATATATATATATATATATATATATATATATATATATATATATATATATATACATATATATATATATATATATATATATATATATATATATATATGTATATATATATATGTATATATACATATGTATATATACATATATATATATATATATATATATATATATATATATATATATATATATATGTATATATACATATATATATATATATATATATATATATATATATATATATATATATATATATATATATATATGTATATTATATATATATATATATATATATATATATATATATATATATATATATATATATATATATATTAAATTTGTAATAAACGTCTGTAACTTGAAAAATTAAAAAATATGTTTAGGAGCTCAAGATTGGTTATCTCAACCGGAAGCCTATTCACAAAGGAGAAAGTCATGGACGGCATTAGAAGATTTAAGTACAGGGAAAATGAAGCACCAACGACAAAGGAGGTAATTATTTTTCTAATTAATTTTTGTAGCCGAAGAGATATTGTCGATTTGTTTGTCGTAATTTCCTTGAAAACTCTATTACCATAAAGATTATGCAATAGTAATTGTAAAAATGTAAATTATGGCAACTTTACACTCTTACCACGTGGTAAAATGTAAAATGATAAAAAAGAAAAATACTGTTTTAAAGAAATATATTCTTAAACGGTTTGTTACCGACAATAAGCATGATCCATTGTTAATCGCTAAAGATATCGCATATAAAAAATGAATAAAAACTATAAATTTTACACCTTGTATAATTAATTGGTTTTCTAGAATATATTCCTCTATAGAATACTAAATAACCACAATATACACACGTTTTATTATTATAAAAAACAGGACAAAGTAATATGACAACCAATCAAAAGCATCTCAAAACTTCAGAACGGTAGTATAAAGTACGAACCTTGTCAAACAACTGACGAGCTACGATATGTTTGGCTTACATTATTTCTCAAGAGGTTAATGTAAGAGTAAAAAAAGGTGGAACGTTGTAGACCAGGTAGTAATAATGTATATACCATCAGTGTATTTGAGTCTATGGACTTTTTAATTTTTGAATTCTATAAGACTAAGGAAATTAGCAAAAACAAAAGACAAAAAATACAGAGGAAATTAAAAACGTTGTAGAACAAAATAAAAGCTTAAAAGTTTTAAGAAAAAAGAGCACAATAGGAAGAAAGAACATGTATGGTAATTTAATAACAGGCAAAAGAGATATTTCAAAGGTCATCGAATTATTTTATCAACAATTATATACCTTACACGATAGAAGAACAGAAATCAACGTACCAAACATCCTAAATCATTAGTTGGAAGAGATCCCAGAGATCACAGAACAAGAAATCACATCAGCCATGAAGAACATGAAAAATAACAAAGCCCCGGTAAAGACAATATTGTAATAAAGGCAATTAAACAAGGAGGACAACAAATTATTAAAGCTCTGAAAATGTTATTTAATAAATGCGTCCTGGAAGGAATACCTCCATCGTAATGGAATCATGCATAAAAAAGGAGATACATCAGACTTTACAAACTGTCGAACCATTAGCCTCCTGAATCATATGTATATACAAATTAGTCACTAAGATCTTACCAAACGTCTAACAAATAAATTTGAGTTTTTTCTATCAAAAGAGTAGGCAGGTTTGCGCACAGGGTATGGAACAAACGACCATCTGCTTACAGTTAAAGTTCTCATCGAAAAATGTATAGAATAATATAAGCCTCTGATGCTCATATTCGTGAACTTCGAAAAGGCTTTTGATTCTGTAAGCCAGCAGAGACTCTTAGAAGCACTTGCTAAATGTCGTACTGATCATCAATACTCCAGTGTAATTAAATACATATATGAAAATGTCTCCGCTAATGTCAAAACACAAACTAACGAATCCACCAGCAAATTTCAAATTGAAAGAAAAGTGGGCCAGGGTGATACGCTCTCTCCCCAAGCTTTTCGTAACACTTCTAGAAAGTATGCTACAATCAATAAAATGGGAAAAGATAGGGCTTAACATTGACTGAAAAGTTAAATCACCTTTATTTTGCCGACGACATTGTCTTAATAACAGACAATATGCAAGAGGCACAAATTATGGTACACATGCTTCAGGAAGGGTTGGTTTAAAAATAATCTATCCAAGACTCAGTTTATGACAAATCTTGTATTAAACGACACTATAAAACTGAATAACTTGATCGGGCAAATACACCGATATAAATACCTAGGACATAAAGTTAACATAGGACGAGACAACCAAACACATGAAATTCAGCTGAGAATGGGTCTCTCCTGGACGGCATTTGGCAAACTGGGCTATAATAATTTAAATTTAATCTTCCGATGTGTTTAAAAAGAAAAGTTTTTGACAGATGCGTACTACCCATTCTTACTACGGAGCCGATACTCTCACATTAACGAAGAAATGTTATGTTAGGCGTTAATCTTAGAGATTACATCCCAAATCACATTATCAGGAACAGAATGGGGGTACAAGACGCAGTCAGATTCATTCCATATCTTAAATGGAACTGGGCAGGACATGTTGCTTGGTTTAAGGATGGACGATGGACAAAAAAAATTATAAAGCGGCGACCAAGTTCCGAAGCCTATCGAAGTAGAGGTAAACCACCAAGTCGATGGACTGATGATTTAAAGTAGTGGATAGTATAAGCTGATGAAGATGATGTTAAGACAAGTGGTTGAAAAAAAAAATGTGAAACGACATATGACTTAACAGTTATTTATCTTAGTAACTCACGTTACGTTAAAAACCTTTAAACATTATAAACAAAGGGATAAGATGTCGGAACAGGTTCAGTAAGAATACATAGTGACACCTAATGTTTACTCGGGTTTAAATCGTATTTTCCACTTCCTATATTTATTACGGACGTTTAATTTTGCTGTTTTCACAGTTACCTCTCTCATGTTAGGCTATTTCTTAAACGCAGTTAAAGAAAAGTACGAAGAATTTATTTTTAAAAAAAGTTTTATTAAATGAAGCTAATACACTTATCCTATCTTTTATTTCGCGTTCAAAGCATTTTTAAAATTCGTCTAATCCAATGTCCTTCAGAGCCTGTGTTGTTTTTTGTTTCACTTCTTGCTTCTCGTCAGCAAAACGTCCTCCTTTCAGGTCTCTTTTCATCCTGGAAAACAAAAAGAAGTCGCATGGAGCTAAATCCGGCTACTAGGGTAGGTGGAGCAAAGGGGTCATGCCATTTTTGATCAAAGTGTGAGCCGTATGGGCTGCCCCATGGTCGTAATAGAAGAACCAATCACCCAACTACCACAAATTCCTTCGCACCTTTTGGAGAAAAAGTGAGAAAAAGTGTCGTTCTTCAGAAATTAATTGCCGAATTTTGTTGACCTTTTCGTCAGTTCGAGAACTTAAAGGATGCCTGGAGCGTGATCAATCTTTAAGCGACATTTCACCTTTCTTGAGTTTTACTCATAGCATCCTCTTTGTAAGAAGTTTTCAATATAACAACAGTTTCTGCAGCATTTCAAATAGAAAACAAAGTTCCCCAGCCATCTTAATAAACGACAAGTTGTGTACTTTTGTGTACAACTTTTCCAAAAAAAATTTCAGGAGCCTCTCACAACCTTCTATACTGATGCCGCTTGGCAGACTGACTTAGGAGGAGTGTAACCACATCACCCTAGCGGGCGAACCTTGTACTACAAGTACTAACCTAACCGCAAAACAATTCCCGTTACTTTTGGGTCCCCCTTCGTATAGTTCTCTGAAATCCAAGGATAAAAACAGAAATTTATATCGTCAAATACTATGGTATATGCTATTAAAAATTCTTATAAGAAAAGAATCACTTAATAGCATTCGTTGCTTTTTGTGCATTAGTCTTTTAAATTATGTAAAATAATTATTTCATGTTATTAAGGACGGGGGAGCGGGTTATTTATGTTATCTAATTCAAAACTTCTATATACTATATTATTTTGTGATCTTATATTTAGTAAAAACATTCCATATCTCTCTTTAGTATATCGCTAAGTTCTATGGAATCAGAAGCGGACGAGTCATCATTGATTGATAATGTCGATGGAAGTACCGTTAGATTACTGGGACCTGATGCTCCTATTATCATTAGGCACAGAACAAGGGCATCTACGGGAGCTGCTAGTACTCATTCCCTTAATGAAGCAGATCTGCAGGTTAGTAAATTAAATGTTATTAGATTTAATATCCGATTAAAATAAGTAAATTAAACAATTCACCAAAACAAAATAAAGTAGTAATGAATAGATTTAACGAAACGTGTCAGTGTAAAAATTAAAAAAATGTATACTACTATTCGGCCAATTAGGTTTCCAGATACATAATGTATTATTTTACACTAGTGTACCATTATTTGTCTCGCTTTAAGTTATATTTCTAAATATCCCTGAAAGAGAGCAAGATGCGGAAAAAATGCAAGAGACCAAAAACTTAGAATCTAGCATAAGAAGAACCCAGTGGCGTCTTAAAAAAAAATTGGGGATAAAAAGTTTTGCGACTCCGAAAAAATATTACCCCTTGCCAAATTTAGATAATTATCTTTAAAAATAACTTAAATAAATAAAAAAAAAAAACGAAAAATATCGTTATTGTATGTTTCTCAAAAATAATGTGGTATTGACCTATGTTTTTTAGCATTTCCTTTCTTATTTTTATCAGTAGTTCTAATATTTAGTAAAAATTTGTAATGAAACAGTAGCTTTTAAATGAGACTCGAATATTTTTAAATATTTACATTCTGTAGACCAGGGGTGCTCAAACGGTCGATCGCGAGTGCTTTTTGAGTCGATCTCGAGAAAAAAATTCCGATATAGAACTATTCATAGATTTTGTTTTAGGTAACTAAAACAAAATGTAATGAATAAACTACTAAAATTTATTCGATCCACAATAAGGCCAGAATAACCCCCTCATCACTTTCTTTTATCGTAATAACCCCCTGCTAGCGGCAAAAGGCGGCTTTATCAAAGGAACGCGCCGTACTTGTCAAAGAAAAGCCGCGTTTTTGATTCCCGCCGATTTTTCTAGACACTTCGGGCGGCGTGTTTGACGGGAACATTCGAGACTTCGTTCGCGCCGATATAAATGTTGCGCCTGCAGGAATAGGAGTCAGTCTGAGTTGTAACTTGAGGGCGATACATCGATACAAAGTTTATTAATAAATAGTCCAAAATGAGTGCGGCGAAGAAAAGTAAGACTTTAATAACGATTGGGAGGAAGAATTTTTCTTTTGTATGGTAAAGAATAAGTGCATTTGTCTCATTTGCCGTGCGTCAGTTGCAATACCTACGCTTGGGAACTTAGAGGGGCATCATAAAACGGTTCATAAAAACTATGAAAAGGATTTTCCGTCACAAAGTGAATTAAGAAAACGAAAAGTACGTGATTTCATAACTTGTTTGAAAAAAGAACAAACCATGTTCACAAGACCAGCCAAACAATCAAAAGCTGCAACGATCGCGTCATTTAAAATATCTCATATATTGGCGAAACACAAGAAACCATTTGATGATGGATTGGTTGTGAAGGAAGCATTTATTGAAGCGGGTGAGACTTTATTTGGAGATTTTAAAAATAAAACAGAGATTATGTCTGCTATTAGAGAACTTCAGTTATCTCGTCCGACTGTCACAAGGCGTGTTGAAGTCATGAGTCAGGACATGGCAGATAAACTAAAACATGATATCATGGAATGTACATACTTTTCTTTACAGTTCGACGAATCCACCGATATGACAGATACTGCCCAGCTGTGTATTTTTATTCAAATGGTATTCAATGACATGTCGGCTAAGGAAGAGTTTTTGACAATGATTCCTCTGAAAGGAAAGACCCGTGGCGAAGATATATATGACGTTTTCTTCAATTTTGTAACAAACTACAAGCAATCAATATATAAACTAGTGTGCATTACAACCGATGGAGCACCAGCAATGACTGGAAACAAAAACGGTTTTGTGGCATTGTGTCGAGCTAATGACGATTTCCCTTCATTTTTCTCCTTCCATTGCATTATACGTCAACAAGTTTTGTGTTCAAAAGTTCTAAACAAGGAGGAGATTATGGGCATTGCAATAAAAATTGTGAATTCTATCCGTGCACGTAGCTTGCAACGACGGCTCTTTAAATTGCAATTGGAAGATAGTGAGTCAGCTGAACACACTGATTTAGTTCTTCACACGGACGTCAGGTGGTTGAGTCGCGGAAAATTCCTAGAAAGGTTTGAAGAATTATCACCCGAAATAACAGCTTTTCTGGACGAAAGAGGTGATGACACTCAGATGCTGAAAAACGGAAAATGGCTGACTGATTTGGCATTTTTGACAGACATCACAATGCATTTAAACACCATTAATTTGGAGCTTCAAGGTAAAGGAAAAACTATTATTGAGATGATTAGCGCAATAAACGCATTCAAAAGTAAATTGCAACTTATGATAGATCAACTGAAAAGAAAGGATCTGAAAAATTTTCCGTCTTTGAAAGCAAGGATTCTTCAGTTGAATTATGATATTTATGAGGCAGAATTATCAAATATTTTGGGCCAATTGGAAATACGTTTTTATGATTTCAGTAAATTGGCAAATATCGCATCATTTATGAGTTATCCTTTTTCGTGTAAAAAACATTCAGGAATTAGCTACTGAAATAGCAAGTCAGTTTAACATGGACTCATGTTCTGTTGAAAATGAGTTAGTGCAGATTATATCAGATATACATCACAAAGCCACAGCATCTGATACAAAATTCTGGTGTTTTATATCTGAAGATAAATATCCGAATCTAAGGCAAATCGCCCTTCAACTGATGGCAATATTTGGGTCAACTTACTTGTGCGAGTCTGCATTTTCTGAAATGAAGATAATTAAGTCAAAATATCGCAATCGACTAACGAACGAACATATGTCATCATGCTTGCGATTAGCACTCGGTAATTACATACCATCTTATGAAAAGTATGCTGAGGACATGCAGTGCCACGCTTCAACATCCAAAGTCACTCTTTAGTTAAGTTTAGACACTAGAACTCGTTTGTTTTGTAAGAACTAATAAACTCGCAATTTTGAATAATTATGAGTTTTTTCATTGACATTTTAGAGCAGACCTACACTGACCTTGACTAAAAAAATGCATATTGTGCGGAAAACTAATATCTATGCCACGATACACCCTACCTAGACGACAATCCTGCATCACACTTACTTGCAGCCTCTCAGAGTCGATCGATCGTAGTCTAACAATATTGAGGTAGATCGCCAGCAGTTCAAGTTTGAGCACCCCTGCTGTAGACGATTCCAGAGTCACATCATCTAACGTACAATACATACAAATTAAATATCTTTCAATACATTAACATTAAAGGCTACTTTATCTATAGTGAGGTGAGTTCATCTGACCAGTGTCACCATGAAGATTACTGATGTCATAATGGTTCTCTTTAATTTAATGTTAACTTTACATTGATAAACTGGAATGAGAAGATTTACGGCCGTATCATAAATGTGAAATACTTTAGGAGCACTAAACATATATTACCAAGCTTCAAATCTATGATTTATTATCCATGTAAAAACCTGGAAGGAAAACTGTGAAGAGCATTTTTAAGCTCTTAAACCGTCTCCGTTGAATAAAACTTAGTGAAAGTAATCTGTAATTGTATACCTTTATAGGCCGATACGTAACGGAGACGATTCATGATTTACGCAAAGTAGTATCTTATTACCATATTTAATTATATCCACGAGATTGTATTGGGCGTGTAAATTAATTTTGAGGGATAAAAATATCACTTTATTGTAAAAAATGATTACAAATTGATTATTCAAAGTATCGTCCATCGCTAGCGACTACTTTCCCCATCTTTGTGGCAGCATATGAAGACCACGTTGAAAGACCTCTAATGAGTACGGCGGTTGAGGTAGGACATCCCATCGCTTCTAGCGTTTTCCTTGAAGGGTTTTTGCAACATGTAGCCGAGCGTTGTCATGTTGAAAAATCACTTTGTCGTGTCTTTTGGCCTTATGCGGTCGTTTTTCCTTCAACACTCAGCTCGGTTGCATCAGTCGTTGTCGGTAACGTTCCCCAGTAATAGTTTTGTTGGGTTGGAGCAACTACAACCAGCTGATCCCACCAGGTACACAGCATAAGCTTGAAGCCATGAATATTCGGCTTTGGCGAGGATGTTGATGGTTCACAGGGCTTCACCTATAATTTTTTGCACTTTGGATTATCGTAGCGTATCTATTTTTCATCACTAGTTACGATACAGTGTAAAAAACCTTTCCGATTGTGTCGTTGAAGCGGTTGTTCACAGGTGAAAAATCGTCTTTCAACGTCTCCCGGTTTCAATTCGTACAGCACCCAATTTCCTTGCTTTTGAATCATTCCCAGTGCATGTAAGCGCTTGGAAATGGTTGTACGATCAACTTCTAATGATTCTGCAAGTTTTTTTCCATTTGCCACAAATTTTCATCGAATAATGCCTCCAATTCTTCTTCATAAACTTTTCCGGCTGGCGTGGACTTTCTTTGCCTTTCGTGTCGAAATCACCACGTTAAAGGCGCCGAAATCAGTACTCACATGTTTTTTTCGATGGAATATAATCGACAGCAATCGATGACTTTCAGCAGCGCTTTTCTTCGAATTAAACAAAAAAATAATATGTTGTTTACACTTCGGCAAAATAACATATACTAAAAATTAAAGTGTAATGATGATGCTTCACCATGAATATAGCAACAGTATGCCCAGATGCGATATAATACAAGTTACGCCCTCTCTTAGAAACCCCTCAAAATTAATTCACACTCCTTTCAATCATGCATGTGAATTGGACATAGTTCAACAGTGGCATAATGTCATAGATATATTAGGTGTAGGTTATGATATATTCTATATATTTCTTCTTAGAGCAGCAAGTATAAACATCCGTTTCTAAAAGCAAAAATATCAATTTTCAGAAAGACTTTAATAAAATTAAAGCAAAACGTGAAGCTGAACAGTTACGGTTGCTACCTCAAAGACTACCATTACAAAAGTCTGTTTCGACGCCTTCCATTATCGCCGTCAGAGATTTGGCTCCTGAACCTGCGTTGGCTGGCGCTCAGCCTACTCTTCCTATGTAAGTATTACATGAGTCTTATTAAATTTGTATTGAATTTTGTACTTTTAAGCACATTTTTGATTACGTCACATTTTTGATCACCTCAAGTTTATTGAGATTGTCTGAAACAGTAACACATAAATTATCTCAACTATGTATGTATGTGTATTAAAATTAGTGATTGTTTCAATTTAATGTTTTTAATATCTAAAATTAAAGAAAAATTATCACTCTTTAAAAATGGACAGTCATTGCCATCTGGAGCTTTTAAAAAATTTTATTGCTTACCTATAAGGGAGTCTCATCTTTTCAAATGGCGAGTAATATTGAACAGTATTAATTTCCTACATATCAGTTGCTTCTATTTTGCACAGAAGTGTGTACTCATTTCTACCCTGATAGTAGTAGTACTAGTATGGGTGGGGGAGGCTTATAACCAAGCAAATAAACCAGAGAGATCCTTTTTTGCGCACCCCCAATTAACATCTGGATAATATCAGCCAGAGGTACCCTACAGTTTAACTTGAGATCGGAACCACATGATTGCCAGATAGTACTCTCTCAGACTGCTGTTTTTACGGTCTTGTTTTTTTACTCCCTGCTCGCCACGAACTTCCACCGGCTGCCAAACCTTTAATACCTCAACAAACGTCTCCGTGGCATTGCGGCTAAGTATGTTCGTTGGCGACAGCGTTCAAACCTTCCAACTCGACGGCAAACCTGCGATTCGTTCAAGAAAGCTCTCTCTACTGCACCCGCCTTCCAGTTAAAGTTCCCTCCTAGTCTGCAAAGGCCTACTGCAGGTATACACCCCTTGGTATTTATTTTTATCTTTTCCAAACAATTCTTCACCAATACCCGCAGTTTTTTCGTCAGTGTCAGCACTCAGTCCTCGTAGGCCGTTTCCAAGTATTTGATCCACCGGTGAGGGTAAGTTTTTCATAATCCGAGCGGCCTTGCACCAACAACTGCTACTTTCTTACAGCGTGTTGGTTTTTGAGAGTTCGCCAATGTCTGCTGACAAGCAGCAGGACATGGAATGTGGCCTATCGAAATATACTTTGAAATAAAAGTGTACTGACCCGTCGGGACTTGCAACCGAGACTTTTGGTACGGTAAGCCGGAACTATACCATAGTGCCAAAACCGCCGTTATTTTCGACCCTAAATACAAATCCTTTGTGTAAGACCGTAAGAGAATAACACTTTGAACGGTGTCCCGTTTTAGAATAAAGAAAAATGGTATTTATATTTCTTTTTAGTCAATATTATTTAATATTAAATAACATTGACTGATAAAAAACATAAAATTTATTTTTGCTCTGGTGTAATTTCAGACAATCTCTATCATTATTTGGCTACTCTTGTTTTGAGCTTATGTTAATTATTTTCATTTATCACATATTTTACGCACTTACACGTACCCTTCATATTTTAAAAGTTATAATATACTTTCTTTAAATGATATAATATAGATTAGATTTTCCTAAAACTATAATATGTTAAAAGTTTAAAAAAAGTTCGTCTGACAATTAAAACTTCAATTTGATCAGCTACAATCAAATATTTTTTACGAGAGGTGTATGTCGCTAATAAAGAAGCAATTTGTGACGTTTATATGTTTATAAATTTTTTTAAGTTAAGGGGTATTATTTTTAGTTATAGTGCTTACTTTATAAAATCATTTTGCCAAATATAACCTATATATATATATATATATATATATATATATATATATATATATATATATATATATATACTAAACTTTTCATGCAATCATCGAGGTAAAAATCCCAGGTAGTCAATAATTTCATTAGAAAATGCACTTTAATTACTACCACAAGACGTCAGCCGTTAATAATGATTTAATTGAGGCACTGTTCGCACGGAACAGGCTAAAACGAAACCTTTTTTATTTTGTATTATTTTTAGTAATTATTATTATTCAACATTTACATCCTCTGTCCAGCAAGAGACTAAACTATTTTTTTTTCTTTCTCAGCCTATGTTCATCCACTCTTGAATTTAGGCCTCTTCCAAGACCTTCCATGTCCTTCTATCCATTGCAAGTTGTGTCCAGTGCGTTCATGTCTTTCCACACTTCTCTTGGTTTCCCTTGGTCTTCATGTTAAAAATTTATTAGTCCATCTATTCGGATTTTGTCTCGCATTGTGACCCGCCCCTTGCCACTTAAGCTGTACTATTTTTTCCAATACATCCGGTACTTTTATTCTTTCTCGGATATCTTGGTTTCTGATTCGGTTTCTGAGGCTTATTCCAAGCATTACTTTTTCCATTTCTCTTTGAGTGGTTTGGTGCTTGTCAGCCGACTTGCGAGTTAGTGCCGTAGTTTCTAGACCATAAGTGAGAACAGGCATTTTACAACTATTAAAGACTATTCTTTTAAGATTTATTGGGATAACTGGTGACTTCGTTATATATCCTAGTTTATCGAATGCTGTCCATCCAAGACTTGTTCGTCTAGAGATTTCCTCATCTTGGTTCTCTTTTCCCAATTAGATCTTGTGTTCTAAATATATGTACGAGGGAACGTTTTCGAGCATTTGGTTGGCAGCAGTCACATCTATGTCTCGGGGACTCATTATTTTGGTTCTATTTGCGTTAATTTCTAGTCCAACCTTTAAGGAATCCTCATGAAGTTCTTGCAACATGATTCAAAGTGCCTCTGCTGTCTCGCTAATAATGACAATGTCATCTGCGAACCTTAAGTGGTCATACGCCATCTATGTAAATTCCTTTGTTACTACTAAAAAGGTCAGTTATAATTGTTCGTATAATCATTTTTTTTGTCAATCGATATACTCTCTTTTATTTTCAATGTAGCGTTTAGAACGGTGAATTAAGTCGTAAAATAAGTTTTATATCGGTTATATGGTCAACATGTACACATTTCATTTTGAAATCGCCAATTCATCTCTATATAAAAAGATTTGGAACGACTGGAAGCTTTAATGAGTGCGGCAAGAACAAGTAGGAAACACAATTTGGCACCCCGTATTTTGAAAAAGTGCGACGCTTCCGTGCAACACCGCTAAAGAACAGAATGATCGCACGTGGTCTGGTAGTAAAACCTGTTGTGGATACGTACCAAATGTTGTCAATTATATATGTCAATTTTAATAAGAGTTATATGTAACTTATTAAAGTAAAAATTTATAAAATATTCAGCTACAGTCTGTCAAGTAAGAACGTGTCCACGAGAATTCATTTTTGGTAGATGCGATTCTAGCGATTTAACAAAAAATCGGTAGAGGGTCCCTTTGTCTACGACGTATTTTAGTAAAAGTATCAGTCGATTCCGAACTTTCGTCAAAATCACATAAAATCCAAAATGAATCACAATGAACCAAAATTTAAAACAGCTGTTTAAGATCACCACATATCGTTATTGTTTCGACACACTGTGTGTCAGCTATAATACAGTAAACATATGTGGTTATCGTAAACAGCTTTTTAAATTTTCCTTCATAATTATTATGGATCTCCATCAAGCAACGGCTAAGTGAGTGCAGCATTCAAAATGAATCACTTGTTTGCGCGTCGGTTCGAGGCAGTCATTCTTTATTCCTATTCAATCGGTTCTAAAATGACACATTCCGCATCCGCTAAATATATTAAAAAGTCGGCATCGTTTGTGAAGAAGTTGGGGTAAATCATTTTAACGTGATGAAAAACGTCGACGACTTGCCAAAACATGGCTCGATAGGCAAAGTCACTCCGAAAGTTGAGTCAAGGAGCGCCAAATTAAGAAAATCGGGTTTGTGTCCCATGAGACCATTCGACAAAATCTTCATGCTCATGATGTCAAATTCCAAAGCCTGTTGGAGAAACCTTTGCTGGGTGAAAATCACGTCGTGAAGCGGCTCGCTTGGGCCCACGCAATCGCTGGACGCCAACCATATTGAAAACATTTGGTCTCTTATAAAGAGAAAGCTCAGAGGAAGGACTCTGAGGACTTTGACTCAGTTGTCTCACGAGATTCGAAAAATTTGAAGATCATTGCAGAAAATCTCGTCGACAGCAGACCTCGAACGTGCCAGGCGATTATTGATGCAGGAGGCAGAAAACTTACTATGGTAATTGCACCGTTATTAGCAAATTAAAGAATACATTGATGGCAAAAAATGTTCTCGAAACACATTTTTTCAAGAATACAAGCAGTCACGTTTTTACTTGACAGACTATACTTCTTATAAATATAATGTTATTTACTTTCTTCTCTATTAACTAAAATTATGCACTTCATTGAATTTGACTTTTATTGATATTGAGAAAGCCAGTGAATTTTTTAAACTTTGTAAGTATGAACCGATTTGTTCGCATGCTAGCCAGTCAGCCAGTTTTTCAGGCCAGGTTAGATGTGTAATCGCGTTTTAATCTAAACATGTGGAGCTTGTCTTCAATCAATCTCACCGACTTTTTTTTATGAGATCACGTACTCGTTGTGCGACCGTTCGTCTGCCATTTAAACATTTAATAGAACACATCATAAAACAGCTAACACAAACAGTAGTGTAGGTTGCTGCTTCCGACAACAAAAAGATACTCCAGCTAGCACCACTAACTGTTCTTCGGGTTTTTTCTTGGACAAGGAGTTACTTATTTTAGTAAATACTATAACCTGTTAAAAATAATATTCCAACTTTATTCCAACTTAGAAAATATATTGTATAATGGACTTCCATTTTTTTCTAAATTTAGGGATGATAGATTTGTCGCTTCGGTCCAAATAATAGTTTTCTTATACTTTGTTTGGGGAATAGAAAGACAAATATTTGCATTTTAAATCCCATACATCTCCATATTTAATATTTGTATTGTTTTTATAACGTATAATCAAGTAAGTGTATTTCAGATTTTCTAGTTTTACCCAAAACAATATTAATAACACCATAAAATACTCAAATAATATTTTGGCGATCTCCATTATTAAAATAATTTTAAATCAACATTAAGTAAGAACCAAAACTTTCCTGGTATCTTTAGTCACAAAAACAAGGATCAAAAAATATAATATTGCAGTCCTAAACACGATGAGTTACAACCAACTCTATTATTTACGGGATTTTGATATTTAATAACTAAACAAATAACATGACGATTAAGTTAGCTGTGTGTCTACCACCAAATATGTGGTAAAGATTTATTATTTTTGAAAAAGGAAAGTTACATGTAAGTACAGTCTGTCAAGTAAGAACATGTCCATGATATTTCATTCTTGGTAGATGCGGTTTTAGCGATTCGACAACAAATCAGTAGAGGGAACCTTTGTGTACGGCGCATTGTAGTAAAAGTATCAGTCCATTTCCAACTTTGGTCGAAATTACGTAAAATCTAAAATGAGTCACTTGTTTGCACGTCGGTTCGAGGCAGTTTTTCATTGTTCCCATCCAAACGGGCCTAAAATTACACATTCCGCGGCCGCTAAATATATTAAAAAGTCGGTATCGTTTGTGAAAAGTGCATGAAACGTTTTAACGAGACGAGAAATGTCGACGACTTGCCAAAACGTGGCTCCGTAGGCAAAGTCACTCCGAAAGTCGGAAAACGAGTCCTGTTTTTGTTTTCATGGGGCCTGAAATTGAGACTACGTCAAGAACCGGCAAAATTAAGAAAATCAGGTGTGAATGTGTCCCATGAGAGCATTAGACAACATCTTTGTGCTTCTGATGTCAAATTCCGAAGCACGTTGGAGAAACCTTTGCTGGTCGAAAATCACGTCGCGAAGCGGTTCGCTTGGGCCCATTGAAAACATTTGGTCTCTTATAAAGAAAAAGCTTAGAGGAAAACTCTGAGGACTTTGACTCAGTTGTCTCGCAAGATTCGAAAAATTTGCAGAGTGTGCAGAAAATCTCGTCGACAGCATGCCTTGGAGATGTCATGCGATTATTGATGCAAGAGGCGAACTTCTTACTTGACAGACAGTCCATTGTAATTCGTTATTGATAAATATGTATTTATTTTATTTTTTCTTATTCAACATATCTTACAAATGATGTGGTTAATATTGTTTAAAACTAGTTACAAATTCTTAAGTCTCGTCATTTTCTTTGTTTGTCAGGAAATTAAACGTATAAATAAGCAAAAGTTTGAAAAATATTTTGTATTAAATGAATTTCTCAACTACATGCTGTAGAAATTTCAATAAACATTGTTTTTGTAGAATTTAAGATCAACTTAAACCACTACCCCAAAATTTTGTGAGCCTGCGAAAATGAAAAACTTCTGTGCGGTTGATAATATGTGTGTTGGCAGATCCCTCATCGGTCGTAGTCTCTGGTAAATAGGGGCCCGATTGTCAGTTTCGGCTGAAAAAAATAAAAAGCCCTGCGTGGTAAATAAATGCCAACCTCTCTGACCAACGAAAATTATTCACCAAAGATTGGAATTATTAGTTCCGGAAACTACAAGAAAACGTTTCCGGTTGTGTGACTCCACCAGTGGATAGGACGGCCTAGTCACTAGCCAACGAAAGTGGCACAAATAGCACCAGCTTATGATCCACAGTCTCCACAAGGCCTTCATCCGTTGTCTCTCACTATAGAAATGAAGAACCAAGCTTGAACTAACTCAGAACAGTGCAGCACATCTTCTCAAAACGGCCTCCAAAGTAATCTGATTCTTAATTTTTTTTTTAAGTAAACTGTAACAATTAAAAAGTGAGGCTTATCAATAGCACCCATCGAATGAGAACAAATAGAGAATGGAAACAACAACCTATACATTTTGGGCACACAGGAGTTACGGATCTAATCGACAACAAACTCTTGGATATGCAATCTAATTATATGACAATGTCCTATATTTTCGAAAAACCATATAGAATTAGCTGCCCTCCAAATCTATGGATGGAGGTGGAGACTCCGATGAAGGCAACCGACCTGTTGCCTATTGCACTGATGGATCAAAAAAGTCAAGCGGAGTAGACGCTGGCATATATGTATGCAGAAAAGCCCAAGTGGAGCTTTAGCATTCCACTAGGGGCAAGTGCAACAATATTCTAGGCCGAAATTCATGCAATCCAAGCACGTGGTCATGAGAATATTGGACGGGACTATCGCAACCAAAAAATATATATTCTCTCAGATAGTCGAGCTGTTGTAAAGGCTTTAGACCACTATCAGGCCAACTCCAAGATCACGATGGAGTGTAAGCGTGACCTGTTAAAACTATCCTCCAAGAACAACAGTGTTGTACTACTAGGGGTTCTGGACATTCGAGGATAAAAGCTAATAAAAAAACGGACGAATTAGCAAGATTCAGAGCTACAAAACCATATAGGGGGATAGAACCAGCGTTCGGTATACCAAGACAGGTGTTAAAAAACGATGACCAGATGATCATGTCAGCAATATCTAGATCGTTAGTGTGCAACTTATGGCCAAAGACAGGCGAGGGACGTAATTGGCGGCCCCTCGAAAAAACTCACAACCGACGCCGTTTATTTAACATGGACCCAGACCAAACTAGTGGTGGGACTGATTACAGGCCACTGTCGCCTGAGGTCCCACGAAATGCAGACTATGTAGTGATAACGAAGAAAACTCTCTGCACCTCATACATGAAGGTGTGGCTTTAACTCGAGATAGACATAAACTGTTCGGAGATCTACAACGTGGCGATAAATTACTACATGAACGGCTTGGAAGGAAGTTAATAAACTTCCTTAAAGGGACGACACTTCTGTAACCAAGGGAAGGGAGTACAATACGCCAAGAGGCTGCTGTGCACAAACAGGCACAACCAACGGCCAACCAAAATCGTTAGAAATCTAATCTGAAAATAAATTTATTTCATAGTGTCCACAATAACTAGGGTTGATCTGTGTCTTTAGTGTAGTAAAGAAAGGTCAAAATAATGATGAGATAGGCATAGTTTAGATACAGCAATTTTTATGATTTTATCCCCTCTGGGGTATCATCAAGAGTATTGTCCTTAGTTTTGTACCTCGAAAAACTTGTGCTCTTTTGTTTATAAACAATTTTCAAAACGCTATTTTTGAGCTTAAAATATGATTAACTCCGGTTATATAAGTCGGATCGAGACAAAAAAAAAACTCTTCGTAATGAAATTTCCAACAAATCCTCGATGGTTTTAAGTCGCTCAAGTGCATACATAATCTACAAAATGGAAACAGGCAAATAACTTTTTTTTTATTTTTATTGTACAGGTCGAGTAAGTGAACAGATCGGCTGGAAACTTTCAGAAAATATACCTTTTATTATAGCAAAAATAAACTGAAATTTTAATAGAAAAATATTGAACCCAGTAGGCACAATTGAATTTGTTATTTAAAATTTGAATTGCCCATCATTTTATGCCATTGGGTCCAAAATGTATCTTTTTTTTTTCAAAATGTCTCGACGTCAGCTTTCCGATACTATTAAAAACTCTTTTTTTGGAATCATTTTAACCGTTTTTTTTACATTTGTTTCTTTTTTCTTGCAATTTCTTGGCACGTCTACTTTTTTGTGACATTTGCCAGCTCCGATCCTTCTCGTGCTTATGCAGAGCACCGGCGACCCTTCGGTGGTGCGTTACACAATCTCGAGTTTGGATCCTTTGTCCGTGGAGAGCAACGTAGTCTCGCTCTAGGCGATAGTCGCCCTCCTGAATGACTGTATCTCTGTCGTTATGATTAAATTTAACTTAAAAATTTCTTTCGCTATTCTCAATCATTTCCTTGGCATTGATAAAGGATCTCCTCGGGAACTGCTACTGGTTTTGGGTATAACCTTTTCTGTCAGCCCGCCCGTCTGGTTACGTGATTGATACAAAAAACACGGCCTCACGTGTTCACCACCTGCTCAAATCACCTAACCTCAACCGACGTTATAGGAATCACCCCTTACAGCGCATAGTAACCCTCTGCGATTAGAACCTCTACCAAGCAATTTGTGGACCACCGATCCACACTTCGAAGTCCCAAAACGCCCGAACTTCGCCTTCAGAAGCCCCAACCGGGAAAATGCGTCCGCGTGCTACGAACTGTCGACCGGAAGTGTTACATTTGTTTATTAATGAAATAACAACAAAGACGTTTTTCGGTCATTTTGAAAAAAAAAATTGTCACATCTGGTAGACAACCGCGAGACCGTTATTTAAAACAAAAATTCATTTTCATTAACGTGAAAATGACCGAAAAAACGCATTTGTTGTTATTTGATTAATAAACAAATGTAAAATAACCGCTAACTAAACCGATTCTAAAAATTTTTTTTTAATGGCATCGGAAGCTGAAAAAAAAAAAGATCTGTTTTGGACTAATTGGGATAAAATAGCGGGCAATTCAAATTTTAAATAACAAATTCAATTGTGCCCACCAGGTTCAATATTTTCGTACTAAAATTTCAGGGTATTTTTGCTATAACAAAACGCACATTTTCTGAAAATTTCAAGGTGCTCGGTTCACTTAGTTGACCTGTACAATAAAATGAAAAAAAAAACAGTTTTTTGCGTGTTTTTTTTTGATTTTTGTAGGTTATGTACCCACTTGAGCGACTTAAAACCAACGCGGAATTGTTGGAAATTTCATTACGAAGAGTTTGGTTTTTTTTTTTTGTCTCGATCCGACTTATATCACCGAACTTATTCACATTGTAAGCTCAAAAAACGCGTATTGAAAACTTAAATTGTTTATAAGCAAAAGAGCACAAGTTTTTCGAGGTCCAAAACTCAAGACAATAGTCCTGGTGATACTCCAGAGAGGATAAAATCATAGTATCCAGACCATGCAATTTCAAATGCTTTTTTAACTGTACTACTTAACAATGTAACTTTAACGGTATATCATCCGTGAAGACTATTTGATGAAATACACCATAAATTTTGTGTGTTTTAAAATAGAAGTATTCAACAGTCTGTTGTGTACCTATTAAGCTTACACTCTAAGAGACACTTGTTTGTTGATTATACGTTGTATAATAAAAAAAAGTGAGCAAAATTGTCCCATTTTCCTTACCATATAAGTAAGCTAGTGCCGAGTGTAGTGCATGTGCTTAGCTTGGTGTGTAGGGGCAGACCGAGCGGCACCGAGAGTGAAACCGAAGAAGAGGGCAGCCGTTCCAGTCACGCGCCCTATGACATCCACTACAAGGAACATTTGCATCAGTAAGTATATCCCTGCAGTATGCCTTGCCTGTGTTTATTTGTGGCATAGCAGTAGATAAATTATTATATTTTATTATTTTACACACGATTAAACTGAGAAACTTAAACTAGAGCAATAGTTCTCTCGGTAAATTACAGTCGAGTCCATTTTTTAAAATATTTCCGAGGTTAAGTTTAAGAGGTAGTTCATAGCTTGTCCAGTTCACCAATTATTTAGCACTAGTACATATTAAGATTTATTTTTTTCAATTAATGTTGTTATGTCAAAACTATTAGTGTATCAAGAGACACCTTATATTTAAAAATAACCGGCCAAGTGAAAGTCGGACTTGCGCAATTAATGTTCCGTACGTTAATTGCTTTTGAAATAAAAATTTTTGTTACGGAGGTATAAAAGGATCAATGACTTCACAAAACCCACCCCAAATGGGTTTTCCACAAAGTTTGTTTCTGGTCTTTGTGAAAACTGCTGACTTTGAAATTTTTGTTTTTTTTATATAGCAGATAAATTATTAAAGATAATACACTCGTGATAATTTTCGTTCAATCTACACCCTGTGGAAAATATTGTAGAATTTCTTCAAAATTTTTTGATCAGTACTTTTTAAGATAAGGGAGGAGACAACGATTTTTCGCAGTTTTTAAAAAATAATACAAAGAGAAAGTGTGCGCAAGTATTATGTTATATATATATATATATATATATATATATATATATATATATATATATATATATATATATATATCTTTGAACTCGTGTTTTCACAACCTTTCATTTGACACCCCACTCGATTTCTGAGAAAATCGGGTGTGACAGACGTACAGACAGATGGACAGACACCTAAGTGATCTTATAAGTAACTAATAAAAGTTACTATTATAATAAGTCTATTATTTTGTGAGAAGGGAGCATATTTAGCTTCATAAATTTATGCATAATACGAACGAAATATAATTAGTAAGTAAAAAGTCAACATTTTTTAGAAAATTTGATTTTAAAGAATACGCAAATAATATTTAATATCAGTATTATTTTAAGCCCAACTACCAAATAATTTGTGTTTACTTGTATTCTTTTTTTCCTCTTGTCTTATATGATTTTTTTGCCTAAATGTGATTTGGCAAACTCAGAAATATCTGAAATTAACATTTTCGAAAAAGAAACAATTAAAAGATACAAAATACAAATGAAAAAACGTTAATGGTATTTTTTCATAGGAAGTATAGTTTTTGAACTAGTATTCATTTAAAAATCGACGAAAAATTTCAAATTTTCAGTTTTAAGACCGAAATATCGCAGTTACTATAGTTCCTATACTATATATCTTTTACTTGCATGTTGGTGGCCTTTAATTCCGCTCTCTCAAAGATGTCAATATTAGATGTTGATTTTGTTATGTTTTGACATCCTACCAACATTGAAACTCAAAATTTCAATTCCTTGCCCAACCTTAGAAACAATTTATATGGAATAAAATTTAAAAATTGAACTTTAGTTAATATAAAAGGTCACTTTTTATGAACAGTAGTTTTGATAGTACCTCTCCTCTTTCCTTGTAGAGTACAAGTACTATATTATTTTAAAAAATACTTTTAGAGTCTCCATCTACTGCAGCCACTATTCATCTTCGTCTCATTGCTGTTTTTATTACTTCTTTCCAATTGATTCGAGGTCTTCCTTTTTAGTGTTCCATACGGAACACCTATAAGATCACTTCGGTGTCTGTCCGTCTGTCACACCCGATGTTCGCTGAAACTATTTGACATAGAAAGTTAAAATTTGGCACTAATATAGGAATTGATGGCCTCGTCAGAGCCATGTAGTTTTGAAAGTTAAATTTTGACTTAAGGGGTTAGTTTTGGGGAGTGAAATCGGAAGTGAAATTTTTTTTTTTACCAGATCATCGAGGAGGGTGTCAAATGAAAGCTTGTAAAAACACGAGTTCAAAAATATATGTAATCCAGTACTTGTGCAAACTTTTCTTTCTATTATTTTTTAAAAAATGCGAAAAATTACAGTCCCCCCTTATCTCGAAAAGTACTGATCAAAAAAGTTTGAAAAAATTCTGGAATTTTCTCCACAGGGTGTAGATGGAACGAAAATTATTACAAGTACATTTCCTTCAATAATTTATCTGGTGTATACAAAAACAAAAATTTCAAGGTCATCAGTTTTCAGTGAAGATCGGAAAAAAACTGAAAACTCATTTGGGGTGTGTTTTGTAAAGTCATTGTTCATTTTATACCTCCGTAATTTTTTTTTTAAGCAATCAACATACGGAGCACTAATGGCGCAAGTCCGACTTAGATTTGGCCGGTTATTTTTTCTTTTTCTTGTTGTAAACCATTCAAATATTTGTTTCGTATTCTCTCATCTCTCATACTCCTCCCGCTCCTCTGTTGTGTCTGTGCCAAGATAATTGTTTTTTTCGATAGTGTCTACTATAGTGTCTTGTTCCCTATTTATTCTCTGTTTTTGTTTCTCACATGATTTTTTAGAGTTAGTACATAACATCGTCCGTTTTTTTGTGGTGACACAAATTCTTATTCCTTTGAAATTAATCTTGAAGTAATAGTAAAGTTATAATTTAAAATCTGTCTGCGCAAAATTTAGAACTTTGTGGATCCTACTATAACAAAAATATCTCTGCCGTACTTGTCGTTCTCTGCTCTATTTTCATCCTCCATACTGCAGCTCCGTATGCAATTATAGGTCTAATCACCATATTTGGTTTAAAGCCCCAGGTTTTCCCAGACGAGCTCCTGCATCTTATGTGGCACATTTTCGCTTTGTTGAGGTTTTTTAATTAAGACAATTACTTCAGAGTAAGAAATATTACGTTACATGTCAAGATTTTGCATAGAAGGAGGCAAGGTACCGTCGAAAACATGTTTTCCACTAGTTTTTAGGCACCCATTTACCCGTTATTTATTTTTGTAATAAATATTAATTAGAAGTTATAATATTATATGTTATAATAAATAGGAATAAGGCTCAAATTTTGACTAAAAATTCTGACTGAATTTAACTTATACCGATTTGACCTCACTTGGATTCATATTTGGTAAAATTGACTTATGCATTAGCGCGTACTTGGAACTACCGTGCAAAATTTGTTTTAACTTCACTCAAGTTTAATTTTATTTATAATTTAATCCTACTTAGTTTGAAGAGGTTATTAATGGTTTACACTTTAAATTATTTAATTTTCATCGTTTGGTTAATATTCTGTAATATTTTATTTAGTTAGGGTCAACTTTGAAATAAATAAAGTAGAAAAATCAAACACCTTATTTTGGATAAATCCGTAATCATTAAAACAAATAATTATCAACATAATTTAATTTTTTTTATGTGTAATTAAACTCTATTGCGGTATCCTCAGCATTATTAAGGAAATACAGATTTTATGATTTAGCACCGTTATGTTTTCATACTTCTCTTTTATTCCTTCCTTCCTGTTTTTAATGCGGCATGCATGTATACAAGAGAGACTGTTAGTATTAGAAGAGACAAGACACATTTTTCGCTACACCTAAATATTTAAACCATAATATACAATTCTCCATAGGGCTGCCTAGTTTATTTGACTTCAGAACAGTATGTTTATATATTTTTTTTTTAATTAAAAGAAATGATAAAGTGGGGCAAGAGAGCTCCGTTTGTTGCTACTGAGCGTTTCACTGTATCGAAGCACTATCATTTATACAACGTAAACTATTCCTTCAGTATTGGTTAAAAAATTAGCTCAGAAGTTTGAAAAAACTGGTTAAGCTTTAATTAAACATCGAGCGAGTCTGTTCGCTGAAATCCTGGTCAATACACAAGCACAATGCATTCTCTGGAAAAATGTATGTCTGTACCCCTACAAGACGCTGCTGGTTCAAGAATTAATACCAACTGCTACTGCTCAAATTTTTAAATTCGTTAGTCAAATGTTTAAACTCTTTTCAACATTTAACATCTTAGCGGTCACGTCAATTAACAGAATTACCATTACTGGAATCCGAAAAATCCAAACCTTAAGCACCAAAAGCTTTTAGATTCGCGTAGCTGTACTTGTTTGAGGATGGCAGAGACCGCACCACAACTGTTCAGAGCTACGCCTTCACAGCCGCTTTACAAAATTTTGATGGTTGTAACCAAAAAAGTTGATTTCAGCAGGATGGAGTGACCCGATCCTTGCTCCCTGGAACAAGTAGAAGAAAATGCCAATGGCAAGAAATAACAGCGTTAATTTCACAGTTGGCTTAGAAGAGAGTAATATTACAGTTCTCATTTAGATTACTATTTTTTTTGGAAAAAAAAATTGCATGGACTGTAATTTAATAAACAAAATGGTTTTATCATTTCTCAGTTGTTATAGACTTAGACCTCTCCTAAGTTAGTTAATTAATAATCTTTGATCGGGGGAGGTGGTCAACAAAAAAGAATCACTGTCTACAGTGGAACTCTAAAAAGTTACCCCAAATTTAAAAACCCAAAACCCGGGGGAAGTTTCCACAAAAAAGAACCCCATCCACAATGGAACTCTTAAAACTAAAAATTTGCTAGTGACTAACTGAATATTTCTACACAAAAGACGCGATCACCCATAAATTTAAACAGTTATTTATATGTAACGATGTGGCCGCTACACAATGAAAAGGATATTCCATCCGTGCCCAGTATAAATAAAGTAAAATAAAAATAACCGACCAAGTGCAGGTCGGACTTGCGCAGTTAGTGTTCCGTACGTTGATTGCTTTTAGAATAAAAATTTTTGTTACGAAGGTATAAAATAATCAGTGGCTTCACAAAAAACACACCCCAAATGAGTTTTCAACAAAGTTTTTTTTTACGATCTTTACTGAAAACTGATGATCTTGAAATTTTTGTTTTTTTTTTAATATACCAGATAATTACTAAGGTAATGCACTCTAGATAATTTTCGTTCAATCTAGGCCCTGTGGAGAATATTCAAGAATTTATTCAAAATTTTTTGATCAATACTTTTCGAGATAAGGGGGTGACAGCGATTTTTGGCAATATAATTTTTTTTTTTTTCACTTCCAATTATTCCCCCCAAAACTAAGCCCATAAGTCAAAATTTAACTTTCAAAAATACACGGCTCTGATGATGCCATTAATTCCTATATTCAAACCAAATTTCAACTTTTTATATCAAATAGTTTCGAAGAAAATCTGATGGGACAGACGGACAAACACCAAAGTGATCTTATAAGTGTTCCGTACGGAATACTAAATATAAATACTAAAAATACGTTGTGCCAATAAAAAATATGGGGATAGTATCTTTTGGTATACGATCAAATATGACCCCTTCTAAAAATATACTGCGTGTTTATTGAAGCAAATTGTTTGTTGTTTTAGCTAGGGAAGCCCCGGAGACTTTAATGTTAGTTACTGTAAAGTTGAATTAGATGAATCGTTTGATATCTGTATCATTCTATCTTAGTATGTTTTTTTAAATCTTCCTTTATTTTAATTTTATTTTTTATTAGCCGTCTAGAAACTTTTAGAAATTTGTTGCTGGAAATGAAATATTGGGTAGTTAAAAAAATGAATTACTAAACTATACTTTAGACACATCCATTTTACTGTTATTTTTGGTTATTATTTAATAAAACCAATGAGATTCTAATTTAGATCTCCACGAAAACATAAATCTTTTTCTTCGTCCTTACTAAGACCGGTATGTTTGTTTTCATTATCTACAAGTAAAAAAATTTGAATGTTTTGAGTAGCCCTAACTAAATGTCTGACAGTTTTACTGAAAATATGTAATTATCTAAATACAATAAATAGATAAACTTACTAAAAGCAAACATAAATATTGTTTTCAAGTTTTACCGTATAGCTAAGAAAATTCTGTTAAATTTGTGCCTTTACTAATAATCTTAATATTTTATAGTATACCCTACGACCGACATTCGGAGAAGCGACGGAAGAGGGGCAGTTTGTTCTTCAGGAAAAAGAAGGTAATTTGATTAATATCAATTTTTTTAAAATAAAATTTGGCATGATTGTTTAACGAACCCGGTCACAGTTCTAATACTAGATTGATCAACTCACACACTTCAATTGATGACTCACAAAATAGAAATAATATTAAGAAACATACACTTTATAATATGGAACTAAATAGAAAATTCAAGATAATACCATATCTATCTTTAGGTCGGTTTGATAAAAATATTAGTTGTGGGGAGGCTAAACGTCTAGCAAGCAGTCCAGAGAGAAAACATTTTTACCCACCTCTAGAATTAATTCTCCCTCCACTCGAACCTTCACGGTTCCCGCAGAACATACCTAAACTCGCTGTAAAGTCACCTCACGCGAGATTGGTGACCTCCTCTTTTTGAAGCTCCGCCAAACGAAAAAAACTTAAAGCTGGCTCTTCAAAGCGCCTTGCAGACGCAGATAAAAAGGAATTGCGTTTCTTAACCCTGTTTATATCGGATCAACCTTCACACCTAACAATGCCTTTACGTTTCTTAAGCAGACATCAGAGAGTTTTGCGGGAACTTAACTTCTTGTTCTCTACTGGTACATTGTCTCTGTCAGTGACTTGTTAAGCCTCTATTTCAAAAATATTTTGCGCATCAATTAATTTGTAAAAATAGATCATTGTAGACAAACAACATTTTTTAGCTCGTTTTGTTTGGAAAAACCCATTATATCCGTTTATAGATTTCAGCCTACGTTTATTATTTGATATATTAAAATACTTTTTTATTTGCATAAACATTTGTAGTATTTGTTTTAAGTTTTCCTTTGAATTTACTATTTTTAATTTATTTTAGGATAAAACAAAGAAGTTCGCTCATCAGTGGGTGTCAGCATGTTATGGTTCTTCACAAATTTGTGATGTTTGCGCTAAACCTTTAAGCAATAAACCTGCTCTATATTGTGAGAGTAAGTAGTTTTGTACGCATTTTTTTGTTAAATTGAGGAGGTAAATATAAAACATTGCAGGACTTTAAAACGCCTCGTGCCTTAGCGCCACTAATTATTTTTTTTATGAAAGTAGAGTCATCGTCATTAGCTTATTCCATCCATTATCGGATGTAAGCCTCCCCAAGTTGTCTCCAGCGAGCTCTTTTTGTCCGTCCATCTTGTCTGTGGTTTACCTCTACATCTTTTATGTTCTCTAGGCCTTCATTCAACCATATGGCGTGTCTATATCTTATCATTCATCTTTACAATATGCCTCACCCAATTCCACTTTAATATATATATAATATATATATATATATATATATATATATATATATATATATATATATATATATATATATATATACGAGTATATATATATATATATATATATATATATATATATATATATATATATATATATATATATATATATATATATATATATATATATCTGTTACATTACATCTGTCACTTTTTATCTTCGTATCTCGATGTTAGGAATACGATCTTAGAGTCGAATATTGAGCGTTCTCCTCTCCATTGCTCTTTGGGTTACCTCGAGTTTATATATTGTACTTTGATTTAAAGCCCACGTTTCAATGTAATAAGTTAGTACCGGTAGTACATATTGATCGAACACTCTGGCTTTTATTGTATCTGGGATGTCCAATTTAAATGTGGTTTGTAACCTTTCGAACGCAGACCAAACTAACGAGACTTCTATCCAAGTTATATTTCGCTGTTTTCTCCTAAATATATGAATGTTTATACCTTCTTTCATCTTCTATTAATAGTTCCTGGCTGTTATCTTCAGTTTCGTTATTCAGATATTTGGTTTTAGTGAAGTTTATTTTTAGATCTATTTCTCGAGACTTGTTATTTAATTCCATCAGCATTTCTTGTAATTCCCCTTTTGTGTTAGCGATCAGAGTGACATCATCTGCAAACCTTAAGTGATTTAATCGTTCCCCATCTATTAATATTAAAGTAGAGCACCTAATGTAAAATGTAATAAATATTAAAAATAAACTAAATTAATACCTGTGTTATTCTAGTGTAATGATATTAGTATCACGTTTCGAAATTTGATAAATCGGATTGCTTTTATTTAGTTTTTTTGTATAATTAATACGAATTAAGAACATTCTAAGGTCATTCTCCGTAGTATGAAAATCACTGCTCTATAATGTTGGTATGAATATATAATTTTTTACCATTATTTAAATATTTATTTTTCCTTAAAAAAAAAGGTGAATTTTTAAAAAGTTAAGTAATAATTTTTTAGAACGGAATTAATGCAGAAATCAAACTTTAAGGAAGCTTAGGAAATGGATTTTCTTTTATGAGCCTAGCACATGTGCTGCAAGAAAATCCGTAAAGCGCTACAGGAGCGACATGGGTGCGGGAAAAGCGATTCACATTGGTCTTGAATAGCTGTAAATTGTACTCGGTCGGAAACACAGTCCTGGGCAAATTATTCCAAAGGGATGAGGTTCTCCATATCGACTGCTTAAAAAGGGTTGTACGAGGAGTAACAAGCTGAACCTCAATACGGATGTGAAGTATTAGCGTGATTTATATTTCTAACATGCACCGCTCTGGGAGGAATTAAGCGGGCTACATCCATCGAACACTTTCCATGAAAATACTTTTAGAATAGACTCATGTCGCTAACCGTTCTTAATTGTTACAATGAATCAAGGTTGCTGGCCAGTTCCGGGTCTCCAATCAGGCGAACCGCTCTCTTCTGAATAGAATCCAACAAATGCAGTGTATGTTTGGAAGCAGAGCCCCAAACAAACATACAGAATTAATGAAATTATTAGAATCTAAATTAATTTCAGCCTTAACTGAGGTCACAGTAGATAATTTTAATGCATTAAAAGAATGATTCTTCGGTCAAACATATTATATGACTTAGAATACATACTCCATATATAAATACTTACGAGAGAGCTAAAAAAGCTGGCTTACATGTTCGTCTTTCGTTGTCTGTGCCGTTAAAAATCATCTCCCTGTGTAACCAAATGCTGATTGAATCGTTTCCGGATGAGATGGTTAAGCTGAGGACGTCAAAATTGAATATAGCAACGACGAAATCGTCTCTCTGATATGTGTCCTTTGGAAGATACAGCCTGTCAAATTAAAATGTAATTATTCGAGTCATAATTTTGTAAGGTACGGAGCCAAAAATATAGGTCAGTTAATAAGTTTTGAAAGCGGAAATGAAACAACATGAATTAATTAGTCGAAATACATTTATTCTTCAGTATAATCTCCCTTAAGCTTAATAGATTTCTTTCAGCAATTTTCCAATTCATTTACCCCGTCTCCGAAGTGGTTTTCCAGAAGACCTCCAAAATACCCACCTACGGATGCTATCACCTGTTCATTTGCTTCCCAGAGGTTTGGGAACAGATGAAAGTCAGATGGAGCCAAATATGGCGAATAGGGAGGATGTTCCAACAATTCGTACTTTAATCCGACCAGTTTTGCCGTAGCAAAGCACCTCTGTGAGCAGGTGCATTGTCATAATGAAAGATGATTTTTTCTTCTGCAAACTGGGCCTTTTCTCACGAATTTTCCCATCCAGCTGATCCAAACGGTTGCAATAATACTCTCCTGTGATTGTTTTACCGGCTTGAAGGTAATCAATTAACAAAATTCCTTTTGCATCCCAGAAAAACCGATGCCATAAAGTTTTTGGACCACTTTGACTGCTTTAGAGCTCAGTCCGCCGTACGGTTTGTTGTCGCAGTTGAGGATCATACTGATAAACACAAGTCTTGTCCATAGTTACCAATCGTCGCACAAAATCAGTTTTATTCTTGGTGAAACGAGCCAAATGTTGTTTAGAAAGTTTCTCTTGAGTGCGTTTTTGTTCCGATGTTAGGAAATGCGGCACCCATCTCGTGAATAGCTTTCTCATACCCAAAACATTAGTTAAGATCTCATGTACTGATCCATGTGAGATGCCTATAGCCTCAGCTAAATCATCCACGTTAATCGACACTTCCATTACCATATCTTATACTTGCCCAACAGTTTCTTCAGTTGTTGCAGTTTTTTGTCGTCCTGAACGTGGATCATCATTGACGCTTGTACGACCACATTTCAACTCTAGAGTCCATCTATGAACAGTTGAAAATGAACGAGCAGACTCCTTTAACACTCTCACTAATTTTGCATGGATTTCAGTTGTCGATAAACCTTCCAAAACAAAGAATTTTATCACCGCACGATATTCGATTTTTTTTTCCATTTTTAAAAAATACTCAAAGATGTCGACTTTAACCAGCTGATAAACAATGAATGAATTGTCAGATCGACTTGAAATTTAAGGTGTTCATATGACAGATGAAGCTTTAAAATAGTGTTCATTATTTGGTTCGCTTTGGGGTCGCTTTTAAAATTTACTGACTAACCTGAAATGTCTAGAATCAACTGTAAAATCTAAATATTTGAAAATACGTATATGTCATAAAAGAATGTATGTCGTCTAATTTTTTTATAATACTGTATACTGTTAAATATTTTTACGTTATGCATCACTATAATTCCTTTGATATTCTTTTTATCTGTTGATTCCGATTTTATGAAAAACGAACTTCTTGATACAGACTCTTTAAATTTAATCTTTATTTTTTTAGCCTGTGGAACGACAGTGCATCAAAATACCTGTAAAGACAATATATTGGAATGTGTTAATGTAAAGATAAAAGGTACCAAAGTAAGTATTGGTTTAAATACAATTTATGCATAATAGTTATTACCATTAAGTGCGTTATGAGCTGTATTACAATCACGAGTGTGGATAATTTCCACGACGAAGTCGTAAATCAAGACATGGTAACCACGCAGTGCCTTATTTGAACGAGCATAGATAAAATAATTTAACTTTAACTGTTTATACTTTGTATAATATCCTTTTTGAAACGATAAGTTTCAATATTCTACTAAATTTATACCAGGTTACGTAAATATATTCGATTAGTCTGTCTGTCTGTCACTTCTTGAAAAAATGTTTCGAAAACATTTTTTGCCATCAGTGTATTCTTTGGTTTGCTAACAACGGCGTAATTACCTTAGTAACTTGTCCAATCGTCCCCTGCATCAATAATTGCCTGACATCTTCGAGGTATGCTGTCGTCGAAATTTTCTGCATACTCTGCAAATTTTTTCGATACAACTGAGTCAAAGCCCTCAGAGTCTTTCCTCTGAGCTTTCTCTTTACAAGGGACCAAACGTTTTCAGTGAGTTGGCGTCCGGCGATTTAGAGGACCACTATAGTATCTTATCGTGGGCCCAAGCGAGCCGCTTTGCCCAGCAAATGTTTCTTCAGCGTGCTTCGAAATTTGACATCATGAGCACGAAGCTGTTGTCGAATGGTCTCATAAGACAATACAAACCCGATTTCTTATGCCGCTCCTTAACGCGGCGTCAATTTCTGGTCCGGCGAAAACAAAGACACGATTCGTTTTTCGACTTTCGGAGTGACTTTGCCTACCGAGCCACGTTTGGGCAAATCATCGACATTTTTCGTGTCGTTAAAACGATTTACCTACTTCTTCATAAGCGATACCGACTTATTAATATATTTAATAGCCGCGAAATGTGTCATTTTAGGCCCCTTTGGATGGGAAAGAAGAAAGACTGCCTCGAACCGACGCACATTGGGCTAGAAATCAGATTTTTGGTTCGAAATTGTCTAGAGCCCTTAATTATTAACGAAATCAGACAATTTTTTGTTTAAATACTCGTCAGCGAATTCCGGACAAACGTAAGTAAGCCAATTTGCAAAATATAACCTCAAAATTTTTTAAAATTGTAAAAAGCAGCACAGAATCAGGAAAAGAAATTTCGAAGTTCACGTGATTTCTAGTTAGGAGAAGTTACGATATTCTCCTGAATTTCGCGTCCAAAACTGGTTCCTCCCTCCGAGGTTTCTGAGATCGCGGAATCTATTTTCCAACCTCCATTTTCACTCCTCAAAAGGGTGCATATAATCAAAATCACCCCGAAAATAGAATCAGCGTCCTCAGAAACCCCCGAGGAACCAATTTTGAACGCGAAACTCTAATTCAGGTGAATATCGTAATTTCTCCCCCTCTAACCCCCTTTGTTACACCTCAAAATGGTGCATATGATAAAAATCCCGACAATAAATTCAGCGACCCCAGAAACCCCCGAGGAACCAGTTTTGAACGCGAAACTCCGATTCAGGTGAATATCGTAATTTCTCCCCTTCTAACCCCCTTTGTCACACCTCAAAAGGGTGCATATGATAAAAATCTCGAAAATAGATTCAGTAACCCCAGAAACCCCCGACGAACCAGTTTTAAACGTGAAATCATGGGATCATTCACCTCCCGGTTCTGTACTGCTTTTTCCAATTTTAACAAGTTTTGAGCTTATATTTTGCAAATCGGCTTCCTTACGTTTGTCCGGAATTCGCTTACGAGTAATTAAAAAAAAAAATATCTGATTTCGTTAATAATTGAGGGCTCTAGACAATTTTAAACGAAAAATCAAATTCCTGGCCCACAGTGCGACGAGCAAACAAGTGACTTATTTTGGATTTTACGTAAATTCTACGAAAGTTCGGAATCAACTTATACTTTTACTAAAATATGTCGCAGTCTACCGATTTTTTGTTGAATCGCTCGAATCGCATCAACCAAAAATGAATTATCGCGGACACGTTCTTACTTGACAGACTGTACTTAAATGTAGCAAAAGAGTTGAAACCTAACCAACGGGCCTAGACGGTATTTCCAGCTTGTTTTTTGTCAAAGATACTATAAGAGTTCTAGTCAAACCATTAGCAAATTTTTTTTTATTTATCATTGAATGAAGGAACCTACCCTCAGTGTAGAATGATCAGTAAAATATGTCCAGTATTTAAAAGGAGAGATAAATCCGACATTTGTAATTACAGGCTGGTCTCATTAATTTGTGGTTTTTCTAAAATTTTAAGATTTAATAATATGAAGGCTACCTTTTAAGTTTTGACAAGAACAATGAAAGAATAAAAAATTTTTGGTACGAATCATTTTATTGTTTCTCAAAATAATCGCCTTTAAGACTTATACTCTCTCGAAATATTTTTTCCACTCTGCAGTTTGTACCTCAAAAACATGGTTTTGTAAAGATCACCAGCTTCGTGAGGTGATGAAAATCGCTATCCACGCTTTTTTTTGACATCAGAAATAAAAAGAAGTCGTTAGGCGATAAATCAGGTGAATACGGGCAATTAATCGATGTTTTTCTTTTCCTCCGTCAAATAATCAATTGTTTGACGTGCTGTGTGAGAGCATTGTAATGATGAATGATGCGACGTTTTCGGTTGTTTTTCCTGATTTCGTCGATGACTTCTGGCAAACAAATTGTTGTATACCATTGAGTATTAACTGTTCTTTGATCCTCTAAAGCAGAGGTTCCCAAACTTTTTTTTCTCGTAGACCACTTTCAAAGTTTTACTGGTTTCGGTGGACCCCCTGCTGCTACATTTCTACCATATTCCCAAAACTCGTCAAAAAATGTGAAGATTAGATCTAACGATGGAAATTTGCGTCGTGGCTGAGTTCCAACCCTAAATTCGGAGTGGTAAAAATAAAAAAAAAAAAATATATATTTTCTTGTGTTCTATTTATTAAAATAATATGATTACAGACTTAATAGAAATAAAATTAAACATTAATAACGTACCGTAACTTCAACAATGCAAATCAACAATTAAAAAAAAAAATAGTCATAATTTAATGGAGAGGATGTACTTGATGGATTGACAGCAAATTATCAATATTTGGCTTTAGTTTTATAAGAAATAACCGCAAATCTCCCCGTTCTGTGATGTTCAATCTGCTCCTTTTTTTTGTTAATAGGTTTGTAACGACACTAAAACTTTTTTTCGACAAGGTATGACGAGGGAAACGCTATCAAAAGTTTTCTCGCAATTTCCCACAGCCCAGGATATTTTTCGGGTATTTCTGCCTGCAGCCAAAATGTTTGTTAGCCTTTTTTAAATTTCACCTTCAGCTCCTCATTGGTGCTAAGCTCGAGTAGCTCCTCTTGTAATACCATATTCGCCAGTTCCGTTTCATCAAATGGATTTATGATTCATGGATTTCATCGTCAGAATATCTTCAAATCTATTTTTGAAGTCATTATGCAGGGCATTTAAATGTTGAACGTTTGTCTGAATATCCTCATCAAGACATTCTGCCTGTGACAAGTTTGGAAACTGGGAGAATTCGCGCCGACTAATATTTTGCTTCATAAATTTCTTTTCCAAGAAAAGCCGAAATTACACCCTTTGTTTTTATTAAATTTAGGCTGTCCCCTTGTAACTGCAAGTTAATGTCATAAAATTTTTTGAACAAATCTGTCAAATACGCGATGTCTGCTTTCAATTTGATCAGATTTTCTTTTAAATCTGGATCTTTACTTTCCAGAAACTCTAAAACTGATTCAAAAAGTGAGTAAAATCTTGTTAAACATGCACCTTTCGACAACCAGCGTACTTCAGTATGTAAGAGCAATCGTTGGAAGTATTCATCATTTTCGTCGCACAATTGTGCAAATAAACGGGTATTCAACGCATTGCTTCTTATTTTGTTAACTGCTTTAATCACAAATTGAAGTGATTGGTGCAATCTATCACTCAATTTTTCGCTACCAGGTGTTGTCGGTGGATGACACAGTGAATTGCAGTTACTCCTGGTATAATTCGTTTAAGATGGCTTATAAACCCACGATATCGCCCAAAGATGGCAGGAGCTCCATCTGCTGCCACCGAAATAATGTTTGTAAATGGAATCGATTTTTCCTTAAAAAAAAATCACTCAGGACATTAAGTATTGATTCGCTTTTAGTGTCCGTCTCCAAAGTTTTCGCGAATAGCAGCTCTTCATGGATTTCTTCGTCCATAACAAATCGAACATATGCCAATAATAATGCTTCATTATCAGGTAAAGTTGACTCGTCCAGTTGAATAGAAAAATGAGTTGTTTGCAGATAATTACACAAGAAGCTTTCAATATCAGAGCTCATTTCATCAATACGTCTTTGTACAGTGTTGTTTCTCAAAGGAAATCTTTTGAGTACGTCAAATGGAGGTTTGTGCAGAACAGTTTTTAAAACCTCTTCAACAGTGGGTAAAATTAACTGTTCTCCGATGGTGTGCAGGTTTCCAGATTTCGCTATAAGCAATGAGATATTGTAAGATGCCCGCAAGCCAACATCGTTACTTTGAGACGTTGAAGCGAACATACTGTGCACGGTGGGTCCCTTTTCATATTTTTCCTTCAATGTTTGAAAATATTTTAAATCTTTACCTATTTTATCAGGATGACACCTTCTTAGATGATCTTCGAGTTTCGATGGTTTCATAGAGTGTAGATTGAGCGAAAATTATCCCGAGTTGATAATTTATCTAGTATATGGGGGGTGAAATCGGAGGTGAAAAAAAAGTACCAGGTCATCGAGTGGGCTGTCAAATGAAAGCTTGTGAAAACACTAGTTCAAAAATATATGATGTAATACTTGAGCAGGCATTTCTTTGTGTAAAATAGCAAAAATCAATGTCCTCTCTGCTTATCTCAAAAAGTACTGATCAAAAAATGTTGACAAAATTCTAGAATTTTCTCCATAAAGTATAGATTGAACGAAAATTATCACGAGTGCAGTACGTTGGATAATTTTTCTATTATTAAAAAAAACCATATGGTTTGACAGAATGGTGAAGGTTTGTAAATCGGGACTAAAAGCTACGGAATATTAATACATATTCGGTGCAATGAGTAATATCATGATGACCGGGGACCAACGGTTAGGTACCGAAGACCAAATAATTTTATTTATTTTGTTTATAATTAAACAAATATGTGGATAGTAAATATGTGTTTTAAACTTTTACTACTAGATTCTAGATTGAGCTATATTCATTTATTGGTTGTTAGGTAGCTAAAATTTTTTTTTTTAAGGTAATCACAGTACGGAAGACTAATTGCGCAAGTCCAACTTGCACTTGACCGTTTTTTAATTCCTAGTTTGTTTTTTATAATAGCGATTTGTGGTCCAGTATATTAAATGGTATACTATTATCATCAATTTTAGACTAGGGGGCGAAGCCGTAGAAACCATTTTTTATATTAATTTAGTAAATTATTGTAATTATTTTTAAAATAGTAGTATTTTGCAATTGTCTATATCTGCTCGAAGCCTTTTATCTTTTAAGGTTTGGTATCTAATTTTGTCTTCTTAGTTTAATTTGGACTTTATCTCTCTACTAAGAATGACTTTAGACAATCGTACGAAAAACGCATCTCGGAAAACGAAATAATGTGTTCTATTTGAATAGCAGTTATTTATTATGAAAATTTTAATATACACATTTTTTTAGAGCACAAGTAAACTGACGGGATTCACTGGACCGCTAGCTTCAGTGAAAAATCCTGCGTCAAAACGTGGTTCTGGATCTGTGCCAAATTCTATTAGTACTTCGACTAGGTAAGTGAGTTATTAGTGTTAGCAATGTGTTTAATTGTTAAAACAAGAATTTCATTTCTATAATTTTTCATATCGAAATCAAGATAGCAAAACTTTTCGCTTCTTCTTAGCAGAGGCATTTCCTTATCTGTCGTTATTTATGCCCAGCTATCATTTACATATATATTTTTAATTTAAAATTAAAACGAGAAATAACTTATCTGATGCTGTAAATATATGGTATCAATATCAACAATATCCTCAGTTTTGCCTTGATTGATTGTTTATTATATTTTAAAAGAGTGCAGCCAATAAAAATTACGTCCACTATTGAGAAAAATGGCAATAAGGATAAAAATACATATTGTTCTCATTGGTTAAAACTAGTTTTAACTGTCATTTTTCTCCATATACTTTAATATTGCTATAAGGACACTTCAAGTGACTAAAGTAGTTTGTGATTTTATTATTTTCTTATCTTGATTTTAATATAAAAAATACAATAACTAAAATTATGTTTTTGCGGTGAACCTATGTTGGAATTTTGGTGAAGAAGAAAAATCCAATATTTTGGTACAATATCTTCGTGTTTAAAGGCAAACCCTAATTTGAGTTG
>CM032446.1:68674826-68735399 GCA_019049505.1 Pachyrhynchus sulphureomaculatus
CTTACGGAACTCTCGTCGCCTTCCACCAAAGTTCGGCCAGTCTTAAACCCACTCGAAAATTTGTGTCGGGCTATGGACTTTCAGTTATTTTATACGTTTCAGTAGCACTTTTCCCACAAAATTTCATACAGATGCGATTCTCCTTTTTTTCGTATCCATTGTAAAAAAACCGTGAGAAACACAATTAGACCTATACTTAAACGTCCATATAGAACAAACCAAACAAGCTAGCAAGTTAGAACTTGTCAGGCAGCGTTGTTAGAAATATGTTTACCGCCACCCTTGGGCGCGAGTCTGTACTATTTCGTGTTCTTGCTATACAACGTTATTCCAGGAACCTTTGAATCACACTACGTACAGTGTGGTAAAAACGAGTTAAACATAAGGCAATAAGTGGTTAATGTAAAATAACTCGAAGCGGACAAAGCCCATTTTTCAGCAGTTCGCCCACTCTTATTCATCAAATCGAACCCGAGACGCGTTTCGCCGTGTCACGACTCGTCAGTCGTCAGGCAGCTCTGCCTGCTTTTAAGTGTCACTCTCTCGGCTTAACAGTTACTGTGTCAGTATTAGACGTACTTAGTACAATTCATTGTATCCTACCATCGTGTTCGGTAACTACTTGATAAGTACCAGTAAATTATCTTCTCTTATTTATTAATCCTAGCCCGACTGACGAGCCGTGATATGGCGAAACTGGTCTCAGGATGGATTTGACGAATAAGAGAACAGTGGGTGAACTCCTAAAATATGGGCCTTGTCCGTTTTCAGTCATTTTTACATTAATCACATATGGCTCTCCAAAAAGCTCTGCCTGCTTTTAAGTGTGTTGACCTTGTCAACTTGAAAGCTGCTGGAGGAGTATTAGGTATTACTTACTTAGTACAATTTGTTGTATCCTACCATCGTGTTCCGTAACTACTTGGATAAGTACCAACAAATTATGTTCTCTTGTTTGTGAGTCCTAGCCCGACTGTCTCGGAATGGATTTGACGAATAAGAGAACGGTGGGGTGAACTGCTGACATTGGGCCTTTATCCGTTTTCAGTTATTTTACCTACACCACATATGCCTGAAGAGAAGCCCTCGAAAACGCTGCCTGCCTTTTAAGTGTTGACCGTGTCAACCACTCTGTCGACTTGAAAGCTGCTGTGTCAGCTGTCGATGGAGTATTAGGTATGCGTACTAAGTACATTTCGTTGTATCCTACCGAGAGTCAATAACCTATCACAGTTTTTCAAACTATTTCTAGCTTACCTTCAGTCCAACCAGTAATCTGAAATTTTGCTCTATTATACTGGTTCTAGAATTGACAGTATCTACAAGGTATTCCACTAAAAAATATTTGGTTAGTTTATTACATTTTATGAGTTGCCCTATATATATCTCTATATTTTTTGCTTCAACCTGTAAATCTTAAACTTTATTAGAGAACTTTTCTTTGTGCTTACATAGAATTCGCCATTTTGATTACTTTTGCAACCAGTATCTTGGAAATTAAGGCTCAAACCAGTCTGCAAATTTTTAAGTTTCAATATTTATCCTTTAGCAACGACCTCATCAATATTAAAGAAATGTATTTATGTAATTAATAACAGATTTTGGGGCTAGGGAGACAATAAAATCCTGTAATAAAAACAGGATAAAGTAGCTTACGAATCACCTGCTAAGTAGACAAGATAAGCCGGATTTAAAACTGTCACGAGCTGAGAAATGCTCCCAAAAAGTGCATGGGGCACTGTTTCCGGCCGGGTCGACGATGACATTGTGCTCCAGTTTATTTAAATTTAACTTGTATATTAAATATCGATGAACTCAAAAAGCGGTTAAATTTATGGTCGTTCTTTTAATAAAACGTTAAATGACCAAATAAAGACACTGTAGATTGAGAATTTGATTTACCATGTGTACTTTTATGAAAGTAGGCCAGACTTAAAGCATATTAAGGTATTTTTCTCATTCTGTGGTTCTGAATGACTCTGCAACTTCGAGTAAATTTATTGACTTTTGTAAAACAGTTTAGTAGCTAGAAGATATGATAAAAATATATGTTAATATACTATTTCATAACGCTAATTTATAATGTAATAACATGTAAAAAAGATTTCATAATTGTTTTTTTTGTGTAGAATTTTGAAATTTGTGTTTTTGATTTAGATTTTTGTAGAGTTGGCAATTGGCATGTAAAAAGTTCAGAAACTTCCGAGAACTATTCGTACTTTTTATTGTACTACTTTAAAACCTGCATTTTCTTTCGACACTTTTAGAATCTGTTAAAAAATATTTCTATTATGAAAAGTGTACAAACGTCTAACTTGCGCTAAAAATTAGAATATTAGGTGTAATAGTATTTATGTGTTAGAAAAATACAATTTAGAATATTAAGGAGTAACAATAATCATGTATATAAATTAATTTATTGTCCCTTTAAACATTTTAAATGTACTTTCAAGGTACTTTTACACTTATGTTTTGTTTATATATTTGGTACATGTGGTAAAGTTAAAACAGGTATATTTTTTTTGTCTTATGGATAATATGTAAAAATGATATAATCCATAAGTGTGAAACGGCCAACTAACTATTACATGTTGTACATACATGTACTCACAATATACTCTACTATACTATTTTTCTTCCTTCCTTCTCCTGTGCCCAGCTTCGTAGCTTCTCTTTGCTTCTTAAGTATTGTTTTTAATGTTTCTTGTGTAGTTTTGCACAAATGGCGTCAGGAATGTTTATGTTAAATTTGGTAATAATTTTTGGTCTAGACAAAAAACAAACATGTAATTATTACTTATATCTTATATACAGTATATTGGAAAATACTAAAATCTGCATAACCGATCCCCTACAGAAGATAGGGCATAAACGTAGCGTAGATCTATCAGAGTAACGGAAAACAACAGTAGAAAGATATAAATGACCTCTTCGGTATTTGTATTTCAGCGTTAGGGCGATCGGCGTAAAGAATTATTATTTACAATAAAATGAAAAAGAGTGTCGAAAAGTTATATCGGCGCCCACGTCATCCAACGTCCTATTAAACTAGGGTATTAAAAATATATATATTGAAAAAGACATTAAATTGATCTCCTACCCGAGCTATTGGTTACCATATAAAGAGGTTTTAATTGTAATTTCTCAGAAATCTATTTTTGATGATAAAAAGAACAAAAACATCAGGATGACAAGACAGATTCAAATATTCAAAAAAAAAAATGATAATTAGATTTTTTGTTATAACAATTGTGCAACTATTGAGGACTATGTTCTCTAACATACAGGGATGGATTGAAAAGTTTCCAACTGGCCAACTAGAAGGAAGGTTTCGGTCAAAATTAAATATTTATCCGACAGATAGCAGTGAAAGAAAAACAAGAAGCAAATGTGGAGAGGCTGCTCCTTTTCATGAACAATCGAAAGAGTGGATTGCAAGAGCTCAGTTAACGCCGAAGAGGGCGCTCTTTATCGGCTAATGAGCCGAAGACTGCGGTTTTTTTTATTATTTCCGTGGGAATATTCTTATGAACTACTTGGAAAATGGTTAAACATGAGAATATTATTTTGATTTGTACGAGGAAATCAAGAAAAGACTCTGTCTGCATTGTCCAAAAAATCCTTCTCTCACCCCAATAACGTAACGGTTCATAAATTAACAATTTCGGTGCAGCAACTCTAAAGTGCTGAGAGACTGAAAGGTCTTGAGAGGCGGTGAGTCAAGTGTATTAAGTAAAAGAGTGACTGTTAAAAACTATTTTTTTCTTACTTCAGAAATATATGTTTTTATTAGTCAATAAATTATCCTTACCTTAAAATAACCTAATAAAAGATACTCCTGCAGCAACTCTTCAGCGGAAAAACTATTTACTTTTTATGATATATATTTTCTTTTAATATTACCCGAACCTCCGATTATGAAGGGATACGTGCGACGGTTTCTCGAACTATAATCAGATAAGTCCGAAATTTACCATCGATACCTCACCGTAAATTACAACAAATTATCGACCAAAAATTATATACCAATATTTTAAGTGTGTTGTGTTTGATAATACGTTATGTCGTTGGGTGTGGCTAATACATATGTTCCCCACCCCTCCTTTATAGGAGGAGTCAGCTGTGCTATTCACCATGGCGCAGGGTTGCCACCAAACTGGGAGTGAAGTAAGTTCCCTAGCCTAACCTCATTCCTTATACTTTGCACGATTTCCCACTCTATCTCTCTGTCACGCTGGTTGATTCCATTACAGCTTTTTGGAACCAATTTTCTTCGATTCTACGATTCTTTTTAGATCATATTTTGCTCTTCTTCTACTATTCTATTTGAAATTCATTATTTCTACATGGATCAATAATAATCAACATAAAAATTCTAAACACATCTCGAGGTACTGTTTTAGGCTAATCTGGAAAAAGTTATTATTTATAATTTTTTAAAAAAAGGCATCATATAGAAAGAAACCAAATTAAGAGACTTTTAAAATTTAAAAATCGAATATGTTATAGGAGTTAATCATTTAAATTCAATTTTTAAACTGTATTTTTTAAGAATAGCTTAGGGCTTTTGTACCCACATTTAAGGCATACTTAAATGATACTTAAGTTATCTTGCTAATTGCGTACTACTTCACAGACAAAATACACAGTTTGAAACCATAGAAAAATTATCTTTTTTTTAAGGATATTAAAAGAGATTTTGCAACTCTTATTTTTCACATGCCTTTGTCCTTATCTTTATCTCAAGCATGCGCAGTATTAACGCGCAGGAATTGCAAGGTTAGGTTAGTATTCATCTTCTATAAACTTAGAGGATTTTTTTTCATTCATTTCATGGTTTAGCACACCGGTTATAAGTATTTGATGGGTCAACACAAGTTTCTAAATTAAAGTTGTGTCTAGCAGGTGTCTATCACTTTCTTCAATATTTCCAAGGTAATACGAATGTAAGATAAATAAAATTTAATTTGAAATTAGAACTACACACACTGTAATGCCATTCTGCCATAGATTGCAAAATCGCAACATAATCTGAACACTAATTAACTGTTAGTAATATTTGCAATAAAAAATTATCATTTCAATTTTACTGTATTTGTGTTTTGTATACCTAAGTAGAAAAAAAAACAGGCCCTACCATAATAACGATAAGAACAACGGACTTCTAATTACCTCTCTTATAAGTTCCTAAATAAGGGAAATCATTATCCTTAATAAAGGTTTCTCTTATTTTGTTTCAATACTGCGCAAGTTCCAAATGGTGGGCGCATGCTTCAAATGACGATAACAGCTGAGTCTTTAAATTTAATTTCTTCCCTTTTCTACTGCGCAAGCTACAAATGGTGGTGACATGCTTCAAATAAATATAAAGACAATGGCTTACCAAAATAAGAGCTCTAACTATAATTTTATGTACATATTTTTATTAATTTTATTTACTATCTAGTTTTCTCAATTCTCTTTACGTTTTTATATTATGTCGCTACTTATACCTAGTAGCAATTAGGGATGGGAATTTTTTAATATATCGATAGTTATCCAGTAACGATAGGGGAATTAAAAAATTATCAATATATCGATAGACTTATTTTCACCTCTCCGGTCATCACTTTTAGAGACTGATAAAAAAAATATAAGAAAGAGTTCTTTTTTGAAAGTCTTTCCCGCTCCGGTAATCAGTTTTTGAATAGTAATTATTTATCTATATATCGATAACGGCCATGATATTGATAAGTTAAAATTATCGATAGGAAAGTCCCCACTACCAACTCTATTGTCTAATTCGGAGGCTGAATAACATTTTTAATTTATACTCTGCGTTTTAACATTTTATGTCAGTTGTTAGTAGAAGTCTGGTTTTTTTGAAACAATAACTGGGAATCCTATTTCAAAATTATTATATAATTACTCAATCTATTTAGAACGAATAGCTTCAGTTGATAACAGAATTCTGTTAAAAAATAGTATGACTACGGGGAGTTCTACTGCAAGGTATGGATTATCGACAGATATATGATCTAGAATGTATCGATAAAATACGCGAGCTTAACGTACACATATGTACTATCAACATGCTTAAAGCTTGAACAATTCTTTGTCTAAGCTAAGAACACAAATGTCATTTCTTGAATATTATGCTAAACACACATATTTCCAATTTGAATGCCTATTTATATAGACAGAGATAATTTAAGATTATTTTCATCCTTTTGTTGTCGGAAGTATTAGTAAAGAACAGAAATTTAGTAATATAACGGAATGATAATTGGTCAATTTTACCTAATTTTACAGATAAAAATTATAGCATTTCCAATCTAGAGAAAAATCGCAAAATGTCTGTCCTCTACTGTTGCTTTGAAATAAATATGAATTTTTGCTCTCAAATTAAAAAGACTCCACCTGACCTAGCGCGTGCGTTGTTAACGTAGTTGACGATGCAGGTTTATTTTATGACATTCGTGATTTTTTTTATATATGAGTACAGCTCACGTCCTTCAGGGAAATCGTTAAGTTACTATAAGAGCGCGGTAGTAGCGATTCACGTGAGTCTTGAATACGCTCTAGGAGGAATCACATTTACATCCATCAGACTTTCTATGTCCGTGCAAAAATAAAAACTACTTATGTGTTTGGGGTAAACCTTTTTTATTTTTCGACATAGTCTCCTTTTAGGCTTATACACTTCGTCCAACGATGTTCTAGTTTGTTGATCCCTTCCGAATAATAGGATTTTTTCCAAGTCTGCAAAATATCCATTAGTGTCTGCAATCACCTCCTCATTTGAATAAAATCTTTGTCCCGCCAGCCATTTCTTCAAATTGGGGAACAAATAGTAGTCCGAGGGAGCCAAGTCTGGAGAATAGGGGGGATGTGAAACTAGTTGGAATCCTATTTCCATTAATTTTGCGACCACAACTGCTGAGGTGTGTGCTGGTGCGTTGTCGTGATGGAAAAGGACATTCTTGTGGGCCAATCGCGGGCGTTTTTCTTGCAGCTCGGTTTTCAAACGGTCCAATAACGATGAATAATATTCACCTGTAATAGTTTTTTACCCTTTTCCAGATAGTTGATGAGGATTATCCCTTTCAAATCCAAAAGACAGTCGCCATAACCTTTCCGGCCGAAGGAACGGTCTTCGCCTTTTTTACTGCAGATTCCCCCTTGGTAACCCATTGTTTAGATTGTTGTTTGGTCTCAGGAGTATAGTAATGTATCCATGTTTCATGCACAGTGACGAAACGACGCTTAAAGTCCTCCGGATTCTTCTGGAACAGCTGCAAACCATCCTTGCAACACTTCACACGATTCCGTTTTTGGTCAAGCGTGAGCAATCGCGGCACCCATCTTGCGGATAGCTTTCTCATGTCCAAATATTTTTGCAAAATATTATGTACCCGTTCAGTCGAGATGCCCACAGCACTAGCAATGTCACGCACCTTAACTCTTCTGTCATCCATCACCATATCATGGATTTGATCAATGATTTCTGGAGTCGTAACCTCCACAGGCTGTCCAGAACGTTCAGCATCACTTGTGCCCATATGGCCAGTCCGAAAATTTTGAAACCACTTATAAACTGTTCTAGTCGAAGGTGCAGAGTCACCATAATGTTTATCAAGCTTCTCTTTAGTCTCCTGAGGCGTTTTGCCTTTCATAAAGTAATGTTTAATCACCACACGAAATTCTTTTTCGTCCATTTCTTGAAAATCACTCGACTTCCTTGATTCACACGAATGCCAAACACAAAGAAATAGACCAATATGGCTGAAACTTGGTGTGCGTTCATTCAAGAGATGCTACTAACTAAACATGACCTCGATACGCGCCGGTGGTGCCATCTCTCGGACTTTGCACGGACTTTTCAAACCAGCCTCGTAGACTAGACTCAAGTCATCAATTTTTCTTCAATATTTAAGAAAAAAAACAACGTGTCTGGTGCGTTCCGAGTCCCTATTAAAGCAAATAACTCTCTTCTGGATAGAATTTAACAATACAAAGTATGTTTGGGAGCAGAGACCCCAAACACGGGAGCGATATTCTATCAATGGTCGAATTTCAGCTTTGTATGGGATTAAAAGTTATTCTAAAGTTTTTTTCCGTGATCTCCGAAATCGACGTTAAGCGTCGTTTGTTTTGTTGGTATGTTTTATACCATGCATTTGTTATGGAACTAAAACCATAATCATTCATGGTCCCAGTGCTATAAAGCTACTTACTCAATTCGAATAAGTGATAATTGAATATTTATTGAAACTAGACGAATGTACCAGTTCCAAATAGCTTATAGCTAGACGACCGGGCCAAATAAAAACCATTTTGTTAAATCACTCAAAATAGTGGTTTGAAAAATAATTAGGAAACAAATTATTATTTAGATAATCTATTGTGTAAATTACTGATATCGAATGCTTAGTCCTGTGTTGGAGTATCCCGAAAAGGAAAAGAAGCATTAAACCTAAATTTAAGTCAAAATATTACTGGCACACTCATTTCCTCTCCATATTTTCAAATGTCACACAACATTTTAGAGTTAGTTACAGTATTTTACGCTCATAACACACTATTGACATTATTATTATTGATACTATATTGACACTACCACGATCTAGTAGTATTTTTGATTTAACTAGACGTTGATCCATGTACGGCCCTATATTCCAGTTTGTGATTTTTTTTGGTATTTGCTATAAGCACGTAATAGCCGCTCATCTATTTCTTTATTTTTATTTGACGCAACCCTACACACTTAAATCACCTAATATTACAAAACTGTTCTCTAATTTTGTTTAGTTTTATTTTTGACGCATTCCATTTATATACTGAGCAACTTAGTATTTTTTATTAAATATACTGATTATAAATTATATTTCAGCCAAATACTTTATGATGATAAGGATAATGATTCGCATCATCATGATTCTACAAAGTAAGTATTAGTGTATTATTTGCTTTCATTATACCTTGCTGAAAAATTGCAGTAATTTTTGTTTGACAAAAATGTGTTACAGTCTGTCAAGTAAGAACGTGTCCGCGATAATAGTGATTCAACAAAAAAATCGGTCAAGAAAACTATTGTCTACGACGCATTCTAGTAAAAGTATCAGTCGATTTCGAACTTTCACCGACATCACGTAAAATCCAAATTGAGTCACATGTTTGCGCGTCGGTTCGAAGCAGTCTTTCTTTGTTCCCATCCAAAGGAATGACCCATTCCACGGCCGCTAAATATATTAAAAAGTCGATGTCGTTTGTGAAGAAGTAGGTAAATCGTTTTAACGAGACGAAAAATGTCGATGATTTGCAAAAACGTGGCTCGGTAAGCAAAGTCACTCCGAAAGTCGAAAAACGAACCGTAACTTTATTTTTACCGGACCCGAAATTGACGCTGCGTCAAGGAATGGCAAAATTAAGAAAATCGGGTTTGAATGTGTCCCGTGAGACCAGTCGACAACATCTTCGTGCTCATGATATCAAATTCCGAAGCACGTTGAAGAAACCTTTGCTGAGCGAAAATCACGTCGCGAAGCGGCTCGCTTGGGCCTACGATAAGCTACTAGAGTGGCCCTCATAATCGCCGGACGCCAACCCTATTGAAAACGTTTGGTCCCTTGTAGAGAAAGAGAAAGCTCAAAGGAAAGACTCTGAAAACTTTGACTCAGTTGTCTCGCGAGATTCGAAAAATTTGCAGAATATGAGAAAATCTCGTCGACAGCATCCTTCGAAAATCCCAGGCGATTATTGATGCAGGAAGCGATTAGATAACTTACTAAGGTAATTGCGTCTTTGTTAGAACACAAAAGAATAGATTGATGGCAAAAAATGTTCTTGAAACACATTTTTTTCAAGAATACGTCTTACTTAGCAGACTATATATTAGGTGTACAAATGAATTCGGTACCTTCTTTACGTTTATAAGATTATTTACGAACAAAATTCATCAGGAAAATTATTCCCCATTTTTCTCTTCCCTCTCTGAAAAAAGTTGATGGTTTAGAATCGATGAATTCGATTATGCTTTTTTGACGTCCTCTAATCAAGTCAAGTGAGAATCGGCGGAATGATATTACAGCGACCTAAATAAATAAATAGTAATCAGACGAAGCCATGTCTGGAGAATACCCCTTGTAAAGGAAAACTTCCCATTCCAAGGAAAATATAAAAATCGCGCCATTTTTTCCACTTGTGGCCTGGGGTTGTCCAGAACGATCACAATTTGAGAAAGCATAGTTACCGCTTCGGAATCTCTGGTATCAAATTTTGCACGTTTGTGCATCACATCATTTTCTTCCAAAGTTAAACAAATTATTTGCGTAGCTTCAGACTTACCTTTTTTTTATTTGAAATGCAGTGCCTCGAGTGCTGCTTGTCGAACGACATTGCCTTTTAGACTGTTTGGTACTGCCACACATAAAGGCATCAGGAAATAGTTTAAAATTGAAAGGTACCGAATTAATTTTTACTCCCAATGTCATGTTTCCAAAATATCCTTGTCCTATTTATTACATATATATATATATATATATATATATATATATATATATATATATATATATATATATATATATATATATATATATGTATATATATATATATATATATATATATATATATATATATATAATTGATTTTTTAAAAGAACCTTTAGCAACCGCATCAACTGGTACTTTCTCTTTAAATTGAAAGCTTTTTGTGATTGAAAGATTATTTGACTAAAGAATCAATAGATTGTCTTATTGTGGCTGTGTAGGGTCAGTTTTTACAAATTTTACCTTTATACTATCTAATATAGTTTTTTTTTTAAATCAAGTATTGTTAAAAATAAAATTTTAAATTTTTAGTTTCGGCGATGATGTAGCACTAGTTCAATCTGAATTTTTATCAGATACGACCATTACAGCAGCTGATCTTTGTTCGGATCCGAGTTTAAGATTACACGAAAATGAACCCGATTCGTGGACTCCACATGTTGGAAAGGAAATCTCTAAAAAACTTAAGGAAAAGGAAATTAAACGACAAGAACATATCTACGAGTTTATCCTGACTGAAAAACATCATTGTATGACTTTGTTGGTGATGCAAAAGGTAATGTCTAATTTTGCTCGTTCGGATAGGATTTAAAAATAATTTTAAATAGATTGATAGAACTTATCTGGTCTATCATTGACTTCACAGTAAATTTTGGTCATTTGAAAAACGACTATTCTATTACTTCACTATTATAAATATTTCAAATAAATTTACTTACACGTTGTTATTTTAATCTTTATCTCTGCCTAAAACATCAATTTCTTATGTAGCAGGAGGTGTTATAATTCTGACTTTCAGTCAAAGGGGACATTGACATTTTGACATTAATTGTAAGATAGTAGATGACTATATTCTGTCGGAGTGTTATTGCAGGTGATAAGAATCGACTTAAAAAATTCATTATTAAACAATATGCCTTAAACCTTATTTAAAAAAATACAGGTTTGTTTAATTATAATTTTTTGGTGCCATTATATAAATAAAAATTTAAAATAGGTACCTCCAGTGTTTATGTAACTTATATGACACATATATACAAGATATTAAATAATTGACTCACTAATAAAACATTCTGTGTACCAACGCATAATATACACGTTGTGTTAAAATGTGGTTGCATTATTCTAATAATTTTAAAACCATGCCAAAGTATTCGATTCTAGAAGTATATAAATTTTGGTTTTATCTTTTAGATTTTTGTGGATGGATTACAAAAGTATTTCAATTTGGGTCCGAATTTAGAAAGAATGTTTCCCAGGTTGAGTGATCTTACAGAATTACACTTAGGATTTCTTTCCAAGTTGCGCCAAAGACAACGAGAGTCTCCTGTTGTTAGTTCCATCGCGGATATTTTGTTGGAGATGTTCTCAAAAGAACACGCGACTAAGCTAAAATCAGCCTATGGTAAGTAGTTCTACATTTATTTATTTTAATAGTGTGCAAAAGTCATTAACTTTATATGTAATTAAAATAAATGAATTCATCTATGACCTCAGATTTTCTTTGACATAATGTCTAAATCTAAGTAATCTGAACCAATCATTCAAACCATTTAATAATTATTTATTGTTATTAATAACAAGGTTTTTGTTGTAGGCGAATTTTTGTAGCCGACATCGAGACGCAGTCGAAATCTACAAATTTTACCTCCAAAACGATGCCAGATTCGGCGAATTTGTAAGACATTGTCAAACTAACCCGCTTCTAAAAAAGAAAGGTATTCCGGAATGCATATTGTTCGTTACTCAGAGACTTACCAAATATCCACTCTTAATTGAGCCTTTAATAAAGACTAGCAGGGAAAATAAGCAAGAACAAGAAACTTTGCAAAAAGCGTTGTCGCTAGTGAAAGAAATTCTAGTTGAAGTTGATGCTCAGGTAGCAGAAAAAGAAAAGGAAGATCGAAAACTAGAAATATACCATAGAATAGATGCCAAATCGTTTACGATTCACAGGGGACACAAATTTAAAAAGTCCGATATACTACAAGGTAACCGATCTCTGAAGTTTGAAGGAGTGGCAATGTTAATGCAAGGCAGAGGAAAGATGCAGTTGGTCCTGGTTATTGTTTTGTCGGAAGTCTTGTTTTTTCTGCAGGAAAATTCTCACAAGTATACTTTTTTCACTCCCGATAATAAGGTAACTATCAAACAATGAAAATTTTTGTACGCATATATTTATATATATATATATATATATATATATATATATATATATATATATATATATATATATATATATATATATATATGAGCATTTCCATAAATTGTTGGTATTTTAGCGGTTCAAAAAAGCGAGAAAATTTTTTTGAAAGTGACACTCATTAGAATTTGATGAAATTGAAATATGATGTTAATCGAAATGTTGTTCATTTAATTAAAAAAAAAATTTTTGACCGATTGTGAAGCAAGGTATTCATAATTAAAGTGCACATAATTAACATGCAATAGGCCAGTGAAGTATATAAAAAGGCATAATTTCGTGTATATCTTAAGAACTTTTCTTACGAATATTTTAAAAACTAATATTTAGTAAAAAAAAAAAATTAGAAAAATTTGGAAATAAAAATAATTTTTTTTTTAATCGATTTGTTAAAAAGATAAATATTTAAAGTTGATTTAAAAGAATAACCGTGTAACGAAAGACAGATACAATCTGACAACGCTGTATGTCGTCATATTTTACGCGCCAACATTCAAACAGCATTAAAAGCATAGAGATATTTGAATAGAGGAGGTAAGTTCTTGCGAAAAGCGTGATGCTCATAAAAAGAGAAAGAAAAATATAAAAGTCGTTCTGTCTGTCTTACTCGGCACCGGAATTTAGCGCTCAAGCGCAGGCTGATAGGCTGACAATATATTTTCCAGCTTTATCTTTAATCATCAAATAAAAATATTAAATGTATTAATTGTGCACTACGCCTACAACTGTCTTTGGCAGTTTCTTCTATTGGAGGTATATTTATTGAAGGCAGTAGTTTGTTAAATGCAATGCACCCGAAACCTGAATGAACAGCACCTTCAAAATTAACAAATAATTAAGTTTATAAAAATATGAAAAAGATATATATGTAAATAATAGTTGTTACTTCTAAAAAAAAATACATAATTCACTAAATATATTTATATAAAAATAAATAAATACCTATATAGACTTCACTTCTATTGAGCATTTGGTATACGCATGAGCAGCGTTGCCACATTTATTTTCATTAAAAGTGTGTGTCTGCATATGAAAGTTTCCATGTATCGAATACAGTCTCCGACAAAAATAAAATAGTCTGCCTTTGAGTATTTTGAATTTTTTGTATTTACTATTGGGCTATACTTTTGGCTCCGATTGTCACAAGTGAACTCCCTTAAATCGTTCCTTGGACCTCCAGAAACAATTATTCGCGGCTGAACACGACTTTTTTAAGAACCTTTTTGTTTTTACAGCTCAATATGCAAATTTTTGCGGAAAAAAATGGAAAAACTCGCTAAATTGCCGTAAAAACGCGTCAAAAATCAATATATAATGTACCGTATTATAAGTTTGTCCGTGCGATTTATTGATGTTGTTGTTACATTACATTTAAGAAAATATTTCAGGCTGGAGTAGTGTCCCTGCAAAAGCTTTTAGTCAGAGAGAAGGCAGGGGCGGATTCGAGGGGTATATACCTAATTTCTTCGAATCCGGCAGATCCCGAGATGTTCGAGCTTAAAGTTCATAAACCAAAGGACAAGCAAGTGTGGATACAAGCTATAAGGTAATAAATTTTGTAAGCAATAATTTTTGTTGTCAAATATTTCCTTACATATTTTTGTAACTTTTTTCTGTGTTAACCATTTAATCGCCGTTACCTCAATGTTCCCAAAACAGCTCGTAACCTTATTTGATCCCCTTTTTAAAACCTTCTTAAAATTCTAGTCATTTGTCATTGTTTACTTTTTGTTGATATGGAATTTGTGTTAGTAGCCTCACCTACGTCAAACAATACCCAATTAAATTAATCCCAATTTCAAAAGTTTCAAATTGTATTTAATTTCTGTTCATTTCTTATATATTCGGTGAATATTAGTGAAAGGACATTTCAATTTTTTTTTTCAATTTTAGCCCCGTCGCCAGGGATTTTGAGCTCTCATTAAATGTTAATAGATTGCATTTTGACACACAGGTAGTTTTTTGGATGTAGAATACGATAAAAAAAGTTTGCCAAAGTTTAATGTACACTAAGCCCACAAAATCCAAAATATAATCAAAAATTTGTTTTTTCGATAATAAAAATAAAAAAGATATCGAAAAACTAATAGCACCACGTGAAAAAACAGAAAATTTTACAAAAAAATAGTATATGGCTTTTTTCCAGATTTTTTTTATTAGCTTCAGAATTTATTAAAAATTCAGATAGGTGATTCAAAAAGTGTAGCACACGGCTCGACGGTTAATCGATATTACTTGTTTTTAGAGTGTAAAAAAAAATAAAAGATAGTTTTTTGAAAAGGAGACTTTGAGCTTTCCGGTGATACTAATAGTTTTTATTTTTGTTGCTTTATAATTTGTAAAATTTGAAATGAAATTTGTGTTTGCATGATTTTAACGGGCATACAGTAAATTACAAATATATAATAAAATACAATATTGAAAAAAAAAAAATCCTCGTGCATATATGATCATTATACCTTAAGTTTCAATATAAGAATAATTAAAAATACTCACGTTGTCTGTGTTATTTAAAAATTGAGTCTTAAATAATAAAAAAATTTGCCTGCTGTAGTGCGACACCGGCAATTTTACGTTCAAAGCTGTACCAAATGGTCAAAAAAGTCGGACAATTTTTTTTATAGTTACAGTATACTTGATATTAAAAAATCGTTAAAAACTTCAATTTTTTTTTGTAATTTTCCCCTTAAAAAAGTGCTCATGATAAACGTATTTTTTGCGTTTATTAATCATACAACAAATAAAAAAATGTTTAAGGGTGAGAAATGAAAGATAAAAGTCTAAGCTTTAAGTATTTATATTCATTTAAACATACAGGTACAAAGAAAACAATTATTGAAAACACAAAAAATTCTAAATTACTCGAAGAAATTAATTCAATTACGTACTCTCTGGCCGTCATATTGGATCCGCCATTTTGAGTTTTTCTAATCTGTCATCGGATTCTTAATCAGCACCCCGAAAAAAACCCTTAAGAGCCAATTTCAAGGTATTTAACGGTATACAGAAACGTTAATTTAATTATAAATAAGATTGGAAGCATGATTCTCACTACAACTGAAGGGGATAAACCAGCCATTTTATTTTTAAATATATTTTTTTAAAATTACGGTAAAACTAAAAAAAAAAACTATATACTATTTTTTGTAAAAGTTCCCATTTTTTCACGTGGTACTATTAATTTTCCGATATCTTTTATATTTTTCAAGATATTTGCAAAAAACCGAATGTTTGATTTTATTTTCGATTTTGAAGGCTTAGCGTATACTACACAAACCTTTTATCGTATTCTACGTCCAAAAAGCTACCGTATGCCAAAATGCAGCCTGTTAACATTTAATGAGAACTTTTCGTCAAAATTTGCCTCTGACGATTGGGCTACTAGCTGGGGATTCCATTAAAACAATCTAACTAAAAAATGCTATGTGAGAATGTTATCATGGTGGCAGTTAACTCTATTTTGTTTAAATCATGTGACTTAAAATTAAGTAAAATCACCATTTTAAGTTTCATATAAAAATTGGGGAACCAATTAAATTAACAAAAAAATGATCTTTATTATAATAGGGAGGCCGTTCAAAGTTGTCCTGAAGAGGAAGAAGATCCAGCAAATATGACCGCCGAAGATCGACAGAGTGTTATAAATGCCAAACAAAATCAAGTACGGAATCTTATTGGTGAGTATCAAATATTATAGTTTTTAGTATGGTATTTTAAATTGTCAGTTTTTTTATTATTAATTGTAAATCGACTGATTGAAATTATAAAGCCATGATTTAGTAATTAGAAAAGTGACAAAATATTATAAAATTACGTTAACAGGACTAATAACAAATTACAACCAATTTATATCTACGTTATTTAACTTTCATATTTTGTACTGGGGTTACTTGAATTAGAACGTATAGAATCAGAATGTTTATCCAGTATTCTAATGAATTCTAGCGACACGATTACGGAGACAAAAGGAAAACATTTGTGTTGTTTTGACTTTGTCGCTGTAATCGTGTCGCTCGCGGCAATCGCCCCCGTAGGATACAACATTAGCTATAAACAGCTTTAATATTGCTGCAGTATATCAAACACTTTATTTTTTCACTGAACGCGCCACTAGCTCTGGTTAAGTAACCAGAAGAGAGAACTATAAGGAATAGGCCTCCTGTCTTTATTTAAACTACTTTTACATTTTATAATTTCCATACTTCCACATACGTTTAACGAGGGAATGCAAAAAAAAAAATCTGTCTTTTAAGTGTAACACGTGTTTTTCTTAAGTATTTTTTTATGCTGAATCCAAAAAAATCATAAAAAAAGACAGACGTGAGGTTTAAGTTGCCAGCAAACTATTAAACTTAAAAAAAAAAATTTTAATAAATAATGTAAAACTTATAATCATTAAAATTATGTGTTCATGTTTAACAAAAAAACACTGATACACCACCTTTAACTAAGCTACGTAGCAAAATACTGTTTAAAATAAATATGTGCAACTGCTAAATTTTTATTGATACTGAACAAAACTATTATTTTCCAGTGTTTTTTTGAAGGTCTTAATTCTGGCTTGACATTAAAAAATAATGTTTTATATTCAGTTGCAACAAATAACCCTCATTTAATACTTATAAGGGTGCTATGTGGTTGGTAAAATGCTTTTTTAAGTAAATAAAGTTTGGTTCAATATTAATAAGAACTAAAAACATTTTTTTTAATTTACCGGTTGCACATATTTTGCATGCAGTATTTTGCTACGTAGCTTAGTTGAAAATGGTGTATGCTTATTTTTTTGTTAAACATGAGCACTAAAACCTAATATTTTTAAGTTTTTATGAGAAATGTAGATCAAGGTATTTAAAGATGTCCAAAATAATAGTTTTATTCCATAATTTTAATGATTATACAGTTTTACATTATTTATTTTTTTTTCAATTTAATAGTTTTGTGTGGCAACTTTAAGTGTGTTTTCTGAAAAAACCTCACGGGGAATGTCTTTTTCTATATTTGATTTTTTTTGGATCCAACATAAAAAATTCTTAAGAAAACACGTGTCTCACTAAAAAAAACAGAGAATTATTTTTTTTTGTATACATGTGTTATTAGCCCCGTCGTCAGAGGCAAATTTTGACGAAATGCTCTCATTAGATGTTAGTTTTTTGGACGTAGAATATGATAAAAAAAAGTTTGCTGCTTTAAAGTGTACGCTAAGCCTATTATAAAATCGAAAATAAAATGAAAAATTCGGTTTTTCACAAATATCTCTAAAAATAAAAAAGATATCAAAAAACTAATAGCACCACGTGAAAGAACGGCAGTTTTTACAAAAAAATAGTATATAGATTATTTTTTTAGTTTAACCGTAATTTAAAAAAAAAATATTTAAAATAAAATGGCTGGTTTAACCCCTTCAGTTGTAGTGGAAATCATGCTTCCAACCTCATTTATGATTAAATTAACGTTTCTGTATATAAATATTTTGAAATTGGCTATTAAGGGGTTTCTCGAGGTGCTGATTAAGAACCCAGTGACAGATTTCAAAAATTCAAAATGTCGAATCCAATATGACGGCCAGAGAGTACGTAATTCATTTAATTTCTTCGAGTAATTTAGAAGGGCTGTTGTACCTGGATGTTTAAGTGAAACATAAAGACTTCATCCTTAAAGCTTAGACTTTTATCTTTCATTTCCCATCTTTAAATATATATTTTTTTTTATTTTAAGTTTAAGTTGTATGATTAATAATAAGCAAAAAAATACGTTTATCTTGAACGGTTTTTTAAGAGCAAACTTACAAAAAAGAGACATTTTTAAAAACTTTTTAATAATAATTTTTTAAATAATATCAAGTATACTTCTGTTACTAAAAAAAAATTCCGACTTTTTTTGACCATTGCGTACTGCTTTGAACGTAAAATTGCCGGCGGCACACTACAGCAGGCAAATTTTCATATTTTAAAACTCAATTTTTAATAACACAGACACTCTGGGTATTTTTAAATATTTTTACTGCTTAAGGTATAATAATGATATATGCACAAGGATTTTTAGTGTTCCGTACGGAACACTTATAAGATCACTTCGGTGTCTGTCTGTCCGTCTGTCACACCCGATTTTCTCCGAAACTATTTGTCATAGAAAGTTGAAATTTGGTAGTAATATAGGAATTGATGGCCTCATCAGAGCCATGTAGTTTTGAAAGTTAAATTTTGACTTAAGGGGTTAGTTTTGGGGGGTGAAATCGGAAGTGAAAAAAAAATTTTTTACTAGATAATCGAGTATGGTGTCAAATGAAAGCTTGTGAAAACACGAGTAAAAAATATATATATAATGTAATACTTGCAACGCACTTTTCTTTGTATTATTTTTAAAAAATCGCGAAAAATCGCTGTCCATCCGCCTTATCTCGGAAAGTACTTATCAAAAAATTTTGAAAAAATTCTGGAATATTCTCGACGGGGTGTAGATTGAACCAAAATTATCACGAGTGGATTACCTGTAATAATTTATCTGATATATAAAAAAACAGAAATTTCAAGGTCATCAATTTTCAGTAAAGATTGGAAATAAACTTTGTTGAAACTTATTTGGGGTGTATTTTGTGAAGTCACTGATCATTTTATATCACCGTAACATAAATTTTCACTTAAGGGATTCGTTTTGAGGGGTGAAATCGGAAGTGAAAAAAAAAAAGGATTTTTACTAGATCATCGAGTGTGGTGTCAAATGAAAGCTTGTGAAAACACGAGTAAAATATATATATATATATATATATATATATATATATATATATATTATATATATATATATATATATATATATATAAATGTAATACTTGCGCACACTTTTCTTCGTATTACTTTTAAAAAATCGTGAAAAATCGCTGTCCCCTACCTTATCTCGAAAAGTACTGATCAAAAAATTTTGAAAAAATCCTGGAATATTCTCCACGGGGTATAGATTGAACGAAAATTATCATTACCTTTAATAATTTATCTGGTATAGAAAAAAAACCAAAATTTCAAGGTCACCAGTTTTCAGTAAAGTAAAGATTGGAAATAAACTTTGTTGAAAACTTATTTGGGGTGTGTTTTGTGAAGTCACTGATCATTTTATATTACCGTAACATAAATTTTGACTTAAGGGATTCGTTTTGAGGAGTGAAATCGGAAGTGAAAAAAAAATTTTTTACTAGATCATCGAGTGTGGTGTCAAATGAAAGCTTGTGAAAACACGAGTAAAATATATATATATATATATATATATATATATATATATATATATATATATATATATATATATATTGTAATACTTGCGCACACTTTTCTTCGTATTACTTTTAAAAAAATCGTGAAAAATCGCTGTCCCCTATCTTATCTCGAAAAGTACTGACCAAAAAATTTTGAAAAAATCCTGAAATATTCTCCACGGGTTTATAGATTGAACGAAAATTATCATTACCTTTAATAATTTATCTGGTATAGAAAAAAATCAAAATTTCGAGGTCACCAGTTTTCAGTAAAGATTGGAAACAAACTTTGTTGAAAACTCATTTGAGGTCTGTTTTGTGAAGTCACTGATCATTTTATACCACCCTAACAAAATTTTTTATTTTAAAAACAATCAACGTACGGAACACTAATTGTGCAAGCTCAACTTGACCGGTTTTTTTTCAATACTATATCTTATTAAATATTTGTACTTACTGTATGCTCGTTAAAATCATGCAAACAAAAATTTCATTTTAAGTTTTACAAATTATAAAGCAACAAAAATAAAAACTATTATTATCATCGGAAAACTGAAAGTCTTCTCTTCAAAAAGCAATATTTTAATTTTTTTTTTTATACTCTGAAAACAAGTAATATCGATTAACCTTCGAGCGGTGCACGTAGACTTTCAAATTAACCTATTTGGCGGGCTACACTTTTTGAATCACCTATCCAAATTTTTAATAAATTTTCACCCTAATGAAAAAAATCTGGACAAAAATCTATATATTTTTTTGTAAAATTTCCCGCTCTTTCACATGGTGCTATTAGTTTTCCGATATCTTTTATATTTTTCATGATATTACCGAAAAAAACGAATTTTTTATTTTATTTTGGATTTTGTGGGCTTCGCGTACATCAAACTTATAAAACTTTTTTTATCGTATTCTACGTCCAAAAAACTACCTGTGTGCCAAAATGCAGCCTGTTATTACATTTAATGAGAGCTCAAAACCCCTGGCGACTGGGCTATATCTAGTGTAACACTATGATCAGCTTCAAGAGCATGTTCGGCAGTGCCAGACTTTTCTAGCATAGCTTAAATGTGCTAAATGTTCTTGATTCTTGTTTTAATTGAACTTTGGATTTGCCCAACATACGTTTTGTCACAATCACTGCAACTAATTTCATAAATTTCACTTTTCTCACAATAAAGGATCGTGTCCTTGGGATTACCTAAAATATTCCCCAGATTCTCCGGTAACTTATAAACCAAGGTCATTATTTATTAAATACCTTATTGAGTCCCCTGCTATATATCGGATTATATGGTAAGGAAACGTACTTGGTCTTATTTATTATGCGTGTAAAAAAGTTGGAATTATGAATATTTAACCTTAACTTGTGTCTGTTCATTAATTTGTTTATTAAGTTATCGTCATAACCATTAACTCTAGCTATATTCTTAATACGATTCCTTTCATTATTGAATCTTACTCCATTCAGAGGAAAAGTGGCCAAACCATGAACTAAAAAATGTAATGCGGCTAATTTATGTTTGCAATGAAATGAGTCCTTAGGAATATATCTATCTGTTACTGTGTCTTTTCGATAAATCTCAAATTCTAACTTATTATTTTTAAAAATCAAAATATCCAAAAATGGTAATTGTCCTTTGTTCACCTTCACCTTTTTTTACGCGCGAAGTATTTAATAAGGTTGGTCTCATTTTAATTTATAAGGCCTCAGAAAATCTGAGGAATATCTTAGGTAATCCCAAGGACAAGACGTAGAATTTATGAAATAAGTTGCGATGATTATGATAAAAAGAATGTTAGACAAACTAAAAGGTCAATTAAAACGATATTTTAGCACATTTAAGATATGGTACAACAGAGAAATCTAGCATTGCCGAAGATGCTCTTGAAGCTGATCATACTGTTACATTAGATAATCTAAGATTACTTAAAGATGTTTCTGATAGGAGATTGTTAAACGCACACGAAAATATGGAAGTTATAAAACGTAAAAGTAGTTTAAATAAAGACAGAGGGCCTATTCCTTATAGTCCCCTCAACTGATTACTTGACCAGAAGTAGTGGCTCCGCCCATGCCATTAGTTCTTCTTGAGTAATTCAGAGGTTAGGCTAAGTATAAATACGTTTAGCTTTAGTCAGTCATCGCTCCTAATATGGTTAGCGAAACGCGCGTCGAGTGCAAAAATAAAGTGGGGATATTTAAGGGTTAAGACTGATTTTAGAGTTTCTCAAAAGATCACGTTTTCCAACACCTCAAGCACTGAAACTGATAACGAAATGAATAAAAAAGTAAAATATTTCTTAAACGTTTAGTACTATATCTGTACTATTCACAATTTAGCCCCCCGTGACGTTGACAGCAATAAAATTTGCATATTAGAATGTAGTCATGTTCACCTGCGAGAGGATAAATAAGAATAAACTATAAAATAAAAACTATACTAAGAGTGGTATTAAATAGTAGAATGGTGAAGGAAGGGATAATTCAACAATTCTTGTAGTGGTATAAACTATGAAATATATATTTTGAAGCTTTTTTACCCTCTGCTATTTCACCTTAAAATGGGAATAGCAATCAACTTGGCTACCAGAGAAAAGATATATTGCTAAATTTTTTATTTCACAGTGAATTTCTGCTCCTTCGGTAAAGAAGAAATATGTATCTCTTAGTTTTCATGTTCTACCTATATATCAAATTTTAAGTAAAATAGTACGATAAAAATTTTTCTTTTGATTATCGAATTCGAAATCAAAATCCGATACCAAACAGATATTAAGGTTTGTCTCTAGTGTCGATCTCCTTCTTATAAGTGGTGCACACGATGTTAGTCAGTTTAAAAGATATTAATTGTTCCTTAATCGACTTTTAGCTAATTTTTCTTTACCAAAATATCACGTTTCAATAGTTATTTTTACGGTATAGCCTGTCCCAAAATATAAAATCCTGATTTTTGCGGTTTTAAGTGGGCAATATAAAAATTCTGACCTTTTGTTTATGATAGGTTGCAGAGATGGACTTAAGAATTTTAATTATTAATGCAAATAAATAAAATTATAAGTGTTTTTGGAGATGTTTATTTATAGATGCATGTAAAAACAAATGGATAAGAAGTACAAATATACAGTTTGAATGAATGGGGTTTACAAGAGGGGACATATTGTATAAATAAAAATATATTTTAACTTAAGTCTAATTTGGTTTCACTATCACTGTCATCAGCAGTGGTTTTATATTATTTACATAAATATATGTATCTTCAACTTTCACAACGTGCTGAATTGAATTCTTCCAGCTTTCACAAGGTATATCATTTATAACTTTTTTTACTAATTCAACCACTGACACGCTTAAAGTAGGAGAAACATTTTGTGCCCTTATTTTTGATTTAACTTGTTGCTCAATTTGTTCAATTGGATTAAACACACAATAATAAGGAGGAAACCGCAAAACAGTGTGTCCCATTTTCTCAGCCATACTACTATCACAAACATATTTCTTTTTCAATTTATAGTCTTTCAAAACTTCGAAACGATCCCTTTTTTATAACTAAAGTCAAAATAAATATCATTTTCTAACATAACACATGGGCTGAAAAGTCCCGGGCCTAACACATAGATGGCGCTAGTTTTATTGCAGTCACCTTTTTTTCAGTTAATACTAACCTTCAAAAGACAGCTGTTAAAATTTCATGATATTCTATTCATTAGTTTGTGAGTTATTGTGCTAAGAGTGACGCTACTTTTGTTATTTTCAAAACAATGGATCAAAAACAATTTCGTGTTTTAATTTTACACTGCTTCTTGATGGGAAAAAAATACCGTTCAAGCGAAGCAATGGCTTGAAAAGTGTTATGGGGACTCCGCTCCATCAGAAACAACAATAAAACGTTGGTTTGCTGACTTCAAACGTGGTCGTAGAGACACCGATGATGCAGAACGCAGTGGACGTCCAAATGAGGCGGTAACACCAGAAAACATCAAAAAAATCCATAAAATCGTTTTGAATGATCGAAAAGTGAAGTTGCGTGAGTTAGCTGACATCGTAAAGATATCAAAAGAACGTGTTGGCTTTATATTGCATGAGCGTTTGACTATGAGAAAGCTCTGTTCAAAGTGGGTGCCGCGTTTGCTCACTGTTGATCAAAAACAAGAACGTGTTGATGATTCTGAGCAGTGTTTGGCCATGTTTAAACGTAACAAACCGGAATTTTTTGCGTCGATATGTGACAATGGATGAAACATGGATCCATCACTTCACTCCGGAATCAAAACGATCGTCATCTGAGTGGACAGCAACTGGTGAACCTCGTCCAAAGCGCCCGAAAGCACAACAATCGGCTGGAAAGGTTATGGCCTCGGTATTTTGGGATGTGCGTGGTGTAATATTCATCGACTATCTTGAGAAAGGAAATACCATCAACAGTGAATATTATATAGCGTTATTGGAGCGTTTGAAGGCCGAAATTGCAAAGAAACGACCGCATATGGCAAAGAAAAAAATTTTGTTTCATCAAGACAACGCACCGTGTCACAAGTCAATCAAAACAATGGCAAAACTACATGAATTGAACTTCGAATTGCTCCCACATCCACCGTATTCGCCAGATTTGGCTCCCAGCGACTACTGGCTGTTCGCAGACCTGAAAAAAATGCTCGCCGGTAAGAAATTTCGCACGAATGAAGAGGTTATCGCTGAAACTGAGGCCTATTTTGAGGCAAAAGATAAATCGTTCTACAAAAGTGGTATTGAAAAGTTAGAGCGGCGCTGGAATGATTGCGTTGCTCTTGATGGAGATTACGTTGATGAATAAAGCTAATTTTGAACCAAAAAAACCGTGTTTTCTTTGTTAGGCCCGGGACTTTTCAGCCCATGTGTTATATTCTTGTATTTCCGATTTGGTGTTGGCTGCATTAGGAATCTTATTTAGTAGGCGACTATGGTAACTTGCATTGTCCATAACTATAACACTCTGTTCGGGAACATTTGGCAAAAGGGAATTTTGAAACCAATTTTCAAAAAGTTCTGCGGTCGTGTCTTCGTGATCGTCCAAACTAGAATATTTTACGTTTTTTGCAGATAATAGGAGACAATTTGAAACCCAGCCCTTTTCAGATCCAGCATGCAAAATCGTTATTCGTTTACCTTTATTTGAAGGTGCGTTAGTCTGACATTTTGTACTGCTGTCAACCCACCCTTTTTGCACGGTGTCATGGGTATCGAACCATGTTTCGTCAAGGTAAATTATTGGCCAATTCTCTGATCGATACTTTTTAATTTATTGTAAATAAGTATGTCGCATGATTCGTAATCTTTGTGACTCCATTACTACTTGCCTTTTGTTGATTTTTCGGAACATGAATCCCATTTTTAAGAGAATTCTGTGAAGGGTTGATCGGCCACAGGGTATATTGGTCCCGACCTGCACCAGTCTTAATTTTATTTTGTCTAGTGTCGGTACCAACTGCTCTTCATACATAGATTATATTTTTCTCCTAATGACGTCTTTTTCACAATCGTCTACAGAATGCATTTGAAAATCTTTCCGTTTTTTTCCTGTTCCTAAGTGATGGTTTTCCTACAATACCCTTAATCGTAGAAATTGGGATTTTTGTTAGTTCACTGGTTTCTTGCAAAGCACTTTGTTTATTCAAATTTCTTTTTACCAAACTGTCGTAAACATTTTTCACTATTTATTTAGCGTCAAGTGATAAATGTTTTCTCTTGCGATAGCCACTATTGCAATTTTCCCACGGCGCTACATAATTAAAGTAGAACTGTTACGTTGTAAGTAAAACTAAAAATAAAAATAATAAAAAGTATCTTTCGAATCATAATGGGGGACCTGTGGTCATTAGGCCTATATTATCAAATACTTAAAGGGCTCCAAACCGGGTTGACAGGTAGTAAATATATAGGTAAAAATAGATCCAATATGATTGCAGGTGCAAGTGAGGGCGGTATACAAAGCAGGTAAAATAAAAATACGTTTATCTTAATACCTGGCAACTATGCACAAAACCATAATAGAGTCGTTTATTGCCCCATTGAAAAAGCAAAAAGGCAGGATCTTATATCTTGGGATAGATAAGTAATCTATCTTTTATAGAGTTAATACCAACTCGCTAAGAATATAAATGAAAATACCTCATAAAACAATTATTTTGAATTGTTGATAGCGTTAACAGTGTACAGTATGTCAAATAAGAATGTGACCGCTCGTATTCTTGAAAAAAAAGGTGTTTCGAGAACATTTTTTGCCATGAGTATATTCTTTGGTGTGCTAACAACGGCGCAATTCCTTAGTAAGTTATCCAATCGCCTGGCATCTTCAAGGCATGCTGTCGACGAGATTTTCTGCAATGATCTCCAAATTTTTCGAATCTCACGAGACAACTCAGTCAAAGTCTTTCCTCTGAACTTTCTCTTTACAAGGGACCAAGCGTTTTTTATAGGGTTGGCGTCCGGCGATTGTGAGGGCCACTCTAGTATCTTATCGTGAGCCCAAGCGAGCCGCGTCGGGACATGGTTTTCTCCCAACAAAGGTTTCAACGTGCTTCGGAATTTGACATCATGAGCACGAAGATGTTGTCGAATGGCCTCATGGGACACATTCAAACCCTAGTTTCTTAATTTTGCCGCTACTCGACGCAGCGTCAATTTCGGATCCCGAACAAACAAAGGCACGATTCGTTTTCCCGACTTTCGGAGTGACTTTGCCTACCGAACCACGTTTTGGCAAGTCGTCGACATTTTTTGTCTCATTAAAATGATTTATCCACTTTATATATATATATATATATATATATATATATATATATATATATATATATATATATATATATATATATTTAGCGGTCGCGGAATGTGTCATTTTAGGCCCCTTTGGATGGAAAAAAGACTGTCTCGAACTGACGCGCAAACTAGTGACTCATTTTGGATTTTACATGGTTTCGACAAAATGCGCCTTAGACAAAGGTTCCCTCTCCCGATTTTTTGTTGAATCGCTAGAATCACATCTAGCAAAAATGAATTATCACGGACACGTTCTTACTTGATAGACTGTATATACCCTGGGTAAACCACATATGTTATTTGTAGTCACCTCTTATGGAGATTTTTCGTTTAAAGGCTGAAATTAATCGGTAGCAAAAACTCAACTCCTCAAATTTTTAAAGCCGCTGCCCTCATGCTGGCTGCAGATTAGAGGAGCGGCTTTGAAAATATCATGTTATATGCCCTTGTCGGGGTTCTCGGAGGGGAGAAATCTGAAAATATCTTATTTCAACTTACCTAGTTTATTTGCCGGGAATACCAAATGTCTGTTTTTCATTCCTTTGAGAAATGTATTCGTGAAATACGAGGGCTACCTCTTAAGTTTTTACAATAACAATGAAATAAAAAAAAAAATTTGGTACAAATCGTTTTATTATTTCTTTCGCCTTCGCCTACCCTTTTGCATGCGTTCGAACCAATTCTCGAAACATTTTTTCCACTCTGAAGTTGGTACCTCAAAAACATGATTTTCGAAGGACTGGACAGTTTTTTAAGGTGAAGAAAATCGCTGTCCACTCATTTTTTTTTTTCGACATTTGAGAACAAAAAGAAGTTGTTTGTTTTTTGCAACAACAACCGATTTTGGTCGACCTTTACGAAATTCATCGCTGACGGAAGCACGACCATGACGAAATTCTACAAACCAATTGTAAACAGTCTTTTCTGATGGCGATCCGTTACCAAAAGTTGAACGAAGCGATTGGAGGCATTGTTGTTGAGTTAGACCTTTACTAAAATCGTAAACAATCATTCAACGAAAACCTTCCCGTAAAATTTCCATTTGTTTACAAAACTGTTTTTTTTTTAAACGCTCACTGTAAACAAAGTACTCAGGCAATTTCTGAGCTGCCACTGTTTTAATAATAACAGATGTCAAATTTTACAACAATAGTAATGTCACATCTCAATAGCGCTATCTAGTAGTCGTTCGTAAAAGCTTAAAAGAAGGCCTTCGTAATCACCTTTCGAGATGTTTGGGATCGAGAAATCTGAAAATTATGTTATTTTGCAAGGGAAGTACTGGATAAATCACTTCAATTCACACAATTTTTAAATTGAATTCTCACTTACTGTGAATTCGTGTATATCATGTAAATATACCTCTTGCATGTTTAATTTGTAAAACCAAAAACCTCCTATACTTTTTATATACAGTTAGTGTATATTATTTTGTCTTGCTCTGTTGCTGAACAGAAGCAGACTCGGACATCGAAGGTAAAACATCTGAATAAAAAGTTACTGCATGCAATCGGATTGACATTGACAGCTAATACAGTAGATTTTTTTTTCACTAATGGCATTTTGGGCCCGTCCTCAAGTATTTCAAAAAGAAATAAATTTGTTAAATTTGTTTTGATGGATATATTAACATATAAAATCATTCGGTTAGTATTCATTCGCTACTTAAAAGGAAACAGAGGATAAGGGACAACTTACTAACTCTACAAAAGAGCAGTGTAAAGAAAAAATATTATTTATAAATTAAATAGTTGATTTTACAGTATGTAGTCAATTTATTATTTACAATTAAATTTTAGTTTCATTCAGACCAATTATTAAAAACTGAAAAGTGTTCTTACCTCCATCGGGATTTGAACCTGAGTCCTTCGCCATTTTAGATCGCTGTCCTACCAAGTAAGCTAGGAAGGTGTTTTGAGTCAAATCAACCAATTACCAATACCTTAGGTGCACGAAAGGATCTAACACCTTTGCGCATGTAGCTGTTGTCATCCATTCAATGCCCGTAACCTTCTGTATATCATCCCGCCATCTTGCTTTGGGACGTCCTACGCTCCTTTTCTGTTCTTGTGGTCTCCATTCTAATGTTCGCTTGGTCCATCGGTCGTGCGTGCTACATGTCCAGTCCATTGTTTCTGCTACATGCTGTATAATATCGTTAAATTTCGTTTGTTCACGTATCCACTTGTTTATTTTTCTATCCTTAAGTTTTTTCCCGATCATCTGTCTTTCGTGTGCTCTCTGGGTCCGAGCTAGTTATTGTATATCGGCTTTATTCAGTGTCCAAGTTTTAGCGCCATATGTAATTACTAGTAGGATGCACTGGGCTTTAACTTATTTGGGATGGCTTTATCTTTGAATATATAACTTAATTTCCCGAATGCGCACCATCCAAGCCTGATTCTTCTTGAAATTTCATCCGAGACACTATCTCTCGTCGTAATAATTTTTTTGCCCCAGATACATATAATTCTTAACAATCTTGAGAGATGTTCCTTCTAAATTTATAACTATGTTGTTATTAGTGTTTGTTAATACTTTAGTCTTACTTTGTCTTTGAGTGGTAATTTAGCTCATTTATCATTTCTTGGAACTCATGTGGATTACTACTGATGACTACAATATCGTCTGCGAACCTTAAATGATACACACTATCTATCTTTAGGCCCTTCTTTGCCCAATCTAGTTGGCGAAATACGTCTGCTAGAGCTGTAATAAATAGGTTAGGAGAGATTATATCTCCCTGTCTTACACCTCTACACACACACACAGCCATAATGAATAAATCATAAATTTACACGGGAACTGATCTTATACATTGTAATTTTTCAGGAAAGATATTTTAATTAGAAGTTTTAACTTAAATATGAAAAAAAAGTTTTTATAATAAACTTTTATTATATTTCTGTCCATCAGAGTAATAACCCAATTTTAACAAATTCGTTCTTTTTGGGGAGCACATTGTTTACAGAGAATTGGCCTATTTACGAGCATGTGATTTTAGGTTATCCCAACATTTCAAAAATGGCTAAAATGTATTTCGAGATTAGTAAGTAGTCAATTTTTGGAGTGCGTGCAGTTCATTTTTATTAGGGTGAGTGTTATGGATTTTTGGAAGGATACTTGTAAATAACACAAATAAAAATATTTGCAAGATTATGCTGCCGAGGTCCGGTAGACCACGTCGGCGAATCCTTACACTTACATTAACGTGCCATTTTTGCTAATATTTACATTTTTTAAAGCAATACTTTTTTAATGTTTGCTAATAAATTAACTAATCCACCTCGAAATATTTGTAGGTAATAATTTGAAGGAATGTACAGGGTGGTCCAAATTGGACACTTTTGAAGGCAAACCCCTTTATCTAAAGGAGATAGACGAAAACTGATGGTGTCTGAGGCTCAATTTTTATGATAAACTCAATGGTGAAAACCGCATATCGATATCTAGTACCGTTTCAGCTATCCAGTTATTGTCGACTGATAAAAAATTACTGATAACTGCAGCGTTATGAGCGGATGCCCCGTCGTGTTGAAAAAATATATTTCTAAGGTCCATTAACGGCAGTTCATCAACAAGAGCTGCTGCTATTTGCTGCCTTAAAATTTCTAAATATCTCTGAGAGGTGAGTGTTCCTTCATAAATAAATGGACCTATAACCCTGCCTCTAAAAATTCCTGCCCACACATTAAATCCAAATCTGCCTTGATTTTTTTGCTCCACAACTAAATGAGGATTTTCTTGTGCCCACGTATAAGAATTGTAACGGTTAAAAATGCCTACATTGCTTACATAAGCTTCGTCTGTCCAAATGCAATTTAATGAAAAATTCGTAACATGGTTACGAGTACAATTCTCCAGAAACCATTGGCAAAAACCCATACGCCATTGAAAAGCTCCGTCTCTAAGGTGATGAACTTTTCTTGACCTATATAACCTGAATTTGTGCTTCTTCAAAGTACGACTTACGTTAGTTCTTGGTAGTCCAGTGGATTCTTTTAACTGTCGGGTTGAAGTGTTGGGATTATTTCCGATAGTTCCTAAAACTATTAGTTCTTCTAAATCCTTATCCCTTATTTTTGGGTCGTCTCTTTTCAAACTGGCCACTATTAACTAGGTTATGTCACAATCGAGCGAATATATCCTTGAAGGGTTGACGCCTCTCTGGATACCGTTCGTGGTACAAATTACTTGCCGCTTCCGAATTTTCTTCGGTTTGTATGGAACACACCATCATATCCCATTTTTCGTAATTATCAAACTTCATGCGATTTATTTGACAATTCAATAACTGATCCTGAAGTAAAATTTGACAGCTACGAGTAAACAATTGAATTAAACCATATGGCCGCTCCGTCCAAAGCCTAAACGCGTAAAAACTGAAAACCTTTATATTTTGAAGTAGATTTAAGCGAGATATAAAGTATGCTATATTTTTAGAATGGTAATTTAAAGCTCTATTCGGATAAGGAAAAATATACAGGGTATCCCATTTAAAAAATACATTTTTGCGTTAACAACTATTAAAAGATTAGTTGTAAAAAAAATGTAACTTACACTATTGAAATCCACGTAAAAAAGTGCTTTGAGAATGTTTTTACAGAAATCAAAAATTTTCAGTAGGAAAAGAATTACAAACATTTTTCCAAAATGCAGATATTTGAAAAACACTCAGTATATCTGAACGGTACTTGATATCGACATGCGATTTTCACCATTGACTCCGACATCAGTTTTCGTCTATCTCCTTTAGATAAAGGGGTTTACCTGTAAAAGGGTCCAATTTGGACCACCCTGTACAGAGTGGCCAGGTTATAGTTGAACAGAGAATCCGGTCACTTTAGAAATATTCAATATCGTATATTGTGACTGCCCTATGTTAAGTCAGGAGACTTGCTGGAGTAAGTACCAGTTTAAAAAAAAAGACCAGCCAAGTGTAAGTCAGACTTGCGCAATTAGTGTTCCGTACGATGATTGCTTTTAAAATAAAAATTTTTGTTGCGGAGGTATAAAATGATCAATGATTTTACAAAACACACCCCAAATGAGTTTTCAACAAAGTTTCTTTCCGATCTTTGTTGAAAACTGATGACCTTGAAATTTTTGTTTTTTTTATATACCAAATAAATCATCAAATGTAATACACTCGTGATAATTTTCGTTCATTCTACACCTTATGGAGAATATTCCAGAATTTTTTCAAAATGTTTTGATCTTTACTTTTTGAGATAGATGGATGGACAGGACTTTTTGGCCATTCTTTTTAAAATAATACAAAGAAAAGTGTGCGCAAGTATTACATTATATATATTTTTGAACTCGTGTTTTCACAAGCTTTCTTTTGACACCCCACTCGATGATCTGATAATTTTTTTCTTTTACTTCCGATTACTCCTCCAAAACAAACCCCTTAAGTCAAAATTTAACTTTCAAAACTATAGTGCCCTGATCGGGCCATCAATTCCTATATTTGTGCCAAATTTTAACTTTCAATGTCAAATAGTTTCGGAGAAAATCGAGTGTGACAGACAGGCAGACGGACACCGAAGTGATCCCATAAGTGTTCCGTACGGAACACTAATAAACATTTATACGGTAGCAGAAGCAAATAAATATGTCCATAACAGGAATCGAAGTAGTAGCTGAAGAATCAGTTTCACTAACCAACCCCATTTAGTCGAGCCTGCTTTAAAATTCCGACATTTGGCGTCTTAGTTTATATTTTGCCGCACTAATAATATTTATCACCCTTAGAGTAATAGTGGTTTTTAAAATTTATATGTAACATTTTTTACCAAACGGATATTTTTAATAATAATAATATACAAACTGAAACCTTTGTGTCTGTTAAAATTTTTTAAATAGTTTGTTTTTATTAGACATCGTAGTGAACCAAAAAAAAAGTTCTCTGTAATAAAATAGGAGCATCTTAGTCTTAGAGAAAAAAATATACCACATTTGTAACCATTACACTTCTCCATAGAAAGTAGTAGCATAGAGTTTGTAACCCTTTGTCGCTTCATAACTTTTTATATCCCCCAGCCACTTTTTGCATGATACTATTTGATTTTTTAAAATTTATTTCAAGTTAAAAATTTAGTGAAAATGGTAAATATAATTCATATTTTTCTAACCATTCTGTATATTTTGCAGCGTTGTTGAGACAGAATGACATAGAGCAAGCTTTACTATTGGAAGAAAAAATGTCACTGCAATTAAGGCTGTTGGCAGCTTCGGGACTTGAACCACCTTCACCGCCTGCATACAGGCATTTGGTGAGCGAGAGCGCCGACACTGGTCAAATGTGGAAGGAAGTTTTGACAGCTGTACAGGTAAGAAAAGCTAGTTATTAATCCCTTAATTTAAGGGCATGTACCTAATCATGGAGTCGAAAAAAAAAGCTATTGATTACATAAATCGGGTTTTTATTTTTATGTAAAATACAATTTGTGAAATTTTATTTAAAAAAAAAAGGCAGCGCTACACCCGTTCCCTAGCGCCTCCTTTTTTTTAAGGAACATTGCGGTATACACTATTACTGGGAGCTGAATTATCTGAAATCAAAATTTCCAAAGAAATTAGTTTACTAGGTGATCGATCTTTTTTGAACAAAGAAGCGAAAAATGACGTTACCGTGTTTTACATTTTTGCTAATTAAAAATAAGATTCCTGATAAAATCAAAATTCCTTCGTTCAAAGATGTACAAAGTTGTATAGAGAAAATATGCACACCACCAAGCGGTTTTCAAGCAAAAGTAGTTTCGAGAAAAACGCATTTAAAATCAGGTTAAACAACAGTAATACAAAAATATATTCTTACCTGTAAATGAATCGTCGATTCCAGGGCCATATGATGAATCTTCATCAGCTATTTTAGCTTCTGGAAAACTAAATTGTTCTTGTCTATGACGCATTCTAACTTCTTTTGTACTTTGTAGCAATTGTTGCTCTGTCAGGTAAACTCGTTTTCCGTCCACTTTAGCCGCGTAGTCATGTACATTTCGGCCACAATAAACTCCCATAACTGTCATTATATTTAACACGTAGGCTGAGAAGTTTTTGTTCTGACACATAGATGTCGCCCTTTTCAAAAAATCCATATGATTTTTAGGAAGTATCAACCTTCAAACGATACGTGTCAAAATTTCATGACCTTTCGACGATTAGTTTACAAGATACAGTGGTTTTAGTGACGCTACTTTTGATATTTTCAAAACAATGGAAATAATCGAATTTCGAGTGCTGATTAAACACTGTTTTTTGATAAGAAAAATTGCCGTTCAAGCAAAGCAATGGCTTGATCAGTGTTACCGGGACTGCCCCTGGATAATTACTCATCATTTACTGATATGATGAATTTAAACGCGGTCGTACAGATACAAATGATGCTGACCGCTCTGGTCGCCCAAATGAGGTGGTTACATCGGAAAACATCAAAAAAATCCACAAAATTGTTTTGGATGACCGTAAAGTGAAATTGCATGAGATAGCTGACACCCCAAAGATATGAAAAGAACGTGTTGGTGATATTTTGCATGAACATTTGGGCATGGGAAAGGCAGTGGACCAAAAACAACAACATATTGAGCGTTGTTTAGACCAGTTTAAGCGCAGTAAAAAGGATTTTTTCATGCGATATGTGACAATGGATGAAACATGAATCTACCACTACACACTGGAATCAAATTGGCAGTCAACTGAGTGGAAAGCCGCCCGAAGCGACCAAAGACACAACGGTCGACTGGGGCCTCTGTATTTTGGGATGCCCATGGAATAATTTTCATCGACTATGTTGAAAAGGGAAAAAACCAACACTAGCTAATATTACACAAAGTTATTGGTGCGTTTGAAGGTAGAAATCGCAAAGAAACGGCCCCAAATGAACAAGAAAAAGTGCTCTTTCATCAAGACAATGCACCGTGTCACAATTCAGTCGTTACGATGGCAAAATTGCGGGAATTGAATTTCGAATTGCTTCGTCGCATATCTCAAAAAATGCTCCCGGGAAAGAGATTTGGCTTCAATGAAGAAGTTATCGCCAAAACTAAGGCCTATTTTGAAGGCAAAAATAAATTCTTCTAAAAGAAAGATATAGAAATGTTAGAAAAGCATTGGACTGATTGTATGTTGATGAATAAAGTCGAATTTTGCAAAAATGTGTTATAACTAGTTAGACCAAAAACTTTACAGCTTACGCGTCAACTTTGTAACTGCTACGACTAAACTGCTACGACTAAACTGCTACTAGTGAACTGTACAACGGTACTGAACAAACTCTCAGTTTCGAATATAGAACCTTAGAATAGCAGATGGACAATTGAGGAATCTCTTTGTTTAAAATACATTAAAATCGAGTTAAGGTCTGCGAAGGCTGACCGGAGAGCAGCTGCTCGCTACCTGCTACGAAAACTCTACTCAACGGCACTTCTTTTAAACTGCTATAACTTCGTCAATTTTTAACCGATTCTTAAAAAAAAATATTATTGAGATATCATACTAAAAGAAAATGTAAAAATCCAAAATTCGAATTTTTTGACCCAGATGATTAGGTTTATGCCCACTTACAGAAAATATTCTTAAGATGACATACGAAAAGAAAATGTAAAAATCCAAAAATCGAATTTTTTGGCCCGGTTGACTAGGGTTTTGTGTAAGAAAAAATTACTCGTGCACATTCTCAGAGAAATATAATTATAATTATACAATACCACAACTTAAATTAGAAAACATTTTGATTTGATACTGTCCAGCTAATCGAATATGACAATATGATAAAGTATATTTTTTTATATTCCAAGCTGAGATTAAATTTTTTAAATGGATAGACAGCTTGTCTGTCGTCTCTAATAATATAATATTGGTATATGTTGTTTGATTTTGTCAGAAACTATTACAAATATAGAGAATATTTTATAAAAGAAGAAATCAATTTCAGGACCATTAATTTATCGGTAAAGTGAACCAAACATTTTTTATAAGTACAGTTGAACTCCGATTAACCGAGTCGCGATTATCCGAGCTCCGGATTAACCGAACCAATCTAAGAACCTGATTATCCGAGGTACGCGCGTCTATGCTGCGTATTAACCGAGCTTCTAAAATATGTATGTACATATTTCCATTTAAAATCGTCGGGACCTTCGGGGAATACGCCTGGTCCGTGTGAAGGGTTCCCCTATTTATGTTTTTGGACTCTTTCAGCATGTAAATTTGCGTGAATGCAGTCCGTTATAGCGTTTACTATGGAGAAGTACGAGTATACTCACATAATTTATTGGGTTGGAGTTCTGGTAGTTAACTGTAATTAATACGAACTGCTTTGTTTGAATTTTGTTTGTCGTATTATAATGGAGCAAAACAAGCGTAAAAGAATCGTCGTTCCTATTAAAGAAAAATTAAAAGCCATCAGAAGAATTGGAGCAGGCGAGACAATTAAAGTTGTTGCACGAGATTATGGAGTAGGTAAGGTAATAGTTGGAGATTGAAAAAGAAACCGCACAAAAATAGAAGAGTGGTGTATAAATCAAGTCTCCTCGTCCTCAGGAAGAAAATCAATGAAAACCGGCGACTATGAAAAGGTTAACGAAGCTTTATTCATGTGGTTTAACCAACAGAGATCAAAAGGTGTGCCTCTGTCGGGTCCAATTTTACAACAGAAAGCAATAATGATTAGGCAATTCCAGAGGTAGATCAGTTTACCGCCAGTTCTGGATGGCTTGACCACTGGAAAAAACGGTACGGTGTACGACAACTGACTGTATGTGGTGAAAAACTTTCCGCTGATGTGTCATCAATTGAGAAGTTTAAGCAGAACTTTAAAAAGCAAATGGAAGATTGTGGATACACATGTGATCAAATTTACAACTGTGACGAAATTGGTCTGAATTATAAAATGCTTCCATCAAAAACATTGGCATATCGACAGGAAAAATCAGCTCCTGGGCACAAACGAAGTAAGGAAAGATTAACTATATCGAACAACAACCAAAGGCAACCCCCAAGGATTTGCTTCTTCTTAATAGATGGAGAAACATTGCAGCGAGAAAAAGAAGATGCAATATGAAACAGAAGCGCATAGATACCTATTTCACTGTTTTATGATGTATGTACATATTTATATGTAAAAAACGTTAATACATCAGTTTAAAGTATTGGTGTTTATTTTTTGATTGAATAAAAAAACAAATCCGGATTATCCGAGTTTTCAGTTATCCGAGGAGGGTGCCCTCCCATGTTACCTCGGATAACCGGGGTTCTACTGTATAAACATGTTGAACTTTTTCCTACTAATCGACCACTCGGAATGTAGTAAAAAAAACTTTTTTTCAGGAAGTAAGTCAGCTCGCAAGCTCATTATATGCTACCGGTACAAACTTATCGAGAAGCGTCAGTTCTGCTGGAGAACACCAAAGCGAAGCGTACGTTTCACCAATTCTTCCAAAGCGAGCGGAGACCTTCGGTGGCTTTGACAATAATCAGGCCCCCCTAAAACTGATGGGAAAGAAATTACAAAGTACCTCGGGTGCCACGCCTGCTGGTACGCCTGATTTTGAGAATTTGATGCCTGGAGATTCAAGACTGTTTGTAAGTATCCATTTTTATTATAACAATATACACAAATTTTTGTATTGTATTCGTGAAAAAAACACCCTCCGACTTTTTTCTGCATTCCTTTACGTTTTGGGGTTCCTAAATGACCGTGATAATTTTCTTTAAATCATGAGAAATTCTTTGTCTGGATGTATTTCGCGAATTTCCTTATAATTACCCAAATTAGCAATTCAAAAATTCGCTTTCAAAATATATAAAGGTTAAGAATATAACACGTAGGCTGAAAAGTTTTTGGTCTGACATATAGATGTCGCCCTTTACAAAAAATCCATATGATTTTTAGGAAGTACCAACCTTCAAACGATACGTGTCGAAATTTCATGACATTTCGACGATTAGTTTACAAGTTACAGTGGTTTTAGAGACGCTACTTTTGATATTTTCAAAACAATGGAAAAAATCGAATTTTGTGTGTTGATTAAACACTGTTTTTACCGTTCAAGCAAAGCAATGGCTTGATAAGTATTACGGGGACTCTGCCCCTGGAAAATTACTCATCATTTACAAGTATACTGAATTTAAACGCAGTCGTACAGACACAAATGATGCTGTACGCTCTGGACGTCCAAATGAGGTGGTTACACCGGAAAACATCAAAACAGTCCACAAAATTGTTTTGGATGACCGAAAAGTGAAATTGCGTGAGATAAGATAAAGAAGAAAAGAACGTGTTGGTCAAATTTTGCATGAACGTTTGGGCATAAGAAAGCTCTGTTCGAAATGGGTACCGCATTTGCTCACAGTGGGCCAAAAACAGCAACGTGTTGATGATTCTGAGCGCTGTTTGGACCTGTTTAAAAAAAAACGCAATAAAAAGGATTTTTTCCTGCGATATGTGACAATGGATGAAATATGGATTCACCACTACACACCGGAATCAAATCGGCAGTCAGCTGAGTGGACAGCAGTCGGTGAAAGCCGCCCGAAGCGACCAAAGACACAACAGTCAGCTGAGAAGGTTTAGTATGTATTTTTTGAATGTGCATGGAATAATTTTGACCGACTATGCTGAGAAGGGAAGCGAATATTATTGTTGCGTTTCAAGGGAAAAATCGCAAAGAAACGGCCCCAAATAAACAAGAGAAAAGTGCTCTTTCATCAAGACAATGCACCGTGTCACAAGCTAATGGTTACGATGGCAAAATTGCATAAATTCAAGTTTGAATTGGTTTCTCATCCACCGTATTCTCCATATTTGGCCCCCAGCGACTATTATCTCTTCGCATACGTCAAAAAAATGCCCTCGGGAAAGAGATTTGACTCCAATGAAGAAGTTATCGCCCAAACTGAGGCCTATTTTGAAGACAAAGGCAAATCCTTCTACAAGAAAGGAATAGAAATGTTAGAAAAGCGTTGGACTGATTGTGTTGCTCTTGAAGGAGACTATGTTGATGAATAAAGTCGAATTTTGCAAAAAAAATGTGTTTTAAGTAGCTAGACCAAAAACTTTTCAGCTTACGTGTTATAGATGGATTTCACTGTAGCAACATTTCTGCGTCAAGTTGTTCCCGATGAAGTTGACTATTGAGGCATAGATATGTGGACGCAGAGATAAGCTGAAACAGTGAACCTTTGCCTGCTACACATTTCTAAATTTACCTTGGTGGAATGACGCCTTAACATGTACAAAACCCACGGTAAACCCACTTACCGTTCTCATTTAATAACAATGAGACTAAAGGAAATAATACATTCTTATTTTTCAGGAACGGTTGCCTTATAGAAATTGTGTGATATCAGGAAGACCTTTATTTAACGGATCTTCTGCAAATGTAAATATTGAGAATCAACAAACACAACATCTACACTTACAACAAGTACAATCCCAACAACCTTTACAACCACAAGGACCTCGCCCAGTTAATCAACCACAGCAACAGTTTGGGGCGCCACCGGACGCACCTGCTTTGCTTTCGTTGGGCCGTGAGCAACAGTATGCAGCTATACAACTTAGTCATTACGTTTACACGTTACTGTGTATTATATCGCAGCTGATGACTACTAATGGAAGGTAAGTTAATACTAGGAAATAATATAGTGATAAATAACGCAAACCAATACTTTTGCTTCGAATATAATTTCTGCAAATTGGATATACTAATTTTAGTTTAATTGAAAATGAATAGGGAGTTGGTATACGTGGTGAAATCCAAAACTAACGCTATATAGCAAGAACTCGTATCGACTTGCGGCGAGAGATGGCGGTAGGTACAATTCGAACAACGCTGCATAACAAATTTCAATGTGCTAGCTTCTTCAGTTTGTTCTGTATGCATATTCGCGAAAAAAATATTAATTGTATTTCTCTGCAATTTTTCAATGGAAACAAATAAAGAGCATCTCTGATGAACTCGTTAATGGTGAGAAATCGACTACAGCTTTGAAATGAGAGGAGTTTTCTCCTGCATCACAGCAAAGTATCGTTTTACACAGTTTCTTCTGTACCGAACAGTTTTTGGCGAAGAATTTCATGAATGTTATTTCCCCCCCTTATTCACCTGATTTGGTGCTCGGTGACTTCAAGTTGTTCCCTTATATAAAGATAAAGGGTTACCGCTTCGAGATGGTAGGGGAGATACAACGTGAAAACGGTGGCTCCAATGCATTCGGGTGCAGAAAGATTACTTTTTGAGCTGACGGGAGTCACGAAACCTAACAGAAACTTTTGGATCATACAAGATATGTCATTAAATTATCAATTTGCAAAAATAATTATAACTATTATTCTACTTTATTAATATTCATTTTTATTTTATGTTTGTTACAGCTTACAAGCTCAAATGGCCAACGTAAAGGGTGCAGACAAACAATACCGACATAATCAACAATTAGAAGAATTACGTAATTTACAAGACAAGTTAAGTGCAGAAAAAAGGCATCATGGGCCGCCACAAAAGAACAGGAAGAAAAAGAGCTCGAAGAAAAAAGACAAGAATTAATAAAATTGCAGGTAACACGGGCAAAAGTAGTATTCACAGACGTAGTACTTTCTCGTTTTATTTTTTCTGTGGAAACTGCTATATTAAGTCCGTTTAACGACTATATATGTATATAACTACATATTTACTAAATAATGTAATAGATGGTAGTCCTATTTTTACGATATTAAACGGTAAATATAATATCACAGATGCATATACTTTTATGTTCAAAAATTAAGACGATTAGTTTTTTAAAAAAATACACGCGCTGTTGCTCTCTATTAAGGTATTTATTATTAGTTTGGTAGAAGTGACAAAAATCTTCGTGACATTCAGGTAGAAAGAAAAGTGTAATTGTGGAAATTTTTAAAATGAATAAATTTATTGAGCGAAGAATTTGATTGCATTAATTTTGTCTTAAAAGTAAATTTTTTTTTTTGCCATTACGTTAAAAGGGTTTAAAAAAGCGTTACGGTAATAAATGTTTAGTAGGATTAAAAGTATTCAAGTAATATAAATCGGTAGACGTTCTAGAAATCCGTCCACATTAATCATAGAAGGAAACAGCAAATTCAAGGATTTTGTGCTCACTAACCGCCATTTAAGTGTTATGAATCTTGTACCTTTAGTAACATATCAACTAGCGTTTGAAGAACAATTTCGGCTTGACTTGTAGGTTATCTCATCTTGTTCCAAACCCACTGAATTTTCTTGAAAAACATCGTCCTGTTTTCTTTGAATGACTCCAATTTAAAATGTTTACATATACATACATATTACTGACGATGAACCGCGGTCCTATTCATAAGACAAGGAAACACCGTAACAATCAGGCAGATAGCGTGCAATGTCGGTCAAAAATCAGAGTTATGTTTTCCGTGGTGTTGTGCACAAATATTATCTTCAAACTGGTCGAACAGTTTAATAAGGATCATTATTTGAGTTTGAGGGAGTGAATTCGCAGAAAAAAAGCCTGAACACGATAACACCGTCGCACAATGTAATACTTATTCGTTACTTTTTAAGTAAAAATTAAACAGTTACCGTTTTACAAGCACCATAGTCACCAGATATGACACCGTGCGATTTTTTGCTGTTCCCCAAGCTGAAGTTACCAGTCCGGGAACTATACAAGCTTTAAAAGAGCAATACCGGAAATCGGATATATTAAGTGTTTTGAAAATTAGAAAAAAACATTGACATAAGTGTGTTGCAGAGGGGCGAGATTACTTTGAGGGGATCAAATAAATTTGGATGAGTAAATAATAATTTGTGTTTTATTTAATCAGTCATTTTTGAACTGAGAAATAAATGATAATGCAATAGGGATCTATATTGGAATAAGCATCTAAGCATACCATAGCTTGTTCTATGGACTAGAACACAGGATAGGGATCAAGCAAGTATTTTAAATTGTATCGTTTGACTAATAAGCAAGAATAACCATGATTACTATTAATTAGTTTATAAATAAAATATATATCGAACTACCTTTTAATTTTCAGCCCTCGTGAATTAAGAATTAAGTACACTTCATTAACTCTACCGTACATATGTAAAAAAATAACATATGGAAAAAGAAAATATTAATTTAAAAAAATGATTTTTCAAGTTTCTGCACGGTGCCCTTTCTTCCAAACTAAAGCGTCATATTGACTCTGTGACTCTTAATATTTTAACCAATTTTGTATTTAGAGGAAAATATATTTAAATTAGTACATAAACTTAATTCAGGAAAACTTTTTTAGGAACAAATAAGAGCTGAACAAAACGACATTACCCAACAAAGGGAACAACTTTATCGTAAAATGGAAGTTCTTACAAGCCAGGGATTATTAATATCGCCCAACGTCGCAATACCAGTTACGGGGCAGCTGGACGACAGTAGCAAAGATAGCTCCGAAGATAGTAGTCCCCAATCGTCAGACACTTCGTCTGCTACGTCTGCTGTTAGTTCGAATCAGAGTTCTTTATCACATTCGGCTTCCACTGTGGAAAAAACGAAAAGAAAGTAAATGGGCAAAAGGTTCGTACATTATTCATCATCTTAAACTGTAACACAAAAATTTGCAACTTGCGGACCTATCTTAATAGCCACGTATATTTCTATTTTATGTAGTATTTTTTTCAACCGCTCTCAGGATTTTTTTTCCAAAATTTCACGTGCTGCACCTTATATTTTGAAAATATACGCAAATACGGCTCCTGATGAATTGTCGTGGAATATCAAAATATATGAAAAATTTTAGTATTCCTTATAACATTTAATCATCATAATCGAGAAATATATCCTCACAATAGAGGACAGCGCTTAATAATACTTCTAATTCACAGAAGATTCTAGTTTTCGAATTTCAGTAAAAATGATCATTGTCATTGCAGGAACCAACGCACCAAAACAACAACTTCCTCTAAATCTAATATCGGCTACCAACCAACAGAAAGTACCTCAAAACTTATCGTTAAAACAGCAAATCCCTCTGAAACTGGCATCTAGGCTAAGTTCTGGAAGTGACGCCCAAAAGTCTAGTTTAGGTGGACCTCAACAAATTTTGCCCTTAAAGTTGAGTCAAGATGAAAAAATAAGAAGGACAAGTACATCGGGATATCAAAGGCTTTCAGAGAATAGTTTCAGTCCTCCTTCTGAAGAGACGGTATGTGTTAGGTTAGATAAATTTAACACCATAGGCGAATCGTTAGAATGTAGTTCCAATTTGTTACATTTTGCATGCGAAACCCTTTAAACCAAACAGTATATATTTATTTTAGACGCCAACCACGCATTCTCACTGCCGAACAGGTTCGAGCCCGGCAATGATGCAACAATCACCACCATCGTCCGGATCTTCCAGTCAGTGCCAAAGCCCAAGCAGTGCCAAAGCTACACGTACCAATACGTATCCAAAACTTCCGGAAAAATTTAAAATTAGAAGCGATCAACCTCCTTCACAAGACGAAGAAGTTATTTATTTCTGACGGCTTTGGAAAGCTACACATTTCCTAAGTTCGTTGGTTAAAAGTAAGGTTTAGAAGATACTGTACCGGTTGTTTTTATGATTTCTGGCCAATACTATGCGATTGTAACATTGATTTAATTTAATGCAAATTTCAAATGACATTAAGTCGAACTATCAGCTCAGTGTGTTGCGCAGGGGACGCGACGACGCTCTCCTCAATTATTTTAGAGGAGAGTCAAAACAGAGACTGACTGTGACAAATGCATACGTGTGGCCATATGTATATTGTCTAGGCTACTTTTTGGTCGAACGGCCGGTATTTTATCTCGTTTAAGTGTTGGTTAGGCTACTGAATCCAACACTTAATCCAGAATTTTTTGACATAGTAGAAAAGCATTCTTTTCTATTATTGTATTAGAATTTAAAACGTGCGCTAAAAACGCGTGTAACTGTTAAGTAAAATTTGAGGTTTATGTCGGTTAATTAAGAAATTTCAAAGAAATGATTCTTTGCAGCAAAATATATCGAAGAAAGTTTTTTATTGGATATTTTAATATAAACGGTAATGTTGAAGAAGAGCATATTGGATCTGGTGATAGTATTAACTACATTAATCTCCTAAGTTATAATAAAAAAATCACTTGTAAGTTTTCAACATTAAGTATGACCTTTAAAATTACCACTCTGATAAGAGAGGACCGTGCCTTTCAAAATTAAAGAGTAAAACATCACTCTATCTAAAACCAGGTCCGGACCAAGTATCGAAAGACACAACTTCGAAAGACAAATTATCGAAAGACATATAATGGAATGGACAATTGTTTGAACGGACAGTTTTTAAAAAAAATACTTAATGTATCCTTCTTTTAGAAAGATAATATTTAAAGTATAATAAGTGCAAGATTTAGGTAGGATTAAGTGGAACAGAGGTATAGTATTAATTATATAAGTACTGGAGATGTGAGTACTTTGCCTAGAAGAAATGTAGACGACGAGCCATGACAGGATGAGAAACTATCGTTAAAGAAAATACCCACAACCATAAAGGGAATGCCGCTGGAATGGAAGCCTTAAAAACCAAAAATAGAATTAAAGAGTCAGCCAAACCAACAATCACATAGAAGGATGGCACATGGCTTTTGAGAGCCAATTATCAGCTCACCATCGAAGTCTTTAGAAGTTCATTGAAGCCATCCAAAGAGAACAGGCACTGACAGAAACGAAATTAGCACAACTTCGGAATTGCCCGCGACTTCTCGGAAAACGAAATACGTCTCTCTTGACCTAAGAATAAAAAATGTCTTACAACAATTTTGTGTATGATCCTGCAGGGTTTTTAAGTAATTTAACTGTAAATATTTCTTTGTAAATGTTTATATAGTGCTACAGTATTAACAAAATATATAATGTGGGTATTTTTAAGTGTCATTGAATATGTATTAATTAACTTCAAATAATTATTATACAACATAAATATCTATATCTCTGTTTTACTTAATCCTACCTAGTTATTGCATTTATTATACTTTAAATATTATCTTTCTAAAAGAAGGATAAATTAAGTAGTTTTCGAAAAACTGTCCGTTTGAATATTTGTACATTCAAAATATTGTCCATTTGAACAATTGTCTATTCGAACATTAGTCCGTTCAGTTATTTGTCTTTCGATAATTTGTCTTTCGAAACTGTGTCTTTCTATATTTGGTCCGGGATCCCCTAAAACGAATGCATCGAACACTTTTTGCAGCTTCCTAATGTAAACTTGCTAGATCTGATAAGCAGCTTCCAAACTTTATTTACACTTTGTTATATTAATTATACTTTTAAAAATATTTTTTAGGCTACAAAATAATTTATTTCTTCGATTGAATCTCTACTGTCTAATTTGTCGAGGCTTTCTCGAATATTTTAAGCACGTCTTTATGAATTAACTATTAAGTGTTTATTCTACTTACATGTGTAAAAATTATATTAGATTATAAGGATCTCTGACAATACCGGCTCAACTTGAAATCGTTTCTTCGACGAGTCAAGTTTTATCTCTTTCTAATTCTATGTTAAAACTAGTATAGTAAATATTATGGCTGTAAATTCTTTTTAAATACATGTATCTAATTCATATTGAACTTTTTCGAATTTTTTAAAACTTAATTTTATTGCTCATTTGATTACAATTTCAAAATTAGGTTTAAGAATAAAGTTTTGCATTTCGAATTATTAAATGTAAATAACATTATTGTATAGTGTAAAATGGTATTCTTCATTCGTTATTACGGCTTTGATTAAGTTGGTCTTCCGGGACATTTTTTTTTCGCCAATTTTTTAAATATGTATTACAATTTGAAGATAAAACTCTATTTAATAATTATGGAAATATACACAATTTGCCGGGTGTTACAATAAAAAAATGTTCTTAACTGTATATAAAAAAGGAAATGGCGTGGCAATGGTATTGGTTGTTATATATTCATTTGAAACTAACAACGCCAAGGGTCAAGTTCTTAAAACGCAACGTCAAGATAATAATAAGAAACATCTAAGTGAGCCTACTTCAAAAAGTAAAATCAAAGGCATAATTTAAAAAATGTATTATTAATACAAAGGGCATCAGTTAAATGAATTGATTGAAAATAACAGGTAAGCAAGATGCCTAACTTGGACATATATGTACTGAATACTGTAAGCATCTAAACCAATAATACAAAAGAACACAGAAAAGGAAGGATACAAGAAGAAACTTAATTAAACGTTAACACCTTGTACATTCTCATGATACAAATACTTTAGGAAAAAATAATTTCTTACAACTGGAATAAATCTATAACAATATTACCGCATAAAAAAGAGGACACATCGTCCTATAATCCTTCTTAACAAACTCTACTAAAACACTAACCAACAGGCTCACGGCAAAATTTAACGGATATCAGTCAAATAAACCAGATGGCTTCAGAATAGGTTTTAGTTCTAGTGACCATCTATGACTAAGAGAATGCGAACTATCGAGTACCACGTACCATTCTTTGTAGCTTTTGTTGATTTTGAGAAAGCATCGAACAGTGTAAAGATCTCCTTGCAGAACAGCCGATTTATTATACAGATCTAGTAATTAACATATATAAAAAAAATCCACGAACTACATATTAAAAAGGGAGACACGATATCCTCAAAACGCTGAGAGAGATTTTCAAGAAATTAAGCTGGGAAGAACAAGTTTAGAACTTGCGGCCACCTAAAATATATTCCGACGACGTAGTCTTAATTAAGGACACCAAATCAAATTTAAAGGAAGTGCTTGCGGAACGAGACGTAGAAGCTAGAAAAGTTAGTATAAATTACAATAAAACGAAAACCATGACAAATACAGATGGCAGTCTTTTAATCACGATAAAACAAAATACAATATAAATCAAATAAGTCGTCTAACAGCAGAAATAAAAAGATCAGTTAGGTTGGGCTGGTGTGGTGTGGTTCAGCACACCACAAAATAGGGTAAGAGGAAGAACCCAGATGAGATAGACTGATCTTAAAAACACGTTGAACCTAACTAGATGACAGTAGCATCAGTCTAAAAAGAATGAAAAAAAAAAAACACGGAAAGACCTATGCCCAAAGATAGATAGAATAATGCTTATACTTAATAGATGCAGTTAATAGCAATAACAATGCTTACAATGATAACTTGTGTGACGTTTCCTGTTTTAATTTTCTGATGTGTGAATAACAATCGTTATTTTTTGTCAAATTGTTGTTAAATAGACCAAGGTATGAGAAGAAGAAACTGTAAAAATATACAGGATTCTTCAATAAAAGATTAGTATTTTTTATTTAAATTTTTTTGTATATCCTTATAAACAAGAATATTTTAGTTCAGGTTAATTCAGGTCAGATTAAGAATACGCCAATATCCTTTTTTATCTGGAACGTCTTTTCTTATTTGATCACCTGGTATATCTGCTAAGAAAGATAAGTTACGTTAACTCTCGTGTAAATGAAATATTTATATTTTTTAAACATTTTCTTAAACTTAACAAACCTTACAAAACTGGGTGCTTAGGTGAATCCCTTTTAACTCTTTCACGCCATTTTTTTGCAATCTAATTGAAATACAAATGCAGCTTATTCCTATTTAAAATATAATTTTTATTTAGTCTTCCCCTAAGAGTAATTGATGTTCTCAAAACTAAAACTCTGTGACAATACGTAGAGATGTTATTTAGCTCGTGGAGAACTTTCTGTAGATTAGAAAAAGAAGTTTTTTTTGAATGTAACTAGAAACCATTTAATCAATGCTTTCTATATCATATTAAGTTGTTATTTTATTCATTATGAAAGACTCAATAAAAAGAAGTTGTTGGGAGAACACAGTGTATTGTCACCATCATATCGAGAGCGTCATAACATACTGACCTGTTCCTAAGACCACAACTTAATATAAATTGAAAAAAAAAGTTATTAACGAAAAAAATAGAGAATATATTTCGATACTAATAAGTCTTAGTGCAGTAAGAAAAGGTCAGTATAATGATAGTTTAGATACAGCACTATTATATTTTTATCCTCTCTGAGGTATCACCAGGAGTATTGTCTTGAGTTTTGGACCTCGACAAACTTGTGCCCTTTTGTTCTTAAACAATTTGAGTTTCCAAAACGGGTTTTTTTTTGAGCTTAAAATGTGAATAACTCTGATTATATAAGTCAGATCGAGACAAACAAAAATAAATTCTTCGTAATGAAAGGACTTTTCATATAAGCCTTTGAAAAGTGCCCCAGCGTCTGATTTAATACATTTTGCCTTTAATTTATTATTCTCTGTCTGAAACATGCACACACCCGATTTTAGACTTCTACCCCTAATATTAAGGGAGTTACGAGGGTGACAACCCTTATCGTTAAAATCGAATTTCTTCGAAATTACTTGAGATATCTCAATAAAATTTATACTGTTAGTAGTTAGTAATAAGCTTCATATTATATATTTTTTTCAGATTTTTTGCTCGATTACAAATATTAAAATACAAGAAGTATATTTTTTAGGGGAGGGTTTTTTTTTACTAACCCCTGCAGTGACACCTACCAAAAAAATATATTGTATTATTTTATTAGTTAGCTATTACGTATTAAAATTATAGAAGTATCATGTTGGTGGAACATGGTAAAAAAAAAAAAAAATTAATGTCGCTTTTGTCGGGGGGCAGGCGCATCTAGCTTGCTTGTGTAGTCAGAAGTCACAAACCAAAATGGATTTTCAAGCAATTGTTAATTTTAATGGAAAAAACGTAATTTGAAAAGTAATGTAAATCTGAAATTTCGAATTTGCGTCTTTATATTTGAAGTATATGATATAATTAAGTACATGAGAGGAAAGAGATTGCATGCTTATTTGGTGACTATTCGCACTGTGGTCTGAGTGTTTTTTTATACAATAACTTCTTACAACGTAACATAAACTCATGGTTCAAAATAGCAATATTCACGTGGTATTTATTTATTTTTTTTTTGTTAAAGTTTACATTTAAACTTGTTAGATCGTGTTTGTTTTTCCCCTTTTTCCAAATTATGTACAAAATATAATTCTTATAGAATTATAACAAATATACATATTTATATTCATAATCAAAATTTATTATCATAATCTTGATCACAATTTAAAAAATCCATTATAATATACAGATACATTAAGTGGTTGCTATAATTTTTAATTATAAGATATTATAACTCTTTCGGAAAATGTAAAGTAGTGAAATGCAAAAATCCTTTAAAATTGTGCAATAATATAATTTTTAGTGAAGTATCTTATTTACGTATGTAGGTGCTAGAACAATTTAAAATATGGAGTTGTTATGTTTATCTAAAAAATTTAAAGATTTTTAAACCACTGAAGATAACTTACTGAAAATATATACCGTGTGATCCGTCAATGCGATAAAGTTATATTTCATTTTATCTTCATCATTCATTAGAGAAAAATGTCTCTCTATTAAAATTGAGCAGATACTAGAGGTGCCTATTTTTAAAATATTTTTGTTTATACAGGGTTTACATAATGTATACCAATACAAATTTTTGATTTTTTAAATGGAATACCTGGAGTTTGCGGTCAATTCGCAGTCTAAGCTATACTTAAATAGTTTCTAAGATGCTGATATCGGCAAATTACATTTTAAGCTATTGGCAGCCTGTACGCTTCTAAAATGTCTATACGCTTCGTTTTTGAACTTTCTATTTGCTCCTATTTGAGCTAGCGGAAAACAAAAAACTAGTTTAAAAAAGAGGGTTTCAAGAAAAACTAATTTAAAATTCATTTTTTTATTTCTTAAGTTTGAAACTGTAAAACTCACGACAGAATGGAAACTAACCTAAACTTGCATGTTTAGCATTACCAACACAATAAATTCTAATTAACTTTCGAATAATGTTCTTTCATAAAAACCTTTTATATTTTTCTCGTATCCCGGACGCATTAATAGAAAATGCTAAACTGTTATTTTTTTTCTTTTCGTTAATATTTTAACATAATATTTTAGGATGATATTCTCATAGATGTGTACTTTTGAATTACGTACAAAAAATTAAACTTTCATCCTGTTGATCCTCCTTAAACTACACATTGATATTTTGAGATAGAGAGTGAAAAACCAGCATAAGAACATGCAAGCAGTTTTGCTCTAAAATTTTTAGTCGCTACGAGATCTCAGTCTCAAGATATTACTTAGACGCTAATCTCGAAACATATTTAATTAAAGTTGTTGCATGAAATGTATCTAAAATCAATTGTAGTGTTCAAATATTTAAACTTATACCTAATGTCTGTATAAACAAAAATGTTTTTAAAATACACACCTCACGTGTCTGGTAACTTTTGCGTTCGGGATTTTTTGTGTATTGCCTTTAATAGAGAAAATATTGTACGTTATCTATGACCCACCTTGTACGTTGCCGACAAATTGTAGCAATAGTAAAAAATCTTTATTAAATTATATGAATAAATTTTGATATAAATAATTTATTAGTACTTGGAAATATTTTACAGTTCTTGGGTAAAGTATTTACACAACATATTTTTCCTGAATTAATAGTAACGAAATCAATAGTCTTTATACTGTTATATTTAATATAAATTCTATTTTTCCACAATACGTAATGCTTGTGACGACCCTTTATGCAATTTATTCTTGTTCTATACAAATATTACTCGTAAAAAAACAATGATACAGTGCACCGCCAGAATTATCTTTAGTTCCAAAAGAAGTTTTTCCTCGACAAAGGAATTTTATCTAATCTGAAAGGTTGTTAAAATTTATTAAATTGTCTTGCCCCTATACGCACTGTAACACTGTGTCTATTTTTTTTTTTGACGAGCACATTTAAAATTCTTAATTGAAGAAGGCCTATGTAGTTTTAAATCTGTACAATTTGGTAGCTATAAAATGTATTTTTATAACTATTTTTCTTACGTTTAGGAATTTTTATGAAACAGAAAAGAATTTAGAACGTATAAATAAGTAAAACATTTCCTTTTATTTTCAGCAAAGTACTAAAAACCTTATCTAAAAGGCTCGTAAGTTATTTTAAATATTGTTGTTGAAAGTTTTACATATTTTAGAAGCTTCCAAGCTAAAGATTGTGCTCTTTTAAGGCATCTATTTTTATAATAACGCAGACTGGACGTTGTGTAGGTGTCTGAGTTAAATATCGAGCCATTCCAAATTTATGTGTTTCTATAATTTACGTTGTTGCTTTGTTATTACTTTTTATCAAAATAATTTATTGATTATGATCACTAAATTGAAATGTAGACAAAGTTTTGGTCGTAAGATTGACTGAACTGACCATGATTGACGAATTATTTTATAAAAATACGAACGTGCTTTTAAATGGATACGCAGACACCTATATAAGTACAAAAATATATTTCTGGTAGTACACATATTATTTTTTGTGTAAACATTTTAGTAATGTGAATATTGTAAAAGACTTTTACTATACTAAAACTATGGTGGCCGATTTTTTTTTTTAAATACGTAAACAACGTTTGATTTCCGTTATTATGTCGGACAAAATATCTATTGAAATGCGAAGAAGTACAAAAACACCGTATCCAAAGTAAAGTTCATAATATATTTTTATAATTTATTTATTTCTTATAATTATTTATTGGGAAAACAATATAAACTGTTATATTTTCTTTCAGCGACTTCCTAACGAAGTAGTAGGCCGAGTTTTATACTCGCCACTTGGTTCATCAATGGTATCACTTTTCTCTTTGTCATTGTCATAATCAGTGTAATAAAAAATGATGAACATATTACTATGGATTCAATAGCTAAATTTTATAGCTTAGAGATTCCTATCGATCAAATTTTATTTTTTGATTAAAAATTCGTCGGTACTTTGCCACAGTTGGTTGTAAGAAATACACAAATCTGATGCTAAGTGGTCGTTATAATATAAACAGTAAACAAACCAAAACTAGATTATGGCACAGGCGAGGTCAAAGAAATAGTATCGGTCGATCTCCGGTCTTAAGCGAATTTTATAATTATTTTGACGAGACTTGTTCATTAGATAATTGCGATTGAAGTTTAAATTTTCATGGCATTTCTTATTATTATCGGAACTTATTGAATAAATGATATCAATATTAGTAAAGAAAAAATCTAAATAGTTAAAAGTGTTTGTTGCAATAACTAGTTACATGTTGACTGAGGTAATTTAAATTTAGAATAAACGCCGTTACACATTTTAAAGATAATCATAAACATCTTCGTCTGTTTTTAAAAAACTCTTGCCTTTCAACATATATATGAGCTGGTTAGTTATTTCTTCCAATATTTCATTTGTCCGGATAATCTGTTTTTATGTATCCGTTGAACAAACTTATTTCTGTTGTCTATAGCAACGGCAATGAAACAAAAAGAATATAAAACGATATGCTAATGAGATGTCACAACATGGCATTTAACAGCGACTAGGTTACACAGGGTTAGATAATGTCACTTTTAATCCGAAAAAAATTGGATTTTTAAAAAAGGTTTTAGGTATGTTACTATGGATCGATATAATTATTTTTTTCCTTTAGAAGCTGAGCAACAGTATAAATTTGATTCTGAAAGATAAAAACTAACGCATTTGCAAGCAAAACAGTTTACAATTCTTTTTTAGTTGTCCATTCTCTATCCAAAAAGTCAATTACCAGCTTAACTAAACGAATTACATTGGGATTTTCCAACCTTTGGCATAATGATACTACACTACGGTTTTCACCACTACATTAATCACTTTATTTTTTGTGCTCGGCGCGCGTCTCGCCAACCTTGTGCTAAGAGTTACTCAACGCTGCTGTTGATGCTAACATGGTTAGTGGAGCGCGAGTCGAATGCAAAAATTAAATGTTTAGTAGGTGTGAGAGTGAAACTCGATTAGAAATTTGAATGCTATTTTGCTTTAAAAAACATCGTGTAGGTACTACAATCTTCCCCCTACCTTATTAAGTAAAAGGGTTCGACTATCCTAGTTTGATAGTTTAAATTTAAAAAAAAACACCAGAAAGTTAGCTAAAGTTATGACGCGTTGCAGTAGAATATTAGAAAATTCCTTTTTATTTAAGATTAAGCTTATAAAAATGAAAAATTGGGTTGATATTCAAGAAACTAATAACTCTCCTGCCTGTCCCAAAGTCTAACTTATCGATCTTCAATTTAAATTTAAAAAAAAAGGGTTTCGCTAGTGACAAAAATAAAAATCATTTGCATCAGAACTTGTAGATATCTTTTTAGTGAATCTGACTGTAAAAGTTTAAATAATGTCACTTTTAAACTTTATTATTTCTGTTCTATTTGGTAGTATCGAGAATCGATCAAATAGTAATCAATATACAGAGTTGTAAAAAAAATACTTATACTGTTCCTTAGCAGTAAACCTAGTGCCAAAAAAAGTGACATCAATAAATAAGTGAAATATTTCTAGTCAATTTTCATTTGAATTGTTTTTTTAAAAAACTCTTGTGGCTTTAACGGAATTTTGCCTACCCAACTATTCCAAGGTGATAACAAACAACGTTTGGATGTTGTGACGTATTTATTCCATTGCTATGAATAGTTATATATTTTTTAAACATGAACTTTCTTGTTAAATTGACATTTATTTTTTTGCTAATATATTTTCCAAAGAAAAACAAAACCAAGCTCTTTTCTATAACATACAGAGATACGTCGAATAGGACTCCATTACCTTCTACAAGTATAAGCACTTTCAAACCACGGTACGATACTTCTGTTATAAATGGTATTCACCATTTGTACTAAAGCGAGTTTGATACGTCATCATTTCATACTTCAGTTAGCGGTAAATGCTACCTTTATTGTAGCTGTGCCTTTCTGATTTATTTAGAGTCATCATTATGATAAATAATAGTTCTTATAGGTAAATAGCGTCCTGAGGATATCTAAAACTTATATCTCTAAAGATGAGAGCCAGTAAGCGTCAGGCACCGGAAATAAAAATCTTGACGCTTGTAGGCTTTAATAGTAAACTTGAGTCCCTCAGGACGTCTTTTGCTTGGATTTTGGGAGTACATATTTCAAGAAATAAATCTGAAATTGATGGGAAATACAGTGTTGAACGCACCTCCATATAAACATTAAAGTCATAACAGAGATGTGTAATGACCAAAAGCGAAACCACGGTGTAATTCATTTGACGGCTGGATAAAGTTTTAAGGGTCATTGTACTTTTTAGTGCAGATTGGCTTACACAGTTAAAAGAAATATTATGAATCTATAACCTAAATGTCAAAAACTCTATCGATATTGACTTAAATTTCTGTTGTATTTTTTAAAAAGTTCTTTTAAGGACAGTAAATAATAATTATTATTTTCCTTTAATTATTACTCATCTTTTAAATATCCGACCGTAATTTTCTGTTTAATTTTATCTCTGGCTGAAGGAAAGGAGCTAATCAGGGGATGGTAGTAGGTTAGCTTCTGATATGTTATATATTGTTACCAGGATTTTTTAGATCAAAAAATTTTCGTTATCTTTAATTGTAATCTCATTTAAAATAAATAGTTTTAAGTTATGGGATGAAAAATTATCTATTAAATATATTGAGGTTCCGGGATTTTTCCATTTCATCAACCAATATAGCGTGACGTAAAATATTTACACGAATTTTAATAGTGAAATATACGAATTATGCTATTACTGGTTAGTTGGCTCTCGAGAGCTTAAAGACATTTTGTGGTTTGTTCAAACCCATTGAATATTTTGCTGTTCAATTTTTGTCGCATAAATCTATCCAGTGCTCAAGACTTGTACAGTACCATGTTTATTTTTGGTCAACATTAAAATAGAATTTATACTCTAATCACCAGGAACCAAAAAATTATGAGTAGTCTTACAGTATGTTTTACAGTCCTTATTTTGTTTTATTTAAATACTGTAATTATTTCAAATAAAATTAACGTAAGCCTCCAAGTGATAGATAGATACGGCCGGCAGGTCACTTGAGTGCCTACAGCAGTTAGGCCTCTTAAAGGCGTGTTTTGCACCTGCCTCTTTTTAGAATTGTGGAAGGCCAGAAGCCTTAGAGGACTGGAAGGACCAGTAGCCTTTCAAGTTGAATCCCCGTAACACACGCCGGGTTCGGTCCAAAATTATTGGGAAACTCGGGCGAGTCTGTCTTGCTCGTGTGATTGCCGAACAAGACATAATTAGATGAAGAGCTGTCTCCTCTTCGAAGCGATTTGGATCACCCTTGACCCCGATGCAAATTAGGTGCTCATTCAAGTGTCCTTTAAGGGCCTCTGATACAGCCTTCAGGTTTTTTTGTTCAGTTTCAGCAGAGACCTAACATACTTAGACGTAGGTCTCCTTTTGAGACTTTTACACTGTCTCATCCCTGGTACCTCATTCCAGTCTTTGACGAACATATCGTTCAGCAGATGTATGATTGCTGCACCGCGCATATTGCAAGGGAATCTCAAGAACGGTTAAGGCCCCTTGGTGCTTGCTATCGTTCTCTTTTTAACCAGTATATTGACTATCTCATTTCCCTGGACACTCGTGTGGCCAAATATGCGGACCATAAACGGGTTGTTTCTGTTCACCAGACCGGCCAGCCAGTCTTTATACTCTGTTACCATTTGCCAACTCCTCCTGGCGTGTTTCAAAGCCATCAGGGTTAATCTGCTGTCCGAACAAATGTATCTCCCAGCCACGTAGATTTCCGCTTGGAAAACCGATGCATAACTGCCTTCTGAGATTGATAGTTTGGTTAGCTATTATATGCGCCTAGTCTAAGTAATAATTTTTACATAAATAACTGTTGTAATTTGGTTTTAACCCCGGGGAGATTAAATTTTTTTTTTAATTATTCAGGGAATAAAAACTTTAGACCTTTGAAATTAAAATAGAATTTTTAATCACGAAGTGCAAAAAAAGATCGTATTCTTGAAACTATTTTCTGATGCAAATATAACATCCTATAAAATTACATATAATTAAAACAAAATCTGTATTAAAAACTAGAATGACCCACAAATAATGACAAATAGGCAAGCCCAAGGTACATAGTTGTTTACGTTAATGTTTAAGTATTAACTTTTTAAAATTGAGTTAAACGTATATAATTATCTCTTACAAAAAACTACTTGACTCCTACCGTAACTAATATAGATCTGTTACCTTATGGTTTATTACTTTTACCTGTCCATGTATTCGTATTCTCATATACACAAAGAATTTTTTAATAATTTAGTATTAAATTTGTATAATTTTTTTCTCTTAATAATTTAAGTATCCCTTACTTTTTTAAAAAAGCATCACCGATAAAATGTAAAATTTCAAAGCCTTATATTGTGGTTATCACATACGGAACACGACTAAATATGTTTGCAAAAAAGTTTCTTTTTTATAAAGAAAAAAAAAGAATTTTCGCTCAGACTAAGTTGGGTATGTCTACATAATTTAAGTAATTATGGCCATTCTACAAATAGGGATTAGAAATCCTGTATGTATACAAATAAAACTTCTTTATTACCTACATTTCTTAAAGCCTGTGTATAGTAATTTTCTAATTGATACTGGTCCCATGCATGATAAGCATGATGATAAGTATATAATATCACGATGTGCCACCGTCTATCATACACACAATCATAACATCACCTATTTATTTTTTATATACACTCATAAATATTTATTATTTTAACATTCCATACTCTCTAAAAACATTTTATTTCATTTTATATTTGTATTATTACATAATCATGCATATTTGGGTAAAAAGTTACAGTTTAGTTTTATATTAATAAATTTAATCCATGGCTTGTATATAGGACTATTTATTGTAAATAAATTTTGCTTAAAAAGTACAATCGCGTTTTTTTTTCAATTTCAGGTAATCTGAACTAATTTTTTTATTTCCCTCTTATTTGTGAAAAATTCACATTCTGAAATTTGTCCATTTCTTCACGTTTCGTGATCTCTATATCACGAAAAACTTACTCGCCATTACCGTCGGTCCGTCTGTATATATGAATGAGACGTACGGGGGAAGGAATTACAAAACTTAGAGCGGGTCAGACCATTGCGACAGCAACGAATCGAAAACTAAGGGAGTAGGATTTTTAATACATAAAGATTATGCCAACCACATTATCTATGAGGGACTATCGAACAGAACTGCCTACATTACCATCCAATTCTCGACAAGGCAGATCATGAAAATCATACAGGTATATGGGCCCACGAGTGAACACGAAGAGGATGAAGTAAAGGAATTCTAAGAAGACATAACGAGTTGTATTAGATCAAACCCAGGGCATTACACCATAATAATAGGAGATCTTAATGCAAAAAATAGGTAAACAGAGTGGAGAAACAACCATAGGGAAATTTTGAGTCGGGGACAGAAACGAAAGAGGCAATCTTCTAATCAATTTTACGGAAGAATAATCTTTATATAATGAATTCATTCTTTAAGAAAAGCGACAATAGGCAATGGACGTGGAGTAGTCCTAACTCTGAACCAAAAATATGAAATAGACTTTGTCATTTCCAGCCACAGAAATATAATACAGGTTGTCACAGTGCTGAATAGGTGTACTATAGGGAGCGACAATAGACTCGTACGGGCTAGAGTATTTATAAATTTGAAAACTCTAAAAGCAAAAGCATTTTTCAATAGATCGAAACCAGATGACACCATTAAGTTATTCAAAAATAGGACAGAGTACCAGTTAAAAACAACAGAACTATTACAAGATATTAAGGATAATACAATCATCAAAACAATAGATACAAGAACTGAAAAACTAACATCCATAATTAAAGCAACTTCCGCTGCAGTAGCCACAAAAACTGGAAAACAAAAGGACAAAATAAGTGACAACACGAAACAACTCATAGAAAGAAGAAGAAATATGAACAGAGGTGAGCGCAAAATAGAGTGGACGGAGCTTAACAAGTTAATCAAAAAAGATATAAGAACGCACACGCGGAAAGTGATTTTGGAAACCACTGAAGGAAATAAATGCCCGAAAGTAATAAGCAAGAAACTGAATAACGGAAGAAAAGAGATTATTAAATTGCAAAATAGTGAGAGATAAGTAATAATGAATAGGGACAAGGCAAATAAACACCTACTATAATGAACTCTACAGGTCTAAAACAATACCCAATGAAGAACAACGACAATAAACTAGAAAGAAAATACAAAACATACGTTCTGAAGAACTACCAAAATTTACTGCACGAAGGAAGTGAAGCGTTACAAAGCAGCAGACCCTGATGGTATTTTATCGGAAATGCTATTGACAGTAGGAGAGGACTTAAAACAAGAATTGGTCAAACTTTTCAACATGTGTCTAGAAACTGGCAAAATGCCAACATTATGGCACATATCAGAAGCAATACGCCTACACAAAAAGGGAGATATCAGAAAGTTAGACAATTATCGCCCGATTAGCTTACTATCTCACATTTATAAACTTTTGATTAAAATTATCTTCAATAGATTAAAAAATAAGTTAGATTTCTACCACCCATGCGAACAGGCTAATTTTAGATCCGACTATAGCACATGCGACCACTTAAGACAATGAGAAATATTCTAGAGAAGAACAATGAATACAATTTCGAACTCTATGTAGCCTTCATAGACTATGAGAAGGCTTTTGATTCTGTTGAAATATGGACGATCATCAACGGCTTGAACGACTGTAAAATTGACTTTAGATACACTACCCTAATCAAAGATATATATGAAAATGCAAAGATGTACATAAAACCTAGTACAGAATAAATACATATAGAAAGAGGTGTAAGACAGAGCGATACAACCTCTCCTAAGCTATTTATTACAGCTCTAGAAGACGTATTTTGCCAACTAGATTGGATAAAGAAGGGCCTAAAGATAGAGGTGTGTATCTGAGTCATTTAAGGTTTCCAGACGATGTTGTAGTCATCAGTAGTAATCCATAAGTTACAATAAGTGATAAACGAGTTAAATTACCACTCAAAGACAGTTGGTCTTAAGATGAATAAAAGTAAGACAAAAATATTAACGAACACTAATAACAATATAGTTATAAATTTAGAAGGAACAGCTCTCGAGACTGTTGGCAAAGATTTCTACGACGAGAGACAGTGTCTCGGAGGAAATTTCAAGGATGGTGCGCATTCGGGAAATTAAGTTATATATTTAAACATAAAACCGTCCCAAATAAGTTAAAGGCCAAAATTTACGATCAGTACACACTGAATACAGCCGATATACAAAATTAGCTCGGACTCGGAGAGCACACGAGAGACAGATGATCGGGATAAAACTTAAAGGTAGAAGAAAGAACAAGTGGATACGCGAACAAACGAAATTAAAGGATATAGAGTACGTAGCAGAAAGAACGATGATCGATGGACCAAGTGAACTTTAGAATGGAGACCACGAGAATAGAAAAGGAGCGTAGGGCGTCCCAAAACAAGTTGGCGGGATGACAACAGCTGCAAATAGATTCAGATGGAAATTCAGAGGGAAGGCCTACATCTAGCATTGTATAAAACTAGACTTATGGTGAGAGTTATATATATATATACAGTGGCAAACAAAAGTACGGAAACATTTAAATCCCCATCTCTAGTCTTAACATTTAAACAGTTTACAATTAACAATATTTGTTTAATAATCGTGTACATGCTAACAAACATTTTGAAGACTAAAACAATTATTGTTTATTAGAAATGTGCTTAGTTTTTTAACGTAACAAAATTATGCACATACAAAAGTATGGAAACATTTTTGTTATAAAATAAAAATTCCATTAAGACGACTAAGATGTCGAAAATATTTAATATTTAGTGGGATATCCTTTGGCGTCGATCACTGCTTGACAGCTTCTGCCCATAGTCAATAAGCCTAGCACAAAAATCGGGTGGTATTTTTTCCCATTCTTGTTTTAAAGCGATCCAAAGTTCGTCCCGGTTTTTTATATTTCTTTTCCTAATTTGTTTATCCAGATAGTGCCAAAGATTCTCTATCGGTTTCAAATCAGTCCTAGATAAATCATTCCAAAGGTATGAGGTTCTCCATATAAAAGACTGCTTGAAACGAGTTGTACGCGCAGTGATAAGCTGAATCTCGTACGGACGTGAAATATTAGCGGACTACATCCAGAGAACACTTTTCATGAAAATATTTGTAGAATAGACTCGAGTCGCCAAATGTTATGCTATGTTCCAAGGATGAAGGTTGCTGATGAGTTCCGGTCTCCAATCAGACAAACAATTCTCTTCTGAATAGAATCCAAGAAATGCGGTGTATGTTTGGGAGCAGAGCCCCAAACATAAGAGCAGTATTCCATTGTTGGGCGAATTTGAGCTTTGTATAGAATTAACAGTTGTCATAGAGTGTAAAGCTTTCTAGTTTGTAATAATCTTCCCAGCGACATAACTAACGTTAACTTTTTTAGAAAAAACTGTCGCCTGGGTTTTTGAAAAGTCAAATTCTACTTGGTTACTGTCGTCCTAACATAGAATTTTTTCTAAGTTTTTGTTAAGTTGAACGACTTCCTGCTGTCGGCGGATATTTGAACGAGTAGACGATGTTCGAGCGTTTAAATTTCTTCGAAAAAGGGATGTAAGCTTCCATACCAGCCAAAATGACATCGGAAACTTCCTCGGCGCAGTTAGATGTGTCGTCGGATCTAATCAAACGTGTCAAAATGTCATTTTCAGGGTTCTTACGATCAATAAATCTAAATATTGTCATTTCTTCATAATTTTCAATTATTTCTGGTCAAACGTACAGGCGTTAATAAA
>CM032446.1:68735499-68763499 GCA_019049505.1 Pachyrhynchus sulphureomaculatus
CCTTAGCTGTACGCATATTTTGGCGATTAATTTCATGCCTATCGTCCCTTACCAGGAAGATCTTGCATCCTGTGACTTCGGGCTATTCCCCCATATAAAGATGAAGTTAAAGGGTCACGGCGAGATGGTAGAGGAGATACTACGCAAATTGCAGTCGGTACTAGAGGCAGGGACAGCATTGACCTTCTAAAAAAGTTAGACTAGTAGAAAATAATAGTGGAACCAGTGCATTCGGGAGCAGGAGGACTACTTTGAAGTCGCGAGGTGTAAAAGTGAAGGGGAAGGTCTAACGCTATAAAAGTTCAGTTTTTATAGCGTTAGACCTTCTCGGTTTTGGATCGCACCACGTTAGGACATTGCATACGCCACTTTTATGACTTCTAAAATTTCAATTTAGAAATGATAAAGCTATTCAGAACCAAAAACTGATTTTCTTCTTATTTTTACAAGACAATAATTCTTTCAGGATTCCTTATGAACACTTACAAATGTTCTATTACGGAGATCAACGGGGCGACGGCTAAAAAATGATTATCGGAATTTTTGTTTACTTGCTCATCCACAGATATTAAGAATGCTAGGTCGAAACGATCATACAATTACTATTTTTTTGCGAAATATTTATTTTATATTAATTTAATAGATGTCGCTTTATGACGCTTCAAGCTCTTTCCTGTAACTTTGTAATTACCTAAAAAAAAACAAAAAGCGGGACATTCAAACTTATTATGTTGCCTCTCTTTAAACGTAGCCAATTAAATAAAACTAATTTTTGTGAAAATGGCAAATTGATTTTTTTTGTAGGAGCACCAATTTAGTGAAGAGAATTTTATGCACTTTAAACATGTGATTTGAACTAGTAAAGAAAAACGGAAAATTAGGCTTCAAGAAGAACGCGTTTAAAATTCAATTCTTTTATATTCCGACGCATCAATAAAAAATGTGCCGTAACTTCAGTATTTTTAGGAATTTTAACATTCAGGACGACGTTCTCTTTAATGAGAATTTAGAGAAATAAAAATGTATTTTTACTTTATGATAATTCTGATATCTGTACTTTTTAAAACATCCGTTTTCTTTAAAGAAGAGATAGAACGGGCGGCAGTGACACCAAAGTGTTAACCTATCGATTTAATGGAAATTTCACTTTTGTAGACGTAGTTGACTAATAATAGGTACTCTACAAACGCAATATCAAACTATATTAATATATGAATAATTCAAACTATATTAATATATGAATAATTGATAATGTAATAAATTTCCCAAAAAAATTATGCTTTAATAATGAGTATAAAATTATACGTACAAAAAAGTCGGAACGTGTTCTGTAAAATAATTTCTATAGAGTCATGTTTTCAAAGACGGCCTGATGACGACGAGGCTGCCGATACGATAAAAAAAAAACACACACTTTAGAAAACTATCATTTAAAAAATTAATTTTTAGGATAATGCCTCTTTCACCTCCAAAACCGGTTATAGCCAATAAATACACTGGACATCAAGCAGTGACTAATGTAGATCCGGAAATTACAAAAATTATTAAACTAATTGGAATACAGAATCTCGCGATGGGATCACAGGTAATAAAATATAATTTTAACTTAAAAGAACAACATTTTACAAGTTTATATAATATTACTTTAATAATTTGAGTGTAATCACTGGAAATGTCGAAATTGTCATTGGTTACGATATAATTTGGCAATACCGCATCTTCTATAGCTGTAATCAAATTTTCAAAAAACATGTTCTAGATAACTCAGATAAGAATAGGTATTTGATACACCTGGTATTACGTTGTTTTTATATAAACATTATCCTATTAATTTATTTTTTAGGGTCTTGCCCAGTTTCTAGAACTCATGAATAGTCCTACAAAAGTGCAGACTTTTACTGATTTTGAAGAAAACTTTATTAACGCGATTGTGTCTTTGCTAAAATATCTACAAACTTTGGACCCAGTTAACGATCCGACCGTTGCGAGAATTTACCGAGATTTATTTAGAAGTATAGATACTGTAAGTAAATGATACTTAAAAATCAATCGCTCATAATGACAGTTATATTTAAATGTAAAGTTTTTTTTTGTGGTAAAAACACAACGTCTCTCAGCCTTGTCACCTGTATACAATTAGACATCGAAACTTCCCAGTTTTCCTAAGCCTTCCTAGTAGTACATTCTCTGTAGATGTTAAATAGAATGGGGTAGAGGATGCAACCCTTTCTAACGCCTTTTTCGATGCTGAAATCTTCGGAATATTGCCCCGCTATTTCTGTCTGTGCTGAGTTGTCGTACTGAGACTTTATGATATGGAGCACGTGTTTCGGAACCCTTATCTTCCCCAGAATGTTCCAGACTCATCCCCATTGTACTGTGCCGAACGTTTGGGGGTGGTCAAGAAACCAAAACATAGCTGGAACGTTGTATTCATTCATTTTTTTCTACTATTTGCTGCAGATTCATCAGTTGGTCTCGCGTTCCGCGCCCCGGTACAAATCCTGCTTGTTTCGGGGGATCTTGGGAAATAGGTAGTTCTTTAATCGTTCATGTGTGATTTGAAGAACTTTACTGGCATGGCTAATAAGAGCAATGGTTTTATAATTGTCACATTCGTCTTTAGCTCCTTTTTTTGTGGCTACAAGACTATAACTATGTAAGTTGTAGTTCTGTACATATTCGTAAAAAAAAAATTAGTTATTTACTGTATAGTATTTTCTTTTGTCACTATCTGTTAAGATTGGACTGACAAACACATCGATGGAAATAGGTTTTTATGCTTTTTGTAATTTCTAGATCCTGGAACTGGATTTTTTTTCACGAATACTTTGCTTGGAGGGGGAAGTAAAAAAATCAAATCTGCTAGTGTGTATTGTGCGTACCCATTTAAAATTTGGATAATCTGTTTTTTTCTCTCCTTATCAGCAAATCAAGCATTGGATTTGTCAACAAATCACCCTCTGAGAGCCTGGCATTTCTTCACGTGTAAAGATCTTTAGATCACAAAAAATATAGTGTCTGATTTCCGTCGGTCTGTTAGCATAATAACACACGAACGAGATGCGATATGGCTTCAGGAGGAGGGGTTGAAAGGGGTGGGGATGATTTTTTTTTTTAAATTTTATAATCGACAAATTTTAGGCATAATTATTTATAACGTAACATAAATTGTTAAGGGGGGGATTGCTTTATATATATCGTGTTATACATCTTCAGATCGGGTGTAAAGATTTCTGAAGCCCTACCTTGACAAAGAGTACCTATTATTTAAAATTTCCAGTTTTAATGCTTGATTTAAGTCTTTCTGTAGTGTGTGTTTTTATTATGTTTTAGTTCTACCAAAAACCTCAACTGGGCAAACGAGTTCCTGTAGTTTCAATAAAAGAAATTATCAATCAACTTATTATTTTGCTGGTCGAAGGAGAGTTGGAAAAATGTGGAGATGTATATGTTAAAGTTATAAATGTCAACTGTGTTAAAATCATTGAACAGTCTGATCATACAGCTGTATTATGGTAAATTTATCATGTTATACAAGTATCTTATTGAAAAAAAACAGTTCCTGTATATTTGCTGCTTACAGGTTATAAAACCTAGAAAGTAAATATTGTTTTGTTTTAATTTTAGTGCCCTGGTTAAACTAATTACCGAATGTATTAGCAATGAAAATTGTCCGGAAAGACACGTCGATTTGGTAATGAAATGCCTTTGGAAAGTCATCAAATTAATGCCCACTTGGGGGTGAAACTGTTGACTATGAATCGGTACTGTTGGAAGTACACCAATTCTTAGTAAAGTTCCCGTCCAAATGGTGGACGAAAAGACCTGTAGATACACCTTTACGAACGATAAAGACAATTTTACATTCGACTCTCAAAATTAAAGGAGCTAATTCTATGCAACTATTAAGCAAAATACCCAATCCTGCCGAATCTGAAATAGAGTCGTACATTTTACGGCTTCTTAAGGTAGGTAATTCAGTGCATAAAAACGAAAAATAATACATGTTTTTGCATACAACCTGTAGACGCTACATAGGTTGTGGATAGCCCTGTATTAATTAGGTAACGGAAAGTAGAGATTATTGAACAGGTGGAGAAGGCGTTATTAACGCATTAACATTTATAAAAAAAATATGCATAAAATAGCTGAAATCAACACAGGCTGTAAATCAACTTTTTTGCCATTAATCGAATATAGTACTGCTAATAGGAAGCTTTGGCAACGCTTATTTTTTACATGCCTTTCTCCTCATCGTTATCTCAAACATGCGCAGTATTAACGCGAACGAATTGCAACGTTAGGTTAGTATTCTTCTTCTCTAAACTAAGGGGATTTTTGTTCATTTATTTCATGGTTAAGCACACCGGTTATTAGGATTTGGTGGTCAACACATGTTTCCAAATTAAAGTTGTGTATATCAGATTTCTATCACTTCCTTTAATATTTCCAAGGTAGTATGAATGTGCAATAAACAAAATTTCATTTGAAAGAAGCACTACACACACTGTAATGCCATTGTGCCAAAGATTGCATAATTCCAACATTATCTGAACACTAATTAACTGTTGTCAGTGTTATTTGCAACAAAAGATTATCATTTCAATTTTACCGTATTTTCTTAGTAGTTTGTATACCTAAGTAAGAAAAATAGGCCCTAGCATAATAGCGATAAGAATAACGAACTTCAATTAAGCTCTCTTATAAGTTCTTAAAAAAGGGAAATCGTTATCCTTTATAAAGGTTTCTCTTATTTTGTTTCAATACTGCGTAAGCTCCAAATGGTGGACGCTTGCTTCAAATAATAATAACAGTTGAGTCCTTATATTTAGTTTCTTCTCTTTATTACTGCGCAAGCTTCCAACAGTGACTGCATGCTTCAAATGAAGATAAAGACAGTGGCCTACCAGAATAAGTATTGCAAAATATTTATACTACAAATAAATATAGGTGATTAAGTTAAAAGGATGATGATAAAAAAATAATTATTTATGATAATCCGTCGCACCTACTTTAGGAAATACCAATAAATTTAGATATAATTTAATTACTAAAAAATTTAATAGATGCTATTTTTTTATATTTAGCCTTTAACTGGATATTTGCTACCCCGTCAACCGTTTCTGCTTAGGCAGCGAAAAAGTTACTAGAATGCTTGGAAAAAAATCGCTTATTAAGTTTAACTTAACAGTTCAAATGTGATGACGTGACACTTCTTGTAAAAATTCTTTAATGGATGCTTTTTATGACGTCCTTCAATTAAATGATGTGGGAATCGGCAAGATGATGTTGCAGCGACCGAAATAAATAATAATAGAATACGCCACGTGGAGGAGAACTTCCCATCCAAAAAAAAAGACAAGGTCCCGCGTTACTTTTGCCATACGTGGCATGGCGTTGTCTAAAACGTTGATGATCCCAAAGATCAAAGTCACCGTTTCGATATCGTTAGTACCATATTTTGCACGTTTTGTACGTTACAAAGTTGAACAAATCATTTGAAGAACTTCAGACCTTTTTTGCAGTTCTTCAAATGCTGCTTGTCGAACCATATCGCTTCGGATACCGTATTTTGAGATTTTGCACGGAGTAGTGATTTTGCTTCTTTAGGAATGGTAATTCTAGATTTAAAAGTGGCGGGAAAAAGTTCAAATTTGAAACTGATATTTGAAATACATTTTTAAGCGGAAAAAGCAAAGAAATCTGTTCTGTTGGAATTTAGTCATTATGTTTTTGTATCGTAAAATTTTAATAGAAGAATTGTTTACTAAAATTTTTTACCCAATTGTCAGGTTAAAAAATAATTATGTTACATTTTTGACATATAAATTGACACTTTTCCAGACTGTCGGATAATTACCTATTAGTAATAATTTTATTTATTTAAATTACATGTTTTTGTTATAACAATAGCTTTCTTAGTTTTTAGTAAAAGAGTTTCTAGTAAAATAAATTGTATATAATATACATATTAATAAATGAAATTTAACTGGTTTCATAACTATTTAGTTATGTTGGGAGTGTGGAATTTTTGGCACAATGATACTACTCAGTTTATATCACTACTACACCAAACACTTTATTTTCTCTATCTACCCTATTTATACTTAGCCTAACACCTGAATTACTCAGGCGGAACTAATGGCATAGGCGAGGCCATCAGTTCCGGTCAAGTAACCGGTAGAGGAGACTATAATGAATAGGCCCACTGTCTTTATTTAAACTACTTTTACATTTTATAATTTCCATACTTTCCTATGCTTTCAACAATCTCCTATCGGATACGTTTTTAATTAATCTTAGATTATCTAATGTTATAGAATGATCAGCTTCAAGAGCATGTTCGACAATGCTAGACTTTTCTGTTCTATTATATTTTAAATGTGCTAAATATTCTTTAAATCGTTTTTAATTGATCTTTTAGTTTGCCCACATACTTTTTGTCGCAGTCGTTACAACTAATTTCATAAATTCCACTTTTCTCACAATTAGGAATCTTATCTTTGGGATTTCCTAAGATATTCCTCAGATTGTCTGATAACTTATAGACTAAGGTGAGGTCTACCTTATTAAATACCTTTTCGAGTCCCCTACTATATTTCGGATTATATGGTATGGAGACATACTAGGTCTTATTTTCTTCGCGTGTAAAAAATGTGTAATTCTGAATGTTTAACCTGAACAAATGTCTATTAATTAACTTGCTCACTTGTTTAATAGACATTCTGGTTTGTAATTAAGGTGGACCACCATTTTACCACAATGTAAACAAAAGAGCCCAGAGAAGATCTCTTTAGCAACCAGAATTTGGTGAGATTAATTTCGTCAAATTCTGTTTGATATAAACACCTTCCCTGTGCTTTTTCGTTTACAACGTTGTGGAATGGTAATTCTTTTAATTACAAACGCTCAAAATCATTCCAAACATTAATTTTGTTAAAATTTTCCTTTATTGTATGAACAACAGGAATTAAATTTATCCGTCTATTAAACGAATATACATTTTAGAGTTTAAAAATTGCCCAAGCCCAAGACGTACCTCTTCAGTCTCAGAGAAACTCCTTGTCAAGGGCAAATCACAACATGCTAACAGAAATTTTCCAAAAAATTGGCAGTAAAGAGGACACCAAAGACGGACTGAATCTCCTATATGACTTTATGCAGCAACATCCCGAAGCGGACATCGAACCTTTCCTGAGTAAATCTAGTAAATTTTTCCAAGAATATATAAAAAATGGTCTAAAAGAAATCGATATGTCCAGAAAAGTTTCCAAGAGGGCTCATGAAGGTGCGTAAGTAACTGATTATGTTATTCTAATGCCATAGAAGTTGATATTTTTTTGAAGCATTACTCACGTCATAACTATTAAAAAATGTAACAATTTTTTTTCTAAAACGCTCTTCTATATGTATTGTTTGGCGGCTATTATTGAGACGCTAGTATTTCTGTTGTGCACGTCTTCATGTAACACGGATTTTCGCAGGACAATTCATAAATATGAAGCAGGGAAGCGTAAGTAACTAGGTGCAGAAATAATTTATCCAGATACCACCAAATACACTGAGTATTTTCTAAGTTGGAACTTCTTTCGACAGTTTGTAGGTACCTCAGACTAAGTAATATATATTCATTAATAAATAGTCAGATTTCTTGCCTCATAGACCATCGCATATGATACGTCAATTATGAATCACTTGCGGACAAATCATAAATACATTGTGGGCTATGACATAGGCGTGACACGAGGGGATAAAGAAACCTCTCTTTTAACGAAATAAATGTTTTTAGGAACTATCTGTCCATGAAGGGGTAATGCCACTCTAGAGCTAAGAAGAAAGCCTGATTTTGACAATTTTTTTTTTGAAGTATAGTCAACGTAATCCAAAATTTCCTCAAATGCTCTTATTATACATACTTTAAAGTACATTTAAAAATTTTTTTTTAAACGTTTTTTTTTATAAAATGGTGTACTAAGTACTTATAAATGGTACTTTTTATAAAATGGTGTACTAAGTACTTATAAATGGTACTTTGCGGCCGGAAAGATTTCTGCTCCAATTTTTTGCCTGGAACAAAGTGCAAAGTTTTTTAAGTTCTACAGAAGATAATGGTACATATTTGAAGAAAGTGTTTCATTTTTCGGTAAAAAATCACGTAAAAAATCGTTTATAAAAAAAAGTTCAAAACAAATTGTAAAATCCGTACGTACTATATAATATAATTTTGGAGATACGGTTAAAATTTCAAATAAATCGGTGATAATTTGAAGACGTTTTGTTTCCGTCCACTTTGAAAAATGTAGTTTTGAGAAAAACCTGTTTTAAAGTTATATAAATTTTCTAGATACCTGTAATCTGCGATGCCTGCGCCATATAATTGACTTTCTAAATAGATATTTTGTTGTTAAAGATTCTAGGTGAACTTAAATTCTGTAGATAAATAGATTTCTTCAATGTCCAGAAGTATAGTTATTTAAGCAGCACGAAGCATAAAGACTCTCGGAGAGTTTGGAGAGCGCAGCGAAACAATTCCGCGCCCTTGATAAAATACACACTTATAACCTTCTTACCTTCATAAAATCCTTTGTACCTTATTTCCTTAAAGCATAATTTAAGCTACAAAAAATGTTATTTTTTTTGGTTTATTTCTAGGGTGGTAATTCCCCTTAATATTGGCAAATATTAGTACTAGTAGTTATATATGGGCAGAAGAACGTTCACATATAGTATAGTATAGCATATGGCGACTCTATTTTTAAATTAATAAGGAATTTTGTATTTTCTTCATTATTTGTAGGGTTGAAATGATTTACCCTTATTCCTTTAAGAATAATAATAGTGAAAATAAATTAAATAAAATAATCTGATATAACAAAATTTATTTATTAATGTATGAATAAATCGAGAACCAAAGATAAATCTTATATGTCTGGTCTATTCAAAGACCGACGAGACATTGACAGTCGTCGGTTGTTTCTGTTTATACTATTTAAACTCTTCGTTGAGTCAACTTAGACATGCTTTTCTTAAGGTCTGATATTAGTGCAACTCACTGCACAAAAAGAGTGTTAAAATTAGACCCGGTCTGGTTGCCATGGACGATGTTTTTCTCCGTCAAATAATCAAACAAATTGTTGTATACCATTCAGCATTAACTGTTCTTCGATCCTCTCAAGCAATGGTTGCAACATGTCCAGCATAACCAAAGAAAAAGCTATCATTTTCTTGGAAGTGCTCGCGAATGAACCACTTTTGTTGGATTCGGTTCATCTTGGATTACCCAAACAGTTGATTGTTGCTTAGTTTCCGGCTCGTACGAATATATCTAAGTTTCGTCTCCTGTTACAATGTTACATACGGATTTTGCATGTCCTCGGTCGAATTTTTTTAGTATTTTCTTACACTAATTGACACGAGCATGTTTTTGAGTGTTGATCAAATTAGGCGGAATCCACGGGAATAGATCTTTTACACAGCTAAATGTTCGAATGTACTACAGTCTTCGATGTGCCTAAGCATGCCTCTATCTCACGGTAAGTCACATGCCGATTATCTTCATTCATGATGCGCACAGCATCGATGTTTTTTGGAATAACCGATTTTGGTCGACCTTCACGAAATTCATCGCTGACGGAAGCACGCCTGAACTAATTGTAAACAGTATTTTCGGATGGTGATTCATTACCAAAAGTTGAACGAAGCGATTCGAGGCATCGTTGTTGAGTTAAGCCTTTACTAAAATCGTAAAAAATTATCCAACGAAAATCTTCACGTGAAATTTCCATTTATTCACAAAACTGATTTTTTAAACGCTTACTGTAAACAAACTACTCGGGCAATTTCTAAGGTGCCACTGTTTTAACAAAAACAAATGTCAAATTTTACAACTGTGTCAATGTCACATCTCAACAGCGCCATCCTAGTGGTCGTTTATAAAAACTTGAAAGGCGGCCTTCGTATTTCACATGGTAAATATCGCCAAAAAAGCGTCTTCATTGCAAAATTTTAAATACAAATTGATAAATAAGAACAGATGGAGAAGTTAATGTTTAGAATTTTAAAATAATATTTCTGTTTTATGGATTTAAACATAAATAAAAATAAAAATGATTTTTCTAGGCTTGTAATCTACAGACTCGTAATATTAGTTTGCTTACTGGTACTCTTTTAAATTAAAACCCTAGAGTTAAAATCATAAATAAAACCCAGACAAATTATAATCGCAGTATGTCAAAGGAGTATAGGGTCGAACCCTGCTCACAAGGAGTTTTAGTGGGTATGCCACTCACTCAGAGGCTGGAGAGCCCCACATATCTGGAGCATTCTGGAGCACCCTTATGGTGACGCAGAATGCTCCTGAATCCAAAAGGAGGATTCCTTCCTGTATATAAAAAAAAAATTAAACCCTTAATTGTTAATTAGACTGGTTTTAAAGTTAAAGTTCAGACATCTACAATTTGACTAATTGCCTGTAATAATATCTAAGCTCTACCTAAATTGAAATATTTTCATTGAGATTGTAGATACCCGGGAGCCATTAAATTTATTACATTTGTCAATATTATCTGACATTCCTGGCTGCTCTATTTCTTATACAATATTATGGGAGAATAGTAACATAGGGTCGAACTTAATATTGTTAGGGGTTTCAATGGGTACTAAAAAAAGTATTTAAGGATACTAAAAAATAGAAAGTAGCTATAATTAATATGTATATTATTCGATGTTTCATATAAAAAAAAAAACAGAAAAAAAAGAAAAATACAACAATTATTCATATCTATTTCTTTGTCACTGCCAATCTAAATTTGTTATGACTGATTCAATATAATTCTGTAGAGAAATGTCGAAATTTTCAACTTTAATAATGTGATTTACAGAATTTTTCTAACTTTTCACTGGAATTTTATTAACAACCTTCTTTATTAAATCTATAACATTTGGACTTAAAATTGGCATTGTATTTTCAGCTCTTACTTTTGACTTAATCTAGTGCCATATATATCCTATAGAGTTAAAAATGCAGTAATATGGCGACAATCTTAAAACTGTTTGGTCCATTTCTGTTGTCATATTGTCGCAAACATATTCTTTACTGATATGAAAATCTTTGAGTATCTGTGCCAAATTAGATTTTTTTTATAATTCTTTTCGAAATATATGTCATTTGCTAACATAAATTCTTGTCATTGTCAAAGACAGTAACGCTGTTTTCTGAAATATTTTTTTAAAAGTCCGTCTTTAAACCAGCGTATATTATTGTGATCCTTTCCGTTGTTTGAAGGAGCGTTGATGTGACAATTGTCACTTGGATCACATCACCATTTTTTTTAGTGTTCCGTACGGAACACTTATAAGATCACTCCGATGTCTATCTGTCCGTCTGTCACACCCGATTTTCTCCAAAACTATTTGACATAAAAAGTTGAAATTTGGTACTAATATAGAAATTGATGGCCTCATCAGAGCTGTGTAGTTTTGGAAGTTAAATTTTAATTTAAGGGGTTAGTTTTGGGGGGGGTAAAATTGGAAGTGAAAAAAATGTTTACTAGGTTATCGAGTGAGGTGTCAAATGAAAGCTTGTAAAAACACTAGTTCAAAAATATATATAATGTAATACTTGCGTATATCTCGAAAAGTACTGATCAAAAAATTTTGAAAAATTTCTGAAATATTCTCCACAGGATGTAAATTGAACGAAAATTATCACTTTAATAATTTAACTGGTATATATAAAAAAACAAAAATTTCAAAATCATCAGTTTTCAGTAAAGATCGGAAAAAACTCATTTGGGGTGTTTTGTGAAATCATTGGTCATTTTTTACCTCCGTAACAAAAATTTTTATCTTAAAAGCAATCAAAGTACGGAACACTAATTGCGCAAGCCCGACTTCTACTTAGCCGGTTATTTTATAGTATTGTGGGTGTCGAACCAAGTTTCGTCTAGGTAAATGATGAGTCGTTGTTGGGCTCTATAGCTTTTGATTAATTGCAAATATTTAAACCTTAATTTGTTTAATATTTCGAATTCCATTATAGTTTTTCTTTTATTTATTAACCGATATTTAAAATACATCTTAAGCAGGGTATTGTAGAGGCTAGTTCTGCTACATGATATATTGGTTTCGTCGCTATTTAAACGTGATTTTAGAGAATTCAATGTAGGGGCATTATTTTCTTTGAGTATTTGATACCATTTTTCTTCGAATGAGGTCTTTTTCACTTTCGTTCAAAGACTTTGTTTTACCCTCATCTTGTCTAACGTTTCTCTCCAAACATTATTTTTTAACAGTATCACGTACCATGGATATAGGTACTTTTATCGTGTGACTTGTTTGTTTTCACAGCACTTACATTGTACCCCGTGATCGACTGATATTTTTTCTTGCATCCTTTACGGTTAATATTACAGGAACCAGCAGTCGTCTAATTTTACTATCGTCACTACATTTCCTCAGACGATTATCTTTATGCCTATCGTCGACTAGGTCGTCACAGCCTCTTTTTATTAGCGATTCTTAGACATTTTTTTATAATTTGTTTTGCTTCGGGTGATAAATATTTTCGGGAAAACTGTTTCGAATTTCCCGGTCGTTGAAAGTCTCCAAGTAGGCATTCTTGTCTAATTCTCCCGAATAATACCTGAATATGTTAACTCTTTCGAAGCTTTTACAAAACCACGCTCAATTTCTCTGAACCCCTTGTATCAACCGTATAGTCATTATTTTTATTTTATCTGATATGGTTAAGGTTCAAGTACGGACAGGCTTCTGTATACGGGTCTGCCGCTTTCGGGAAATAAAGATAAGTCATTAATAGTCGAACGGTATATGTTTGAACGAACTTTTTGCGGAATCAGGCTATGAACAATCAATTAGATGTTTGCTTTTGTTAGTTTTTTTCATATTTTATGTGTTGGTACAGATAAAACCTAGAAAGTTGCGTGTGCTAGTTGCGTAGAGTTACATTAATAAGTAAATTGTTGCTCGATTTCCAAAATTCAATTATGATTTATTACGTTAACAAAATAATATTAACATACTATGAATTGGAACACGGAAATTTTTAGGTTGACATAATACATACGTTGACTGCACAAATCGCTTGTTATATCTATATAATAAGTAAAGGATTAGGATTAAAATTACCAAAGTTTGTTTTACCATTCAAAGAACACAGAATAAATCTTAATTATTTTAAATAATTGTACTAACCCTAACAAGTAACTCTAAGAAATAATTAACAAATAATATATATAATTGAGTGTACAATTTAAAAATTGAATGGACATAGTAACAACATGCGGTATAACTTATTAATCAATTTATTAGATAATTACAATACAATAAATTAGATGTTGATTCTGCACCTAAACTATAAGAATCGCATATATAGAATTTTATTCATATCAGCATATTTTCCTGGTGTCAGTGAAATGACCGGCGCCGGTTGGAGTTTCAGAGCGTGGGAATTTCTTATACTAAATTTAGATTTATTTTATTGGTATTGTATAATTATTCATACAAATTTTATATCCCGAAAAAGGACGCGTGTATTTTCAATTAATAACAATACAAGTTGTCGGGGAATTGATGTTTATTTCTAAACCGGATACAGTTTGTTTTCATGGTTATTAAAAACCTTTGCATGAATTTTCTGACAAAAAGTTACTTAAAAATCTGGAATTTTCTCTTTTTAATTACTTGTATTTTTTAGATACGATGAATAACAAATGTGACGAAAACATAGATGCAGAGAAAACTCCGGAATATTATCAAGAGAGACTGAATAAATGGCGCCATATATGGGAGGAACTCATGGCGGGCAAAAAAGTTGATCATTCTTCGTGGCCTTTACCGCCGCCAACCCAATAAAAATTCTCAAAATCCATGACAGTTTTTGGAATTTGACGAGTTTATTTGTTTTGAGTCTCAGTAGTTAGTTGTAAATTGAGACCTAGAAACGTTTAGCGTCCAGTTTTTTTTTTTTTAAATTAAGTCTTAGTGTATACACTTCACAAATATACATGAATTAAGATTCACAATAATATTCAATTAACCTATGTTAGTGGAAATGACAACTAAAACTTAATGAAATATACATGTGTTGTACTAAGAATGTATTTATTTAATCCACGGTACGTTATTTATTTTGTCTTGGTTTATTTATACTTTTCTTCATGTTATGATCGTTTTTACCGTTGTTTTCTGTTACGGGTTTATTAATTAGTATTATTTAATTTTTCTTTGATTTTTATATTTTTTATGCATTTGTATAACGTAATATAACTACTAAAATTATTTTTTTGCGCAATATTTTTTTTTGACAACCTATCTAAACTTTTCCTAAGTACTAAACAGAGGTGAGTAGTAATTAAATTATTAGTCTTTAAAAAACAATTACTTTTAAGCGTTTGAAGTACTTTATCTTGAAGCAATTTGCACCAGGTATTTTGCACCTTGGCATATTTCTTTAATTGGAAGTATTTTTGGTACTTTCAAGCTTATTCAGTTATTGGTTAATCAAGAAGCATTTACATGGGAAGAATTAGCTAATTATTATTCACGACGCATATAAGGTATTTTATTTTTTTAAGAAGTTATAGAAATATTGATATTATTGTGCTAAGAAGCATTTTTTTAAAGTATTTGACCCAAATGTGTCACTAACACGAATAATGTTAATTTTTTGGTTGAAAAATCATTATAGAAACATTTGCATATTGTGGCCATTTAATGACATATTAATTTGGTACACAACAACATTTCAGATTTTTAAAATTTATGTATGTTTTCATGGGTGCACACAATAAAATATACAGGTTACAATAAAATCAGTGGACTTTTACAGGCTGTAACTTCTAAGCCGTACATTTTAGAATAAAATGATTTTTTCATCCCAATCATCTATGCAAAAAATGTCAACACAGAAGTGACTGGGAATTTTTCACTTCTGTTGTATAATTAAATTTTTTTGATTAAGTAAATAAATTAACTTGTACTGAATATCGAATATAAATATTTCCACCAAAACTAAACTTATGTACTTAAATTGTGTTATCTTTTTTCTACAATTCACATGAAAACATTGTTCCCTATTTTTTCTCTAAGCTGCCGGTATTTTTTTTATCGTATTATTTATTTTATTTCGCTGGAACTCGTGGTCGACTAATTTTTTTTCTTGCATCGTTTACTGCTAATCTCACAGGAACCAGCAGTCGTGGAATTTTACTGTCGTCGCTACATTTCCTCAGACCACCATCTTTAATCTAAGCCTGTCGTCGCGTCGTGTAGGTTTTCATCTACCGGCCGTTGTTTATGTGGAATAAATTTTCACAGAGAGCCATTATCTATTAGATTTTCATCGGTCTACTGGTCGATAATTATTGCCACAGAGACTCGCCTACCAAGTTTCTATCATATTCCTTTTTTTGTGTTGCAGAAACCTATAGTCGTTAGGTTAGCTTTTAATTAAAAAAAAATTAATTTAAACACTTTTGGGCAATTTCGACAACAATAACTTTTATTAACAATTGTAATCAGACATCTAACAACGCTGGCCGACTACTTCGGCTCTCTAAAGTATAATTCATAGTGCGTACCAAAATATCTGTGGCAGATATCGCCTACCTGTCACATAAAACAAACTCAAGGGTTTGGTGATTTGAGACATATCAATAACAGTAACTTAAGTATAGTTTAATCTACGTAATGTAAACAAGTCAGTCTGCCTGAAACCAATTATCAATAATTAATATTTTCCTTCTCATATTGCATCGTTCACATATATATATATATATATATATATATATATATATATATATATATATATATATATATATATATATATATATATATATATATATATATATATATATATATATATATGTATATATATATATATATATATATATATATATATATATATATATATATATATATATATATATATATATATATATATATATATATATATATATATATATATATATATATATATATATATATACAGTGGCGTGCAAAAGTTTCCGGGCAGTGACATTTTGTACTCTAATTTATTAAAAAAAAAAGACTAATGATTTTTAATCATTATGAGATGTGAGTATGAGATATAGGAAACAAAATAATATAGTAAAAGAATATTATTTATGTTTGTGAATATATTTATTATTATTATTCTTATATTTTCATGTGCAAAAGTTTCCGGCCACGTAATGTACATTGACGCATTAGGACGTTCAAAGACGTATTTACGAATAATAGCGCGTTGAATGTTCACATTTAGTTCATAAAAGGTCGTGGGAGCATAAACATGGCTCGGCATATGCAAATCCAAATTCGTGAGAGAGTAATAAAATTTTCAAAAGAAAGAAAGTCTTCTCGTGAGATTGCTTCATTATTATCGATAGGTAAATCAACCGTGAACGATATTATTGTAAAATACCGTTGTGGATATGGTTTAAAAGATCGTCCGCGTAGTGGAAGACCAAGAGAAACATCTAAAAAAGTAGATCGTATCATTAAACGCAAATCAACTGCGGATGTCAAGAAAACTGCTGCCAAAATTGCACGCGAGCTAAAGGAAAACCTAGCTAATGTTAGTTGTAGTACTGTGACACAAAGACTACATGATGTGGGACTTTTTGGCCGTATAGGTATTAAAAAACTATTAATCAGTATAAAGAATAAGAAGGTCCCGATTTCAATTTGCCAAAGATCACCTAAATGGGACAATCAGAGATTGAAAAAAAGTAGCTTTCTCAGACGAATCTAAATTTAATCTTTTTGGAAGCGATGGTAGACAACATATATATATATATATATATATATATATATATATATATATATATATATATATATATATATATATATATATATATAGATAGATATAGATATACAGTCCCTGGCCAAATTATTAGACGCACTGTATTTTTTTTAGTAATTTTATGTTTCTTAAGAGTTTTTATGCAATAATGGTATATTTAAACTACAATATTATTGATTTTTATTTGAAAGAATTGTTGTAGACTACATATTTGTATTTATTTTTAACATATGGCAACACTGTGTTGACAAAGTGATACATGAACGTAAATAAGTACAAACCTGTATCAGTCGCGATCGGAATCGAGTCAGGTACGGACGTGTTTCTGTGGCTTTATGGACTGTGATTGTTTGTTTAACAGTTTTATACTACTCAGTTATTAGTTTATTTTGTATGCAGTGTTTTAAAAAAGTAATTGGACTATTTTCATTATGGGTAGAAAAGGCGATCTTTCACCACGTAAAAAAGCTGAAGTGAAGGCCCTTGTGATTGCTAAAACATTTACAAACCGAGAAATATCACGAAGATTGGAGGTTTCTGAAGCTAGTGTACGACGCATAAAAAAGAAAATTGAGTCAGGGAAGGAATTAAGCCCGAAAAGAAAGAAAAGATGCGGTAGAAAACCAATTTTCACTCCACGGTCAGAGAGATGTTAGAAGAAAATTTGTGTAGAAAACAGATTTGCTACCACAAAGGTAATAAAATCACAACTCCAGGAGATGCTAGCGTAAATGCTTCTGAGCGCACTGTTCGAAGAAAATTGAAAGAATTAGATTTTAAGGCCTGTCGCCCCGCCAGGAAGCCCAAGTTAACAGCTGCAATGAAAGCAAAGCGCCTGAAGTGGGCCAAACAATGGCAAGACAAAGATGTGGACTTCTGGAGATCGGTAAGATACAGCAATTTAATCAATAATTGATACATTATTATCATTTTCAGTTAAATAAAGCAAATAAACATGGAAGTTTATATATTTTTCCTATTTTTGACAGGTCTGCTTCAGTGACGAAAGCACATTCGAAATTTTGCAGAATAAAGCTCAGTATGTGCGTCGTCGTCATGGAGAAAAGTTTCATCCTGATTGTGTCGTCCCGACGGTTAAACATCCCACCAAAGTGATGATTTGGTCAGTCATCAGCGGCAAGGGCACTGGACGTCTGTACGTCGTCAAAGGAATAATGAGGCAAGATCAGTACAAAGAAGTATTACAAAATCGGTTGATTCCGCAGCTCAGAGAATGGTTTCCAAATGGGGAACCATTCACTTTCATGCAAGATGGAGCTCCCTGCCACACTGCTCGGTCTGTTAAAGCTTTTTTGGCAGAAAAAAATATCCCTCTGTTGGATTGGCCGGGTAATAGCCCATTGAAAATGTGTGGGAGCTGATGAAAAGAGAAGTGGCTAAAGATGTGATTACCAACAAAACCCAGCTCCTAGAAAAGATTATTCATGTGTGGAATCATCATCCTCAAATGCAGGAGACAGTACAATCTTGCATTGATAGCATGCCGCGCAGAATTAAAGCTTTGATAGCGGCTAAAGGTGGCTCAACTAAATATTGTCTTTTACTAACATTAATTTCACTTTTCTTTAAAACTTAATAAACTTATGCTTTTCTAAATTAATGCTGTTTTATTTATGTCAAATAAATAGGTAATTGATTGGATAATATAAAAATAAAACACAAATCAATTTAAAATAATAAAACGGTACAATATCACTCGGTAATTAATATTTTACATGAAATCTTGCAGTGCGTCTAATAATTTGGCCAGAGACTATATATATATATATATATATATATATATATATATATATATATATATATATATATATATATATATATATATATATAGATATATATATATATAGATATATATATATATATATATATATATATATATATATATATAGATTATATATATATATATATATATATATATATATATATATATAGAGATAGAAATATATAGATATATATATATATATATATATATATATATATATATATATATATATATATATATATATATATATATATATATATACATATACATATACATATATATATATATATATATATATATATATATATATATATATATATATATATATATATATATATATATATATATAGAGATAGAGATATATAGATATATAGATATATATAGAGATAGAGATATATAAGTATATATATATATATATATATATATATATATATATATATATATATATATATATATATATATATATATATATATATATATATATATATAGATATAGATATATGTATATATATATATAGATATAGATATATATATATATATATATATATATATATATATATATATATATATATATATATATATATATATAGATATATATAATATATATATATATATATATATATATATATATATATATATATATATATATATATATAGATATACATATATGTATATATATATATATATATATATATATATATATATATATATATATATATATATATATTTATATATATATATATATTTATATATATATATATATATATATATATATATATATATATATATATATATATATATATATATATATATATACATATATAACTTGGTAATAAACATAAGTGACAATATCCGTACTCAGATTGTACTAGCAGACCACGTGCAATCATTCGGTTTTTTAGCTGTTTTTTACGGTAGCCGATTAAGTTAATTTTTTTCTACTTGTCCTTTCCTCACTCACTGAAGTTTCTAATCTGTCCTTGATTTGACTTTAAACGATGTTATGAATGACGTACTTTGTCTACGTTGCTTTTTGTGTCTAAAGACCCACTTAAAAAAGATACTTCGATACAAAGCCAACTGTTATCTCTGTGAAAAAAATTTACCAATGGTAGTCCGATAAAAGTCGGTCTACAATGTGTGAAAAATTTAAAAAGAAGGAAAATGTAATTGCGACAAAAAATTAAGGTCGATAACTTGAAAAATTAGTTTCTAAGAAAAGTTAAGCACCGTAGTCCAATGACAAATTAGTTGATAATGACTGTCAAAAATTAACATATAGCTCTATGACAATTTAAATGTCGGTGAGTTTGCATGTAAGAAAAAATAAGAACAATAGCCTGATAAAAAGATCTGAAAAAAAATTAAAAAAAGATACCCAAGTGAGAAACTAGTTGACAAACGATCTCCGGCAATAATTAAGGATAGTCTTAAATTAATCGAAAATTGACAAAGATTTAAGGCGGTAGCTTTATGAAACAAATTTTTTTGTCTTATATATTAACTTTTTATAAAAGGTTGGCGAAAATAAGTGTCTGTCAAAAAGTAAGGGGCGGCAAGTCAATCTGAATGAAATTACAATTTTTCTCTATTAACATAAATAGTGTTGTGGGTTTTGTGATTTGCAGGGAGTTGGGGGTTAGAAAATGTTACAAGGAATAAAAAGTGTAAAATGTTGCCATTCAAATTTTAAGTAAGTATGAAGTAAAACGTATTTTTCTTATTAGAAAATTGTGTACAATTTTTTTTTTTTAGAATATTGGGTGTCACAGAAGATATAGCATAGCGGTAGTACGTATTCTGCGAGGGTATGAAGAATCTTTTTGTAAAGTTTAGTAATTAGTTAATAGATGTCACTACTATCGATAACTCTGGCTAGCCCAGTATACAAACAATAATTGTATATTAGGTTGTCTTCTGGTTATGACTGCAATTTACTTAACCTCAATTTTCCTCTAAAAAAAAAAAAGAGAAGAAATTGTAAAACCTTGTTTTTATTTTAAAGTTATATATATGTGTAAATTTTTAACTATGTTCTGAACAAAATTGTCTTTTAATAAACCTAACCGTACAAAAGAAGTATCTGTGGAAGCAATTAACAACCATTTAGTTAAAAGAATGTCCGACTCTCAAGTAATTCGTTTACAAAATCAATTAGTATTGGCTCGACGAGAGATTCACAATCTTAGGTAAAGTTCTTGCTGTCATATCAAACAAGTTTCTTACTTTTGAAAGTATATCTTAAGTCCAGGAAAATTATTTATCATTCAAGATCCACACGATGACTGATTTTTTTTATCTTTCTTCATTTATTCTTGTAGGCAGCAGCTTTCTACGTTAACACATGTTCATCAGAAAGAAATTGCTAATATTTATCAAACACTTGAAAATTGGCAATGTCAAGAGTGTAAAAAACAAAATGGAAAGAAAATTGTGCTAGAGTCTACATCTTCAGGAAGTAATCACAAGGAATTTGAATTTAAGCCTATTGGTATAATAAGTACACAATTTCCTGAGAAAAGAGGGACACCACGTCAGCCTGGAATCTGTCATGATACAATAGCCAAGTTAACACTGTATAAAGATATATTTACAAATCCCTGCCATGCTCTAGAAGGTTTACAAGAATTCTCTCATATATGGATATTATTTCATTTTCATAAAAATGATACTAATCATGTAAGAGCTAAAGTAGCACCACCAAGACTTAATGGTATAAGAACTGGTGTTTTTTGCAACTAGATCACCTCATCGCCCATGTGCTATAGGTTTATCTTTAGTTAAAATTGATAGAATGATGGATAACATAATATACTTTAGTGGAGTTGATATGATAGACCAAACTCCTGTGTTTGATATAAAACCATATATTCCACAGTATGATAATCCTGGACATTTTAGTATTTCAGGTTCTATGACAAACATGTTAGATATTACAGATAATAGTTTAGATAACTCAAATAATGATCCTGGAAACATACTACATACAGATGAAAATATTAACTTAGATATCTCTCAGTCTCTGAATAGGGTTTCATTACATGATAGGGAATCTAGTGAAGGCCCTCCTTCGACAAGAGAAATAGTAGATGGTCAAGAGAATGACAGAGAAACTCAAGTTTTAGAAGTTCCTGGGAGTATTGAATCTAGGAATGAGGTTTCTTTTCATAGAAGGTAACTTATGTCTACAAAAATATATCTTACAGAAATCTATATATATATATATATATATATATATATATATATATATATATATATATATATATATATATATATTTTTTATATTTCACGTGTTCTTGGAATTAGATCGTTAAAACTGTTCTTGGTTCTGTTATATATTTATTAACGTTTCGACCTTCGGAAGAGGTCTTCTTCAAAATTTGCTCTAAAAGATTACATTAGAAAAATTAAATATAGCTAGTATTAATCCGTTTGTTGTATATTTCGGGGTTAAATATTTGTGTCTTTTCGTAGTTTTTAATTTAATAAAATTAACTGTATACATTAATGAGGGCCTTACCTTAGAAAGTAGTTCATTTCGTGGGGTGTTGAGTTTAAAACACTATTAATATCACATTTTTTCTTTCTACAAATAACCACTTAACTTGAGGGACTTTATATGACTGGTAAGTAGATACGGTTTAGGTTATTTACATCTGTTTTTTCGTTTATTGCAGTGGGTGTCAACCGAATATGAACGGATTCGAGAATTTCTCTTTTTTTTGTATTTATTTCGGTGTTGATAATTTTGATGTTTTTGAAATCAAAGGTATGGCTTTTATTTATTTCATGATTCGTAAGGGCTGTACTATTTTTTTTGTCGTATTTATGGGCTTTGATTCTATTTTCTAGATATTGGCTTGTTTGCCCGACGTATATTCCTTCGCAGTTATTACATTTGATTTCGTAGACTATGTTACTTTTTTTATTATTTGGGGTTTTGGTTTTAAGCCTGAAAAAATTGGATGAGAGCAGATTATATGATTTATGACATAACCGGATTTTGTAGTTTTCAAATAGTTTTTTGAGTGGTTGGGATAGGCCATTTATAAACGGTAGTGCAATATATGTTTTATGGTTGTTGTTGGATGATTTTTTACTTATTGGGGTATTGTAAAAGTTATGTATTCGTTGTTTGAAGATTTTGTTTATAAGGTACATCGGATATTTGTTAAGTGTTAATGCTTCTTTAGCTTTGGTTATTGCACTCTCTCTGTATTCTGTGTCAGAAAGCTTGATTGCTCTATCTGCTAGACCTATGATTACAGATTTTTTTTGTGAATTCGGGTGGTGTGATTCATAATTAAGGTATCTAGAAGACCATGTATTTTTAGTGTACCATTCAGTTTTTATATTTTCATTATTGTGGTGTAAAGTTACATCTAAGAAATTTATCTTATTGTTGTCTTCTGTTTCGAATGTGAATTGAATGTTTTTGTGGTATCTGTTGAATTTTTGTATGATATAATTAATTTGGTTTTTAGGTATAGCGGTCAAGCAATCATCAACATATCTGTAAAAAAATGGAATGTTGAAGTTTAATTTTGGTATGATATCAGTTTCTAAGTCTTCCATTACTAATTGTGCAATTACGCTGGAAATAGATGCTCCCATTGCACACCCCATCTATTTGTTCGTAAATTTTATTTTCATATTGGAAATACATCGATTTTAGAATAAGTTCTGTTGCGTTTATAAATTCACTCATAGGGATATCGGTGAATTGTTTAATTTTATCCCAGTTTTTCTTAATGGTTTTAACGGCTAATGCTATGGGTATACTGGTATATAGTGATATGACGTCAAGTGATATTAAGATTTAATTATTTGGAAGTTTTATGTTTTTAAGTTTATCTTTAAATTGGAAAGAATCTTTAATGTAGTGGTCATTTTTATATAAGATTTTGTGTAAGATATCTTTCAAGTGTTTGGAAAGTGAAGCATATGGGTATTGGATACATGATACAATGGGTCGTAATGGAACGTTTTCTTTATGGAGTTTAGGAAGACCGTATATTTTTGGTGGAACTGCATTTCGAATTTTCAGTGATTTTGCACTCAACAAAAAAAAAAAATATATATATATATATATATATATATATATATATATATATATATATATATATATATATATATATATATATATATATATATGTATATATTTATATATATATATATATATATATATATATATATATATATATATATATATATATATACACATATATATATATATACCCACGGTGCGGGCAGACAGGATACCAAGCACTACGTAGGACATATGATTTAATGCAACCAATCACAGCCCACAGTGATTGTTGCTGTTATGAACGTAAAGAATGTCCCTACTATTGTCTATTTTGATTTGTGTTCATTTGCATAATTATCTACTCCCAGACTACCTAATAGCTTTGTTGACTGTATTATATAGGTACTCTATCCCGATCTATGTAAAACTATGCACAAATTATCGAAGCTTTGAAACCTAAAATCAGTTAGATATGGAATTTTAGTTTGGGCAGGATTACACAATAATGCCCTTTACAAATTAAATATTATTCAAAAATACATATTAAAAATCATAAAAAAAGAATAGGTTATACCCAACTGAATTGCTTTTTTCGGAAGATATCTTTAGTGTGAGGGCATTATATACTGTCGCCATCGCTTTGTTTCTCTTAAAAGAGAAATTCCCTAGAAATGTTGTAAAACATAACTACCACACCAGAGCAAAAATTAACAATGAGATGGTTATCCCCATAAGTTATAAGACCATTAATCTTAGAAGTATACATTACCTTGGACCAAAGATATTATAATATGCTACCAGTTACACTCAAAAGAACCCAAGAGTTTCACAAGGTCAAAATAGAGTGTAGAAAGTATATATATAGGAATTTTAAAATGTTTGATCTCCTTTTTAAGTGACTTTAAGTAATCTTGCTTGGAATAAATTTAAATCTAGGATAGATACATGGAGCAAGTAAATTTTAAACTGTAAAAAAGAAAAAAAAAGTTTTTTGTAATTACAATGGTACATACAAATATATTCAATTATTTAGGTACCTACTAATAATTAAGCATTTTGTAGAGAAATTGCTTTTTGTAGAGTTGTCTCGTTTTGAGGAAAAAGAATGGTCACATTAAATATGAGGTACCAGAATACAGAAGTAGTAATCTTACATGCCTAATTAATTTATATTATAATAATTATAAATTGGTGTATTAATTAGTGATCTGCATCAAATATTCTAAATCTAATGCATTTTCACCATTTTTGTACATTTTTTTGCATTAGCTCAAAATTTAGTTTAATTAAATCATATTTAAAGATAATATTGTTTTGTCAGAATAAATATATATATGTCTAGAATAATGTGGTTATGAAACCTTTGTATTCTTGGTCATCATGTAATGTTGCCACTTTTTATTTTATTACCTAGAAACTTGTGTATTTAATTGGGTAGGCTCAGTTTTAATAATAAGCTTGACAAATGCCCACTGAAGAATTGATCCAATTGTTATGGAAGTTTCACAAGTTTTAAGTTTCACCAGTAGTTGGATAAAGAGATCAGAACAACGATTAAAAAGAAATTTTTGTCAAAATTGTGTCTGCATTTCTGGTTAATATTATGCTTTTATATAACAAATAGTATAAAGGTCATGCGATGTAACAGGCTGCTTACCATTGATAAAGTTGCCTGACCTAATGCACATGCATTATTCAGTCACCAAAAAATTTTACCACAATTTGTGTATTTCAGGGCAAATTCACGAATTGGTGAAAGAGAAGCCCCAGATGGTGAGGAGGAAGAACCATCTGGATCTCAAGGGACCATAACAGCAATCCCCAGTACATCTTCAGGGCATGTAAGAGTACCTTCATGGATTGATCAAGCACCAGTATCTCGTTTAAGTGTCACTTTTAAAGATAGAGCTTTGGCGCAGCTTAGTGAATTAGGATCAGAAGTAAGGATTTCTGTGAAATTTTTTCAATTTTTTTCTTTTCTGCCGTTTACTTGACTTGCTGGAATATTACTACTTAATTCTCATGAGAGTGTGGGATATAATATCACCCCGAGTATGTTCTGCCTGTTGTAAAAGGTTTAGGCTGCGTGAAGTTGCTTAATGTTTCGTGGCTGTGCCGATGTCCCCGGATTGTGGGTGTCAACATGCAGAGATCACAATTTTAATGTAGATTTTTGTAACATATGAGATTTAAACTCCAACATAAATTTAGTGCACCAACACCTGCAATCCAATAAATCTTATGTACTCACTCTCTGTGAAACCAAGGTCATTTCATCGATCAGCACAGTCAACTTTCTCTGTCCTATCCTATTCTCTGTTTAGGTATAACTTTGGAATCTGTTTTTTTTGTCAGAAGTGATCTCTCTTGCAAATAAGAGGAGGTTCTGGAGCAAAACTTTAATTTTATGTGATTAAAAATAACAACTCAACAAACCACAAGGTTTATCTGCTGCTTCTATCAAGCATCAAGTGATACTAACTTTAGAACACTTTTCGCTTCTCTTGCAGGCATTACAGATTAATTATCCAAATGCCAAAGTTGCCATCCTGGGCGACTTTAATGTCATATCAACTGGCTTAAGTATTCAAATACAATCGACGAACAAGGTCGTGAAGCTTAATCATTCTTAATCAGTTGTGGCTTTAGTCAACTTATCAATGAACTAACACGGACCCCGGATCGAGACGGAGAGTTCGCCAGTCTTCTTGACCTGTGTTGACCACCAATCCAGAGATTTACACTATTACCGTAAATCCGCCGTTAAGTTCTTCCTACCATAAACTACTTTCAACAGTGACGGAGAGGAGCGTAAACCGTGCCTTTGCCACTACAAATCTGTGAAATATTTGGAATGTTTCCAACGTCAAGCCTGGGTTCAACCGAAAATGCAAAGAAGCTGCGGCTTCTAAACATCTTACCTACTGGCAATGGCGTGAAAATACTAACGTCATAAATCGAAATATCTTTGTTCATAACCGGAGCAGATGCAAAGAAATTATCGACGTCACATAATCAAAGAATTAAAAACAGGTCCTTTTGGTCATTCACTAAGGTCATTAGTGATAATTTCTTTGAAGGTAGACATCAACAAAGCTAGCGCTGACGAGATACCTGCCATAGTACTAAAAAAATGCACGAAAAAGCTAACACCGTTTTTCTGTAAACTTTTTAACGTTCCGTACAGAAAGGGAATATTTTCTTCCCGCTGGAAATGCGCTACAGTTCAGCGGATATCCAAAAAAGGCAAGACCTTTTTTTTTTTTTTTTTTGTGGGTTTGGCACACGTGCTACAGGGAAGTCCCTAAAGCGCTACAGGAGCGACACGTGTGCGGAGGAGGCGATTCACGTTGTTCTTGAATCGCTGTAGATTGTACTCGGTGGGAAACACAGTCCTGGGCAAATTATTCCAAAGGGATGATGTTCTCCATATAAAAGACTGCTTGAAAAGTGTTGTACGGGGAGTAACAAGCTGAACCTCATACGGATGTGAAGAATTAGCGCGATGTGTACTTCTAACATGCACCGCTCTGGGAGGAATTAAGCGGGCCACATCCTTCGAACACTTTCCATGAAAGTACTTGTAGAATAGGCTCAAGTCGCCAACCGTTCTTCGATGTTCCAGAATCAAGGCCGACGGTCAGTTCCGGGTCTCCGATCAGACGAACAGCTCTCCTCTGAATAGAATCCAACAAATGCAGTGTATGTTTGGGAGCGGAGCTCCAAACATGGGAGCAGTATTCCATAGTTGGTCGAATTTGAGCTTTGTAAAGAATTAACAGTTGTTGTGGAGTGTAAAGCTTTCTGATTCGAAATAATATTCCCAACTTTTGAGAAGCTCTCCTTGCTATGCCTGCAACATGTTCATGCCAGGACATATTTGCTCCCAAATTAACGCCCAACAAATTGAGTGACGATGTTAGAGGAATGGAGTGCCCTGACATAACTATGTCGGGTTCAGCAACGTTAACTTTTTTAGAAAAAACTGCCGCCTGGGTTTTTGTAGCGTTAAATTCCACTTGGTTACTGTCACCCCAAGATAGAATTTCTTCCAGGTCTTTGTTAAGTTGTCAAACAACTACTGACCAGTCGCACTGCTTTTAGTAATATCGAAACAATATTGGATCAGCATCTTCTAAAATATCTTGAGGCATTGAATATTATTAACGACCATCAATATGCCTTTGGTATGCAAAGGTCAACAGGAGATCTTCTAACTTATGTAACAAATGTTTGGAACAACGCAATTGAACACTTTGGAGAATCTCGAGTGGTTGCACTTGATATATTAAAGGCATTCGACCGTATTTGGTTCGATGGATTGTTGTTTAAGTTACGCTCTTATGGTATATCAGAAAAA
>CM032446.1:68763599-68780597 GCA_019049505.1 Pachyrhynchus sulphureomaculatus
AAATAATATAAAAAGAAGTGTTTGGATTAGGAACCAAAAAGCAGTCAGTGGTAATAGTGGAAATATACATTTGAGGCAGAAACCAAAACATTTGTGGCAGCGGAAAAACTACCACAACACCGGTGGCAGATTACGATTATAACAATTGTCTAGAATTTTAAGTGTTGTGAAATAAATTTTATTTAAAAGTATGAGTTATGAAAATCTTCCAAAAAATGTAATATAATAAATGATATTCATGTAGCCACATGTACTGAATGGTCACATTCCATTTAGATTTAATGTTGAATCGGTGGCCAGATTCCATTTTCAGTTATATTTATGTAGTTACTATGCAGCAGCCTATATGACTGCCTGTGGTAGTAAACGTGTTAAGACTATCGTAGTAAGTTTTGAAATAAATGTGTATATTTTATATGGTATGGAAGGTTTCTTATTGTGTATAGCACTAATAAAGATATATTTAAAAAACTTATATCTACTGGCTATAAATTATTGAATAAAAATAGAGCCTACATAAAGAAATACACATGATCCAATTCAGTAATGTAAAATATTATACATGCTGATTTGTAAATAAAAAATAGATCCAATCATACCCAATTAAATATATTTAAATGCACTCCATCTTTAATTACTTAATAACATATTGGGGTACAGAATTGAAATTACAATGCTGGTAAGCTAATATTCTGAATAAACAAATAGAGTCAAAAAAATTCATAAGAAAGGTAAGGATGTACCTGTTCTTGCATTTGCTATTGAGAGAATTGTGTTAACAACAATGTATCTCCATGGGGATTATATGGCTGTTAATCCCACCAGGATACTAATAAATCTGACCTAATACCATAAAATTTTAATTTGTTCAGTTAGGGAAGTGTCATTATAAATAAGGACATACTCATAATTTTAATTGTGTTGTAAAATATTACTGGTTGGGATGTTAATTAGGACACAATATCTGATATAACAATTGAAGAATATTTTTTCCAAAAAAACATAATTATATTAATGGCACTCCTGACAGGCTGATACACAACATAAAATACTTTTTTTCTTAAAAAATTTTTGAACTGAAAAATACAGAACAAAACACAGATTTTGCTATAACCGCAGGCCTATAATAAACAACAAAAAAACTATTTGTATATTTGTTGATTCTTTGAGATTTATTTTATTTTCAATTTATGTCAAACACTTCATAAAAATTTTTTGTGATTCTTAGTAGTAATATTACTGTTGCTAATCTTGATAAACTGGTCTGGCAAATTCTAGTATTATTAATGTCACAAGTATAATAAATGTAAAGTTAAGTTATAACAAGAATTAATAAACAAAATGAAAGAACATAAGTACTGTATGTTGCTAAGGTCAATTTTACAAGAAATGTGTGAATTTATAAATGGATGATGATGAATTGCTATTATTTGATATTTAAACATATGTTTAAGCATCAAATCCAACTTGTAAAGTAACAATTGATGATTAAACTTTAACTAACAATGATTTATAATTAATTGTATCTGTAATCTGCAGATTAACTGTTACCTATACAATTCAGTCTAAGAATAAACAATAAAATTAATTCCTAAAAAATAATAAATTAAATAGCAACTTTTTTTTACAAAACAAGGAAAACATCAGTACTTTTTTTGAAACAATGATTAGTTAATTTTAAAAAGACCATTTTGGAGAATGGTTTTTGCACAAGGTAGAAGACAATTTGGGGCGCTACTTTTGAAGTCAAGATTTTAAAATATAATTATTTTATAAAACATACTCTCAATACAAATTGATTAGTTCTTGTTATATAGTGAACGGTAATATTTTATTTTGATTATTATTATTTTTACAGAACAGTTAGATTCTACTTACCAGATGAAATAGGAATTAATAGTTCCTGTTCCTTCTCCATTAGTAACGTATCTATCTTCTCTAAATAACTGGTACAGTTTCCATAGATAAATTAAAACACTTACACTAAATTTAAATTAATTTTTTCCCAAAACTGTGGGAAATAATCCAACAATAGGTAGGTTCATTGAACAATATTCATGCAGACATAAATTAATGTTTTGTATGCTGAAAACACTTTTACACTTAAAATTTTAATTTGTCGTGATAAACATTTCTATTCACAATTATTTCATTAAATTATTCAGTTATACTTAGAAATATTCCAAATTTTTTAACTTTCTAATCTATTTTCATACAGCCTTACAAGAAATCGGCCATATTAATGTTGACATTTTCTTCTGCTATTGGTCTCAAATCCTAAAAACTGAAATGATAAAACATTTTTCTCAGCATTTGAATTTAAATAACATTTAGACTAAGACTTTTTATTTTAAGGACGTTATTGTATCTTAATTAAAATATGAAAAATAGAAATTATATTTTCTTATTATAATTACATAATTTTGGCCTTTTAATTTTTATGCGGTAGTCATAAGAAACGACCAAATTTCTGGGTATGTTCAAATTTACTATTTCTAATCACGAGATGTCACGGTATGGCATGTCACACCCACAAAATCTTAAGTGTCAAAAACAGCTGATTTTTCAAGACATTGTTGCCACAATTCCAAGATAAAAGGGACCTTTACAAATTAGAAATACTTTAAACTTAACACAGTCCTAAATTAACCGTAGTGCTAGGTAATTCTTAAGTTGCGGAAACTTAGAAGTTAAAATTTTGAAATGAGAATTTGTAAATATATAATTATAGATTTTATACACTATGGAAGTAATGTTGCAAAAACTGGTGTAGTGACAAAATTTAAGTTTTTAAAAATAAAATATTCTATTTTCTTGATACTCTACTACCTATAAAGTTTTACAAGTAGAAGAAGGTCATAGAGTTTGTTTTGAATACTCTATCATTGCGTTTGGTATATCAAAACTGATGATAATATCACCAGTCACACCTGACATGCGGGGGATGTAAATGGCAGTTCCGCGAAGAAATTAATAACTGACGTTCGCTGTTTAACAAGGGCCTAGACTAAACTAGTGTTGGAACTGATCACCGGCCACTGTCACCTGAGATTTTTATCGTGGCGATAAATTACCGTATAAGGATTTGGAAGGAAGCTAATAAACCTTCGTAAAGGGACGAGGCTCATTTAACTAAAAGAGAGGAGTACAATAAGCAAAGAGGCTGCAGTACACAAACATGCACGATCGCCTACACCAGCTTTTAAATCGATTAATTAAAATAAGAATTTTTAAATCACATCGGCAACATTGGATATTGATCTTTATGGTAAACAAAAAGTCCAGAAGTAAAGTTTTCAAATTAAATTTAATGAAAGTTCTAGGATGTACTCAAATGGAAAATGAGATTTCCGAATAGAATTAAATTATTATTTAAAAATAAATCAAACCCTCCAACTTCATCGGAAGTTTTAACCCAATACTTAACACAATGTAATGAACCTCCTTGGACATCCTATTTCATAAAAGTAAGGCCTCTTGTACTTGTCCCAATTATTTGCTCATCACCCCAGGAGCATTATTTAGTGGATATAGTTTGATTCCAATTAAAAAAAATATTTTTGAACATTTCTAACGTCTACAAAAATTACTATTTTCATTCAAGTAATCATTTATTTAGTCTAATTAAGAAAACCAACTCAAATCACATCAGTTACTTAGGTAACATCATTGAAGGTGATGGGCATTTGTAATTATGAGAAACACTATTTTACAACATTATGAATCAGAGTGTAGGGAACATATTTATAACCAGAAAAATGGACAATTAATCCTACTAAATTCTGGTTGCTCTATACACCTTTTTTGCACTATTTTGTTTACAATGTAAAATAGTGTTTCTCTTAATTACAAACATAACAGATTTGAGATACAGTAAAAGACAACAAATCTGATGCCACATTGATAATTTTACATAAAAGTTACCTGTCGCTACAAAAAGACAAACATGTGGAACATAACGTTACCGCCATTGAAGCAGTCTGGCTACCTCCAGATAGTTAAATTTTGCCTCTTCCAGTTTCTCAGACAGTGTTGTGCAAGTATCAGTTATATGTAGCATTAATAAGAAGAAATCAGCGCGGCATTTCTGAGAAATTCGACGGGGCACATTTTACCGATCTGGCGGTAGCGTCTCATTTTGTTCCATCTGTGTCTTTCAGTAGGGATGGCTATATTTTCTATGATATTAATTATTAAAATTGTTTAAAATTTACTTAAGATTTGGTTCTTTAACAGTGACTAAAAATGAGGGATTAACATTATCTTCATTTCCTCTACATACTCTCAGAAAGTTGCTTTGTATATTCTAAATACCCTGTATGTTTATATAAAAAATAAAGTAATCTTTACTCTTATGGGTAATGTAAACTTACCTTGCATATTGTTAATTTCAGTACAGTAGTATATCAGATGATCAATGGGGAAAATCACATTTCAACTGGAAAGCTGGCAGCTCAAATTATCATATTTTAAGAACTGGATGTTATCCATACATTAAATATCACTGTACGAAAAGAAATGAACAGGATTTGACAATAGAAGATAATTTTTTTAGAATTATTAAAGTGATAAATTTGGGTAACTGTACTCCTTTTATGTTTATACTTTATAATAAAATATTTTTTTAGGTATACCTTGTTTAGCTTATGGAATTGCCGCAATTTATTTGATAAAACATACTGAGATAGTACACACAAATAAAGGGAATGTTACAATATATTTTTTATATCCAGAGGATAAAGGATCCCTTTATTAAAGAGAGTCTTTTAGAAAACCAAAGTTTTACATTTATTAATTCATATTTTTTAAACATTTGCTTTAATTTATAATAATTTGTACATACCAAAATAAAATTATTGTAATAGATGTCTTTTGGAATAAACCTCTTTTTTTTATGAAACTTAGTGATAATATGCATTTACCCATTATATTTTTTGCCTTTTATAAAAAAAAGTGCAGGAAAAATGAAATTTCCAAATCAAATTCAACCAAAACTGGGATGTATTTCACCTTTAACATGCCGTTAAGGGAACAATATATTTGAAAAATTATTATACAAAATACCAAGAATATTTTCTATACTATGTCTGCAAGAAGAATATCAAAAACACATTTTTTTTACATTACTATATCTATAACTAATAACCTAAACTTAATAGAAATCAATAAGAATTTCACTCACACTTCTGTTTAGCAATTGCGACAAATTATCTCCAAAGAAAAAATTTACACATATATTTTTTAGGTTTAAATGCTGTAAATGTTGAATAAAATAAGTGAAAAACCTAAAAGCTGTGAGGTTTCATATGACTATGGCAGTTAGAAAATTAAGAGCCAGTCATATATAAAATACATAAATCTTTAACTTAAAACTGTAATATTATACCCTCGTGGGTTTTTTATTCTTTAGCAGGGACTTCAATTACCCTGGGTTTGTCAATAATGCGAGCTGTCCTGTTGCCTTTTTCTACAATACCAATGATCCAAGCTTGATAACCTTCTTGCTTTTCGATGTCTTTACAGTAAGCTGCAGCTTGTTCTCTTGGTAGACAAATTAACAATCCACCAGATGTTTCAGCAGAATGTCCTTGCAAGAGTTGAAACATATTACCGCAAGCTTTGGCAACTGCAGCCATTTTTGCAATTACAGGCAAGTTGTGAATAACAAATGACACTTCATTTTTCTGATGTGAAGCCAGTGTTTGTGCATGTCCTAGCAATCCAAACCCAGTAATATCGGTAGCACCATGGGCATTATATTTGTGCATCAACCTGCTGGCAATACGGTTAAGCCTGGCCATGGAGTCCATTGCACGATGATAGGCTTTGCGCACATCTTCTTCACTAACTACTAGTTTTATTCTATTCCAACGTTCTGGTTGGTCAAGCCATTGGTGAGCATTAACAGCAACCTTACAAAAGAAAAATAATAGGTTGGTCATAACTTGAAAAAGAGTAGTACCCTAAACAAAAGATTAAATAAACCTTATGCATTCATTTTCCTTACTTGCATATATTACAGTACCATATTTTATAACTAGTAACATGTATTACTTAGAATAGAACTAAACAGTATTCTAAGTTTCTTACCTGTGTTCCTAATGGTTTTGTCAAAACTAACACATCTCCAACCACTGCATTGTCTGGCACAATATATTCATTTGGTTGAGCTACCGTTGAAGCTACTCCACCAATCGTACACCAGGGATTAACAACAGTCTGTCCACCTGTGACGGGTAGTTCCAGCTTCTAATGCAGAGTCTTTAAATCCTCTCATGATTAAGGGAATAACCACGTCACGTTCTTTTTCAGTCATTTTAGTGCTAACACCTAACAACATCAGCATATTATCACATTCAGTGACTCCCATAGCATATAAGTCACTTAATACATTGGCACAAGCAATTTTACCCATCATGTAAGGGTCATCAACCAAAGGATAGAAAAAGTCAGTTGTTTGTACCAAAACCAAACCTCCGTGACGTAGTGGTGTAACCTGTAATAAAAAATGTTACAAAACCTTCAATATAAACAACGGTCTAAAGAAACTACTGTATGGCAAATGTTAACCTTAAACTTTCCATTTTCAATGTGTATCACATATTTCTAAATTTTGATTTCAATTTTAGTTATATCTTGAATTAAATTAAACAGGATTTGTCAGTTCATAAAAAATGTGTTTCTCTCAAATCAACATAAGTTGACACTATAATGTAACTATATCATATCATTTTTTAAGGGAAAATGTCTAGAACATATAAAAAATTAAAAAACTGACTTGTTGGCTGTTGTCATCAAGTCCTGCAACAACTGACAATGCCAAAACATAACTGATAAATAGCGTACTGCTTATTTTCTTTTTGTACAGATAACCTCCTTAGTAAGGGCATGTATAGAACAAAAATAATACAATATTCTAAAGTTGAAAATGCAGAGTTTGTAGCTAAGCCTTTTTGTTAAATCCCATTTAAGCAATGATCATAATATTTATGTTAAATGCCAAAAGTAAATTGCAAGTTGGCTCTGCTTGTGAGCAAAACAAAGAGTACCTTTGCCGACAACCGGCTTTTGATGACTTACCGAGCAATCAAGGCCAATCCCAATCCTTGGGATGGCCATATGCATAAAGTGATGTTCATGATCACCGCTATTGTAGTCTTGTTGGAGGCCCTCCACAAGCTTATTGAGGACTTCTTGAGGAACTTTGCAACCGCGTCCTTTCAAATCAGCAAAACGCGTCAATCTGAAACTTGCCTCCAAATCATGAGCCAAAGGATCGAAAGGCCGGCGTAGTGCGAGGGCATTAGGATTTCCACCGAGTTCTAGCTGAACGGCGCCTAAAGCATCTTGTTGTACACCTGCAACTTGATAATCACCCATACCGGCGTTTTGTTTTTAACAACTTTAAACGAAATTTTAGCCCGTACTACCGTGTTAAAAACACTGGCTTCACAAGAGCGTTTCTCAAACAATCGCCCGACGCTTGCAAAATGGCGTTTTGCCACTGCTGTAACCGAATGACTGCGCACACTCGCCGGAAATGAAATAGTTTGATTGGTTGGATTTATTGACTTGAGGTTGCCAAAAGTTTTTCTAGAATATTCAGTGGTGGGTCAATCAAACTTTTTGTTGAACTTCTGTTATGGTTTTTTCTTAAACCTTCACTTTAAATGGGTTTTAGTTATATATTAGGATAGTTTTTAATTTAAAAAAATTGTGAAAGAGCTGTTATCTTACCAAAATAAAGTAAAAGGCTGAAAATTTTAGGTCGGACGAATAGTAATTTTCTAGCCATGTTGCCAAATATTTTAAAGTAATTATTTGGTTTTGTATGTTTTATTTAAGATTTACAGAATCAAAGCGTTTTATGGCAAAACTTCTTTCTCATTAGTTATTTGGAAGTAATTTTAATTTAAAAAAGAATAATGATGTGGAATAAAATTATCCTCAATGTTTGCTACTTTTTTTTGGTTTTACCTATTCTTCTTATTGAGAGTATGATATCGGCAACATTGCAGCGCCAAGACTTTTAACGATAGCGCCACCACTAAACAATTCGGCAATGTCGGAAAAGCTTGTAGTTTGGTTTGTTCAAATTTAATATTTAGTATGCAGTTTGTTCAGAGATATGTTTGAAATAAATTGATTTTCCTTCAATAAACCCCACTTTTGTTGATAAAGAAGAAGTAACATTTTAAAATTCTTTACTATTCAATGAATTTGCAAATCGATTAAGTGAGACAGTTTCGATTTATCAACGGTACATTTGACTGTGAGATACGTTCGTACTAGTTAGGCATAGACTTGCTAGAGTTATCTTACTTAACGTTAAAATTTAGAGTTTTCAGAATTTCAAGATCCGTCAGTTATAAAGATCTTTTAATGTCAATAACAATAAACTTACTGTTTACTTTCTGATTACTTTGCTAATCAGATAAATTTATTATTTGTACTAAAATAGTTTTTTAAAGCTAGAACAAAGTATTAGATTTGTATGATTTTTTAATTATTGTATTAACACCAAAATTTTAATTTTGCCCTTAATCAACAAAGCTTCCAATAAGTCTATATAGCCCTCTACTATGTTGCCAACATTGTACTGTTAAAAAATATCATTTTTGGGAAAATCTATCTCAAATATTTGTAAAATTGACAACATTGCCAGCGTTTCCCAAAATGTTGCCAATTTAAAGTTTGGTTTTTTTTAGAGGTTAGTTTCGGAAGTTTTGCATCAAAAGCAGCAATTCCCATTTTTTGTGAATAAGAATAGCTTGTGGTATAAAATTCTTATCTTATAAATAAAATTATCCTTATTTATTCGCAGATATTGATTTAAAAATATAGGGGTAATGGCTAATATAGTCTAAAACACAACATTTAAATAGTGTTCCAAACGTAAATTTCTTCGGTTTTATTATGAGTCAAATTCCAAATACTAAAATGGTAAACGATATAAAACCTACAAGCGGTAAAACCGAATCAGAAGATTACAAATCTTCGCCTCTAAAAAGATCAGTAAGCACTAATTCTCTAGAAAGTAGTCTAGAAGAACAGACACCAGTTAAAAGGATAAAACGGGAAAGTGTACTGAATTTATCATATGTGGGGTCACCTAGAGAATTTAGGCGGTTAAGGGCTGACCTAGTAGAAGCCCGAAACACTATACTTGATTTAGAAAATAGAGTTCGAAATATGCATAATGTGCGTAAACAAATGCAACTCCTCTTTGATAACGAGACCCAATCTCTGCAAAGGCAACATGATTATGATAGAAAATCTATTGAAGATCTTGAGACTCAGTTACAGAGTATAAGGAAAAGAGAAGCAGAACTTAAGAAAGAATTAACTGAGGTATTGTAATTATTTTTTTTCAAATAAGTAACATTTTCTCATCTCATCTTTAATAAATTTAGAAAATAACTTTAAAGTTACCTTAAGGAAGGTGTTTACAATTATTTTTAATAAAACAATTTATGAATTCCTTATTAAAAATAACATGTATACATATAATAGGTCTATTTATCTGTTTAGGTCTGTCCTATGCAAAGTATATGGGAAAATGAATAAAATAACTTCCAATTATCTTTACTGATCCTTAATTAGTTAGTTAGCTAGTTGTTTTAAAACTAAGTTAATTAATTTTAGGTAAAAGAAAATTATGACATTTTAAAATTGAAATATGATGAAAAAATTGCAAATTTGGAAAGTAAAATTCAAAATCTTAAAGAAGAATCACAAACTGCTCTTCTAGAGGACAACATTGAATCTTCTAAATTGAAACGAAAAATAACAGAACTAGAAACAATTTTAGAAGCTGCAGAGGAGGATGCACAGGCTCAAAAACAATTAGCTTCTGAGTTAGGTTTGTAAATTTACTTATTGATATGAAATAAGTAGATACATTATCATTATAATCTTACAAAAAAAATGTTTAGTACTGTCTTACATATTCTTAGATTTTATATATATTTTTTGCTAATAGTTTAGCAAAATAAAAAAAATAACCAACACTTATCATGATAATTCTGAAATGAATTGTAATATATGTTTATAATATACGAATGAAACCTGTAGTTTTTTGGGCGATATTGCTAAAGAGAAAAGTTGTAAAAAGATTGGAGGTTGATATATCAATTTTATGCATAATTTCACAGGCACACAAAAAAAATTTCTGGCTGAGATGACTGACCCACCCCCCCCCCTACCTCCGTGCTGAACATGATCCTGATGTTGGATTTGCCTCATCACATCACAGTTTTTTCTAGTCTCAAAAAGAAGTAAAAAATCCATGACTTCTGCATGTCACCGAAAATGGTCACTCTGATATATTGCCATCTATATTCCGATGTATTTTGAGCCATATTTTCATCTTCGTTATGATGCAGTTCAAGTCACTGAAGAAGATAGAGAAGTTCAGTTTGACCTACAGGGTCACAGTTTCCTAGTGACCTCAAAAATAGGGTAAGAAATCCAGAAATTACCTATATCATTGCACCAAGTGAATTTGGGTGAGCAGATATTGGGAATCCATATTGAAATATGTTTTTATCTGTATTCCTATGAACTTGAAGTTGCTGAACGGGAACTAAATGTTGGTTTTGAAAGCTCGTATCGTAGCATGGTTCTCATCTGAAACAATTCACTGCCTTCAGCCCATCATATTCTCTATTGAGTCGGGGGTTCAATGGCTCAAAATACATCGGAATATAGATGGTAATATATTAGAGTGACTCTTTTCAGTTGCTGTAAACCTGTACCCACATTGCAGAACATGACATGTTGAGGTTAGAAAAAACTGTGATGTGATGGGGCAAGTCCAACATCGGGACCATGTTCAGCGGTCAAAACTACAGGGGGTAGGGGGGGTCAGTCATCTCAGACAGAATTTTTTTTTGTGTGCTTGTGTTATTGATAATCAAACACAAAAGGGGTTAAAGGAGTGAAGACGGGTATTAGGGGAGTTGCTTTGTATATATCATGTTATAAATCAGGCTTCTTGGAGTTGAAGAATCTGAAAGTTAAGTTATTTTTTTATTATTTTCAATTATGGCCCAAATGTGTGTAATGTGTTAGAAGAGTTTCTTCTTATGTATTGAGGTATATGTCCATTTCAAGGTTACTCGTATTAAGGAATCTGAAAATTATATTATTTCTTTAATATTTTTAATTTTAATAGAAATAGTATCTATAGGAAAATGTCAGATTTCCATTGTAAATACTAAATATATCTTTTCAAGAAGTATGTACCGTCATAGATTCAAATATACCTTGATTCTTCAACTGCTTAAAAAAACTGTGCCACATTTTTATGTCATGCCATCTACTATGTAGAACCTGAAGACTTTTAAGAGCCCTATTTTTTCATTTTTCATAAGTAAAGATATTTATTAAGCAGCTTAGAAATTTGATTATTTTAATTACAAAATGATTTAAAAATTAGTTTCATAAATCATAGAATCATTGAATTTTTGTTCACTTTATTTGATTTTTTGCATTAAAGGTGCTTAAACAGGGGCTGAACCTCATAAGTCTGACTTAAATTATGCACTTTAATTGGTGAAGAAAGTAATGCCATCCATTGTCATGAGCTTTAAAACCACCACTTAAATTGCCACGATGAGAGTAAAAGTGTAGGTTCTAGGTATGAATATTTCTTTGGTTACTTTTTAATATGAGAAAGTCAAATCAATATATATTTTACTACTACATGTTGCAAGGGCCGTCATTTTTACCAATTTTTTATAACATATATTGATTTATTATTATTTGTTTTTATAGGGAAACAATTAGCTGAAAAAAATGGTATAGAAAGAGAATTGGAATTAAAGGAAGTTGCTCTTCAAAAAGCCAAAAACCAAATTAGGGTTTTGGAAAATGCAAAGGAAGATTATTTAGAGTTTCAGCAACAAGCAAAGGTTAATTCAAGTTTTAAAATATTTAAAATTCCCCTTATATATAACATATTAATCATTTAGGTCTAGCATGATACAATAATAATATTGCAAAAAAACCATAATATATTTATAATTTAGTTTTCAAGTTGGGACATGTCTCCAACTAATTTAATGCATGTTCTATGGCATTTTACTTTATAAAATTTTTAATTGTTGGTAATTCTTTAGACACAAGCTCACAAATTAGCAAGATATGTTGAGCTAGAAAAAGAAAACGAGCAACTTAAAGAAGATTTTAATAGATTAAAGGATGGAATTAAAAATAAACTTCTCTTAGAAGAGGAAGTGTATGATTTAAAAAATCGGCTGGTGAAATATAAAGAGTTGGATATAAAAAAGTTGCTGAATTACAGGTAAAATTTAGTTTACAAGATTTGTACAACGTAATTACTTTAATGGTAGGCTAATTTTTAGAGTCTTCAGAGTTGGGATTGGCTAAAACACTTCTACTTATGATCATTTTATGCACCCTTTGCTATTTAATCTAAACAACCTAGCTTAATTCTACCTCTTCCGTTCACATGTGTTAGACTGCCATGTCTCTCATTATCTATTTATTTTCTCCCTTTTTAATGTTCCATATGGAACGCTTATAAGACACTTCAATGTCTATCTGTCCGTCTGTCTATCCGTCTCACACCCAATTTTTTCTGAAACCATTTAGCATAGAAAGTTGAAATTTGGCACTAAAATAGGAATTGATGGCCTCATCAGAGCCATCAAGTTTTGAAAGTTAAATTTTGATTTAAAGGGTTACTTTTGGGGGTAAAATTTTTTTACCAAGTCATCGAGTGGGGTATCAAATAAAAGCTTATAGAAACACGAGTTCAAAAATATATATAATGTAATACTAGCGCGCACTTTTTTTTGTATTATTTTGAAAAAATTGCGAAAAATCGCTGTTCCCCCCTTTTCTCGAAAAGTACTAATCAAAAAATTTTTAAAAAAATTCTGAATATTCTCCACAGAGTGCAGATTGAACGAAAAATTATGACGAGTGTATTACCTTTAATAATTTATCTGGTATATAAAAACAAACAAAAATTGAAGGGAAATTTTCAGTAAAGATCGGAAAAAAACTTTGTTGAAAACCGATTTGGGGTGGGTTTTGTGAAGTCATTGATCATTTTATACATCCGTAACAAAAATTTTTATTTTAAAAGCAATCAACGTACGGAACACTAACTGCGCAAATCCGACTTGCACTTGACCAGTTAGTTTTTGATTTAATGTTTTTCAGATCTTTAATTTATCTTTGTTATTCGTTATTCTGGATGTTTCTCTTCATACAAATGCTTTTACAAAACATTCTTAAAAGCTACCTCTTCTCTTTACAAACAGTTAGTCAGTACAGTCTGATCAATGGATCTTTGCAGTCATGTGATCAAAGCGACTTTAAGAATATTCATACGATTCAATCGGCTGTCAATTCAGTGTCGGCGGTCTGAATTTTAAATGGCAATTTCAAAAGTCAAAATAGAATTTAAAATTTCTCATTCGGTTTGATAATTAACGAAAACTACGAATATGTTAAATGTGTATGACATATAAAACACCCTAGTTCTTACTTGTGAAGGACATTTTCCTTTGTGCATAAATCCAACGTCTAATATCACCTATTTTTTATTTTTCAGGTTGCTGTTAGATTATTTCGTGAGTAAATTTACTTTATGAAAAGTTTGCAATTGTTATCTGTTAGTTATTTAAAGTTTGTGTAATGTTTGTAATGAAATTACAATACACACTTAAGACAGCTTTATCAGATTTACATATAAGGCATTATAAAAACTGTAAAAAGTTGCGTCATAGAACTCATTAAATAAAATTTTAAAATAGAGAACTGAAATATAATACTTTTAAAAACGGAAAGATATTTCATGACAAGGGTATAAAGTATGAATAGGAGATATAAATTGCATTATCCAATTTTAATATGATTTATCAAATCAAACTAATAGATAGATAGATAAGTCTGTCGTTGTCCTGCAAAATTTATAGTGAATGATGCCCAAGGAGCTTGGAACATGTCAGTAAGGAATATTTAAGTTATTAATTGAATAGTGACACTAATTGCTACAAGTAGATTCTTCACTCTCGCTTTCATCATTCCTAACATGAATTTTGATTTCTGGAATCTCTTCGATTATTACCTCACAATCATACCACTGATGAATCAGGTTTTCTGTATATTGTACTCTGGCATGCCATATCTCTGGTATACACTTTTCTAAGGCTCTAGTCCACATCTGAAGTACTTGTTTATCTCCATATCCCTTTTCACCAATATGCTTGTTATAAAATGTTTTTGCATTTGCCCAAATCAGCTCCATTGCATTAAATAGACACTGATAAGGAGGTTATCTAAACATTTCATGCCCATGCTCTTGAAAAATTTTATCAATTTGATATTCCTTTGATTTTTTATGAGCTTTTGCAATATCTAACAATTCTGTCTTAAACATCTGTTTGTTATGAGGTAAACTATTCTTCTGTAACCACTCGAGAATTTCTTTTTTCCATGCTGAACATGGCTGTTTTTCTACTTCAACTGAATGGTATGAAGGTTCTTCTAAATTAGGAACAACTGGTTTCTGGGCCATTTCGTAAACATTTCACTATTCATTTCTCCACGATAATCAAGTGACTTTGATTTGCTAGCAAATAGTAAATTGGCATTTTCCAGCATGTAAAACAATAAACCTTTTACCATGAAATCCCCCAGGTTTACGAACACTTTTAATGTTGTCATCCTGCCATGATTTCCTTTGACTGCCTTTTGAAAACATCCATGTTTTGTCTATGAAAACGAGCTGACGGGCAATGTGTACATTTTTGTTTTCCATGAACTTTCTAAGAAAAGCTGCCCTCTTTGAACAAATTCCTAGTGTCTCCATTAATGCTCGTCTATTGTCATCTTTCATAAATTTGAAACCCAAATCTAGAAGTAATGTTCCAAGAGTTCCATAACTGACATTAATTATCTCTTTTTGTCGCAGTTCTTTACGTAAGTTGTTAATAGTAACTTGTTTTTCTAAAAGTACAATATGATTTACTTTCGATTTCACTTAAACTGATAGATATTAAGAGCTACTTACTTTGTGCATACATATCACTTAGATCATGGGTTCTAGCTTGTTTCCTTGGTCGTGATTTTCCAGGTGTTGAAAGCAATTCATTTTTATCACTACGAATTTTGATGCTTGCTACAGTTTCTCATACTAATCTGTAAAGCAGCAGCGAGTCTCTGGAACTAGAAACATTGTAAACACATTAAAAAGATATACTTACGTGATTTATTTACCTCTTGTACAGCATTAAGAGATATAAGAGGACCCTTGTTATCCCTTTCCGATGTAAAATACACTATTAATTTCGCCACAAAATCTCTTGCTTGACTATTCAAACGTTTTCCAGGCATTTTGGTGGCTTCATATGAAAAGTATTTGGTCTCAATATTCCACAAATATTAGCGCTCTGAACAGAACTATTTATTACTTGGCAAGTATATTCCAAAATTCAATAATGGAATAGAAACGATAGTGACCGTTGCCGTAAAAATTAAGAAAGTGCCTACTGCATGGTCCAATATACGTTGAATAAAAATTGTTGCACGGTTCACGTTTTTTGTGGGAAATTCTGATTATGTTTGATTTACCACACATTTCCCACACAAAACGTGGACGGTGTAGCAAATTTTATTATGTCGACGTCCAATGAACCGTGGATTAGACACTTCCAAAAATTAAACATAAAGATGACGTAATCTCAATCCGTCAAAGAATTGTCGATTATTTTTATTGTCTATAAACTCGGCGGTATTGGCTGCTAAAACATGAAGCTGTACCCAAATTCCAGGTTGTTCGCTGTCTTTCTTGCATATGTACAAATAACCGAGAGAGATAATAGAGCGAATGTCGTAAATAACTTCAGATGACAGAAGACCTACGTTTTTAAGTTTTTAAATATACTTAACATGTTGACAAGAAAAATAATATAGACGGATATTTACACTATATTCAGACATTTATGACGTGCATGCAAAGAATCATTGATCGGACTTTACCAATATTATCAATACTAAGTATTGAGAAAAATGACAGCTAAAACAAATGAACGGCAGTTATTCTATTGGTTGAACTTTTAAGTCAAAAGTTTTTAACCCATGACCACTTTTAGTTTAAACATTTTTCACCAGTGGTAATGATTTTTGGTCATTTGTTTTGGAAATTTTAGGTTCAAGATGCACAGAATCAAAGGTATCTTAGTGAGTGGAAGGCCGTAGCAAGAGGTTTTTGTGAAACCACCGAAAGTGATGCAGCATTGCCACATTTACTGAGGACCGCTATAGAAAAGACTTCAACGACAGGAACTATCACTAATGGCGGATAAAGTAGACTTTGAGTCCCAGTTTAAAGCAGCACAGCATGTAAGTTATCTCTATAATATTGTAATTAAGACAATATCACCATCACATTTGGTGATTCTTCATGAAAGACTTCAGATTTTTACATTCTGTTTCCACAATAAAATATGTTGAGTTTGGTGCTTGAAATAAGAAATCTATAGCTTTTGAGCAATACCTCTTGAGAGGAAGGGGATAAAAAGGGTGTTTGATATATTTTTTGGATTACATTGCCATTATCTAAATTTTCGCGTCTTTTTCTTTCAATCTACTTTTAAGCAGCTACTCAAGTGCATACTGATGTAAATTTTACATGAATTTTCATTTAAAATTTGCGATAAAATTTTTGTGCCTTTTGACATGAGCATTTGCAAAAACCTTAAAGCAAAATTTATAAAAAATTCATCAAGTTAACCAGCGCAAATAAATAACTATTTTTTTTTATCAGGCTGCTAAAGTTGCCAAAGCAGAACTCGAAAAGAATCAGAAGCTTCTTAATGATCTAAAAACAACGGGAGAACAGAAACAAAATTTGATTCATCGTATGCAAAAGAAACTTCTATTGGTAAGTCGCGAGAGAGACAGCTACAGACTACAGCTTGATTCATACGAGAGGGATCTAACGATGGTTGCGAGTAATAT
>CM032446.1:68780697-68830697 GCA_019049505.1 Pachyrhynchus sulphureomaculatus
TGAATGGATGTATGACCATCGTCGAAAACGAAGTGGAAGAATCACTTAATGTAACTTTTAACTCTTCTGGAATTCCGTAGGAGTTAGACCTTTTAAATCGAAGTATTTTTTAACTTCAATTTTATCAATTTTTCAGAAAATGTTGAAACTTATTTGTTTACACGATCACTACAAAAAGACAACTAAACACACATGTCTTCACAGCACGCTATCTGGTAGCTAACACTTAACAAATATCATAACAATTTGGTCATCTTGACGCCTTATCTGTCAAACCGAGAACTTTAGAACGACTCTTATAATTAGACATAGAACCTTTTAATACTGTCAATATTTAAATATATATATATATATATATATATATATATATATATATATATATATATATATATATATATATATATATATATATTATTTTTATTTTCCAATTTTCTTGGCTTTGGAGGTCAATTATACAATGAAACTTCCTAAAATTTATTGTGATCCTTTCCTTTTATTATTGACGTTTCGGCACAATTTGCCTATATATACATACATACAATTTTACCCCTCTGAAATATCACTAGAAGTATTGTCCTGAGTTTTGAACCTCGAAAAATTTATACTCTTTTAAGTTTTCCAAAACGCGTTTTTTGAGCTTAAAATGTGTCCGATCGAGACAAAAAAAAACAAACTCTTCGTAATGAAATTTCCAACAAATTTTCGTTGATTTTAAGTCGCTCAAGTGCGTACATAACCCACGAAATTGAAGAAAGAGGCAAAAAACTTTTTTTCATTTTATTGTTAGGTCGACTAAGTGAACCGATCGGCTTGAAACTTTTAGAAAATATACCTTTTGTTATAGCAAAAATACTCTGAAATTATGGTAAAAAAATATTGAACCCAGTGGGCACAATTGAATCTGTTATTTAGAATTTGAATTGCCCGCCATTTCATGTCATAATGGCCCTTTCTGTTATCAAAATTTAAATCTCGACGCCAGCTTTCCGATGCCATTAAAAAGGAGTCATTTTAACCGTTTTTTTTTTATTAATCAAATAACAACAATTGCGTTTTTTCGATCATTTCGAATAAAAAGTGTTACCAAAAATGATTTTTTTTCTTTAATAAAGGTTTCGCGATTCTCTATCAGATGTGATAAAAGTTTTTCAATTCTTTTTTCAAAATGACCGAAAAAACGCATTTGTTGTTATTTGATTAATAAACAGACGTAAAAAAAACGGTTAAAATGGCTCCGCAATCTTTTCGATGCCATTAAAAAAAAATTTTTTTTAGAGTCATTTTAACGGTTTTTTTTTTTTTTTAAATTTGTTGTTTAATCAAATAACAAATTTTTTGGTCATTTTTAAAAAAAAATTAAAAATTTTCTCACTTCTGGTAGAGAATCGCGGGACTTTCATTAAACAAAAAATTATTTTCGTTAACAATTTTTTTTTTTAAATGACCGAAAAAACTCATTTGTTGTTGTTTGTAAACAAATGTAAAAAAAAAACAGTTAAAATTTTTTTTAATGGCATCGGAAAGCTGGCGTCAAGACCTAAATTTAAAAAAAAAAAAAGATCTATTTTGGACCAAATGGCATAAAATGGCGGGTAATTCAAATTTTAAATAACAAATTCAATTGTGTCCACTGGGTTCAATATTTTGATACCAAAATTTTTTTGCTGTAACAAAAGGTATATTTTCTGGAAGTTTCAAGCCGATCGGTTCACTTAGTCGACTTGTACAATAAAATGAAAAAAAAAAAATATTGCTTTATCTAGACTTTGCAATTTAACAACAAAAAAAAATCGTTGTATTTACGTCACTTCACAAGTCGATAGATTATTTGTATAATTTTTTAGTAGTTTTTTGGATACTTTTATAAGCTTAACAATAAGCCTTAATTGTTGTATATTTAAATCATCTAAAAACTTCCATGATTGTTTATTGTTTTATAATGTACAAATCTCAGGATTATGCATTCGGGACAAAACACTTGTAACGAACGGATTAATGGACTTTAGGTCTTTGGACCTTTTGATTGAATTTATTTAAGCCAGGATTAAAGGTTCTGTTAGAAATGTTTAGTGGATTATTGAATAAATGGAGACTAATAAAAAAGAGTTTAGAACTTGTTGAAACTCTTTTCCATGTAATCGCATTTAGACTGCCAGAAAAAAAATAAAATAGCCTATGGATATTCCAAATTATGGCTATCTGTAAAATTCTTGAAATTTGTTAAAAAATTTCATGTTATTTGCAAGTAAAATCAAATTTGTCATTTAAGTAAATTGCTTATAATATTTCTTGAATACCGGGTTTCTAGTTATTTACATTACATATATGTATATATGTTTATATATATATATATATATATATATATATATATATATAAATATATATATATATATATATATATATATATATATATATATATATATATATATATATGGTATATATGTATATATATATATATATATATATATATATATATATATATATATATATACATAAATATATATATATATATATATATATATATATATATATATATATATATATATATATATATATATATATATATGTATATATATATATATATATATATATATATATATATATATATATATATATATATATATATATATGTATATATATATATATATATATATATATATATATATATATATATATATATATATATACATAAATATATATATATATATATATATATATATATATATATAATATATATATGTATATATATATATATATATATATATATATATATATATATATATATATATATATATATACATATATATATATATATATATATATATATATATACATATATATATATATATATATATATATATATATATATATATATATATATATATAATGTATATATATATATATATATATATATATATATATATATAATAATGAGGAAGGACAGTAACAGAGAACTGGTAACAATCGATCGGAAGTTTAACTACTGGGAAACGCCCTTATGAGGAGAAGAGATGAGCAATCAGAGATCTATAGGCTCTAGTACAGGCTTATTATTTTTGTAGCGAAAGCTTGATAACAAAAATAAAAAGCAGGTACTAGAGCCTATAGATCTTTTAAACTTCCGTTTTATATTATTATGTTTATTTATTTCAATTTTGATTCGTTCTTTTTTTTTTTATATAAATTATAATTTAATTCTAAAGTTTATTACAAGGCGATAAATAATTTAATAAATCTCCATATAATTTAAACATAACGAATGAGTTTATTATATATCAAAGAAGAACTAAAACAATAATTTTCCTACCTGAAAAAGAGCATTGATCCTCCTCCTGCGGCCACAGTATTTATATCCAATTGGGGTGCCTGAATTGTAACTCCTGCAGTTGTACTTTCGTAAACATGTTCATAATTTCCGGCAAATCGAGATACATCTGTAGACGTACCGCCCATATCGAAGCCGATCACGGGAAAATTTGTTTCTTTTTGCCAAGTGGTTACAGCATACCCAACCACACCTAAAAACAAATATATATATATATATATATATATATATATATATATATATATATATATATATATATATATATATATATATTAGGGTGGTCACAAGGTATAGGGGCGAAAAAAAAGTTTTCAACGTAAAGCCGGCAGGACCGCCCTAAAATTGGCCATTTGTCTAAAAAATAAGATTTGCACAGTTTTAGCTCAATTAGATAACGTTAACCCATGTCTCATCGAGGTTAAAGCTGTAAAAATTCGATTTTTTGCAAAAAAATCGTGGTTTTTCCCTCATAAAATGAAAACCATCGTCCTAGAAACCTGACTCTTCTTTCGTTTCATAGAGAATGTTGTTGTCTTAAAGTTTTATTCCACCACTTTTTGTTAAAACTGTTATATTTGAAGATATTCATCACCCAAGACCGGACATGATTCAAATCCTTAAATTCGACCTTTGGCCTGTTTAGAAAACGAAAATGAAAAATGGCAACAAAGATATCCAAGTTAAATACTTATGACCATTTTTTGTTTCCTTTTTATTATAAACAACTGTACAAACACAATATTATACATATATATAATAAGACATAAAATTGTCATTTGTTTTAACTTTATAAATAATTTTACGAATTGCAAGGTAGTGGGTACCTACCTGATATTTAGTTCCATTCTTTAAAAGGTTTGTTTTTATTACAAAAAAGCTATTGATAAGGACCCTTTTATCAGAGAATTCTACCTGGAGTGCCATAAACCACACCCCTTCTTTTTTGTTCCTTGTCTGGGATGTCCAGGGAGAAGTCAGAGCGTTTTAGTTTACGTTCGCCTTTCATGCAGTGAACATTTCAACAAAGTTCGCTTAGTGACTTTTTTGTGAGGTTTGCGGGACAATGTCTTCTACAACATCAACGAGCCATGCTTGTTCGGGTTCGACTTTGAGTTCAAGGCAGAAAGAAATGCTGTATTTAATCGGCTACATGTCTCATCAAATCAGTGGCAGTAAATTACCATCTAATTGTCAAGTTTCACGCGGTTTATCTTATAATATACGGCAAGTGAAACTAAACAACAGAGAAGCTGCAAGACTTACAATACAGGAAGTTTTAATTTTTTGGGAAAAACTAAGTTACCAACCAGACACCTGAAAGATTGTGTTGCAAAATTAGAAAAACTGTAGGAAGAATGGAGAGAACTGCAAAAAAAATAAAAAAGATCTAAACGCATAGCGCAAAATAAAAAAGTAGAAGCTTTCAAGTAATTCAAGTCACAGATATTTGTTTATTTATAATAAATATTTATGTAAAAGCGTGGTTCAACACTCACAAACCCACTTTAGCCCCCAACCAAGACCTACAATTGTTAAAATTTTTGTAAAATACAGACAAATTGATAAAGATCTTGCAGACAAGGCACTGTCTAAAATGATACATCATCTGTGGTATCTCAATTCGGAGCTATTCGCATTTTCATTTTTTGATGAAACTTTAGAAAAAATGTCAAAACAAGCATGGCTGCAAAATGTCTTAAATTAATTTCCGTTAAAGAAAAAAAGTTACCATGATAGTGATGTAAAAGCAAGACTCAATCTCGAGCAAGTGGATGATTTATTGAACAAAAAAATTGATTATTTTATTTCTCATCAAACTCTAAATTTGTTCAGGAGATTTGAAATTGATATAAACTTTTTAAAGACTGATCCCGATGAATGGTGTGACAATTCACACTATTTAAAAGATAAAATAAGAAACAGTTTTAAGGTTGTCAATGACACAGCTGAAAGAGGTGTAAAATTAATTCAAGGCTTCAATTCCTGTTTGACGAAAGATGAAGAACAACGGCAGTTTCTGTTACAAGGTGCATCCGAATGTAGGAAAATTTTTCCTGACTCTTCAATGGCCACCTTATCTAAGCCATTACTACCTTGATCTGATAATAAATTGTAAATGTAAATAATAAAAATAATAACTTCTTTTCTTTATATTGCTTCGTTTTTATAGCTTTATGTGTACCTTTTTGCTTTTCTTTTCTCCTAAATCCTTCATTTTCAATTTGTATTTTGCTCTATTTACTTTCGAAAACAATTGTAACTAAACCCTTTTTTATGTATATATTGAAAAAATAAATAAACTAAAATCTAGAGAGCCGATGTAATTGAATCTTATAATGTTTTTAGACATTTTCATAAAAAAAATCATTTTTCATAAAAGATCAAAACTTCAACCTTAATGAGGCACGGGTTAACGTTATCCAGTTGAGCTGAAACTTTACCAATCTCATTTCTTAGTCAATTGGCAACTTTTAGAAAGGTCCCCCCAAAAAAATTCGAACACTGATTTTGTGTTTCTTGAAGATAACAAATTTCCAGTTCTTGAAGACGACAATTTTTTTTGTAAATAATTTTGTGTTTTTAAAACTTGTTGTTTTCATTTGTAATCCTATGACTTATTTTTCAAAACATATAGAATTAAAAATATATTTAATTTCACATGGAATAAAAAAAATTACCTCTACTTCAAATTAAAACAAATTCTGAAACTTCGGTTACTACTTTTATCTAAAACCATAGACTAAAGAGTTATTTTCTCGACTATAATAAACGGCTGCAAACGCATCCCAGGGGGGATAGCGACATCAGATGTGGTGCGGACACGATACTATATAATATGTCACTTATTTCCTTGTTGAGTAGCGACCATTCGAGGGGCCTATAACAGTTCAATAGTCTGTGCTAGTAAGTGCTACTTAATAACATTATGATATTAATAATTTCTCTGAGTCATAAAAAAATGATTTGTCAATTTTTAATCTTCATCTTTACAGTTCAAAAAAAAATTTTTTTTCTCTCTTTTTTTTGGAACATTTTGTACAATACCTACAAAATATATCTTTACTCAGAACAAATATTACGTTATTTTCTATCTCAATACTTTCTTTGTTTTGGGATTTTGTAAAATTGAAACTAATAAAAAATCATAAATATAGCTAAATTGAAAGAAAGATCCTAACTATACATACAGAAACAATTAAAAACATATAATAATAATAGCAAAAATCTGGTGACCAAGTCCACATTCTTCTATCTAATTTTAAATTAGGAAAATTTTCATATTCCATAAAACTCGTAGTGCTCATTAGGTCTATATTTCCTAAAATGTAGATATTGTTACATAGAGATGTGCAACCCAGTTTTAAACAGCATTCATTACATGAAATTTAGTATTTCATAAAACCGAATGCCAACAATCAGAATACGTTTCGCAAAATGCAGAGATTATCACGTAAATACGTGTAAAATTAATTCAACTTATTTTTGAACAGTATACAGTTTAAGCTATGAACATGATACTGTTAGATTTTCTAGAATATTTATCAACTTGGTCTATTACTTCTTAAAAAATAAATAGCCTTAATTTTTCTGTTTATAATTTTTAAATTATTTCACTTATTTTTACTTCCTTTACTAAAGGAAAGTAGATACGGGTTTCAGTTTTACATCACATGTGGAATCTGATTATTATACCAGTCAGGTATAAAAAATATCAAATTGATGACACACAGTTTGTGTTCCGAATAGTTGCGGCAAGCGGGAAGCACTACGTACACTAAACATAGTTACCCTAAAATGTAAAAGACATAAACGTCAAGTCTACATACACGCGTGCTTTATCGATTATCGCAAAGCCTTCGACTGCGTCAATCGTCAAAAGATGATTGAGATTTGGAGATCGGTAGGAATTGGAGAAGACGACTTACGCATTATCGCTCACCTCTATTGGCACCAATCAGCTGAAGTCAAAGTGGAACGAGTAGCAACGGAAATTATACTAATCAGGAGAGGCGTGCGACAGGGATTAATAAAAAAGTTATAAAATTTTACGCAGAATTTAAAAATAAATTAGAAAATAGGAAGTTCCATTTAAAAAAAACATATGGCCACACTTTTTGAAGTACCCTGTATACTCAAAAATAATTTTAAACTGTGAACCTTAATATTCCCTAAAACTTTTTTCGTCACGAAAAAAATGAGATAATGAACTTTACTCTATCGTTGACACCCTGTAGTTTAAAACTATAAGAATTTTTTTTTTAAATATGTTTTAAATGTTAACATTATTTTTTATCGGGTTGAATGGACCACTGATGAAAACTATGTCGCCTCCTTGTAGGATAACTTCACAAAAAAATAATCAAAAATAAAAATGAATCTTTTGAAATAATGTAGTAGTCAAAAATTGTCGAAGGTTTTTTTTTTTCAAAAATAAAAAAATTTACGGTGTTTCAAACTTTAATATGCAATTTTCGAACAAAAAATGTACGTTTAATTATTTATAAAAACTAGTCTATTAGAAAAATTAAAAAAACCTCATGACATTTTGTTAGAACAAGTAATTATTATTATTTAAAAAAAATAACGGTCAAGTGCAAGTTGAACTTGCGCAATTAGTGTTCCGTACGTTGATTACTTTTAAAATAAAAAAATGTTTGTAACGGAAGTATAAAATGATCAGTGACTTCACAAAACACACCTCAAATGAGTTTTCAATAAAGTTTATTTCCAATCTTTACTGAAAATTGATGACCTTGAAATTTCTGTTTTTTTTTTTTTTTATATACCAGATAAATTATTACAGGTAATGCACTCGTGGTAATTTTCGTTCAATTACACCCCGCGGAGAATATTTCAAAATTTTTTGTTAAGTACTTTTCGAGATAAGGCGGGTGGACAGAGATTTTTCGCGATTTTTTAAAAATAATACAAAGAAAAGTGCGCGCAAGTATTACATTGTATATATATTTTTTACTCGTGTTTTCACAAGCTTTCATTTGACCCCACACGATTAGCTAGTAAAAAATTTTTTTTTTCAATTCCGATTTCACCCCCCAAAACTAACCCCTTAAGTCAAAATTTAACTTTCAAAATACATGGCTCTGACGAGGCCAACAATTCCTATATTATTACCAAATTTTCAACTTTCTATGACAAATAGTTTCGGAGAAAATCGGGTGTGACAGACGGACAGACAGACAGACGGACACCGAAGTGATCTTATAAGTGTTCCATACGGAACACTAAAAAGTTAAAAAATATTAAAAATTGGCTGAGTAATATTGCGGACAGTTTCTCAACACAGGTAGCGGTCCCATCCAACGCCAGGGCACATTTAATGCTATAACTTTGTGGAATAGAATGGAATTTTCTTAGAACTTTCTTTTAATAATTCTTAGAAGTATAGAGAATAAAAATCAGTAAAAAAAAAGAATTTTTGAAAATTCGAGGTGTATGTAACCTCTTAACTAATTGATAAAAAAAAACAACAGAAATGAAAGTCCGATCCTTTAGAAAAAGTAACTATAAATTATTAACATCAATAAAACGTATCGATAATTCGATTGTACATTCGTTGGTCTATAAATAATCGTGTCGGATTTGCAAAATTCAAGTAACATCGCATCCAGCGCTCTCGAATTATTTACCAACTTTATGAAGTGATCAATCATTGTCAGTGAAAAATATAAGCGATTGGTAAATGCAGTGCTATTGTCAGTGGTTATTTGTTATGTTATTATCAATATCAAAATCAGTCAAATTTTGAATTACCTTTTCTGCGTCTAAATTAACCAAATAGTCCATTATGTGATGTACAGTATAAACTGAACCTGTTAATCCTTCCGTAGGTTTAATTAGATAATATTATTGAAAACGTGCATTTATAGTATACGTAGTGGCATCCAAAAGTTCCCGGACTAACGCTACAAAATCTGAAATAATTACTTTTAAGTTTCGTAACTCCAAAGTCAAAGTCAAAAATCTCTTTGTTATTAATCATTTATACAATTTAAGCTTACTTACTAGGTTTTAAGTGTAACAAATACAATGTGTAATACATGCACATCAATTTGCCTTTTTTAAGTAGTTTGCTCAATGATTTTGTTAATTATTCCCCGTCATGACGTTTAACCTTTGTTTGGTTGGAAGGATTTTTTTGTTATATTTGTGGTGTTACTTATTTGCTTGTTTTTCTGGGAAAAATTATAAAAAAAAAACAGCTTGATTTTATCAGGTAGAGAATTTCATCAAGATAACTTGGCTTACTTATTTGTTGACAATATTGTGCTTCTTTCATTCTTGTCCGCATATATTCATCTCTTTCACTCTCTTTCATTCCTATATACAATCAGTCACTCATTTGTTGTTTATTTACTTACAATATATTACAATGTTTATTGTTGTTATTTACAGTCATTATTTATATTAAATTCTCTTTCCACTGTACACTTCGCTATTATTTTACTTCAAACACTTAACAATTACTTTAAATTACAATATTTACATTTACACTACTGTCAGAAAGTAGTTGCCCACCTAGAAATTTCAATGTAATTGCCAAAATTTAATACCTAATTAAGCCCTTCTCTTATATTAAGTAAATTTAATTGTTCTTAACAAGTGTGCATCATAAAATTGTTTAGATAAGCCTTTTTGGTGAACTCACAAATTAGAAACCAATAAGAATAAATTTCCAAGTTTTGCATGATAATCGTTTTGAGGAGATTTCTGAGAATTCCAGTTGAAGTAAGGACTTATTTCAAGTTTTCTAGGGATTTTGAAAATTCCTAGTGACATTTTATGATAAAAAAACTATGCTTTAAATATCATTGCCCTTTTGAAAATTAACCATTCGCAAACAGTACTTTGTCATTGATACAGGCTCAATTATTTTGTGAAAAATGCCAAAAAACGAAAGAAGTTTCCGTTGAAAATCGAGCTCTGATAATTGCGAGATATCAAAATGGTCACTCGAGTCGACAAATCGCGAGTGATATGCGGATGCCAAGAACGGTGGACTACATCGTAAAAACTGTTTCTGCGGGACATGGAATTTGTTTAGCTTGATATTCCAAAGTTTTAGCCATGAGAGTAATTTAGTTAAATAATTGCAGAGGTGCGCTCTAGCAAAGTTTGCATAGTATGAATGCGCGTAAATGAGCGCATCATCTGCAAATAATCCTATTGTAGTGGATGGATATTTGGGAAGATCAGTCATATTGAACAGTTGGGGGATAAAACAGACATGGTCGCAGTTCGACCGACCTTAAATCGCAAAAATCAATCGAAAAATTGCTAAATTATTTTCTTATTTTTAATCTGTAAAGGAAGCCGTGGAAGGAGTAATTTGCACATAGTCTTTTTCTAGAAATCTCCACAACTTTCAGCTGCCTTGTATGAAGTAAAAGGACCTGGAAAGCCTACTTTCATAATAATGATTATACTTTCATTTCTCAGAAGTTATCAATAAATTTCTTTTGCCACGCGGTCTCGAGCCACTGCTTTTGATTACACAGCCACACAAAAAAAGTTTATTACCACGAACCATACATGGATCTAGGGTATATATTTATCTATCTAAACATAAGATATTACCTCCAGCCGGACCTGACAAAATAGCTCTAGCACCATTAAAGTTGTCCATAGGCGTTAGTCCACCATCACTTTGCATAAACAATACCCTGGTTCCTTGAAGATTGTCTTTAAATCCCCCACAAAATCCGTCCACGTATCTCTTAACGTGCGGAGTAAGATAAGCATCTGCACATGAGGTAAATCCACGAGGTACTATCCTGGTCATAGCTATGACATCGTGAGATAGCGAAACATGCTTAAAACCTATAAATAAATGTTCGATTAATACAGTATATTGTAATTAACAGGGTAAATTTGCTAACCCCGTTAACGCTTATCCTATCTCATATTTGAAAACTATACTAGAAGCAGGTATAAATCTGTCATAAAAGTATCACAACTTAAAGATATGCCATACCCGATAATTTTTTCAAAACAATTATCCCATTTCATTACCGTAGTAAAAAAGGTCCATTTCAGAAACAAGTTACTAGGCAAGAAATCATCTATGACATCATTTTTCTAGACTCAAAGAACACAGGTATAATCAAAATTGATATAGGAACGTCATGTTTTTGACGACAGCCCTTTCAAAATATATTACTCGAATTTGAAAATAAGTGTAAGACTATGGATAAACAGTCGCTTGAATATGAAGACTGTAGACTACTTACCAATTTCTTTCGCAATTTGACCAATCTGTAGTTCATGCTCAAAAAATGTATAACTATGAGCTAAAGCTACAGAAATGCTGTCAAATCCTTGATTTTTAAATATCTATTAAACTTGTCCTGAGTTTGCTGGATCAAGTTCTTTTGTAACGTAAAATTTTTCACCAGTTTTGCCCTCTACGATTCTCCAATTTTTCGTTACATCGCCTAATTCACATTTTCCTTCCAGTACCGGTATTACTCTACAGTCTACTTCAACTACTTCTTTGTATAAAATTTCTGGCCTTCTGATATTCTGAAATAAAATAATACAGTTATTTGTGCATAGTAAATAACCTTGAAAGTAACTATAATCCTTTAGTGCAACAAGAAATTAAAATCTACAACAGTGTAATGTTTTATCCAAACCCTAAATTTAAAAAAGAGTAACTACCAATAGTGGACAAAGGCATCAATTCGTTGTCCACATCCTCGCTATCTATAATAGGCCGTGCAACTTCAAACCGCAATTGTTAGTAGACTCTTCTACAAAGTTCTTTACTAACAAAAAAAAAATAATGATCGACGATAAAACAAGTCCATCATTCAGAAATTAAAATATTACTCTACCATCTGTAGTACCATCTCGAACCAAGTAATGATTTTTGCTCTCCCCTCTGGCGTTTCTAGCTAACCTGACGAGCCTTACCATCTTTGGGCGCAAAATTAACGTAGAATTAATTGCACAATTTACTACTGTAGTAAATGCAATTTACTATCATACCTTTGCTACAATTAACTACCTGTATCACAAGGCCTTTGACTACAAGTACCACATAAATTTAAAATAATTGAATATGAAATATACTGAATTTCACTTAAAAACATTTGTTTAAAAATTTGTAATAATCAAGTCACTTTTATTATTTTATCTCTAATCTTTTTAAATTTAAATTTCGCTACACACTAACAAATTCTTGGTACTGTTAAGATAATTCCAAGGTTTATTTACCATTCCATTACCATAAACAATTCCACAGATATCATGGCGTCGTGATACTAGCTGCGTACAATAAGATATCAGAATTTTAATTACCTTCTCTGTAACAATTCTAGTACAATTTTAGGACGCATTTATTTTTTATTTAAAATATTTTGAAAACTATTATAACAAGATATAGTTTAGCTGGTAACAAAATCGCAAATTAAAGACACCTTGGATACCAACTCACTCAGACCAGTTAAGTTTCTGCTTCTAACAAATCAGGAAAGTGCCTGAAAAAAATTATTCCCGAAACTATTAGATTTAAGCCTGAAGAACTCTATGTTCTCCCATAGAGCAATACCGTTTTCTAGCCTTAGCATCGCACGAAACACCACACGGTGTAATTCACTCAACGAATCGTAGACTTCTTCCACACTTGAGGCAGTAATGCTAGACATTTCCAAGGCGTTTGATAAGGTGTGGCACGGGGGACTGGTATTCATATCCCTTCGCCTAGTTTTTGCCCTGATATTACAAAGCTGGCCCAATCGCCCAAATCTGAAATTAGAAAAAATCAGAGACCAGTCGGAGTTCCAGAAGACATTATCCCCACCATTATTTAATACTTTTACGGTCGATATCCCTAAGACTGAATTTACTAACATTATACACTGGCTACATTGTTATTACAGCAGCATCAAAAAACCGTTTGATGATGTTAAAAAGTAAGTTTCATGCACATCTGAACAAATCGTCGAATTAATTCAATTAGTAAAGAATGAAAGTCAATCCGACAAAGAGTCAAGTCAACTAAGATTCCATGTCATGGAAACTTTAACTCGGATAAAAACAGGCTACCATGGCGTAACACCATCAAGCATTTTGAATTGCGTATGAAAAAGATTGGTATGCAAGGAACAGGACATAGCTGTAACAGCTGAAGCCTAAACCTTACTTTCCAAAGTCTATTCAGGATAGAGGATTTTCGTCATTAAAAAAAATCCTCTCTCACCTAAAAAAAATGGCGACCCGGGGCAAGTTCTCGAAAAAAAAAATCGATGACCAAGAAAAAGTCCCTTCGCCACAGCTTAAATCCGCTACTGCTGTATCCAATGCAGAACCTCATACCAAATACCAAGACCACCGGAGAAATCACTACTTGATGCAGTAAAATCTTAAAGGGTCAGTAATCACATAAAGAGTAATAAAAGGGCACTGCTTCAACTAAGAAGTTACAAAGTAATATGGAATACTATTGGATTAGTCAGTTACCCAGCGGAACTTTGTAGACGCTGAAAAAGAATTAGAGAATGTTGGTACGGATAGCATAACATTAACATTACCATGAATTTTTTTTTCATTTAATAATAATATCCTAATACGCCACTGAAGCTGGACCATTATTTTATTTCCCTTTATTAACTCTATTCTCTTGAGTATATAAAGCATGAAAATGCATGAATATTTGAACCATTGTATCGCCCTACCTTTATCAGATATAAAGGAAAATATTCGGTGATTTTCACCGTATTGTTTCTGATTCTATTCGTATTCATATTCGCGTGTGGTGCCTTTAATCTTAATTTACGGAGTGCCTTCCGCAAATCCGGCTTTACGTCTAGATAAATACATTTCGACAAATTTAATAACAGAGCCACACAAAACAATAAATCCTGGGAGCGACAGATAGAATTATAATATTCTTTTGAGCTACTGATTTCAAGTCAGATGTCAAGATTTATTTATAATGTCTCATTTACTTTATTCTTATTTATAAACGGGAGAGATTTTACAGAGAGGCCACGCGCAGACCGTAGTAAATTTTATGGGTTACTAGTATGTAGGTGCGATTTTGTCCGCGAACTTATATCATTGAAGTACGAAACAGCATCAAAGAGTCACAGAAGTCCCATTACCTATGTATCTGCTTACTAGGATTCTAAACTAATAGCCCGAGGTACAGGAATATTAAGGCCAAAAATCTGGACAAAATATTTTTTTTTATGAAATTCATTTTGAAATGATTTGTTTCAACAAACAACCCTATATTGAATAGCTTAGCGTGAAATATTTCTTATTTAATAATTTTTAGTAATATTAGATATGGTTACTACTAAATGAGTGCTGGTTAGCTAGAATCTAATAAGATCCACTTAGTAATTTTACAAAATTAATTATTAGCTACTTTTAAATCAAAAGTCACCATCCTCATCTAAAGTCCGATCGCTATCGCAGTGGAAAGCTTCATCGTCAGAATTTTATCATCGTCTAGTATTAGTATTAGTTACTTAAAAATGAATATGTCGAATTTCCAAAACGTAGTACCTCAGGCGAATAGAGGAATTGGAAGAAGAACTGAAAAACATAAAATGGACAGTGTTGAGCTTAGCGGAAGTAAGAAGAACAGGAGAGTCTTGTATCATCTTAAAAAGTGGCCATAAATTTTTCTATAAAGGCAATAAAAGTAAGAAAATTGGAGGAATCGGTCTACTTATACATAAAAAAAAAAAATAACAGAAAATGTTCAGTTCAAAGCCATATCGGAAAGAGTGATTTCAGTAGACATACCGATGAACAGAAGATGCAAATGTAAGATCATTCAGACGGACATCAGACGGCAAGGAAGAAGAAATTGACCAATTCTACAAAGATATAAACAAAGCATCATCATAAAATAAGATATGTCATTATAATCGGCGACTTCAATGCTAAAATAGAAAAACCAATGCATACAAATAAGAAGAGTGTCTTGAAGTTTGGTCTGGATACGAGGAACAGCAGAGGGGAATGTTATCAAATTTTGTAAACGAAAGTAACTTGTACGTTATGAACACATTTTTCCAAAAGCCAGAGCATAGACGACAGACATGGCAAAGCCCAGATAGTATAACAAGAAACGAAAATGATTATGTGTTATCAAATGACAAAAATATTGTAATCGACACGACAGTCCTGAACACGATTAGCACAATCGGATGCTCAAAGCAAAAAGGAAGGTCCTTATTTAGGGAAAATAGTTGCAGCAAAAGAAGTATGTGATTATATATTAATTCAAATTAAGGAAAGATTTTCGTTTAATAGTCATCTAAGTGGTTCGCTTCTGTTTATGTCTTCTAAGTTCGCGGAGCTTGAAAAATTAAACAAACTGACCTTGAACTTATTTATAAACGGCCAAATTTTAAAAATCCTCCAAGAGAGGTGCATTGTTTACGATTTATAATCGAAAATAATTTACAAAATGTATTTTCCCCAACGTACACATTACTGCAGCTAATTATTACCATTCCGATGACAACTGCTGAAGCTGAAAGAAATTTCTTCACTTTAAAAAAAATTAAATCGTTTTTGAGAAGTACCATGAATGAAGAAAGACTTTCAGCAATGGGAATGTTGTTAATAGAAAAGAAAATGATAGAAGATATTAGTGATTTTAATCAATGAGTCATTGACAAATTTAAAAAATCGCCGTATGGACTTTTCGTTTAAACATTGTGTTTAGAATGTTTCAGCTTATAGTTAGATGTTTTAAATAAAACAATGAATTTTGCTATATTTCTAATATGGACTGCATTTTCTTTCGTCAAGTGTTGTATATTATTTATGTTCGCGTTTATACATATGTGTCAATACACCGCGCCCATTTACATGCTATAGTTGGACCTTCTGTATTGGTAAGTCACTTTATATTTGATATGTTTAACCTATTGACATTTAGCATTTTCAATTAATATTACATAAGGTATTTTCATTTGTGACAATGGACCTTAGAAAATTTTAAAAATGTCTTCTAAGTATGAATAGATACATAAAATTTAAAATTAAGTAGGTATCTGGAAATCACGTTTTCACGCTCTTATTGGCTCATAATGCTACATACAACATAGCCTTGTGAGGTATGTGAACCTCCACCAAATTCCATCACGAGCCGCCACTGCCAATACATACATACCAGTATCCATAAAAGACACATACGCACATGAAGATAGATGCTAAATTTTTTTATACGTAAACCCGCCATTTTAATTGATTGAAAATATTGTAGGAAATCACAAAATTGTATATTTCAACCAATTTTCACTTTAATAACTTTTTATTTTGCAAAAATTTGTTTATTTCACCTGATGTGCATATAACACGAGGCTGAAAAGTTTTTGGTCTAGCTACTTAAAACACATTTTTTTTGCAAAATTCGACTTTACTCATCAACATCGTCTCCTTCAATCAATTCAACGCTTTTCTAACATTTCTATACATTTCTTGTAGAAGGATTTACCATTGCCTTCAAAATAGGCCTCAGTTTCGGCGATAACTTATTCATTGGAGCCAAATCTCTTTCCCGGGAGCATACAAAAAGATAATAGTCGCTGGGACCAAATCTGGGGAACACGGTGGATGAGGAAGCCGTTCGAACTTTAATTCATGCAATTTTCGTCGTAACCATTGACTTATGACACGGTGCATTGACTTGATGAAAGAGCACTTTTTTTCTTGTTCATTTGGGGCCGTTTCTTCACGATTTGTACCTTCAGACGCACCATTATATACATAATATTCGCTATTGATGGTTTTTCTCTTCTCAGCATAATCGATGAAAATTATTTCATGTGCATCCAAAAATACAGAAGCCAAAATCTTCCCAGCCGACTGTTGTGTCTTTGGTCGCTTCGCGCGGCTTTCACCGACTGCTGTCCACTCAACTGCCTACCGATTTAATTCCGGCGTATAGTGGGGATCCATGTTTCATCCATTGTCACATGAAAAATCATTTTTGTTGCGCCTAAACAGATCCAAACAGAATCATCATTCATTTTTGGTCCACTGTGAGCAAACGCGGTACCCATTTCGAACAGAACTTTCTCATGCCCAAATGTTTAGGCAAAATATGACCAACATGTTCTTTTGATATCTTTGGGGTGTCAGCTATCTCATCCAATTTCACTTTACGGTCATCCAAAATAATTTTGTGGATTTTTTAATGTTTTCCGGTATAACCACCTCATTTGGGCATCCAGAGTATTCAGCATCATCTGTGGGGCAGACTCCCCCTAACACTTAGCAAGCCATTGCTTTTGCTTGAACGGCACTTTTTTCCATTAAAAAACAGTGTTTAATCAACACACGAAATCCTAGTTTTTCCATTGTTTTGAAAATATCAAGAGTAGCGTCATTAAAACCACTGTAACTTGTAAACAAATCGTCGAAGTGTCATGAAATTTTGACATGTATCGTTTGAAGATTGGTACTTCCTAAAAATCATATGGATTTTTTGAAAAGGGGGACGTCTATGTGTCAGACCAAAAACTTTTCAGCCTAAATCAAAGTTATTGTGAATTTTACCTAATTTTCATATCGAATACTTTGGAATTTGGTAAAAATGTATTGTTTTCATCTATTTTATGAGTGAAATGATCTAGCAATTTATAAAAATGTTGAACTTCAACTAATTTCCATATTAAATGTTCTAAAAAAGTTGACGTTTCAGGGCACGTCTAAGATATGTCGGGACTCCAGTATTATCGCTTTCTAAGAGCTGGAAATATTATTTTATATTTATAAACCGTTTACTCCACAACACCTTTTAATCCTATCTTCTTTGGGTACCATAACCGTTCCTGATGGTTTATCATGTTAGCTACCATGTTATTGATGATCGTTTATTAACAGCCGCTCGAAAAAGTTGAACCGGAGATTTCCCGTACCACTGACTCAAGTTTTTTAACTCCCTAGACCAGGTCTGCCTGGAATCATTCCCTCTATAATCATATGCATGATTTCGTATGTTTCTGGATGTCTTACAATGCAGCCAAAATATTCTAATTTACATCGCTTAACAGTCGTGACTATTTCCAAGTCCTTGTCCATGCGAGTGGGTACGTTGTTATTACTAATTCTATCCATTCAACTGATTTCCAACAGCCGTAGATAAACTCACATCTCGAATGCCCTTACACATTTAAGCATTCGTTCAGTGAGCGTCCACGTTACGATGCTACTATTTTGATCAGTAATTTCAATGGTACATCGTAAATGGTTAAGTTTTTTCTTCTTAATAAAGGCGGCTCGGGGTTTTTCTACCCTAATTTTGATTTCCATAATCGAGTCTCAGTGGTCATTGATACTGCTACCGAAATACATCAATTTATCAACTCTCTCTAGCTGTGTGCCACTGACCTCAACACCACTATCTTCAGTGTTAGATTCTGGATTGATAATAATATATTTTGTTTTATTTACATTGCGTCTGATGCCAAACCGTGTACAAGCGTCAGTTATTTTATCCATTTTATAGATCCTTTCCGTTATTAATGGTATTTAATGTATCATCGGTGTATCTGATGTTATTTATGTTAACGCCGTTAATATTCATTCCTTCAGTGAGTGCTTTATTGAATATCACCTCCGAATAGAGGTTTGAACAACAAAGGCGACAAAATAAAACCCTGACGCACTCCTCGCTTTGTATATATATATATATATATATATATATATATATATATATATATATATATATATATATATATATATATATATATACATATATATATATACAGGGTATTATGAAATTTACTTCATGTATTGAAATAAGTGACTCGTGAGGTCATGTAGAAGCATTTGTTTTTTCAAGTTCAAAAATTTTTGAAGAATTAAAAAACTGCATTTTATCGAATCATTTACAAAATCAACCCACCTATGAAAGGCCGACATTGAGAAGAAATAATTCCTTGAAACGCCAAAGGACAATTGGATCATTGCCCCTTAACAGTGATTTTCAAGTAGAGCAAATCGACCCTCAGCTTAAAAAAAAATCGTAAATAAAAATACATTTTTGTCCAAAGAAATATTTAAGGTTGATAAAAGCACATCGATCTTGCAAAATGTTTCTATTCTATTATTATCAATAATGAAAAAAAGCAAATTGCTCAGCAACCTAATATTTTCGAATAGATTACCACATTTAAATAGTGAACCGTCTACTTCGGGAATTAACGGTAAAGCTTTAAAAAATAAATAAATCTTTATGACCAATACTACAAAAAATACTGTACAAAAAACTGTGGAAATTACATCCTTACAAAAATATGTTGGAAAAATCATCACCAACCAAACCGAGCAAAAATACAACTAAAAAGGTAAAGACATCAATAAACAAAAGAAGGAATCAAAAAAGAAAAAGCCAATAACAAAAATAATTCGGTTTACCCCACTCTCTACCAACTTAAACTAAAAAGGTCTGAGACGCTGAAAATAAACCCTTTGATGCCGGCATCGGCAACCGTAACAAAGGAAGAATTTCTTTTCGGCCTTCGACAAAAGATCCTTGGTAGCCTTTAGAGGAAAGCCGAACAAGGTGAATGACTTTCGCGAATGACCTACCTCAATAACTTATTTATTACGCTCGCCTCTTTAGAATTAAGCTAATAAAATTTTAGCGGATTATATGTATTAAAATTTTAACTTATTTAAAAAAAAATATATTGAAATATAAAACTTGTGTAATTAATATTTGGTGTCAGCAAAATAACAATTTTTTATAATATTTTTTTATTAGATTTGTTTAGGACAACCTGTTCATTTTGGAGTTGTATGGTACACCAGTGGCAGCGTGAAAAAAATATTCATGTCATTATTTCTTTAGGGTCGATTTTTTCCTTTATTATTGAGATCTGCTATTTAAGATAAATTTTAAAATATAATATATATATATATATATATATATATATATATATATATATATATAATTTGTACTTTTGATGATGAATTTTCATAAAAAATATTATAGTATTATTTTCTTTTTTATTACTGATCTTAAAACATTTATTTTCCAGTACAATTTTTATAGTATCAGCAGTTAAAATTGATGATTAAATTTGTCGAAGCGCTTTTTATTCAGGTGTAAATCCTAATTTGGGATATGCCCACATGAATATGAACTTGAATAGAATTTGAAATGGTATGGCAAAATGGCCAGACATTTACACCATTATAGTCGATTATTACGTACGGATGTGCGATACAATGGCTGAAATATTTGCGAGCATATTGACGTGTCGTACCCATGAGAGTGTAGCTAATAGAGCAGAATGAAATATCCGGCTGGCTGGGCGCTATTGAATTCTCTAGACTCCCGTAGGAAAATATGCATTACAGAAGTTATCTTTACTACTTATAGTAAGCTCTTGCAAAAAATTAGCGTCAAGGGCCGATTTAAGGGTATTTAAAGGATAAAAGGGGTATCGCTTTCTTCCTCAAATCAAAAACTTAGTCGAGACAAAAATAAAGTTTTCTGTAAGAGACCATTATCGTGATACTAGTAACAATAATATATTTATATAATGTTTTATACGAACTAACAATGACTTCCAATTATGGCGATAAATTACGATTAAAAAGAAAATGGGGGTTACCACTAGATATATGTACATTTTTTCCCTCAAGGTTAAAGTTTTCTGCAACTGATGAAATTGGAAAGTATTGCTAGATCCATGTTTTCAGAACATAACAATTTTTTTTGTAAAAATTGGTCCTTATGACTGTAACGTTTTATTTATTATATTCAAAATGTAACATACATATCTCTACACAGTTGAGAATTAATAACAAAAACCAACATGATAATGCCAAAACATATTTTAGACCAAGTTGACACCTAGCAAGCTGCAGGATGATGCCAATGGAATAGAATGTCCCGACATAACTATATCGTATTGTGTGGCGTTAACTTTTTTCGCAAGAACTCTTGCTTTAATAATTGAAGACATAAATGGAAGAAAGTGTTATGTAACAAAAATTAAATATCGAGAAATTTGAAGTAAAATACTTTTTGTTGTAAATTTTGCTCACATAACTCCTTCATACATTCTCATATCTCCTCATAATATTAGATTTCTACTATTTTAGCTTCACCATATAAGATAAATTAAATTATTTAATATCTTCATCCATAAAACAAAAGGATTTTTGAAAAAAAATGACTTCTTTGATAAAAAGTTCTGCATCACATGGAAATCCATAATCAAGCATTAAAAGTTTAAAATATTTAATGGTATACAGAGAAAATAAAAAATAATGATTTATAATGAATAGTAAAGTGTGTTTAAATTTAAATACAGATCAAAATATTAATTGAAAATGTTAATAGGAACTAAAAAATTATACTTACGTTTAGATTTGCGGCCTTCCTATTCCTATATAAATTCAAAAAAACTCCAGTAATCACGTCAGTAACTGTTGGATTATTTATTGAATAAAATCACTACAAATTTTAGGCTGAAAATAAATGAACATATCTTTGGAAATACCTAACAAGTATCAATAAACTTCAAAGCTAACGTCTGTCTGTATTTGCAGTAATTAAAAATGCCAGTAAAATTGAGTGTTGAAGATAAAATTGAATTGTTCTCATGGTTGGAGAGAATTATAAAACTTTTAGAAATGCAGCAGAAAACTTTAATAATAGACACCCTGATAAAACTGTACACTTCACAACTATGAGATATCTAATAAATAAATTCAAGATTTATGCAAGTGTTGAAAATAAATTTAGAAAGAAATATCGAGCAAGGGTTTCAAATGATGATAATAAAAATCAAGTAATGCTGTCGGTAATATAAAAGCCAAAAGATTCACTTCGGAAAAGAGCAGCTTTATTGAATGTGAGTAAAACTACAGTTTCGAGAATTTTAAGATCAAATAAATTTAAACCATACAAACCCTAATTTACCCATACTTTAAAGCAGGAGATTTTGAACGAAGATTTAAATTTTGTGCTTGGTTTCAAGGAGAGTTGGAAGATAACAGGCTTATGGCAAGACAAAAATTCTCTGACAAAGCGACATTTACGTCTAATGGGACAGTAAGTTCTCAAAATTATCGCTGTGAAGCGATGTTAATCCTAACTTCAATATCCAAACATGTTAATCCTAACTTCAATATCCAAATTTGAGATCGATACACGTTTAAAACCAATGTATGGTGTAGAATTTTTAAAGATAGAATAGGTGGACCATTCTTTTTAGAAACAATATGAATGGTGACCGTTACCTAAAATTTTTAAATAATGAGTTCCCTGAATTTCTTAATCGCCTGCCAATAATTCAAAGACAACGTTTATGGTACCAACATGATGGTGCATCATGTCACAGTAAGATAAATGTTCGAGATTATCTCCTCCACATTTTTAACGGTAGAGTAATAGGGAGGTATGTGCACTTTACTTGGCCCTCAAGGTCTCCGGACATCACCCCTCTAGACTTTTTTTATGGGGCTACATAAAAGAAAAGGTTTATCTTAAAAGGACATTTCAAGATGTTGATCATCTTGAAAGAGTCACTAGAGAAACATGTGAAGCTATAACTTCTGACGTAATTAGAGATGTAATAAAAGATTTTTATCGAAGAACAATCACCTGTTTAGAAAGGAACGGTGGTTACGTTTAAGCACTTGTGCAATAAAGTTAGAATTAAACCATATGGTCAATTGTTATGTTATGTCCGTAGTAATTAAGTAATGCTGCAATTTCAAAATAAAGTAATATTAGCACAAATTTTAAATAGGAAGACCACAAATCTAAACGTGAGCACAATTGTTTTAGTTCCTATTAACATTTTCAATTAATATTTTGCTCTGTATTTAAATTTAAACACACTTTACTCTTTATTATAAATCATTATTTTTTTATTTTCCTAGTATACCAAATATTTTAAACTTCTGATGCTTGATTAAAGATTTCCATGTAACGCAGAACTCTTTATCAATAATAAATTTTTTTGTAATATATTATATAAACTTTTTCTCCCCCCCCTTGTATAAAACTTTTAGGGGCACACTGTATATAGAATATATAAGCATGCGGTCCTTAGAAAAGTTATCATTTGGATTTTTTATACGTATTTTACAGCAGTAATATAAAGGAGAGCAAGAGCGGGATATATTATGGTGCCCTGGGGTACACCGGCGCACAACGGGGACAATACACAATTTTTACCCAAATTCCAGGAATCTCAATAATTTTTTTTATCATCTTTTTTTTTTATTTTTCTCTCGATCTGTATGGGTGGATTTTGGATTTTTGTCAGTGATTTGAATTATTTTTGCAATAAATATAGTTCTTAGCCATTTAGACCAAGAACATCAAACCTATCATAATCCTATGCAAAGTGGAAAAATGATCAGATAAAGGTTTCTTAAACTTAAGACTTTTAAAACAGGAGCTCCAGGAACTCCATTGATGCCCGCTACATTATGTTATGTTCGGTTTGGAGTTCGGTATATTAGGTTATGTTAGGTTCAAGTTAGCTACATTAGGTTATGTTACGTTTGATCTTCGCTATATTAGGTTATGTTAGGTTTAGAGTTCCTGGTTTAAAAACCTTAAGTTATGGGTTATGATAGGTTTGATGTTCTTGGTGTAAATGGCTAAAAATTATATTTAGTTGAAAGAGAGCTCAAATTATGGTCAATAATCAAAAATCCGCCCAAACAGATCGATAGAAAAATCAAAAATGAAGATTATAAAAAAAAAATATTGAGATTCCTTGAAAATTCCATGACAGACTCATTGTATTGCCTGAAAAGGAGTTTTTTGGAAAACAAAGCAATATGTACTGATAAATTAGTAAAAAGTGTGGTAAATAATCAAAAATCCACTCAAACAAATCGATAGAGAAGTCAAGAACGAAGATTTTAAAAAATATTTTGAGATTCTTTAAAAATTGCGACCAGAAAATGAATTTGGGTAAAAATTACGTATGGTTCCCATAGGGCCGCATTGATAGTGAAGGTATCGGAAAGCGACTCATCAGTTGCCATTTGCAAAGATCGATGTCTGAGGAGATTCAAGAGATATAAGCACAAAACTATTCAATTACACCATACCATAAAATAGGAGTCTAGCCACCACTACATTAATTCATCGATTTATTTTCACTCGTTTATCAGTTGCTAAAAATTTATACCAATGTTGAATACAGTTTTTGATTTATTATTATCATTTGTAAAGATGCTTTTTACTTCCCTTGACAAAGGTACAAAAAGCATCTTCACAAATATTATTATATAAATACAGTATTCAATTTTTGCATTTATTCACGTTTATGATCTCTGGAAGACGAAAACCATTGTCCCACATTTCCGTCTATCTATTTGTCGGTTGGTCTGCCTATACGTTGGTTTGTCGGTTTGTAGGGCTTTCTGTTAACAGGTTAACTCGAACGACATGAAATATCCATTTCAAATTTGGTATACATATAATGCCCAAAGTAATCATCATCATCATTAGCTTATTCCATCCATAGGCGCATGTAAGCCTCCCCAATGTCGTCCGTCCATCTAGTCTGTAGTCTACCTCTACATCTTTGGTATTCTCTAGGCCTCCATCCAACTTTAGTGCGTGTCCATCTGTTTTCATTCTTCCTTGCTATATGCCCCGCCCAATTCCACCTTAATATACATATTCGTTGTATTACATCTGTCACTTTTGATTTTCTTCGAATCTCGATGTTTGCAAAACGATCTTGAAGTCTAATATTTAACATTCTCCTTTCCATTGCTCTTTGGGTTACCTGGAGTTTATTTATTATAATTTTATTTAAAGTCCACGCTTCAGTGCCATATGTTATTACCGGTAGTACATACTGATCTAAATGGCTTTTATTGTATTTGGGATGTCCAATTTAAATGTAGATCGTAACCTTCCGAACGCAGACCAAGCTAACGAGACTTCTATCCAAGTTAGCCTTTAAATTATTTTTTGATATTTCAATTTTTTGTCCTAAATATATGAAAGTTTGTACCTTTCCTATTCTTTCACCTTTTATTGATAGTTCCTTCACTTTCATTGTTCAAATATTTGGTTTTGATGAAGTTTATTTTTAGACCTAGTTATCGAGATTTGTTATTTAATTCCATCAGCATTTCTTGTAACTCTTCTTTTGTGTTTGCGATCAGAGTGACATCATCTGCAAACCTTAAGTGATTTAATCGTTCACCGTCCATTAGTATTCGTTTATTTTCATACTTTACACGATTTGAACATGTCTTCTAGAGTCAACGTGAACAGCTTTGGGGATATATATATATATATATATATATATATATATATATATATATATATATATATATATATATATATCTTTGATTGTGTTAGCCGATACTTGTTGGAAATTCATAATAAAATTATATAAAAACATTACTATGTTTTAATTTCCAATATATTTAAAATGACTTGACAATTGTTTCACCATACAATGGCTTCTTTAGAAGTGAATTAGAAAGAAAAAGGTTTGGTAATAATATTGGTTATATAGTGCTTAAAACTATACTTAATTACAAAAGATTATGTTAATCGTTTTATTATATTATTTACTGACAAAGTTATTTTAAAGATGCAAATCTGTGATACTATTTCAGAGAGCTAATAAAGATTAAATAAGGGTGAATGGTTTAAGTCTACCTGTTCGTTTAATAATAGATTGGAGTTTTTCCGTTTTGTTAATTTCAAGACGTTCAAGCATACTTAATTTTTTAGATTTATTTTCTACATGTAGGATTTTGAATGTATCGTCAAAATTATGGGATTCGTTTATTATATGGGTTGCGTAATGTGAATTGTTCTTGTTTTTTAAATAACTATGTTTATGTTCTTTAATACGCGTTTCAAAAGATCTACCAGTTTGTCCTACGTAGGTTTTAGTACACGATCCACAGTTTAATAAATAAACTCCTGATTTTAAGGATTTATTAGATTTGTTTTTGTTATTCAAAATTATATTCCCTAAGGTATTACTGGTTTTAAATGCTATTTTATTGTTCTTTTTTTGTTAAATGTTTTGCAGTTGTTCTAGTTATTTTCCCATACGTGAGTGTGCTAAATTTTCCTTTTTTGTCATTAATGGTGGAATAAATTAGAGAGATTGCTTGTTTAAACGACTTCTATTCAAGATATTATCTATCATGCTAGAATCATATTCATTATTAATTCCTATTTGTTTGATTATGTTGAATTATTTGTTAAAATTAGTTTTAGCCATAGAAATATATAACAGTCTATGTATGAAAGAGTTAAAAGCTGCCATTTTGTGAGTATGAAGGTGGGATGAACTATTGTGTCTGACTGTGTCAGTATGTGAAGGCTTGTGAAAAAAATCGAGAAATCGTGTTTAATGATCACTTTTGATGTAGATATGTCTAAGAAATTTGTAGAGTTATTGGTTTCTAATTCTAAGGTGAATTTAATGTTAGGATGCAAATTATTTAGGAAGTTAGGGATGATTGTTAGTTGTCTATTTGTTCCCGTGGAACAGGAAATGATATCATCAACCTATCTATGACAGTAAATAATATTTTTGCTTACCGAGTTTTGATGAATTCTTAGCTCTAAATAATCCATGAAAATTTTCGTTATTATATATATATATATATATATATATATATATATATATATATATATATATATATATATATATATACAGTAATACCCGCTTTACGCGAGGGATACGTTCCGAAAAAAATCGCGTTAACTGAAATTCGCGTATATCGAGGTTTATGATTAAACATAGTCAAAATTTAATACAAAAAAATACAAATCATTTTAATCAATCACTTTAATTCTAAGAACACTTTATGCAATACATACTCTTATTTTTTACGGAAAAATACATCTATTGTCTTTTGGGTAACGTTTTGTTTACGTTCTTGTAAAATACGTTCATAACACCCAACACTGTTTTTAATTGTTTGACACACGGTCAAGACACGGTCATCATTATTGTCTATACTCTGCAATATGTCCAAACCTGAATAAATTTTTGAAAGTGCATTTTGTATTTCCCCTGAAGATAAAACTTTCTCTTCTACTTGTTCTTCCTCATCGTAGATAGGATTATTCTGTAACTCGATCAGATCTTCATTGCTAATAGGATCGTCGTGCGTTGCTACAAGTTCTACGAGATCTTCTACCGTGACATCTTCAAGTTCAGACCCCTCAATCATTGCAGCAATGTCTTCAAGCACTTGTCTCTGCATCTGGACAATTCTTCTAGGTGCTTCCACTACATCTGGCCAAAGATTACGCCACACCCCATTCATACAACTCATTTTAACTTCCTTCCAAGCCTCTTCTATGTTGTGAATAGACTTCATAATGTTGTATGACTTCCACCACTCTCGCATAGACTGTCTTCCTTCCCCGTCAGTTTCATGAATTAGTTGGCTAAAAGTGCGGCGATGGTAATAAGCTTTGAAGTTTGCTATTGCTCCCTGGTCCATAGGTTGTAATATTGACGTAGTGTTTGGTGGAAGGAACTTTACGTACACTTTTAAGTCTCTGGGCGTATCAAGTGAGGTTGGATGTCCTGGGGCATTGTCTAAGAGTAATATAACTTTAGGTTCAAGCCCATTTCTGTCACAGTATGATTTGACTGATGGGCAAAAACTATTAGAATACCATTCTTGAAAAATTTCCCGTGTAACCCACGCCTTTCTGTTTGATCGCCACACAACTGGTAGACTTGTCTTGTCTGTGCCTCGCATTGCACGGGGTGTTTCTGAATGGTACACTAGTAAAGGTTTCAGTTTGAAATCACCAGTGGCATTACCACCCAGCAGAAGTGTTAGTCGATCTTTCGCAGCTTTGAAACCACTGGCTTGACGTTCTTCCTTAGAAATGAATGTTCGAGATGGCATTTTTTTCCAGTAAAGTGCGGTCTCATCAACATTGAAGATGAGACAAGCAGGAATTTTCTCTCGTCTAACGAAGTCTTGAAACTTGTCTGGAAACTCAGCTGCAGCTTGAATGTCCGCGCTGGCCGCCTCGCCTGTTATGTGGATATTGTGAAGATTAGAACGCTGCTTGAACCGATGGAACCAGCCTCTGCTGGCAGCAAAAGTCGGAGTGGCACTCCCTTCTCCTTCTTTTGTTTTCAGCATCTCATACAAAGATTTTGCTTTTGTGCATATGAGATCTTGACTTAGTGGTGTGTTCTTCTTATTCAAATCTTCGATCCAGACTGACAGTAATTTCTCCATTCTTTCTAAGATAGATGATCTCGAACGAGAAAGTTTTGTTGCACTTATAGGTGTTGAACCTTCGCTGGAGATTTTAATTTTTTCCCGATTTTTATAAATCGTTCTCACAGTCGATTCTGAGAGTCCAAAATCTCTCCCAACAATTGTTGCTTTGCCTCCATTTTCCATTCTTCTTAACACTTTCATCTTCAATTCCAAAGTGACGCTTTTACGCTCTTTTTTCTTTACAGGCGGCATTTTTAACGTAGGGTTAAATTATGTATGTATGTATCTCCAATAAATATTAAAACAAAACTGCCAGCCGACCGAACTAACATTACGGAACAAATGAACACACGAAACGAACGAGGAAATCCCCATAGAACAAAGTCGAAGGACAGGAATTCCCAATTCTTCAAAGAGAATATTCAGAGAAAGCGGGGATCCCCCCGCGACCATAGAGAAGTTAATGACTACATGAGCGCGAAATTTGAAATTCGCGTTATAGTGTGAAACCGCGCGTAACGGGGTCGCGCTAAGCGGGGTATTACTGTATATATATATATATATATATATATATATATATATATATATATATATATATATATATATATATATATATATATACATATATATATATATATTATATATATATATATATATATATATATATATACATACACAGTAGAACCCCGGTTATCCGAGGTAACGTGGGCGGGCACCCTCCTCGGATAACTGAAAACTCGGATAATCCGAGATGAGAGATCTTAGTGGGAGACTGTTCATCCACCGCCGGTTCGTCATCGTCATCGTCATCTGATTTTTCGGTTTCCTGAAATCATCTGCTGTAATTCATTCAACAACATCTTCTCTTATCACATTTTCGCAACCTTTTAATTTTTGCATTAATTCAAATAAACTTTTTTCTTTTTCTTCTATCTCGCTGTCAAAATTTGAACAAGACATTTCTCCATGGCTTCTCAATTTCAAAACTAATTCATTTAATGGAGTATCATCTTCACTGTCATTATAGTCCTCAAAATCAATAACTTTTGACCAAGATTTTTGAATAGTGGTAGTACGCACAGAATCCCAAGCTTGACTTACCCAGTAAATAACATTTTTCAGTGTAACCCTACTCATCCCATTGATAATATCCTCCTTTTCTGTGTATTTTAACAGATGTTCAAGATATAAATGCCTATAATTTTTTTTAATGTTTTCGAGGATGCCTTGATCTATTGGTTGCATTATGCTGGTTACATTTGGAGGAAAAAATTTACAACAATTTCACCCACATACAGTCCTTCTCCAGGGTGAGAGGGGGCATTATCCATTAACAAAATTGCTTTAATAGGAAGACGGTTTCTGTTCAAAAATTTAGTCACAGATCGCACGAACTCTTCTTCAAACCAGTTAGTAAATAAGGTCGCATCCATCCATGTGCTCTTCTGGCTTTTGTAATAGACTGGTAGGGCTTTGGGTGAGATGCCTTTTAAAGCTCTTAGACGTGCAGACTTGCCAATCACCAGCAGTGGGATTTTGTGCTTGCCAGATGTATTGGAACATACCATTATAGTTAATCTTTCCTTACTTCGTTTGTGCCCAGGAGCTGATTTTTCCTGTCGAGATGCCAATGTTTTTGATGGAAACATTTTATAATTCAGACCAGTTTCGTCACAGTTGTAAATTTGATCACATGTGTATCCACAATCTTCGATTTGCTTTTTAAAGTTTTGCCTAAACTTCTCAATTGATGACACTTCAGCAGAAAGTTTTTCACTACATACAGTCAGTTGTCGTACACCGTACCGTTTTTTGCAGCTCTGGGAATTACCTACTAATCATTATTGCTTTCTGTTGTAAAATTGAACCTGTTAGAGGCACACCTTTTGATCTCTGTTGGTTAAACCAGATGAATAAAGCTTCGTTAACCTTTTCATAGTCGCCGGTTTTCATTGATTTTCTTCCTGAGGACGAGGAGGCTTGATTTATACACCACTCTTCTATTTTTGTGCGTTTTCTTTTCCAATCTCCAACTGTTACCTCACCTACTCCATAATCCTTGTCTCTCCTGCTTCAATTCTTCTGATGGCTTTTAATTTTTCTTCAATAGGAACGACGATTATTTTACGCTTGTTTTGCTCCATTATAATACGACAAACAAAAATTCAAACAAAGCAATTCGTATTAATTACACTTAACTACCAGAACTCCAACCAAATAAATTATGTGAGTATACTCGTACTTCTCCGTAGTAAACGCTATAACGCACTGCATTCACGCAAATTTACATGCTGAAAGAGTCCAAAAACATAAATAGGGGAACCCCTCACACGGGCCAGGGGGATTCCCCGAAGGCCTCGACGATTTTAAATGGAAATATGTACATACATATTTTAGAAGCTCGGTTAATACGCAGCATAGACGCGCGTACCTCGGATGATCAGTTAATCCGGAACTCGGATAATCGCGACTCGGTTAATCGGGGTTCTACTGTATATCTATACATATATATATATATATATATATATATATATATATATATATATATATATATATATATATATATATATATATATATATATGTTGGGAATGAGGAATCTTTGGCATAATGACAATACTCAGGATATATCAAAACTACACCAAACACTTTATTTTTGCATTCGACGCGCGTTTCGCTAACCATGTGAGCTTTATCAGGAGCGTTGATTGACTGTCAATCATCGCTCCTGTTGAAGCTAACATGCTTAGCAAAAGGCGCGTCGAGTGCTAAAATAAAGTGCCTGGTGTAGTGGTGATATATACTGAGTAATAGAATATATAGTTTCATTGGAAGAGCCTGTCAGGGGTGGAAATTGAATAATTTTGTATTTTTTTCGATATCATTACGTGGACTTTTCGGAGTTTTTGATTTAGATAATGAACAAATTTTAATCATAATTATGTCTTACTATATCATTTAAAATATCAACTTGTCCTTAGTGCTTGGATTAAGTTATAATTTAGTGTAATAAAGTGAAAGTACTTAATTTAAAACTACGTATTTACACGGGAAATACTAAGTAAATTACTTTACCGATTTGTTTGTTGTCGTCAATACGTGAAAACTAATGCACCAAAAAAGAATAAAACTCTTAACGTTTATAATTAACGAATACTACCATTTTACAACACTGTAAACAACGCAGAGAAGATGTTTATAACAACTAGAATTGAGCTGAATTAATTGCCTGTTTTAATTGATATTGTTGATTTCGCCAATTTCTGATTGCTATCAATATCTTCTATGTGTTCTTTTGTTTACAGTGTTATAAAATGATACTTTTCTTAATTACGCCCATAAGTATCCATTTTGAGTATCCGACAAAGATATTTTTGTAATAAAGGAGAATATAGGTGGCTTAAAACTTATACAGTCTGTCAAGTAAGAACGCATCTACCAAAAATGAACGCGATAATTCATTTTTGGTAGATGCGATTCTAGTGATTCAACCAAAAATCAGTTTGTCTACGGCACATTTTAGTAAAAGTATCAGCCGACTCCGAACTTCCGTCGAAATCACGTAAAATCCAAAATGAGTCACTTGTTTGCCCGTAGGTTAGAAGCAATCCTTCTTTGTTCCCTTCCAAAGGGGTCTAAAATGACACATTCCGCGGCCGCCAAAATATATTCAAAAGTCGATGTCGTTTGTGAAGAAGTGAGTAAATCGTTTTAACGAGACGAAAAATGTCGACGACTTTCTCAAACGTGGCTCGATAGGCAAAGTTACTGCAAAAGTTGAAAAACGAATCGTGTCTTTGTCTTCACGGGACTCGAAATTGACGTGTCAAGTAGCGGCAAAAATTTAAAAAATCGGGTTTGAATATGTCCCATGAGACCATGCGACAACATCTCCGTGCTCATGATGTCACATTCCGAAGCACGTTGAAGACGCCTTTGCTGGGCGAAAATTACGTCGCGAAGCGGCTCACTTGGACCCACGGTAAGATACTAGAGTGGTCCTCACAATCGTAATTTCGACATTTATTTTTTAGCAACGTATAGACAATCCTTTTTGACATCTGAAAAAATTTGAACACATACAGCATTGTGACATTTTCACTCTTTTTTATTTAAAAAAAAAATTGCTAAAAATGATATGTAATAATATTTAAAACTTCAAACAGCAAAAGCAATTCTTATCATTTAAATTATAACCTGTTTTGTTGTTAGTGTTGAACGACCAATCATGTTCATGATAGGAGAGAGAGGGATACAATTCACTATATCTTTTGTCCTTCATATGTTCGATAGTAGACCTTTCGCTTTGCACTCGGTCTAATAAAACACTTTGGTGTCACCACCGCCTGCCCTAAGAGCAGGTTATAATTTAGACGAGAAAAATTGCTTTTCGATGGTGTTGATCAGCAACCTCGTATGTCAAATATAGCAATTTTTCAGGAGGCATGAAAAACTGTTCCTAGCTAAAAAAGTTTCGTTCACGGCAACAACTAAAATTGATTTAGTTCCTTTTAATTAAATTACGCATAACAAAAATTCAATTATTATGTATGGTTAGTATTAAACCGACATACGAGATTGCGGATCAAATAAATTTTCGTAAACTTGACATACGAGGTTGCTGATTAACACCATCGTTTTGCTTTTGTAGGTTAAAATCAATTTTTATCGATAAAATAAAAGTAGTTTAATATTTCTTTTAATAATAAACTTGAAATAATTATTTAACAATAATTTTTAGTGTTCCGTGCAGAACAGTTATAAGATCAGTTCGGTGTCCGTCCGTCCGCCCGTCTCTCACACCCGATTTTCTCCGAAATTATTTGACTTATAAAGTTGAAATTGGGTACTAATATAGGAATTGATGGCCTCATCAGAGCCGTGTGATTTTGAAAGTTGGGGGTGAGTTTTGGGGGGTGAAATCGGAAGTGAAAATTTTTTTTACTAGGTCATCATTCAAAAATATATGTAATGTAATGCTTGCGCACACTTTTCTTCGAATTATTTTTGAAAAATCGCGAGAAATCGCTGTCCCTCCCTTATCTTGAAAAGTACTGATCAATAAATTTTGAAAAGATTGATTGAACGAAAATTATCACGAGGGCATTACCTTTAATAATTTATCTGGTATATAAAAAAAAACAAAAATTTCATGGTCATCAGTTTTCAGTAAAGATCGGAAACAAACTTTGTTGAAAACTCATTTGGGGTGTGTGTTTGTAAAGTCACTGATCATTTTATACCTCCGTAACAAAAATTTTTATTTTAAAAGCAATCAACGTACGAAACACTAATTGCGTAAGTTCAACTTGCACTTGAACGGTTATTTTAAATTTCGGATGGTTGTAGGTTATTTATAATAATTAAAAATTTTTGTAAATTAAAAAAGTTATACATATATTGTTAAATAATTATTTCAAGTTTATAATTAAAAGAAATTAAAAAAAAAATAAGGTACTAAACACACTTAATATGATGCAAATGACTGACTTTAAAGCCACAAGAATTGGGAAAAGAGGTGATAAGACAAGGCCTTTCAAAGTAATCTTTCAAGACTCTGTGACTGCTCTGGCATGTCTAAAGCAGAAACAAAGACTCTTTACCTCAAATACACGGATTAAACCAGACCTTACACCAACTCAACTGGCTCATTTAAAACAATTATACTCTGAGTTGAATGAAACAAAGGAGCATGGTGAAGAAAATCTTGCTATAAAGTATAAGAATGGAAATCCTTACATAGCCAAATTAAATACACTAAGGAGAAATAATCCCTGAAAATATACTATCAAAATATTGGTGGCATGAGGTCTAAGCTCTCTGATTTTAAGCAGGCTATGTTATTGTCTGACTATGATGTAATTGTCCTAACTAAAAGCTGGCTTTCCAATGACATAAGTCACTCTGAAATCAATATCAAAGGCTATTTCTCTTATAGATAGATGTGAGCAGAGAAGTGGAAAGAAACATGGGGGTGGAGTAATGATAGTTGTAAAAAAATCACTCTGTTTATCTACTGCAAATATGGAAAGTTTCAGCTGATTATTGCCGGTGTATACATACCACCTAGTTCTGGATTGGATGCCTATCAATATCATTGTGAGGCTGTAGAGATGGTATGTTACAACTACCCTTCATCTAAACTAGTCTTGTGTGGTGACTACAACTTGCCACAGGCTACTTGGACGAATCAAGACGATCATATTATTGCAAATTGTCACCTAACTGCCTGGCTGAGTCTTTTACCTTTTTAAATTTAAAACAATTAATAACAGTTCCTAATTGTCGAAATGTTTATTTAGATTTAGTTTTTAGTCATTTTGAGAATTTATCATTTATTCCGGCTGGGGACTACCTTTTACCTAGTAGTATCCACCATATTCCTTATGTGGGTGAGATAGTTGTTGGGCACCTCCCAAAATTAAAAGTAGAACATACTTATTATGACTTTAAGAACGCAGAATATCAAGGATTCAACAGATTTCTCTCTGATGTTGATTCGAACAGTCTTTTCTGCAATAATAATATTGAGACTTGTACTAACTCATTTTATAAAATTCTTAATACCGGTATAACCTTATTTGTTCCCTTTAAAGTCTATAGGAGTTCAAATTTTCCCTTTCATTTTTCCTCAGAATTAAAAAAAAATAATAGTGAAAAAACAAGCACACAAACAGTACAAATTAAGGGGCCATCAAAGAGATTTTCAAACATTTTCTGCTCTACGGTGGGAATGTAAAAGTTTAGCTGAAAAGGATTATAACAGCTACATAGGCAAGACAGAGAGAAGTCTTTCTGAAAATCCTAAACATTTTTGGTCATTTGTAAACAAGTTAAGAAACTCTTATGAACTACCCCACTGTTTGTTTTATAAACACAACAGTGCTGATAATGACCAGAATATAGCGGATTTGTTTGCTGAATTTTTTTCTAATGTTAAAATTCTGAACTTACCTACTGATGAGAGGCTTGATTTTTCAATTTGTGATATTAGTCTGAAAAAATCTCTCATTTACCTAAGAAATTATCTTATGGCCCTGATAAGTTACCAGGGTTTATAATAAGAAACCATAAATATAGTATCACTCTTCCTTTATATTCATTATTTAATAAGTCCCTAGCCGAGGGTGAACTTCCAAGAGTATGGAAATCAAGTTACATTATACCAGTGTTTAAATCTAGAGGGAGAGAGTATATAGAAAATTACAGGAATATCTCAAAGCAGTCAGCCATCCCTAAGATACTAGATAGCCTTATCTGTGACTAATTGAGTTGAGCATGTAGGGGAATTCTTGATGTGAGGCAACATGGGTTCATCAGGGGACGATCAACTACCACAAATCTAGTTTCCTATGAATTGGCCTTGTTAGAAGCCTTTGAGTGTGGCTATCAGGTGGACTCTATATACACTGATTTCTCGAAGGCCTTTGACAGGGTAAATCTTGAAATACTGTTGGCAAAACTTAAGTCTCTGGGCTTTGGTGAGAAGTCTTTGAAGTGGTTTCGGAGTATGCTGATGGATCGTGTGCAATTTGTAAAAATTGGTAATTGCCAATCTCAGTATGTAGGAGTAACTTCTATTGTACCTCAAGGTGGACAATGTGCTCCACTTTTATTTCATTTATTTTTGCTTGATCTGATAACTTGCTTATCGGACTGTGATTACCTACTATATGCTGATGACTTGAAAATCTTTCGTATAATTAAGTCCCAGGATGACTCTGATATATTGGAAAAAATCTGGACTCCTTTGTAAACTGGACTAAATTAAATGACCTTTCTCGCAATAGCAATAAATGTTACTATATAACCTTTTCAAGACTTAGATATATATAAAACAATTCCTATACTATTGAGCATCATGAACTTCAATCTGTGAAATCAATAAAGGATTTGGAGGTTGTCTTTGACAGTCAACTTTCGTTCAGGGAACACTATAACCTTGTTGGGGGGAAAGCTTCTCAAATGTTGGGTTGTATTATTTGCACCTGTAGAGATATGTCATTACCGGCACTTAAATTATTGTACTGCTCTCTTGTCAGAAGTCACCTAGAATATGCCTCTACAGTTTGGTCTCCATTTTACAACTGTCCTAAAGTACAACTTAAGAGAGTACAAAATAAATTTATAAAATACTATTCATTTAAGTTAGGCATGCATAATGATCTAACAGGAGTGGCAGCAACACTAAATCTCCAATCTTTGGAGTCCAGGAGAGAGCAGAGGGATCTGAGTTTTATATACCAATTGATAAATGCTATTATGGATTGCCCCTCACTTATTAACAGCATCAACCTGAAGATTCCCTCTAGGACTCTTAAAAAAACATGAGCTCTTTCATATACCTTACTCCCGTACAAATTATAATATGCACTCTCCAATCTCGCGCACTCTAACTTATTTAAATTCTCATCCAAATATTGATCCTTTTGTGGGCTCACTCAGTAAATTCTTAAATCGGCTGTGATGACTGTTATTTTCCTGTATGTGATTATTTATGATTGCCTTATTGTGATTTTATCAAGAACTTATTGTGACTTTTTTTTTGTTGTTGTCCTGTTCATTTCATCTTTTACCTGTATTGTATAAATTTAAAAATTTTATTGTAAAATAATGGGGTTTCCCGTATATTGTTTAAATAAATAAAAAGAAAATTACTTTTATTTTATAAACAAAAATTGATTTTAACCTATAGCATAAGCAAATCTTATCACCTATAATAATCTATAATATATATACAATGCAACGTCTTTCTGTCCGTCTGTCCGTTAGTGCGCTTATCCACACTTAACCACTTATCCGATTTACGTGTTTTTTTTTTTTAAACATACATATGTTCTCTGGTGAGGTTATAGGATAGGATATTTTGTTGTGTTAGGTGACATAAGGTATAAGCAGTGACGATAATAGTGAATCGAGTTGGAAAAAAGTTTGCCGCTAGCGCGTTCTCTTGCAATACACTGCCTAAACCATTAAATATGGAACAATATCATGTAGCAAAGAATATAATATATATAAAAAGGAACATATCTCTGTCTGTCTGTCCGTTAGTGCGCTTATGACTTGAGAACCACATATACGATTTACATGTTTTTTTTTTTTTAATTCATACATTTGTTCTCTGACCAGGTTATCTATCTTCTATAATATATATAAAATGCAACGTCTCTATGTCTGTCTGCCTGACCGTTAGTGCACTTATCATTCGAGAACCACTTATCCGATTTACGTGCTTTTTTTTTAAAACATACATATGTTCTCTGGCCAGGTTATAGGCTATATTTTATTACGTTAGGTAACGTAAGGAAAAAGCTTCAATAGTGAATCAAGTTGGAAAAAAGTTTGCCGCTAGCGCGTTCTCTTGCAATCCACTGCCTAAACCATTAAATATGGAACAATATCATGAAGCAAAGAATATAATATATATAAAATGCAACGTCTCTCCGTCTGTCTTTGTCCGTTAGTGCGCTTATGACTTGAAAACCACTTATCTGAATGGCATGTTCATACATTTCTTCTCGGAACAGGTTATCTATAATCTTCTATAATATATATATATATATATATATATATATAAAATGCAATGTATTTCTGTCTGTATGTCTGTTTGCCGCTAGCGCACTCTCTTGCAATACGCTGCCTAAACCGTTAAATATGGAACAATATCATGCAACAAAGAATATATATCTCTCTCTGTCTGTCTGTCTGTCCGTTAGTGCGCTTATTATTTGAGGACCACCTATCCGATTTACGTGTTTTTTTTTAAACCTTAACTTAATATTTAAAATATATATATATAATATATATATATATATATATATATATATATATATATATATATATATATATATATATATATATATAACGCAACGTCTCTCTATCTGTCTGTCCGTTAGTGCGCCTATTCATTGTGGGAGAGAGAGGGATACAATTCACTATATCTTCTGTCCTTCATATATTGGATATTAGACATCGCGCTTCGAACTCGGGCTAATATCTACATGTCTATGGATTTTGCTACGTATGTGTTTGGAAATTTTTGGATCTCTTCATGCAGCTGCTTGATTTTTATTTCCATCAGTACTTTTAAGATTTTAAACGAAGGCAAAGTTTTTTTTTATTATTTTAACGACAATTACTGTTTGTCTAAAAATTGTGTAACATTTACCCTCCCCTCCCTCTTTTCACTTACAATTAAAACTTTTTATTATCGAAACTTCTACAAACCAATAAAATATTCCAACAAATCATGGCGATTCTCCATTACCTAACCTACATAATAAATTCTTCGCCTTTTATATGAAAACTCAACTAGAACGTAACCGCTCTAATGTCTTTTTCATCTGTCCAGTAATCATCAGAATCTTGGAACACACCATCTTCAATGTCTTCTTCTAAATAAGTTTTAACTATTTTCTTTGATATTTTCTTGCCTCTGGCAATTTTTTTTCTTAGGGTATCCATTGTAAGTAACATCCGACGTTGAAATTAAATATATGCAACCAATATAAAAAAGATAATAAAATAATATAAAACGATAAACATTTATTATTAAGGTATTAAGCACAAGATAATGGTAAAAGCAACAAGAGCAGAGCAGAGCAAATTTATTGAAACAATTCTATATATTTCATATTCATTGTTAAGATTTTGAAATGATTAAGTTTGAGAGCGGGCAATCTTAACATTTTCCTTAATACCCAACCTTTTAACTCTTTGAGGGAGGGGATGAAGAAGAATTAGGTTTCAATTCAAAAGTGTCCTAAAAACAAATTCATTACCATGACCAATCCTTTTGAATCTCCAATGTTCTTTAAATCTAATTTAAAAAGATCTGTCAGTTTGTCCTATATATTCAGCAGGGCATTAGTTAGGCAACAACAAATAAACCCCAGTCTTATTCAAATTATTTAATTTGCTTTTAGGAAATAAAAGGCTGGCTTATTTTAAGGTCGTTATTTAATCTCTCAAAGGCCTTTCCCACATAGAGGCCAAGCGTTTAAAACGCACCTTCTCATAAAAGAATTGGATGTAAGAATTTTCAAAGAAAAATTGTCTTTATTTTTTCTTAAACGTGTTGTTGACATCATTCGGTGATCCATTTTTTAAGGTCATTATCATTATGACCTTTTTTCGTACCGGGTTTGAGAAAAGGCAAGGGAAAATAATATACATGGTACAATCCAAAAATTACTGGACTAATGCTATAAAATCTACTACTATTAGAATTCGTGACTCCCATCATCTTGAAAGTATGTAAATGTAGCGTCGCATCGTTCGGTCCGGAGGACAGTCACAGAATTTTTCGACGAAAACTGTTGCATACAAAATGTGAGTCAGTGCCTTGTTGTGATACCAAAAGAAACTCTTCCCACTCCAAACCTTTTCTCGAATATTCTCCAAATTCACTGTCTGTTTCTGCGGGATAAATTCCGAATGGTCGATTCTCTTTATAAGCATGCTCACAGAAAATATAGCTCTTACTACAGAAAGACAAACACGAAGGTCGCCGCAAGTCAGCTATCGCCAGATCGTTAAAATGTGCCTCTCCCTATTATTGTTACATATAATACAAATACAAATACTTGCGCAGAATCTATGAGAAACTCGACGAGGCATATTTTATCGATCCGGCGGTAGCCAGCCGGCTTCGTCTTGCGACAAAGTTTTGTTTCACTTGTTTGTCTTTCTGTAGCGATAGCGTATTATCAGTGGTTCAGAGCAAACATCAATGCGTCGCTTTAAATCACTCGTCAACAGGCGCAGAACAAACTTCGCCGCGATTCGATGCATGCCTAATGCTTTCGTTAAAATTCACTGACATTTTCCATAACCAATAGAATTGTCCGAGGACGGTCTTCAAGAATGATTTGTTAAACTTTGATGATGGTTTCAGATATGAGTACAGTCAAAGGTCTTCCAGAACACTCATCGTCTTGCACTGAACTTCGGCCGGTCTTAAAGCGCGAAACTCACTCGAAAGTTTATGTATGGTTCAAGGCTTCGTCCGCAAATGCAAATAATTTCACATGTTTCAGTAACACTTTTCCCCGCGTCAAAACAGAGCTTCACAAACATGCGCTGCTCTTTTGTCGTATCCATTGTAAAAATTTCAGAGAGACACAATTAGACCTTTACGCAAGCGTACATACAGGACAAACTAACTTAGCAAACTTGTCCCGTAACGGTGTTAGGAAAGTGTAATTTTTGCAATGTAGTGTTAGTTTGGGAATTTTTGGACCTCTTCATGAAGCTGCGCGATTTTTATTTCCATCAGTATTTTTAACATTTTAAATTTACGGTAAAGTATTTTTTATTATTTTAACCATCGAAACTGGTAACTATTCGTTTGTGCCTAAACAAAAAAACTCTTCCTTTCCATTTTTTCTTTCTTCATTACTAACTTATTTTAACACTAGCTGTAGCCGCGGCTCCGCTCGCGTGGACTACAGAATTATTATTTAGGTTTTCTTGCAAGAGAGTGTGCTTGCGGTAATCTTTTTTCCGACTTGATTCACTATTATCGTCACTGCTTATTCCTTATGTTACCTAACGTAACAAAATATATACTAAAACCTGTCCAGAGTATATATATATATATATATATATATATATATATATATATATATATATATATATATATATATATATATATATTGTAACATTCATTTTTTCCTAGATTTTAAGACCATATAGTGTTACTGATTTTTCACTTTATAATGTACTTCTTTTCATTTTTGTATCGAGCGGTATATTAATCAGAAATTCCTAGCCGCTCGTTATAAAGTGTGCTGTGCGGGTTTGCGACCGAATCTATCGATACGCCGGGATTGGTCAAATGTTTGTATCCGGAGTTTTGGTTCCGGCGTCGCCATATTACAGACAGAGTGCCCACGGCTTATTTAATGGTCCGGAGGACGCGAATCTTGGCTTAGTAACACCGAGCCGCCAGGCTTAGTATCATCGAGCCGCTGCCAGGCTTAGTACCATCGAGCCGCCGCCAGGCAGTAACATCAAGCCGCTGCCAGGCTTAGTACCATCAAGCCGCAGCCAGGCTAATTTCCACCGAGCCGCCAAGTGGCGATTTTCCACCGAGCCGCAGTAGAGGCTTACGACAATATCTACGAGAGCCAAGTTAAGCACGAGTTTTTTTATCATAAAGCCGTAGTGGGCTCTGTGTGTTTTTTCTAAATGGAGTAGCTAAAGTAGGCTCTTCTCAAAAGTGTGAAATCGGTTTTGTGTTCAATTTAAGGCCAAGAAGCCCGTAGGAAAATCGTAAGTTACCAGAACATACATCAATAAATATATTCCCCGCAAATAAGTGTTTTAACAGCAATTTGGACTGAAAAATCGCGAAGTGAAAATCACGACTCTTCGATTTCGGGTGTAGTCAAGATTTAGAAGTAAAATCTCTGATTTAGGGACTCTAATTTATAAAAACTACTTTTAGGCTAGAATTTTTTTTGTATTCCTTAAAACTGCAAAGGTTGGAACTTTTATTTTAAATCATGAATAAATTTTCTTTTTTTTGTTGATTAAAGCTAGTGTCTCACTGAATACCTATTTTTCTTTTCAGGATAAGAAAAGTTGTACTAGAATAATTCCTTTTTAGTAATAACCGTAAAACACTTCAGTATTTTTTCATTTTTTTTAACTGAAGTTAGATCCTTTCTATTTTAAAATGAATGGTGCCCAAAATTTGTACAACTGAAGCTTTTTAAAAATAGAAAATAATTCCAAAAAGACGTATAACAATTATCTCTTACCCATATTTCTCTACCAAGGAAAACTGAGCTAGTGTTTGTTTAATTTCTTTAGTTCTTTTAAAATCATTATTCACTCAATTCATTCTCAGAAATTAAAAAGAGGTTGCAAGAAAATTGCGCCCAAGCGTGGGAAAAAAACAATTTTCACAGGGTACAACCAGACGCCGCAAAAAGCGGAGAAGTGCCAAGCTTACAAAATAGCGCTGTCAACGCGGGGCTTTTGGAATTTTATTTTTTAAAGGGTTCAGTGTACTAGCTTTCGAACAAAGTAAAAGCTCTAACTTTTCAGATATTTTTATTTCATAATATTTAATTAAACGAAGCTACACTATAGCAATAAGACAAAAGCAGGAAATTTGTAGAATTATTTATTTCAATTTATCTGATGGTATATTTGAATTTTGTTAATCGACTCTAAGATAAGAGATTCCTACTTTTTTCTTAAAAGCTACTTTTATAGTTCAGATTAGCAGATGTGCTGGTACTTTAATTTTTGCAGTGTTAGATTTATTTTGCGGTAAACCGAAGAAAAAACTGTACTTTTTTTCTCACCGATGTTTTGCATGAATATTAAAAATACTTTGCTGATACGAAACGATATTTGGAGATTTTTTTGTTGGAAATTCTTAACATATTTGGTAAAAGAATTTTAATAGAAGGCAATACTTAGAAATTTTTTTTGAAATTGTTGAAGATTTTTTAAATGTTTGGTAAAGAAGTTTACATATTTTAAGTGCCTTTAAATATTTTTTTATTTTGACTATTGGGAGCACAGGAGAAATATTTTTCACGACTCTTTAAACAATTTTTTTAAATTGTATTCATTTATCATGGAAGCTTTCAATTTTAAAGTCAATCACCTACTGGAATATGAGTTAGACTATGAAATGAAAATCCGTCGTATTTTCTCAGAACGTCCGGTCGCGGATAAAAGAAAGATTCCAACGAGGATCTTAAGTAAAGAAATAATCCAATAGATCAGATTAGACTAAATAGTTACAAAAGTTTCTGATTTTTTTTAAGTCTAATAAAAATCCTCCTTCTCAAGTTAAAACTCCTGCTTCTCCAAATGGTCACATATCTCCTTTATTCGTGCATAAATATTTAGATAATAGACCGCATATAAAGATAAATCTATTAAGTGTCCATTTCTCGGCTTTATTTGACTCTCGTGCAAATACCTCAGTAGGTCAGAATGGTATTAAAATTTTAAGTCGTTTAAGAATAAAAATATGCCATATCGAAAATAGAAGTGTTACCACTGCAGATGGCAGCCGTCTAAAAGTTTTAGGTACGGTTGAGTTGCCGCTAGTCTGCAATAGTCATTGTTTGGTAATCTCTGCTCTAGTAGTACGTTCTCTATCACATACTTTGGTTTTAGGATGTGATTTGGCACAAAAATTCGGAATTTTAGTAAATTTTAATTTCACCGACGTGCGTAGTAGGATACATAAGGCTTATGAACGGAACAGTAAGTCTTACAACCTTAGAAAAAGGGATTTTGCCTTTAATATAGGTGATCACGTTTGGCGAAAAAATAAAATTTCTTTCCAGTGCAGCTGATAAATTCACATCTAAGTTGGTACCTAAGTATGTGCATTGCGTGATAAGAAAAAAGACTTCAGATTTAGTTTATGGTTTGGTTAATTTAGATGGGACTAAAATAGGACGATGGCATATTAAAGACTTAAAACCATTCAATGAACCTAACCCTAATGAAAGTTTGTCAGAAGAAGAATAATTTATATTTACATTATCTTAATTGCTTTACTTTATTTTTTTTTGATGTTGCTCTGTAGAGGTGACGACCTCGTTTTTTTTGACTGTTATAAAAGTTGAGCAGAGAATAGCTTACTTTTATTGTTTAATGCTAAGGTTTTGGATATTGGCCATATCCCAAACTTAGGTTGATTGTGGTTGATGTTTAGCATCGACTCAGTTTTAGCGAGCTTGCGAAGGAGTCACACTCAGGATATATCATAAGACTGGTATGTCGGTGGTCGCGGGATTTGATTTGCTTAAGACCCCAAATAATATCCAGTTCTTGACACTTGGAAGCGAAATTTTGATTAGAGGCAATCCAAGGTGATCTTGAGTTAGGACAAGCGCAAGAAGTAGCTCGTGTTGTATGATGTGGAGTCAAAAGATTTTATGAGCAATTTCAAAGTTTGTTACCCGAGTGGGGGTATTTTTATTACCTTAATGGTATATTTTGGGTGCAATTAAGAGTAAATTGATTTTGGTTTATCCAGTAAGTTTAAGACTTGGATTAATTTGATTTAGATCTTCTTCTGAATTGACAAACTGAGGGTATTTTCTATTCTTTTCAGGGCCGTTTAAACGTTACCTTTGAGTCACTAATTTATTAAATTTTTTTGCATAGACTCATAGGCGTATGATGAGTTTTTTCGGTTTACTATCAGATTGATAGGAAATTGAAGTCCTGCAGGAGAACTAAAGGCTGATCATTTACAGGAGATGAGAGCATAGTAAGACAGTCGTTTCACAAAGAAATGATCAAAATCTGATACCGAGATGAGATCCTTGTCAAGAGTGGCTAAGCGCAGTGAAGGAAGATTCCTAACCGAATTTTTAGATTTCCAAGAGGTAATCTAGAAGTTTGGGCTGACAGAAAACGGTTATGCCTGATACCTGTAGCAGTTTCTTCTAGAGGCTATTGTCTAGGGAGACGATTAACACCATGATCGAATATTTTAGCTGTCAACGATGTTTTCTTCTTGTTTCTGATTAAGCTGGAAAAGCTCTTGTCGTCTTCAAAAGTTCTGTTGCATTGCCACCGAAAAATTGAGGAATTTTTGCTTCATGTAGCTTTTTAAGCTCATTTTCATTTTTTGGAAATTTCCGTAAGAAGCTTGGTTAAGTCAACCTTGTAAACCTTTAGGTTGTATCCCATGAGTTATCTGTTTTTACAGGCTGTGATGCACCGGGTGCTAACAGATGCCGTTACGACGTTTGGCAGGGAGTTAGTCTTCTTGAGGAACAGACTGATTGGAAGGGTAGTCTAGGGGGGGCGAACGTTTGACCTTTGGGACCTTTAGAGGTTTTGTTACTCAATGGTTATTTCTGTTTGAGCCAAAAGAGAGCCTAGCTACTGTAGTCGACCTCAGCTCCAATTAGCCTATTAGTGGTGACAGGCTGTTGGCAGTAGTGTGTTTCGGAACACCCTATTGATTAATTTTTTTGACTTATGGTGGTGTGGTAGACACCGTTTTAGTTTAGTGGATGCTATAATCTACTCCCTTTTGTTGGTGGACACCAGGGTCACCATTTCCGTATTTTATTGTCTCCACCTTTCAGTATATCGTGGTGAGGTGTTTGTCTCCTGTTATGTGGGATGAATTAGATGTTTTTCGTTGTTGTTCTAGGGCGAGACCAGTACCCGAGGGTTCTTCATGCAACTTAAAGAAGCGCAATGCTGGTTAAGTTTTATATCTCTGTGTAGCCACCCTGAAGAATGACGGAGGGCGTTTTTTTCTGGCTCATGTTTCTAGGCAGATTTGCCACTTTGGTGCGATGTGCCGAAGATTTGATTAGCTTTTGCTAAGAGCTTTCACCAAGCTCAGTATGGAGTTATCATAACCAAGAGTTTGGGATTTGAACTCCTGTATGTATTTCTGTATATATTTCTGTATATATTTCTGTATATATTTCGGTGTATATTGGTTGCCTGAGGGCATGTGCTCAAAATGCGTGATTTTGAGTCGTTTTGCTTATGGACTCCTATATATAGGATTATGACTTCAGGGAGGTCCTATTTAGAGACTAGCTGTCTCACATAGTTATGCTAGGAATGTTTCCTTGAATGTTAGTTGCGCGTGGACCAATCATTCTGTTCTTTGTGAACATTGCTTTTTGAAGCAGGATCATTCAGTTTGGTGAATTTTAGCTTTTATAGCTATTCACTGTGTTTAGAGTGAATTTTAGCTTTTGTAGCTATTCACTGTGCCTATAGTGATATTGTTAGCTTTTATAGCTGCTCACTATGTTAATGGCGAGATTGTTCTTTTAGAACGCAGACTTTGTGTAGTCGAGGACTACTTACAGAGTGTTTTCTTGGCGAGGAGCCGAGGTTTTTTTCTGGCGATGTACCAGAATGTTTTCTTGGCGAGGAGCCGAGGTTTTTTCTGGCGATGTACCAGAATGTTTTCTTGGCGAGGAGCCGAGGTTTTTTCTGGCGATGTACCAGAATGTTTTCTTGGCGAGGAGCCGAGGTTTTTTTCTGGCGATATACCAGAGTGTTTAGTTGGCGATGAGCTGACGTGTTTTCTGGCGATCAACCAGAGCGTTTTCCCTGGCGACTTTAGCATGTCTGGATGTCTTAGGACGTCGACATTGCGTTATAGAGTGCGACTATCTGGCGATCAACCAGAGCGTTTTCCCTGGCGATTTTAGCATGTCTAGATGTCTTAGGACGTCGACATTGCGCGATAGAGTGCGATTATTTTCTGATGCGACTAGTAGTGATACTAGATTTAGAATGTTCTCTTAGCGGTGAGCTAGAGCATTGATGGCGATTTTTTTCGAGCGTTTGTCTGGATATTCATCCAGGTGTTTTTCTTAGCCTTGTGCTAAATGGTCTTACAAGACTTTCTCCTTTTAGTGTTAGTGTTTGCACTAGAATCACTTATTTTTTTTGTTTTTCTTTATTTAAGAATTTTTATAAATTTCTTTTGCTGAAATAGAAAATTTTCAGACAATCCTTAAAATATTTTAAGGGGGGTGTTCATACTTTGTTTCAGTTCATTTTTTTTGATTTAGACAAGAGTCTAGGCAAAGTTATATTTTTTTTTTGTTTTGGTAACAATAACAGAGCTGATTCTTTTATATAAGAAGACCGCGATTGTTACTTCGAACAGGTATTTCTTATGTTCATGCAAGGATTTTTATTTACTTTTTGATGTACTTAACCTTAGTGCTTAATTAAGTTAAGTCTAGTTATATGATTCTTGTGTACATGCAAAGATTTTCATTTGGTTTTCATTGTACTTAATATTAGTGCTTAATTGAATTAAGTCTAGTAGTAAGGTCCGAAGTTTGTAATTTTGTTTTAAGTTCTGACCTTAGTATTAAGTGATAGTGTACCACTTTGTACCTTTTCATAAGTAGCCTTAGTTTAATAGACTAGTGTAGTCTATTTCTTTTTGGAAGGGGGTAATGTAACATTCATTTTTTCCTAGATTTTAAGACCATATAATGTTACTGATTTTTCACTTTATAATGTACTTCTTTTCATTTTTGTATCGAGCGGTATATTAATCAGAAATTCCTAGCCGCTCGTTATAAAGTGTGCTGTGCGGGTTTGCGACCGAATCTATCGATACGCCGGGATTGGTCAAATGTTTGTATCCGGAGTTTTTGGTTCCGGCGTCGCCATATTACAGACAGAGTGCCCACGGCTTATTTAAGGGTCCGGAGGACGCGAATCTTGGCTTAGTAACACCGAGCCGCCAGGCTTAGTATCATCGAGCCGCTGCCAGGCTTAGTACCATCGAGCCGCCGCCAGGCAGTAACATCAAGCCGCTGCCAGGCTTAGTACCATCAAGCCGCAGCCAGGCTAATTTCCACCGAGCCGCCAAGTGGCGATTTTCCACCGAGCCGCAGTAGAGGCTTACGACAATATCTACGAGAGCCAAGTTAAGCACGAGTTTTTTTATCATAAAGCCGTAGTGGGCTCTGTGTGTTTTCTAAATGGAGTAGCTAAAGTAGGCTCTTCTCAAAAGTGTGAAATCGGTTTTGTGTTCAATTTAAGGCCAAGAAGCCCGTAGGAAAATCGTAAGTTACCAGAACATACATCAATAAATATATTCCCCGCAAATAAGTGTTTTAACAGCAATTTGGACTGAAAAATCGCGAAGTGAAAATCACGACTCTTCGATTTCGGGTGTAGTCAAGATTTAGAAGTAAAATCTCTGATTTAGGGACTCTAATTTATAAAAACTACTTTTAGGCTAGAATTTTTTTTGTATTCCTTAAAACTGCAAAGGTTGGAACTTTTATTTTAAATCATGAATAAATTTTCTTTTTTTGTTGATTAAAGCTAGTGTCTCACTGAATACCTATTTTTCTTTTCAGGATAAGAAAAGTTGTACTAGAATAATTCCTTTTTAGTAATAACCGTAAAACACTTCAGTATTTTTTCATTTTTTTAACTGAAGTTAGATCCTTTCTATTTTAAAATGAATGGTGCCCAAAATTTGTACAACTGAAGCTTTTTAAAAATAGAAAATAATTCCAAAAAGACGTATAACAATTATCTCTTACCCATATTTCTCTACCAAGGAAAACTGAGCTAGTGTTTGTTTAATTTCTTTAGTTCTTTTAAAATCATTATTCACTCAATTCATTCTCAGAAATTAAAAAAGAGGTTGCAAGAAAATTGCGCCCAAGCGTGGGAAAAAACAATTTTCACAGGGTACAAAATGACGCCCGAAAAAGAGGGAAAGTGCGAAGGTTACAAAATATATATATATATATATATATATATATATATATATATATATATATATATATATAAGAATTTAAAAAAAAAACACGTAAATCGAATGAGTGGTTCTCAAGTGCTAAGCGCATTAACGGACAAACAGGCAGACAGACAGAAGGACTTTGCCTTTTATTATATATATATATATATATATATATATATATATATATATATATATATATATATATATGTAGATACAGAACTAGATGTGCCCGCGGCTCCCCACACGTGGACTACAGAATTATTGTTTAAGTTTCACTATGATCGACAGTGCTTATTCCTTATGTTACCTAACGTAACAAAATATATACTAAAACCTGGCCAGAGAGCATACGTAAGAATTAAAAAAAAACACCTAAATAGTAGTAGTTCTCGAATGACAAGCGCACTAACGGACGGACAGACAGAGAGACATTGTGTTTTATAATATATATATCGATATAGAAGTACTATAACATATTTAAAGAATACCTCGACGTATAAAATAGCCTAAATAATTAAATACAGCCGATTTGTTTGACCATTAGTTGCAATATGATTTGAGAGAACACGCTGCATTTCTTATTATTTACAAACTTTAAGCAAACAATGTTTATTCAGTTTTCTACATTCCAATTTAAAAAAATTGCCGATTGTCTATAGAAATCAACATAATTAATTAGGCGCGACAGTTATTTTATTTCTATCTATTAACCACAATATCCAGGGAGAGAACATAAACGCTCACAAATATTTGTGCCACTGTTTCGTATCCGCAGTTTCAATAGTCCTATATAATGGTAAAATATATTAAACTCATATAAATAGGCATTGTAATTTATAATTGGCCCTTAGAAATTCATAGTATTTACTGTATGGCCTACACCCACAAGGCTCCGTCCTCTCCCCCCACATATTCAACATCTTCACCGCCAACATTTCCAAGTCGGATTACACCTCCCTGCTCATATAAGCCAATAACCCTACCATCACCGCCACCACTAAGTCCACCAGGATCATCAATAGCCGCTTTGTTAATGCCCTGTTTCGAACACTGGAGAATATAGATCAACCCAGCCAAGACCTAAGCCATGATGTTCAGCAAATCTTCCAGCACCATGCTGGCAAGCCTCACCCTTAAATGTACCAGACTCAACAGAATTAAGAACCTGGGCCTTTACTACGACAAACAGGTAGTATGAAAGGACTAGG